>CM065729.1:70637228-70712228 GCA_033310375.1 Conus canariensis
GACTTTCTGTACAAGTTCTTTAGAGTAGTCTTGGAAGCACCTTGTAGGCCATTCGCTTGATGTACTCCTTTGTGGTGAGCTCCTGTCGCTGGAAGTGTTCTCGAGTTCCATGCATCTCTTGCAGTCTGAGGCGTCGTTGCCTTGGCACTGGCACAGTCACGCCCGTTATGGCCGCATTCAGTTTAATGTAGATTTGCACTTGAAAGCGCTTCAAATGTTCCATGAAATGATAGATGGGTGGATGTGGGTGATAGAAAGTGTCCCCCAGATGCCTATGGAAGGCCTCACAGGCATTTGTTGTCCGGTGTGACTCCAAATCGGGGTCTGCCCACATATCCGGCGGGAACTTGGCCTCTGGTGCCACGTAGGTCTGCAGCACGTAATCGGCGAACTGTTCCACTTTCCTTCCTTCTGGTGCATCTGCTAGTATGCGAAGGCGTCTGAGACATCTGCAGGGGGGGGGGGGGGAAGCTGAGTCCGAAAAATGACTTGAGCCAAGCGCTTGTCTCCGTTTCGTGCGTCTTGTACTCATCAGAGAGTCCTGGTGCTTGGATCTTACGCAGCCACACCTGCCCAAGATGAAACTTGCAGCATTTGACGATCGCGTTTGGCCATGATTCTTTCACAGCCTGATGCATCGCATCTTCAAAATCCAGATGAATGCTGGCGACGTTCAGATCCAGACCATACGTTGTACAGACTCGTTTCAGATGCCTGAACATGGTGAGGTACGTGTCTTTTGACTTATTTGGAAGCAAACTGAAAACACAGGGGATGTGCTGACCGTTCTTACAACCATGGAAGGTGTAGAGCTGCAGAAAGAAGTTTGGACAGTAATTGAAAGTGCCATCGCCAAAAAGAGGCACGTCTTCATTACACAAGAATTCCAGGTTTGTTCGTGTGGTGAAGACGATGATGCCAGAGTCTTCGTCATTCACTTGGATCATGGCTTCGCCCCTCGAAGACTCTAGAACATAGTCACGCAAACATTGGTGTGTCTCTTCCCTGTTCTTGGGTAGCTTTGGCGTCCTCTTTCTCCGCTCCCGGTAGACAGCCCGACGGATGCCAATCATGTCATTGGGAAGCATGTCCCCTTCCTCCGCCGTTCCGTTCTGCAACTCTAGCCCCATGATTTTTGAAGGTCTCTCAAGGAAATCGTCAGCGGCTCTCCTTTTGCATCCTTGTCTGAGCTTGTGCGCCTCTATCGATCTTAAAGAGTTTTCTTCATGATTGTGCTGGTTTGTGAAGGAAATGAAACTGCCATCAAGTTGTGTCTTGCACCGCGCTTGGCATGCTCGCTTCGTACATCTCCACAGCTTTGTTGACTTCGTCACACGGTCCAGTCTGAAACGAAAACCTTCGTACAGAAGGCAAGGCCGTCCCTGGTTTGTAAGCGAAGCGTCCATTGTGCTCTGTTCGAAACAGCAACTGAATCCAGATTTTTTTTCTTCGGAAAGCTGGTTGTCGAGTCAAGAATCTGATAAGTGTTCACGGCAGGAAACTCTCTCTCTCTCTCTCTCTCTCTCTCTCTCTGCGCGCGCTATTTGTATACGAGACATGCGCGCTATTTGTATACGAGACATGCGCGCTATTTGTATACGAGACATGCGCGCTATTTGTATACAGGAAACATGCGCGCAAATTGTACTACGCGCGTTAGTTGACAACTCCCGAAGCCCCTGTCCCCCCCCCCCCCCTCACTCTCTCTCTCTCTCTCTCTCTCTCTCTCTCTCTCTCTCTGCATGCGTGTGTGCGAAAGGTTGCCTCGAAAGTGAAGTCCCGGTATAAAGCTCGCATGTAATTAGGCAAAAAGTTAAAGAAACGATATGGGTAAGGGAGGTGGATAGGTTGGGTAGGAAGAAAGGGGGGGGGGGGGGGGGTAGCGTCATCAAAACATCCTATCGACAATTCTTCCACGGAATATACGAGATGTCTCCCTTGCCACCCACTGGCCTTCATACCCCCTTTCTCCATCTCCCTTCTCCGCTGAACTGTTTCTTTGTTGTTTTTGTTGATGTAAGGGTACTCCCTTTCCGACACGAACCGACCCCCCCCCCCCCACCCCCCCATCCCTCTTTCTCCTCCTTCCACATCCTCTTAACGAGAAAATGGACGGGATCAGCTGCCACCCCTCCCCCCCCCCCCCTTTCCTCCCTGCCCGCTTTCTTTCATGTTCATTACTTTTAGCAAGCGATGAAGACTTCCAAGATGAACCAGGGACACAGCTACCAGTTCCTTCTATAGTATGTATTTGAGAGAGAGAGAGAGAGAGGCACACACACACACACACACACACACACACACACACACACACACACACACAAATTAAGGAGTATGCAGGCGTCCATTGCAGAGCAATTTACGTAATCTTTATATTAGAGACTGAGCTTTTTTAAAGGTTTTAAATGAATCAAATGGTGTAAAGCAAGGCTGTGTTTTGGCACCCACTCTGTTCAGCATCATGTTCTCTGCAATGCTGACGGGCGCCTTCAGAGGAGACGTAGGCATCGACATCAGATTCAGAACAGGTGGAAAGCTGTTTAACCTCAAAAGGCTCCAGGCAAAAATCAAAGGTTATGACAGACATCATAAATCAAAGGTTATGACAGACATCATCAGGGACTTTCTCTGTGTGCTGATGACTGCGCCCTTAACACTGGTTCAGAAACAGACATGCAATGCGGCAACGACAAGTTTTCTGTAGTCTGCGCGAACTTCGGACCCATCATAAATACAACGATGACGGAAGTTCTGCATCCCACCAGGCCAGGCAGGCCCGATGCTGAGACTAACATCACAGTCAATGGTGTGAGACCCGTTTCAGTGAGGAGCTTAACGACCTTGGCAGCACACTGTCCCAGAACGTCACCATCGACGATGAAATGAGCATCAGAATTGCGAAAGCAAGTGTAATCTTTGGCAGACTACACACCAATGTTTGGAATAGAAAAGGCATCATCCTCGAGACCAAGCTGAAAGTGTACAGAGCAGTTGTTCTCCCCACTCTCCTCTATGCATGTGAAACGTGGACAGTGTACCAACGGCATACCAGTAAGATGAATCACTTCCACACAGCGTGCCTCAGAAGACTGTTAAACATAAAATGGCAGGACAAAATCCCAGACACAGAGGTGCTCGACCAAGCAGGCCTGCCGAGCATCCACGCCATTCTGATGCTGTCTAAGCTTCGATGGGCAGGTCATGTAGCTCGCATGCCAGACCACCGGCTACCCAAGAGACACCTCTATCGTGAGCTACAACAAGTAGTGCGTTCCTTTGGAGATCAGAAGAAACGCGTCAAAGATGCTGTCAAAACATCTATGAAAGTGTTTAACGTCAACCCTGACATGGAAACATACTGCTATGGACCGAGCAAGATGGCGCTGCAATATCCACAAAGCTGCCAATTTATGTGAAGATAGGAGGACAGCTGCAGCGCAACAAAAGAGACAGGCAAGGAAAGCCTGCGCCGGCAATCAAGAGGAGGTCTCACACATTCCCTGTGCAAGCTGTCATGGCACATCCCGTGCAAGCATCGGCTTGATCAGCCGCATGTGTGTATCCACAAATCATCTCATCCTCCTCAGCCCCAAAATGACTGACTTGGTCCTCGTCGATCTACAGACGACTAACAACATATGAATGATGATACGACTAGGAGCGGATGATGTGGGTTGAAGAATCATGTACTAGTTTCTGAAGATCAGAAAATACAACAGAAAAAAGTAAAAGAAGAGTTAATTGCTGCATCGTCTGGATACTTCGGTCGCGAGGAAAAATAACGCGTCCATTTTACACCCAATTTGAGAAGATAAGTGATTGTTCGTTCTTCGTTTTTACTGTCTTGAATGTTGTTTGTCCTGCTTGAAGACCGAAGAGGTCGAAACGCGTCGTGTTTTGTCTTGTAATTTGTTTGTCTCTTTCGTTCGGCGGAACAGTAGTTTTTCTTTTAAGTTTCTGTCTGTATAAAATAATCAGAAGCAAACTTTTTATTTTCCTCAAACGAGAGCGAAAACTATCAAGAGTTGGGCGCCACGCCTGGTTCATAGAACAGATGGGAAGCACGTGACCCACTTCGTGTTGTTTGCTGGGAGATTTTTCAGTTATTAGAGAAGAGAAGAGAATGCTGTCCCAGCCATCTTGAGACGTGAGACATTCCAGAAGTGCCCCCCACCCCCACCCCCACCCCCATGTTGCTTTTTCCCATTGTTTTCGGTGGTCCTTTTTTCTGTCATACACGTCTGTTTTTGGACTGCCGTTCTCCAATAACTTCATAGATCAATATCATGGACACTAAAAAGTTTTATTTATTTTATTTTATTTTTTTTTTTGGGGGGGGGGGGGGGGGGGGGGGCACGCTTTTTGGCCTTCGGGGCTTTAAAAAAAAAAAAAAAGTTTCAGATGTGTGTGTGTGCGTGTGTGTCTGCGCGTGCACACGTGTGTGTGTGTGTGTGTGTGTGTGTGTGTGTGTGTGTGTGTGTGTGTGTGTGTGTGTGTGTGTGTGTTTAAATCATTCCGAATCTGTATGCGAGAAACTAAGCCGGGCGTTTCTGCTTCCAGCACTGTTTAGATTTAGATACATGATCTGTAGAGTTAGGAGTAATCTTGGGTATTCTGCTTGGTTTTCGTGCCTGAAAAAAAAAATTGTGTCTTGTTGGTGTGTGTGTGTGTGTGTGTGTGTGTGTGTGTGTGTGTGTGCGCGCGCGCGCGCGCGTACGCATGTGCGTATTTATGTTTATATCTGTCGGGGTCTTTAAGCCCTGAGATACGCACGTTGGTGTCGGTCATTACCTCAGTGTTTGCTGGTGTTCGTTTACATCAGTAGCGAGTCTTTCAGTCCTAAATCTGCACGTTGATGTCAGTCATCATCCACATACCTGTCTGTGTGCGGAGCAGGCCATCTTGCCCCACACTGTCCAAGCGGGCGACGACCTGTGCTTCCACCTGGAGTTCAGCAACCATGGCTACGCCGCCCCCGTCAAGGACCTCCGGCTGTCCCTCGTCCTGCAGTCCTCTGCAAGGTAAGGACAAAGCACCCTGGTGTGTGGGTCATGGCAGTGAAGAGAGGGACGTGAAGACGGGGAAATTGTTCTGCTGAGCAAGTGGATTGAGGACATGCTTTATTATTCCTAGACTCACCGACCGCTGGTTCGTATCATATACGGAAACGCAAAGTACAGGCCTGTCATCTGATCTCTTCCTATCATTGTGTGTGTGTGTGCGCGCGCGCGCGCACGTGTGTGTGTGTGTGTGTGTGTGTGTGTATGTGTGTATGTGTGTGAGAAAGAGAGAGAGAGTGTATACACGCACGCGCACGCGCGCACTTGTGCATGCATGCAGGATTCTGTTGTTTGCGTTTGTAGTATCAGTCTGTTTCTTTTCATAGTCTGATTATCAATTTGTGTATTCACTTTTTCCCTTGTTCCCTGCTGTAGTGACTTGCATGTTTTCTATGTGTTTTTTGTTTAATAATGATAATAATAAAGATAATAAAATAGTGAAGAAAAGTAACCGTAATACTGATGATGATGATAATGGTAATAACAGTGAAGGAGAAAACAAATTTTAAAAAAATCAATGATAATAATAGTAATGATAATAATATCATCATCGTCCATCATTCTTATTATCATCAACAACAGAATGATCGTCATAATTATTATCATCATCAGGAGAAGCTGGAGAGAAGTAAAAAAAACAAAAAAACCCGTCAAACTCGTAGGGTGGGGGAGGGTGGGGTGGGGGTTGAAACAGATTACCATGTTTCTGTCAGAATTATTTACTTTTGTTGTTATTGCTGCTGCTACTGCTGAAACGGCTTCTGTTGCAGCCAGTGAATTGCAAGCTCACAAGCCATAAATAAATCATGAGTAGTACAAGTTGTACTCTGAGAATCTGAATACCTAGGTGATAGGGACAACGGTGCAAGGGAGGTAAGGCCCGGGGAAAGGTGAGCAACTTGGCGTGGAACAGTGATCCCGCTTGCAGCGCCAGGTGTGAGGGACTGACCGGGGGGGGGGGGGGGGGGGGGGGGTGAAAGGATGTAAGGACAGACGGATATGGAGAGGAGTAGGAAGGAGAAAGGAGGTCAGAAATGATGGGAGAAGGTAGCGGTGAACACAGGGGTGAAGGTGGAGGATCCCCCCACTCAAGCCAGGAACATGTTGGCGCCGGGAGCCCGGTCCGTTGAGGTCAATTCTTGGCGTTGACCTGAAGAGACTGAACAAGACGGTGTCTGATAAGACACACCAGAAAGTGGCATAAATAACATAGCTGACAAAATCATAAACTACGTAACTATATAATTTGAAGATTGGTGGTAAAGACCGAAACAAAAAGGGGGGTCAAAGAGAAAACAAAAACAAGGTGTTTTTGTTATTGTTTTTGTTTTCTCTTTGACCCCCCTTTTTGTTTCGGTCTTTACCACCAATCTTCAAATTATATAGTTCTGAAAAAGACCCAGTCAAGTGTTATCGATTTTTACATAAACTACATAGCTAACAAAATCACAGGTAACATACTAACAAAATCACAAATAACATAGCTAACAAAAATCATAAACTACATAGCTAGCAAAATCACAAATAACATAGCTAACAAAATCACAAATAACATAACTAACAAAATCACAAATAACGTAGCTAACAAAATCACAAATAACATAGCGAACAAAATCACAAATAACATAGCAAACAAAATAATAGTTAACTTAGCGAACTGGGGAAGGAACGGTAGAAGTTTGAAGCGTGGCAGTTAGAAAATGAAGATACCAGGTTTTACCAACTGAGCTGATGTTACAGTCATTGTGATTCCTGTGTGGAACTGCTGGGTAGAACCGTTTCTTACCGCCGTTACCCACTGTTGGTCTCAGTGGACGACTAATGCATGAAAAGAAGTGCAAAACAAACAGATGTAAACAAATCCACATCTGAAGTAACTACGTAATAGAATGATTCAACAAACAACTGACAATCTACACTTGAAGTGGCTAAGTGCGGCAATGAATAAACAAGCAACTGAGAGCCCAGACTAGAAGTAACCAGGCGAAACTATGAATAAAATAGGCCCACAGTCGATGATGAAAGCACTCCCTTTAATTAGCTAGATCACTAGCTGTACTACAGTAGCAGTACCAATAGCTTTATAGAGGGGATAAACGGATTAGATTGACAGTGGTTTTTGTACAAAATGGCCCTCATAAACACTGAGCTTAACATGAAAAGCAGCACTTACGAAAGGCGCGCAGCAGACGCAAAACAGTTTGGTGGAGACGAGATTGACGCCTTCTTGACATCACATATAAAATGACTGGCACACTCCCAGTGGCACGTATGTTCCCTTCGAGGAGGCATGGCAGCGAACACCAAGGGAGAGGTGTCTTCTGTCCTTACAGGGACACTGATGTGAGAGGCCAGTGTCAGGCGGCGCAGTGAACCTTCCAGCCACTTTGGCAGCCTCATACTGGACCATACAGACAACAGCCGGACGCGACACGCGCATTGGCCAGCGAGGCTGATCTGCGCTTAATGACTTGCAGTTAAATCAACGTCTTTCCTCTAGGCCTATTCCATCATAATGCCGCAGAGCAAACGGCTGAACGCTAGTTTTCCAATGATCCTGAAATCAGTTTAGGGGTCGAAATGGAATTTTTATGAATTAGGTTTTTAACTGCTTTATGTGTTGCTGGTTAAACAGATTTGTTTGTTTGTTTTTGTTTTGGCAGAAAGATGCCAATCCCCCCACACTGGATGATCATGATTAAATTGTAATACAACCGTTTAATGGCTGGTTCCGGGATAAATCTGTCGGTATGCGACATGTTTAGTTCCCAGTTCTAGGCGAGTAAATAAGTAATGGAATAGGATCTATAGAAAACACACCTCAGGTTAACGAGGACATAAAATCGAAAACGTACATATGCATTGCATGGAAATGTGATTCACAGAATGTCGTGAAAAACGGTATGCATACCAGAACCATGTGGGCAGTAACCGATGAAAATGAGGTGTAGAAATGGTGATACCTCCTGACATTTTTCCGGTTTGCTGTACATCAATACATGAATTGGACTGTAAATTTGTAACATCTCCATGTGTTGATGGAATGCATTCTACTCCTAGGTAATGGACTGATTGTTTTTGCCTTTGTTGTAAATATGTGTTTGTAAATCATGGTGCCAATTAAAAAAAAAAATGAAAAATTTTTTTTAAGCATACGAGGCAAGCAGATTAAGTTGAGCATGTGCAAGCTGCTTTGATTTGTCCAAACAGAATCAATGTTTTACAAGCAGGTGTAGCGATGATAGTACTACAGATGAAAGAACTTTGACGCAATCAAGAGAAGAAAAAAAAACCAACGTAAAATGACGCAATCATGGTGATGAATTTACGTAAAAGTTCAATCAAACTCGGGGTTGCGGCATTATGATTCAGAGAACATTATTCATTCAGATTTACTTATACGAGTGACACGCACAGGGGCAAAGATTAAGCTGTAGAATGGACAAAGAGCTTTTCGTTCTCGTGGCAACGTTTCCAGTTGGAATGACCATTTTGTCGTTCCATGTCTCCGGTGAGGAGGTCACTGTGCCGCCAGTCACTGGGCAAGCAGTAGGTTTGTGGTGCTTTACCCAAAGAGATTGTGACGAGCGGAGCTGGCGCTCAGTTACACATAAATAAGTAAATATGTACATCGATGAATACATTTACACATTTGTGTATGTATATGACAGTCTGTACCCCCTGACGAAGGCAATGAAAGCCGAAAATTAGGGACATTTTAAACTTGTTTGGATTTTCATTCTACTTTGACTGTTTACACCCCTCCGGGGGTTGCAACCTTGCCGTGGTCGGAGGGCTTGCGTGGTCCAGTGATCTTTTAGGCTTTGCTGACGGGGGCATCAGTACTCAGCTAGATGGTTAGTTGTTGTGAACGCTTCTAGGCCTGTATAGCCAAGCTGCTGACTGGCCAAGCATTACGTGGTAGGAATTGATGCCCTGGTAGGGTCTCCCATGTCAGAAAGGTTAGGAGTGAGGGCCCAGACAAATAGTAACCCACCTTTTTCCTATTCTGTCTTCTGCCTTTCTTAACGGATCTTTTCTTTCTTCGTCTCCCCTTCAAGCCTTCTGTTCCACACTCTTTTTCTCTCTGTGGTCTTCTTAAGATCCGCCGCGTTTGCCGTGCGGTGCGACCTGTGTCGGAGGGGAATGAGATCCTGGTGATTGAGAGGGCCAACGCCCTCAACACATCACTTTGGCTCGGACCTCTCCTGGACAGGAGGTACACTCTGGCCCGGGTGTGTCAATCGGCTTCCCCTTCATGGGGCTGGGTCAAAACAGGCAGTTCTCCGGCTGGCCAAGGTAACCCCTGCAGTGCTCAGCTCTCTGTTCCCGGGAGTTGGGCATGATCAGGGGGGATAGGGTTGGTAGGTTTCTGTCTGTTGTATATCTCTCCTGAAACCTGGAAGGGGTCAAGACAGTGATTTCTTGGCCCTGGCCTCTTAGTTGGACTCCAAGGTGGGTGGGTAAGGGAGAGACGAAATATAATTACACTAAATATGGCTTTTTCACCAAACAATCCTCCCCCCAAAAAAAGAAAGGCTAATTTAATTTCACGGCGGTTTCCGCAGGAATCTGATCCAGACTCTGATTCCGATATTGAAACGAGGCAGATGTCAGGATTTTGGTCCTCATGGCTGATTATGGAAAGCAAGGAGCAGGACAAACCACTTTCTGCACTAAGCCCGTTTGCTATACAGAAGGGCTTTCAAGGCATTGCAGGAGACCCACAGTCCATTAAACGTCTCAGAAATGGTACATTTCTTATCCAATGTAAAAGTAAGAAACAATCCGAGCAGCTGCTGAAAGCTACAAAGCTAGTAGACCGAGAGATCCGGGTGACTCCCCATAAACAGCTGAATTCCTCTAAGGGAGTGATTCGATGCCCAGATCTTAGAGGTGTCTCAGAGGCAGAGATCAAGGCGGAACTTGCATCCCAGGGTGTGACAGAGGTGCATAGGGTGACAGTTAAAAAAGGTGCAGAAAGAGTGGCCACCAACACCCTCTTTCTGACATTCTGCAACCCTGTGCTGCCTCCTGTCATCAAAGTAGGATACCTGAATGTCCGCGTACAAATGTATGTTCCGTCTCCAATGCGCTGTTACAAATGCCAGAAGTTCGGACATGTCAGAGACCGCTGTTCTGGGCAGGAGGTGTGTGGCGTTTGTTGCAAGGCAACCCATGATGGGCCGTGTAAAGACCCGGCGCACTGTGCGAACTGCGGTGGCGACCACCCCTCCTCTTCACGCAACTGCCCTGTCTGGATTCAGGAGTCCAACATCCAAAAGATTAAAACAGAAAAGAAGATTTCGTTTTTTGAGGCCCGTAAACAGGTTGTTGGCAGTCAGACGCCAACAGCGTCTTCCTATGCTTCTGCTGTAAAGAAAGTGTCGACCCGATCAGTCTGCTGCCAGACTGATGAATTTATTTTCACAAAGTCATTGCAAGGAAGAACGTTGGGCTCTGGTGGAGGCAAGTCCACCACTTCCCAACCCAGAGTGGGTGCCCCTGGTGGAGGCAAGAAATCCGCCGCCCCACAGACTGCCCAGCAGTCTACTCCATCTGCTGCTGGGCAGATTAAAAAGCCAGCCCTCCCGCCTCGAACTCCTGTGTGCAGTGCCCGTGCGGGCAAGGGAGTTCAAGCAAGTGTGGAGATGGTGGAGATGAGAAAGAAACCTCCACCATCCCCAAAATCCAGGCCTTCTTCACCTGTGGGCAAGTCTGCCAGCAGGTCTGAAGACCAACATAGTCCAGTGAAACTAAGCAATAAATTTGCTCTATTGGATGCAGACGTGGATGAGGAGATGACCTGATTTCTCTCCTATTCGTCCTCTGCACCATGGATAGCAAACTAATCCATTGGAATATCCGTGGTCTAAATTCAAATTTTGAGGAGCTGCAGCTTCTGTGTCAAACTATGAAACCTTCCGTCGTGGCTCTTCAGGAAACTAAAATTCAAAGCCAGAAGACCTTCACTCTTTCTGGCTTTAATGTTCTTTCCAAACCTGCACAACCATCCTCATTGGGACTGTCGGGCGGTGTTGCCCTTCTTTTACATAAAACTTTGCTGTTTAGTCCTGTCGCTCTGACTACCCCCCTTCAGGCTGTAGCTGCGAGAGTCACTCTCCATAAAACTAAAACAATTTGTTCACTTTATCTGCCACCTTCTGTCCCGGTTTGTCGTCAGGACCTTGTCGGTCTGATCGGAGAACTTCCTCGACCTTTTTTGCTGTTGGGTGACTTTAATGGTCACAATCCTCTTTGGGGTAGTGTCAGTTCGTCATCCAGAGGTCTGCTTCTTGAGGATGTCCTTTCTGACTTTGATTTATGTTGTCTTAACGATGGATCTCCAACTTACCTCCACTCTTCCACAGGTTCACTTTCGTGTTTAGATTTGTCGATTTGTGACCCCTCGCTGGTCCTGGACTATGAGTGGTCTGTCCATGACGATCTACACGGAAGTGACCATTTCCCTGTTCTTTTACAACCCGTATTAACTGAAAACGCCTCTGTCTCACAACACCTTAATTATAAGAAGGCCAACTGGGATCTTTTTGCCACCAGTATTTCAAAAGAATTCCAGGAAATTGATTTTCTACAGAGTCCAGACCCAGCAGAATCTCTGACCACTACTGTGATAAACTGTGCTAAAACCTGTATTCCAGTGTCTTCAGACAAACTCCAAATGCCGAAAACACCCTGGTTTAATTCAGACTGCCAACAAATCTCAAAAGTACGCAAACGGGCTCAGCATCGGGTATACCACCGACCTTCAGGTCCCAACGCTCGAGCCCATCAGAAACTCCGCGCCAAATCCAGACACACGTTCAAAATCAGTAAACGTCAGTCTTGGAGAAACTTCTGCTCCGGGCTGACATCAAAAACTTCAAAGAAAAAAGTCTGGAACATCATCAGAAAAATCAAAGGGAAAAACACCAACCCCTCCATTCATCACTTGAAACTTGCCGATGCTCTGGTCACTGACAAACAAGCTGTTGCCAATCTGTTGGCTTCCACCATCCAACAGAACTCCTCATCTTCAAATAAATCTGCAGCCTTTTTAAAAAACAAACAACTCAGAGAGAAATCTTTATACAATTTCACATCAGACAACTCTGAAGCCTACAATCTCCCTTTTTCAATCAATGAACTGAAAACAGCTTTACAAACCTGCACTGATTCTGCCCCTGGTCTGGATGATATTCATTGTCAGGTTTTGAAACATTTTCCAGAAAGCTGTCTCCAGACCCTTCTTAAAGTATACAACCATATCTGGACCACAGGGTGCTTTCCGCCCTCCTGGCGGAAAGCCCTGATCATTCCAATTCCAAAGCCTGGAAAGGACCTTACCAACCCTTCCAACTATCGTCCAATAGCTCTGACTAGCTGCCTCTGTAAGTTAATGGAGAAGATGGTCAACTCCCGTCTGATGTGGAAGCTGGAAACCGATGGCCTTTTGGCCAGGCAACAGTGCGGGTTCCGGAAATACCACTCGACAGTCGACCATCTAATCCGTCTGGAAACCACCATCCGCAATGCCTTTGTCAATAAACAGCATGTGGTCGCTATCTTTTTCGACCTCGAAAAAGCGTATGACACCACATGGAAATCAGGAATTCTTCTGGACTTGCACAGACTTGGTTTCCGTGGTCACCTGCCTCTGTTTATACATAATTTTTTGGCTGATCGACAGTTCCAGGTGCGTGTTGGCACCACACTTTCTGACATCCATGGGCAGGAGTTGGGTGTACCTCAGGGGAGCATCCTTTCTCCTGCCCTTTTCAGCATTAAAATTAATGACATTGTGAAATCGGTAAGCCAGGGCACCGAGTCCTCTCTGTTCGTTGACGACTTCGCGCTGTACGCAGTTGGAGCTTCTTACCCCAGCGTACAGCGTCGACTCCAACTTTGTGTCAACAAGATCCAGCAGTGGGCCGAGGAAAACGGGTTTACCTTCTCAAGTACCAAAACTCAGTCAATCCATTTTCACAATTTTCGTCAATTTTTTGTTGATCCTGAAATTCGTCTGGACAAGTCCACCATTCCAGCTGTAAAAGAAGCCAAATTCCTAGGAGTTATTTTTGATCAAAAACTCAACTTTCTCAGCCACATTAAAAATCTCAAAACTTCTTGCCAGAAAGCTCTGAATATTCTGCGGGTCGTAGCGCACACTGACTGGGGCGCTGATAAGAAAACTTTGCTGCATCTCTACAGAGCCCTGGTCCGTTCCAAACTGGACTATGGTTGTGCTGTGTACGGCTCTGCAAGACCCTCTTATCTGAAACTCTTGGATCCTATTCACCATCAAGGGCTTCGTCTCTGTCTTGGAGCATTCCGCACCACCCCTGTGTACAGCCTGTACGCAGAGGCAGGTGAACCCTCACTGTCCAACCGCAGGCTGAAAATGTCTCTAAATTACTATATCAGACTGTTCTCAGAACCGCAGAATCCTGCCTATGACTGTGTCTTTGACCCCCAGTTTCAAAGCAAATTCGAAACCAACCCTAACTGTATTCCGCCGTTTGGTCTTCGTATGCAGCCTCACGTGCGGAATGCAGGTCTAGACCTAGGAGTTGTGTCGGATTTTTCCAAGTTCCCAGATCAGCCTCCGTGGACCTTTTTCACACCAGAGATTTGTTTTGATCTTGCAGCTTTACGTAAAGAGTCTACCAGCTCTCTGGCATACAAGGCCTTGTATGCTGACCTCTGTTCAAAATTCCCGTCTTATCAAAAAATTTTCACTGACGGTTCCAAGTCTGAGGATGGAGTGGCCTGTGCAGCCTATTGCCCTGGTGCTCCTTCTCAGATACTGTTAAAGCATATACCTCCAGATGCTTGTGTCTATTCTGCTGAAATTACTGCTCTGGTTCTGGCATTAAAGATAATTTCACTTTCTAAGAAGAGGGACTTTCTGGTTCTGTCAGATTCACTGTCATCTTTGGAGGCCATAGCTGGCCGCAACCTTCAGCATCCAGAACTTTTACATTTCTTTGAGCTTTTTAGCAAGTTGAAAGCGGATGGTTACAACATTATTCTGGCTTGGGTTCCTGGTCATGTTGGCATCGGAGGGAATGAAATGGTTGATCGTTTAGCCAAGAATGCCACAAGAGAGAAAGTGTCCAACATTTATATCCCTTGCTCAGATCTGAAACCCAAAATTAATGATTATGTGAGAGACCTCTGGCAGGAGGATTGGAACACACAGACGGATAACAAACTCTTTCAGATCCGTCCAAACCTTAATGAGTTCCTCCCATCTACGTCTGGTGGCCGTAAAGAAGAAACACTTCTGTGCCGGCTGCACACCGGCCATTCGTATTTTACCCATTCGTACCTTTTAAAGAATGAGGAAGCTCCGTGGTGCATTCCATGTCATGTGCCACTCACAATGAAACATATTCTTTTTAGAGTGTTGGGACTTGCACGATGTGAGACACAAACATTTTACAGCAGAGTCCATGAAAATCCTGTTCAGGGATGTTCCGCCTGACGTGATCTTTGAGTTTTTGAGAGAGATTAACATTTTTCATCTGATTTAAGATTTTACGGATGAAAGATTTTTAACGAAGTTTCTGGTGCGTTTCTAGAAGATGTCTTTTAAAGAGATGTGTGAAAGGTGGGTTTTTTTTTTTAATGACTTGTGAGTTGATTTTAACGTGGTGACAGCCCTGATGTGGCCCCTTGCGGTCGGCTGGGCTATAAGCAACATTATCTTTATCTTATCCTGACTGTTTACACACACACACACACACACATATATATATATATATGTATATGTGTGTGTGTGTGTGTGTGTGTGTGTGTGTGTGTGTGTGTGTGTGTGTGTGTAGCCTCCATCTAAACATGCCAACATACCACACGAAATTTTCTTTTTTGGCGTCTGACAGTGGTCAGTCCTACGCCGGACAGGTCAGTGGCGTGGATGTCCGAGACTGGCAGCCCCGCTACACCTACACCGTGCAGTCCACCTTCAAACTGCCCCACCTGCCCCAAGGCCGCTATAAGGTGAGCTGCCCCACTACACCTACACCATGCAGTCCACCTTCAAACTGACCCACCTGCCCCAAGGCCGCTATAAGGTGAGCTGCCCCACTACACCTACACCGTGCAGTCCACCCTCACACTGCCCCACTACACCTACACCGTGCAGTCCACCTTCAAAGTGACCCACCTGCCCCACTACACCTACACCATGCAGTCCACCTTCAAAGTGACCCACCTGCCCCACTACACCTACACCATGCAGTCCACCCTCACACTGACCCACCTGCCCCAGTACACCTACACTGTACAGTCCACCCTCACACTGCCCCACTACACCTACTCCGTACAGTCCACCCTCACAGTGCCCCACCTGCCCCACTGCACCTACACCGTGCAGTCCACCTTCAAACTGCCCAAAGGCCGCTATAAGGTGAGCTGCCCGGCTACACCTACACCGTGCAGTCCACTTTCAAACTGCCCCAAGGCCGCTATAAGGTGAGCTGCCCCGCTACATCTACACCGTGCAGTCCACCTTCAAAGTGACCCACCTGCCACACTACACCTACACCGTGCAGTCCACCCTCACACTGCCCCACTACACCTACATTGTGCAGTCCACCCTCACACTGACCCACCTGCCCCAAGGCTGCTATGAGGTGAGCTGCCTCACTACACCTACACTGTGCAGTCCACCTTCACACTGACCCACCTGCCCCACTACACCTACACCGTGCAGTCCACCTTCAAAGTGACCCACCTGCCCCGCTACACATACACCATGCAGTCCACCCTAACACTGACCCATCTACCCCACAACACCTATACCATGCAGTCCACCTTCAAAGTGCCCACCTGCCCCACTACGCCTACACCGTGCAGTCCACCTTCAAACTGACCCAAGGCCGCTATAAGGTGAGCTGCCCCACTACACCTACACTGTGCAGTCCACCTTCAAACTGCCCCAAGGCCGCTATAAGGTGAGCTGTCCCGCTACACCTACACCATGCAGTCCACCCTCACACTGACCCACCTGCCCATCGCCGCTATAAGGTGAGCTGCCTAACCCCACTACACGTACACCGTGCAGTCCACCCTCACATTACCTCAAGGCCGCTATAAGGTGAGCCGCCCCACTACACCTACACCATGCAGTCCACCCTCACACTGACCCACCTGCCCCAACGCCGCTATAAGGTGAGCTGCCTAACCCCACTACACCTACACCATGCAGTCCACCTTCAAACTGCCCCAAGGCTGCTATAAGGTGAGCCACCCCACTACACCTACACCATGCAGTCCACCTGCCCCAAGGCCACTATAAGGTGAGCTGCCCCACTACACCTACACCATACAGTCCACCCTCACACTGACCCACCTGCCCCAACGCCGCTATAAGGTGAGCTGCCTAACCCCACTACACCTCCACCGTGCAGTCCACCCTCACACTGCCTCAAGGCCGCTATAAGGTGAGCCGCCCTACTACACCTACACCGTGCAGTCCACCCTCACACTGCCCCACTACACCTACACCGTGCAGTCCACGTTCACATTGACCCAGCTGCTCCACTACACCTACACCATGCAGTCCACCTTCACACTGACCCACCTGCCCCACTACACCTACACCGTGCAGTCCACCCTCACACTGGCCCACTACACCTACACCGTGCAGTCCACCTTCACACTGACCCATCTGCCCCACTACACCTACACCGTGCAGTCCACCCTCACACTGCCCCACTACACCTACACCGTGCAGTCCACCCTCACACTGCCCCACTACACCTACACCGTGCAGTCCACCTTCACGCTGACCCACCTGCCCCACTACACCTACACCATGTAGTCCACCCTCACACTGCCGCAATACGCCTACACCGTGCAGTCCACCCTCACACTGCCCCACTACACCTACACCGTGCAGTCCACCCACACTGCCGCACTACACCTACACCATGCAGTCCACCCTCACACTGACCCACCTGCCCCAAGGCGGCTATAAGGTGAGCTGCCTAACCCCACTACACCTACACTGTGCAGTCCACCCTCACACTGCCCCACTACACCTACACCGTGCAGTCCACCCTCACACTGACCCACTACACCTACACCGTGCAGTCCACCCTCACACTGCCCCACTACACCTACACCGTGCAGTCCACCCTCACACTGACCCACCTGCCCCAAGGCGGCTATAAGGTGAGCAGCCTAACCCCATTACACCTACACCGTGCAGTCCACCCTCACACTGCCCCACCTGCCCCACTACACCTACACCGTGCAGTCCACCATCACACTGACCCACCTGCCCCAAGGCCGCTCGCTATAAGGTGAGCTGCCAGCCGGCGTGCGCCTTGCACGTGAGTCGACAAAATGAAACGTAGGTTCGGTGCTCACACAGCCAGTCGTAAATACAGCGCGCTTATTTGACTAGCGTGATCGTCATCGTCACCATCACCACCACCACCATTACCATCATCATCATCGTCGTCGTCATCACCGCCATCATCATCATCATCATTATCACACCACCACCACTACCACCATCATTATCATCATCATCATCAACCCATGACACCAGGCCACAGGACTGGAGTAGTGATGGAGGCCATGGGACAGTCGGGGGACCTGCTCTTTGCCCTGTCCTCCATGATGGTCAACAGGACAGAGGTAGTGTCATCACTGCAGTCCTTCACCACGTTGTCCGTCATAGCACCTCCTCCTAAGTCCGCCTCCGCCACTCCACCCTCTCACCTAGACCCTGCACAGTGGGTGGTTGTGGTCAGGGACAGAGGGGAAGGGAGGGGTGGGGGTGTCAGGCATGTTCACCCTGGATTGTGTAACGTCTGTCACAGCAGTAAGCAGTCAGCGTCATATTAGCGGTAGTTTCCGTTTCAGTTCCATGAATAACCTAGCCAACCCGTGTCCCGTTCTTTCATGGCTGCGATCAACTTCAAAGAAGGGCGTGGAGGCACCCTCCAGAGGGAGAGCTAACCCACACTGGCTGCGACTAAGCTGTTAATGTCGTCGGTAGGGGGCTTAGCAGGTGGTGTCCTAGGTATGTTGGATCAGAACAGGCGCCACTGAACACCACCGAAATGATTTGGCAGCAGGGCCGTGTCTTCTCTTGTGGGTTGCCTCTTGACGATTTGACATTGGATTGCTCGTGCAGGGGGCTGGTGTGGAGGGGGAGGAGGACAGGAATGAGCGGTGTGTGTGTGTGCAATGCCACTTAAGTTGCGTAGTAGATGGGAGAGAGAGAGAGAGGGAGAGAGAGAGAGAGACAGACAGACAGACAGAGAGAGAGAGAACGATAACGATAACGATATTTTATTCAAGAAAAGGCCAAAGCCCCATTTGAAGGGGAAATATGCAAAACTAAGCGAGAACTTTTCACGCACTTTAGTGTACATAATCAGTATAAAACATATATGCCTGGTATTTATATGAGTTACAATAGCATCATATTATATCATATCATAGTGCTCCGCCGTTTAAACGACTTATACAGATATATAGAAAAATGTTTCATAGTAGCTTCATTTCTCGACGACGAAAGTAAAACTAAACTAAATAATGATGGTCTGCTATAATACTTGGCAGGGATATATTTTGCTCTCAAATCATTTAGTGCTGGGCAACACAAAGCAAAGTGGACTTCATCCTCTACACCGGATCCGCACATGGGGCACATCAAAGACCTGTTATCTTTTTTATACCTCTGACGATGCACTGTTATGTCAGAGACACCTAATCTAAACTTTGTTAAAGCACATTTTATAAATCTGTTCATATCTATTCTAATGTATGGTTCTGCTGAATAGTTCATTTTAAATTGTCTGTACATACAGAATCTGTCACTACTTTGGATATGACAATCCCAATCTTGCCACCTACAGTCTATCATGCGTTGCTTAAAACATGCAAAAAAACTTGGGACGCAACCCACACCTTGATTTAGCCATACAAAGGAAAAAACATAACTACATAAACATTTTCGAATATTCGTTGCCCAAGTAACTTTACCTCTTGCATCTAAGTCATACAGCGTTTTGTATGCTTGTGCAGGTAGTCTGTCACAATGCATCTGTATCAGTTTGAGCCAATATTTAATGCTTTTGAAGTATGAATTGATGTAAATTGGAAATCTTCCAAGTTCACCTTAGACCAAGTCATTTGGGGTACGTCTGTCCACACACAAAAATCGTTTCATGGCAAAACAGTGCAATTTTTCAATTTCATGACCTGTTTCAAACGCCCAAATCTCAGCTCCATACTGAACTATTGGCTGAACTTGTGCGTCAAACAACTTAAAAAATAACTCAGCTGAACTGTGTTCAAACTTGTACAAAACATTTAACACACTCATAATGGCGCGTTTGCCTCTGCTCACAAGGTCTTGACATGCAAAAGTAAAGCTGAGCTTCGTGGAAAAATAAATACCCAAATACTTATATGCGTTTACAACCGATATTTTTGATGTACCATAAACCCATCGCTCACATGCAGCCAAATAGCCACCTTTACGGAAAACTAAAACACTTGTTTTGTCCATATTTACCTTAAGCTCAAGTCTTTGCACAGCAGAGTATAAACTATTCAGCTGAGTTTGTAAACCTATAACAGTTTCAGATAACAACACAATATCATCGGCAAACAGCAAAATGAATAACTGAATCAAATTAAAAGTAACACCATGCCTACCCTTTTCAATAATTTCGAGAGCTAATTCATTCATAAACAACGAAAATAAAACAGAACTACAAACATCTCCTTGTTTAACCCCTTGCGTACACATAATGAAATCACTGAACCTAGCCCCACTCTTTATTTTGACTTTCACGTTTTCATACATACTTCTCACACAACTATAAAGCTTACCCTTTATGCCATTTTTTTTAAAATAAGAATTGGCCATAACAGTTTCCGTGAAATCGAATCAAAAGCTTTCTCGAAATCAACAAAAGCAACATACAATTTTCTGTTATTAGCAAACTGTTTCTGAACCGCCGCCAGCAGAGTAAACATATGGTCTATTGTGCTGTAATCCTTTTTGAAGCCAGCTTGAAATTCACCTTTAATATTGTTAAGTTCTACCCACTCTGCTAGTCTTTTATTAATTATAGAACCGTACAGTTTACTAGCTATATTACATAATGAGATGCCCCTGTAATTGTTTGGATCATTTACATCTCCTTTTTGTACAAAGGAAGAATGATCGACTCTGTCCAGCTTTCAGGATAGATCCCCTTATCAAACAAAGCATTAAATAATTTTACAAGAAAATTTATAGCATTGTTCCCTAAATGTTTAAAAAAACTCACCTATAAGTCCATCAGGTCCTGCAGCGTTACCAATTTTTAACTTTTTTTTATTGCAGATAATACGTCATGTTTTGTGATGGACCGGTCTAAATAGTTGGTATACTCGTCATCTTCTGCTAACTGACCGACATAAACAATAGAATCATCGGTGATATCTTTTTCCAAAATATACTTAAAGTGATCATGCCATTCATGTATTGAGATATTATTCTGATTCTGTGTACTCTTTTTTAATACAAATTTAACATTATCCCAAAATTCCTGCTGTTTATTGATAGAATTAAGAACTTTTTGAAACAATGAATCGTTATATGACCTTTTCTTTCTATCTAATAAATTCTTGTATTCTCTTCTGCTGACGCAGTATACATGACGGTCGATAATGTCTAATGTTCTGTTACATGTTCTCAAAAGCTTTCTTACATTTAGTCTTGTAGTTTTACATTCTGAATCAAACCATTTATTCTGTTGTCTTCTAGAACCGACGGAAATTTTCTGTTTCATAGAATCTGCAGCACACTTTACAGCATCGTTAAATATTTCGAGTGCGACATTTGCATTCACATCTAACATGTCTGACGCATTCAACAATCGCTCATGGGCATCGTCTGAATTAATTGCATCACAAAAAACAGTTGCATGCTCATTTTTCCACACAAATTTTTCCACATATTCTCTCTTATTAGGATATCCATGTTCAGATATGCCTTTTACATTCATGCTAAACTCTAACGGCATGTGATCAGATTCGATCCGTTCACTCACACAAAATGCGCAGGAAGTATTCACAATATCATAAAGATCGCATGATGCAACAAAATAATCATTCACACTGCTGCCAGAGTCACAAATATATGTACATAACCCCTCCTTATCCCCATTACATACACCGTTGAATTGGAATAACCCCAAAGCTACACACATATTCAACAAACACTTACCAAACATATTTATACCCTTATCTTTTGAGCATCGTTTAATTTTGACTTGATTAAATTTATCAAACCATGAAAACTGTGCAAATTCATCAGTAATATCTACAGAAACATCAGCTGTTCTTCCATTGAAATCACCACACATCAAAACTGACATATCATTATGTAAACTAAGCACATCAATCAAACTATCTTCAATCTGACTAATTCCATTATCAATATTAGAAAAAGCATAGTATGGTGATCCTTCTGGAGGAACATAGCAACACACATACAAAACATTATTTGGCAAATGGAACAACTTTTTATCGATGATAAACATCAAAACATTATCAAAATTTAAATCAAGTTTCTTCACGTATGTTAAAAGTTCATTTCTAATCAAACATATCACACCACCTGATCTTCTTCCACGCTCTGTAAATTTGAGAGCAGGTTTGATGAACATAGTGTGTTCAGGAAAAACCGTAGACTGAAATTCTTCAAGAAAAGTTTCTACTAAGCAAACAAAATCAAAAGACGATACATAGTTGATAAAATGATAGTCGGAAATCTTAGAAAATAAACCACTAACGTTCCAGTGCAAGAATGAATATTTTCTACGATTGACAGACATATTCGAAAGGCCATAGTCTTGACTGCGTGCACTTGGGACCCCACTGCACAAACACATGCTTTTACCACAATATTTACATACAAACATATTATTCAAGGGTGCGCTTGCACTGACAACGGCAGCGCAGTCAGGTGACGACCTGCCTGACATACGGGAAGGCGAACACACAGTGACAGTTTTGCCGACTACACTTTCACGTGCTGAACCGAGTTCAGCCAACTCGGTTCCCACAGCCGGTGTTACCCTTACATTTTCTGCCCTCGAATTTTCACCTAGCTTGTGGGGGTGGCACACTACACTGTGTTCAGAACTAATGTGAGGCCGGCCGTGTCACTATGGCGATTCAACTATGTCATCATTACCATCAAGAATAAACCTCTTGCCGTCAATGAGCAGATGATCGTAAATCATTGTGGCTCTTTTCTGTTGCTTCCTGGCTTCCTTCAGATGAGGGGAAAGTTTCCTTCTGATTTCCCTGACCCGTTGAGAAAAGTCTTCGCCGATGAATATGTTAGTTCCCTTTAATTTCCGTTTTGCCTTTAGTAACTTTACCTTGTCTTTGTAAAAGTGCATCTTGCTATAATGGGTGAATTTTCCTTTGAATTTATACGATGGACCCTGTCGAAAGAAAAATCATCAGCGAGTTCTAGTGTGTCCGTGATCATTTCCTTCAACAAACCCTCACAGTTTTCTGCTGTCTCATTTCTGTGCCTTACGATGCCATGAACGATGATGTTATTACGTTTGGACCGCCCTTCCAAATCGTCAGTTTTCATTTCCAAACAGTCTAGCCTTTCTTTCAACTCTTTGTTGGATTCGGTCAGTTCATTATTAGCTTGCCTGAGGTCACTAACCTCTTCTCTAAGAGTCTGAACTTTTTCTTTTAAGGCAGAGAACGTGTCCTTCATTTCCCGCATGTCTTGTTTCATTTCATTGAAACTGTCTCTCAGCGAAGTCAACATCGTCATCAAATCAGTCGTTGTTGGTTGCTGTCCACTCACACTTTGCCGTCTGTCCCCATGGTCAGTAGAACACCCTGCGTCCAGACTCACTCTGCTGGATCCACTGGCACTCGTGAGACGGGTCTGCTTGCCGGGGATCTGCTTTGGAGGTCCTGGGTTCGGTTCTACGTCACCACATTGCATCAGGAGGTTGCTGAAGAAAATCACTGTGAGGGTCAGTCCAACCACTACACCGTCCGTACGGCTCCTCGACGTCAATGTCGGATATCGTTGTTCAGCCTTCTTCCTAGCCCGACCAAACATGAAGGAGACGAAGGTGGTAACAAAGCTGCCACATCTTGCTCTGAAGACAAGGGGTTCAGCTGGCATGGCATCTGAAGCTTACACTGGCCAATTTACAGTTTCGGGGGTAGACACTGTCAGGTGAAACTGGCGTGAAAACTTGAGACAATGTGTAGCCACGTGCGTATAACGAGCCCCCCAGAGAGAGAGAGAGAGAGAGACAGAGTGAGTGAGAGAGAGAGAGTGAGTGAGAGAGAGAGGAGAGAGAGAGAGAGAGAGAGAGAGAGAGCGCCTTGCAAATGAAGTTTCAGAGATCCCACACCCTAACTCCAGGTTGTCTCGCCATGTGCCCCAGGTGCTGCTGCTGTTGAGCGACCCCCTGATGGACGACCACGCCGACTACAACGTGCTGCTGGCCAACACGGGGGTGCCCCTGTACACACAGGGCCTGAACGACCTCAACCACACCCTGACGGTGAGCAGCCAGGAGATGAGTTGGGGAGGAGGGGGGTGGGGGGGAGGACGGGAGTTGGGGGATCAAGTCAGTCAGTCATTCCCCTGACCGCTGGGATCGTTGGGGGGACGTGATGAGGCAGCCGCCGTTTCTCACCAGGCTCTTCTGTTTGTAGCTGTTGTGAGGAGATCTGGCATGGTCATTTTGGTCCAGTCCGCTATATTTTCGGACCAACTCTTTCTCTGCCGTCCACGTCTGCGCCCTCCTTCAACGGTACCTTGAAGGATGGTTTTGGAGAGGGTGTTGTGACGAATGACGTGGCCAAACCATACCATCTTCCGTCGTTTGACGGTTGCCAGAAGTGGTTCGTGGGGCCCAGAGAGGTTGGTGACCAGGTTCCGCACATAATCATTGGTCTTGTGTTCTTTGTAGGAGATGCGGAGTAGCTTCCTCAGGCACCTGGTCTCAAACGCCTGGATTCTTCTTTCTGTTTCGGCCATCAATGACCATGTCTCGCAGCCATTTAACAGGATGGAGACCACTAGTGACTTGTAGAGCCGGAATTTTGTGTGCAATTTGATGTTGCTCTTCCACACCCTGTTCAGTCTGGCCATCGCTGCTGATGTGGAGTTAATCCTGATTCGGATTTCTGCTGTGCAGGTGCCATCTTTGGACAGGGTTGCTCCCAAGTACCTGAAGCTGGTCACTACTTCCAGGGGCTCACCATTCAAAAGAGTTGGGGGAAGAGGGGAGAGGGGACAGAGGATATTAAGCGCACAAGGCAGGAACAGTAGAAGCAGAGGAAAGACAGCTGGACGTTCATTGTATGGTGTATACATT
Organism: Conus canariensis; assembly: GCA_033310375.1. Classification (NCBI taxonomy): domain Eukaryota; kingdom Metazoa; phylum Mollusca; class Gastropoda; order Neogastropoda; family Conidae; genus Conus; species Conus canariensis. The sequence goes on from CM065729.1 coordinate 70,661,683, forward strand.
GACGTTGAAGTGATGGGGAGGTGGGGTCAGTTTTAGAAAGGGGATACTTGAACGAGGGGTGCAGGGGTGGAGATAAGTAATCAGTTACTAGCATGGCTATTTCTCCTAATTTTTTTCTTTTGTTTTTAGGGGGGGTGGGGGAGGGGAGGAAAAGGAAATAGTCACGAGCATATGCATTCATGTGTGTGTGTGTGTGTGTGTGTGTGTAAAAATAGCATACTTGCAGTGGTCGCATGAGCTAACCTCCGCTTCTTTATTCTTATTTTCTTCACACATAGCACATGTCTGTGCGCATGCTCACATGTAAGACATACAAGAGATCCCAGCATGACGTAAATGACCGATATGATGTAAAACGAGCCTAGAACGCTTGGTCGCTTTCTCTCTCTCTCTCTCTCTCATTGTGTGTGTATGTGTGTGTGTGTGTGTGTGTGTGTGTGTGTGTGTCTAAACATTTCTCCTGGCCTCTCTTCTCTTTTTTTCTTTTCTTTAGTCTGTTTTTATTAATTGATCTTCCTTTGCACATGTTTTTGGTAAGTTCTTTGCATCTTTCTTCCCCCCCCCCCCCCCCCCCCGTATCTGACCTACCGTTTCTTTTCGTCCTTCAGTTATCCCTGTTTCTACCTATTTGTCTGCGTTTTGACAGGTGTCTGGTCAGCATGTCTCCCCGTCAAACTGCACGTCCATCTCCACCTGGACCCCTCCTGCACCCAGTCACTATTCTAGAGTCTTTACAGGTGAGAACACCCCCACCCCCCTCCCCCACATCCACCCAGTCACTATTCCAGTCTTTACAGGTGAGAACACCCCTTCCCCCCTCCTCCTCCACCCAGTCACTATTATAGACTTTTTGCAGGTGAGAACACCCCCCTCCTCCTCCACCCAGTCATTGTTCCAGAGTCTTTACAGGTGAGTACACCCCCCCCCCTCCTCCACCCAGTCATTATTCCAGACTCTTTACAGGTGAGTACACCCCCTTCTCCTCCACCTTGTCATTATTCCAGAGTCTTTACAGGTGAGAACACCCACATCCACCCAGTCATTATTCCAGTCTTTACAGGTGAGAACACCCACATCCACCCAGTCATTATTCCAGAGTCTTTACAGGTGAGAACACCCACATCCACCCAGTCATTTTCCAGACTCTTTACAGGTGAGAACACCCATCCACCTCCTCCACATCCACCCAGTCATCATTCCAGTCTTCCTAAGTGAGCGCAGACACGCCCCTCCACCCACTTACTCCAGAGTTTTTGACAAGAGGAGACGTCACTCCCCCACCCTTCCTGTGCCCGGTCATTGTTCTAGAGTGTTCGTGGGTGACAGCACCAATCCACCCCACCCCTACCCCTGCCCTACCCAGTCCTTTCCTTATTCCAGGGTGTTCGTGGGTGGCTCCACCCCACCCCTACCCCTGCCCTACCCAGCCCTTACTCCGGAGTGTTCGTGAGTTACAGCACCACTCCGCCCCACCCCTACCTCTGCCCTACCCAGTCATTCCAGAGTGTTCGTGGGTGACAGCACCACTTCGCCCCACCCCTACCCTACACAGTCCTTATTCCAGAGTGTTGACAGGCGACACATGCATAACCTCCATATTGTCATTATTCCAGAATGTTTACATTTTTTCCACTTTTGTTGTTATATATAGCCCAAAATGATGGCGGGAGGATCTTTATGACAACCGTGTTGGATACATTAAGTTGTTCTTAAAGAAAAGATAAACACTGAAGCCATACTACCCCCTTGAATAGCACAGTCATTTGGTTGATTTAAAGCTCTTTTCAAACAAAAACAATTTGCCCACCAAGTTCACAGGATGAAAGTTGGCGTTTGTAATGTGAAAATCTTTGATTTATCATGAATGGAGTGCATTGCGCATTATAAAAAAATCAACGATTTTTAGAACATCCATAATAGTATCAGTTAGAAAATGTGGTGCTAGTTTTAATATAAACAAGGGGGGGTGTCGATGTATGCTTTCGAGGATGTGAACCTCCACGCATTTTCTTGTAATTTCATGAACTGAATTCAGGAACTTTGATGATAATGATAGTGATGAATGTGGCGCTTGTATTTGGTTAGAGACTGAACTGTAAATGCTTTACAATCCACGCTATCGTTTACACAATGGCTGCCTACCTGGGTAGAGCCGACTGAAGAGCTGCCTGCTGGTTCACTCGTTTCCCTGTGTGATTCAGTCAGTATCGGTCGCTCGTTAGCTTCCTTCATTCCTTTGATTTTTCCACCCGGGATGCATGCTGTGCGTATACATGTCATCCATTCCAACGGCCAAACTGACTTGTATGAACGTTGTTAATGGGGTTTTACGTGTCTGCAAGATGTTATGCACGGAGTCTCGGTTGATTGATTTGAAGGAGTTACAGGGAAATCAGTCAGAACGAATGTTAATTCCGAGGGGGAAATCCCCCAGTACCAAAACCGCCAGGCGGCGATTCGAACCCGCAACCCCAGGATCACCACGATTACCGGTCTGATGTTCTGCCAACTGAGCTATTCATTCAAATTTACTGAACGACTCCCACCCATACATTTCAGTGTTCACAAAAATTTACTCCACCTCTCACTCCCCCATTCCACCTCTATTTAAGAGTCTGCAGGTGAAATTCACACCCCATTCTTCTCTCCCCTCCACACTCGCGCCCACACCTGTTGTGCCTGTCCCGCCCATGTTATTTCAGACGAATCAGATTCCAGAGCCCTCATCATTTTTGCTGTGCTCCCTCTTTTTCCACCCCAGTCATTTACAAGTCACGCTTCTGCTCCTACCTCCCCCGCCCACCCCCTTTTCCCCATCATTACACCAGAGTCTTCACACTAGATATCCTCATGCCTCCAATGATCACTGCAATGTTCACAGATAAGCGTGCTCCACCACCCCCCCCCCCCCCATTTTGACAGTCTTCACAAGAGTCTGTAATAAGTTACTGTTACCAAAAGGAAAACGATGATCGCGTCCTCCACAGCAGTGTTTAACAAAAGATGAAACTGACCTCACGAGACTTCTGTTCTGGTGACTAGATCTTCCGAGCGCTCCTAACTCCCACACTCCTGCCAGGGAAGGAAGTTTTAGGTGTTCGTTGTTGCGTATTCAGTGTTTCCCTAAGTGGTATAGAGTTATAGGCCTTGACATGATGGTACCCTATCAAGATATCGGGTGCCTAACAAATCACTTTTTTTCCGAATCAGGACGACTGAAATCAGATATTGCCAGTCACCATGGAGCAGTGGTTGGCGTCGTGGACCCCCGGCTCCACCAGCTGGGAGGTTGCAGTTTTGATTCCAATCAGAGCAGTTTATTTGTGGGGTTCTTTGCCCCAAGGCAGGCTCCTACCCAGGGTTTAGTTTGCTACAACAGAGCCGTTTATTTGTGGGGTTCTTTGCCCCAAGGCATGCTCCTACCCAGGGTTTAGTTTGCTACAACAGAGCCGTTTATTTGTGGGGTTCTTTGCCCCAAAGCAGGCTCCTACCCAGAGTTTAGTTTGCTACAACAGAGCCGTTTATTTGTGGGGTTCTTTGCCCCAAAGCAGGCTCCAACCCAGGGTTTAGCTTGCTACGGGCTCATGTAGGCTGAAACCACACAGTCGCGTGTCATTCATTTGATGAATGGTCTCAGAAAGCGTTGCTCAAATTTCCTGACCAACACTGCAGGTGTCTGTCGGTCTCAGGCCTGGTTGACACCAGGATACATGAAAGCAAGTACAGCCCTATCATGCAGTCTGAGACCAGAATGGAACTGGGGATCATCTTCATCATGTTGCTTATTTGCCAACATAAAAAAGGCCTCAAATTCTGTGGCCGTCATACCCTGCTCTCACGATGATCTGTTTTGTGTTCTCTTTACACCTGTGGCCTTGGCGAGTTAGTGCTGGCGTCGCCAGTATCAGCAAGTTCACGTGGACTGTCGCTGTACTGACATGGTAGCTCCCTGAGGAGGGAGAGCTCATTCATGCAGGCTCCACGACTAAGCAGTTATTGCCATCAGTTGGGGCTTAGAGGGTGTGTTGGATCAGAACAGGCGCCACTGAACACCACAGAAGTGATCAGCAGCGGTGCAGACTTTCCTCTGGTGGAACGTTTGAAGACTTGACATTGACTGCTCCCTGTGGGCTGCCGGTGCCGGGGCTGTGTGGAACAGTCCAGAGTGTGGCTGTGTGGTGCCATTGAGGTGGCTCGGAAGATGAACCGCCAATGAAATGAAAAAAAATTAAACAAAAAAATAAATCATAAAAAGATATCTTGTAAGATGATGTTTTCTATATTCTTAAAGGGGAGTCGTTACAGGAGTTTCTTGGAGGGGAGGGAGGATGTCTGGTTGGCAGTGGTTGCAGATTAACTCAGCTGACGCATGCGCACATGCACTCGCTCTTGGGACTGAGCACACAGTCACGCTTGTATGCGGGTACATACACACACAGGCACACCCAACAGAGTGGAACAGTGAAATGGAGTCAATAACAAACGCAAGCACATGCACACGTTTGTATACACTCGTGTGTGTGTGTGTGTTACTGGTGACATATATTCATAATTTAGCCGTGCTGCTCTTGCTCCCTTTTGTTCCTGTGTGTGTTCTGTTCTCCATGTACCTGTTGAATTTGCTCTGAAGTCTATTACTTTGTCAGTATGAGTCATACTGACTGATACCCTTTGTCGTGAAATATTACTTTGTCGCTTGTAACCGATTTGACATTGAAATGTTTTGTGATTCTTTCAGGTTCTTTTTAAAGCCCCCCCCCCCCACCGCCCCCCTCCCAATGCCCCTCCGATCCTCGCTCCATGTGACATCAACACACAGACCCAGTGCACTCTCTCCAGGAAATGCCAGAGGATGCCCTACAGAACAGACCTGCTCCGCCGCAGGCTCCTCTTCCTGCCCTGCAAGGATGTTCCAGAACAACGACCAATCACCTGTTCCAGAACAACGACCAGTCACCTGTTCCAGAACAACGACCAATCGCCCTTTACTTGCACCTGATCACCTTCTGGAAAGTAATGACCAACCGATACCCTACTCTCGTAGTCCCTGGTTTCCAACAGTAAATTGGCATATGAATAAAAACAAAATTAGAAGGCACCTTGTAGTATCGAAACATGTCATGAATTAAGGGTGAACACTTTGACTCTGCGCCATATTCTACGGCATGCGGATGTCTGCTTTATCATTAACCCTTTCACCTATCATTCTCCGTGGGTCACTTTCTGCATCAGTTCCAATCATGTTATTTGAAGATCTTGGAAGGTGCGAAAAAAAAATAACAGCTTTCTATCACAGCCGTCCTCCGTTTTACTTTCAATAGCGAGAAAAAGAGAAAGACATTGAAATACTCTGTTGCAGTGCACCTAGCAACAAAAGTGCTAACAATTCCACTGCATTCGTGCCATGGAAGAAAAGCTGCTGATAGCCAGGAAGCAAGACTTGCAAGTATTGTGCTGAGTGACAGCTGTTGATTGGGCAGTGGTAGTGGCCATGAGGGGATTCTAGGTTAGGTCTGACCTAGTGTAGGGAAATTTTGGTTTCAGTTTATAAGTGGAATGGCCACGACTTCCAGCTTTATCAAGTCTAGCTCATCTTAAGTGAGTTCTGAGGTGCAGAATTGATGGTTGTATGTTTAATTCTTTTCAAGTTTGGCTGGTTTTGTGTGAGTTTGTGGCTGTCCTGTGATGTTTCCAATGTTTTGAGAGGTTCTTAAGGCCTTGTGTGTTACAAACCTGAAAAAAAAAATCATAGGAGGAGGGAGTGTGACAGGAGAATGGGGGTGGGATTGACACTTGTCAAACTGAAGGCTAGTTAATGGGAAAGACATCTTTTCCATCAAAGCAGTGCAATATGTTAAACATTTTCAGGCGTTGCTTTGAGATCGAAAACTTTTTCAAAGCAGGGCTGTGTGCTCTCCCTGACCCTCTTCTACCTGTTCTTGGAGATAATCATGAGTGAGGCCATAGAAAATTTCAGTGCTACGATCTTATTAGTTGGGGGGGCAGGCCCATCTGCAAACTGCACTTCGCTGATGATAAAGATCTACTCGGCAGAAGCAATGACGAACTCCAAGACCTAACCAGCAGGCTAGAAGACCGAGCTGGTACATATGGGATGGAAATCGGTGAAAAGAAAAGCAAGAGGATAGTAAACAGCAGCAATGAAGACCAGACCGTAAATATCGCAGTGGAGGGAAAAAAAACTGAAAGAGGTGGAAGAGTTCAAATACCTCGGCTCCACACTCGCAAAAGATGGTCAAAATCAGATTAGCTCTTACATCAGCTGTGGCAAAGCTCACAAAGCTATGGGGAAGCAACGAGATCAGCGTCCAAACAAAACTCAAGCTATACAAAACCCTTGTCTTCTCTATCTTCCTGTACGAGTGTGGACTTTGAAAGTAGAGTTAGAGAGAAGGATCCAAGCCTTTGAAATGAAGGAATACAGAAGACTGCTCCACATCTCCTGAACAGAGCACAGAACTAACAACTCTATCCGAGAACAGGTGACCATGTAGGCAGGACCGCAGGAACCCTCCTGGCTACAGTTAGGAGGAGAAAGCTGATGTCGTTTGGCCACGTGACACGCCACAACACGACTCGCTGACAGACAATCCTGCAAGGCACGCTTGAAGAAGGAAGGCGCAGAGGCAGGCAGAGAAAGAGCTGGTCGGAGAACGTGATGGAAGGGACAAAACTCAGGCTGCCAGAACTCCTGCGAGAAGCAGAGGACGGGCCGCAATGGAGAAGATCGGTGGAGTTGTCCCTCATGTCCCCCTTCGACCACTTAGGTCACGAGATTGTGACGAGATGATAATGCTTCGAGATTTGTTTGGGATCTGCTTAAATACGCCAACACAGGTGCAGTCAGGAAGCAAGAGAAAGAAAAACAATGAACATGCATACAGGGTTAAAGACAGGAGATGGAAATAGACCCCTTTACTTTCTGCTCTTAGAGTAACTTACACTTTTGAAGGCCTAATTCCACCGTTACACTTTCCCTCCCACACAACATTCCACCTTTTGAGATCACAGTGGGGTCCTTCAGTAGGATGAGCGTCCATCAAAGGTGAAATGTACTTGCAGCAGCCCATGACTGCTGTAGTACTGTTGTCTCAACACAATATGGCATCTATATCTGGACAGAAACCACATCAAGATACTGGATCCAAATAGGACTGTGTAGTACTGTTGTCTCAACACAATATGGCATCTATATCTGGACAGAAACCACATCAAGATACTGGATCCAAATAGGACTTTGATGAAATGGAAGAAACACAGAACACCTTTGAAGTTGCGTTATCCCAAGAAATAACGGGCTGCAGAACATGTTCTAAACTGCCACGCCTTCTATGCCAGGTTGTTAAGGAGAGATAACTAGCCTTCCTGGCCTCAGTCATCCAAGTATCAAAAGTCCAGCTGCCTTGTCCCATCAAGAAAAGGCACTGGTTCCGTTCACTGCACACTTTTACAGCAGTGACATTTAGCTGCAGTCGTGGCAGACTCTTGGACTGCCTTCAACACATGTCTTACAAGCAGGTTTCTGGAAGGGATAGGAATGCAAAGTCCAGCACTGCATGAACTTTTCCCCAAACAAGTCGGACCCTGGTGGAGATTATCCATAGGAGGCCACAGCATTGTTGTGCGACATGTTTCAAAAACATGCCGGCTGCTATTGCTGACAAGCCGACCTGAGCTACGAGTGCGAGGGTGCCATTTCTGAACTCCCAGCATGGTGTGACATTTGATAGCGAAATGTGAGCATCATTTGCTTCTGATGAAACAGGACCGTCAAATATGATGTCCAAGCGTCATTGTGGCTGTCAGTGTATTGCGTCATCGATACATGACGCTTTTTCAGGACACTTCCCTTGCAGTCTTTGCTGCCGTCATTCCTCTCTTGGTTTTCATCAACACTGGCGAGTTACAATCCACTAGTATTTCTGCTGTCATTCCTCTCTTGTTTCATCAACACTGGCGAGTTACAATCCATAGTATTTTCTGCTGACATTCCTCTCTTGGTTTTCATCAACACTGGCGAGTTACAGTCCACTGGTATTTTCTGCTGTTATTCCTCTTGGTTTTCATCAACACGTGGCGAGTTGCAATCCACTGGTATTTTCTGCCATCATTCCTCTCTTGGTTTTCGTCAACACGTGGCGAGTTACAACCCACTGGTATTTTCTGCTGTCATTCCTCCCTTGGTTTTCATCAACACGTGGTGAGTCACAACCCACTGATATTTTCTGCTGTTTATCTGAGAAAAACCGACTTTGTAAAGGAAAATACTACCAGTAGTAAGTTTAGAAATCTGAGTCGCTGGCAGCGTAAAAGAACGTGGACTTTTTGCAGTAATGGAAAATGCTACCAGTAGCAAGTTGAGAAATCCGAGTTGCTGGCAGCGTAAAAAGATGTGGACATCTTGCAATAATGGAAAATGCTACCAGTAGCAAGTTGAGGTATTGGTAGCATATAAAGAACATCGACATTTTGCAGCATCTATTAGTGAGATACTGCACGCAAGGTCTGTGGAGTGCCACAGAAAATAGTGACTGAGAGCTACAAACAGAGAGCTCGGTCAAGAAGGGCTGTTATTTGATCAGGCAGAGAAACGCCATTGAACACATGACACACAGGAACAAGATGGCAGCTGCCATTCTCGGTAAGTTTTCATGATTATATAGCCCAGCTGATCACACAGTGCATCTTAAGGGCCTCAAACTTGCACAGCAAAAAAAAAAAAAAAAAAGGTAGCATGGCGAAAATGTTGAACCATAGGAGGGGGGGTGGGGGAATTCTATCCAGAAAAAGGAAACGACGACCAAAAACGGGCATGACTTGTGCTGAGAGCAGCAGATATAGTGCCCGATTGTTTTCAAACCCACATTAAACGGACAGACATTCAAATACCACAAAAGTACATAAAAAGGGCATATACACGCTGCTGAATGCACAGTTAGTTTCTATTCTTAGTGTGCACAATCTCCACTCCCTAATTGCCATATTACATTAAAAAAAAAAAAACAGGCACACCATAAATAGATGATAAAAATGTAAGAATTTCTAGAACAAAGACAGAAGGGGCCACAGAGGCAGAAAACTAACGTGCCACCATAAAGACAGACAAAACAATGGCAGTACAAAGAGCTCTGGGCATCCATACCAGGACTCTTTGCTCATTTCTTTATGACAGATTTTGAAATAAAACAAACAAAAAAAAAAAGCCAACAACAGAGGCAGTAGAAAAAACATTTGCAGCCACTCATTCATTCCTCCTTTGCACTACATTCAAAGTAAGTTTTACTTCAAAAACAAAATCTTTATTATGTGAATGGTATAATCTCTGGAATACATCACAACAGAAGTGTTATAGTAGTACAGGCAGGTTAGAAATAAATCGGTAAACAATTCACAAAACATCTGTGCCCACCAAACCTTACCTGCTGAAGTGAAGTGGTCAAAATGGAAATTGCATGGAGTCGGCCCATGAACTGTGGGATTCCAGTTCGGAGGAAGGCAAATTACGAGCATTCCGATACACACAAAAGTAGGACGGCTTAAAACTTGATACACCTGTAACAATGCTTGATAACTGCAAACAATGCTTGAGAACTTTCAAAAACAGTGAGTACCATCACTTCATAATGATTAAAATCTCATTGTCAACAAAGCCTGGTTTCTGAATAATACAAAATCACCTTGCAATACACACACGAAGTCAATGTGTCGGCTTTGTGCAAAGCATATGGTCTAAGACTAAAAATGGAAGTTGCATTTTGAACTATGAAAGTTGCAACCTATCTTGAATATAGTATTGGTGTGGGACCAGACACCCCTCGCCATCAACAGTTAATTCTTGCTAGCATCACTTCTTTGTGACAAATTGCCATCACATTGCAGTCCATGAAGAAACGGGCAAGATACACAAGTTGAAATGGGCTATGCTTTGGTCACATGCATGTCCATCGGAATGGAGGAGAGCAGTTGTGTGGCCAGCAGACTTCAGCCTTTTGTCAAAGTGCATTCTTCAGCAAGCACTTTGCATGTTCCCGCAAAAAATTAGACTGTGCTAACTCTTGCTGAGCAGAGAGAGTACAATGCTTAATTAATAGGAAAACAACGTTTTCAAGCCTGATGTCCTTCCAAAAGTGTCAGGGCGACCGTTTGCAAATACAAGATCATGATAAGAGCGACGCCGACTGCCAAGAAAAACAAGAGCAGGCCAACTTAAGGGGAAAAATGCCCGTCAGACTTGTTGAACGACAATGTTCATCCCTCCCCTGAAACTGTTGTGGCTGCAGTAGCCAACATTACAATACTCAGCAGCCTTGTGATCAGCAAGAGTAGAAAGTCGATCCCGATTGGCTAATACTACTTGCAGAACTATGGCTTATTAATTCTACACAAATGTATGTAATCATAGTCTTGGTTTAACTGTCGAGGTGTCTCTATGCAGGCCAGTCCAACACTATGATGGGGAAAATGTCATCTGGACTCGGGGACTACACTCGGCAGAACAGTGCATGTAGTCCCTGAGGAAAGGCCAGGCTTGCAACACAAGTGTAAAAGCAGTAACTTAAAACATTAACAAATTAGGACATGCATTATTATTACAGAATCTCAGGACTTGCTCCACCAACAGATAAATTTCCCATCTGGCTTTCCTGCTCTGTCTTTCAAAGGAATCATCCACATCCCACAAACTCTACAGCAAGCAGCTGTCCAAAAAATGAGTTACAAGAAGAAACAATGAATCGCACACCATCGTATCATGAAATATTTCAACATCCAGTCTCTTCTGGCCCCCTCGAGTATGAAGAGAGAGAAGATATGACATGGTCCAATAAGCATCATCATGTTGAACACAGACAAAAATTATATAACGGTTCTCAAAAACTAAACTGGAGACAAAAAGAATGCATCTGATCCTTCAGCATGCACTCAATATATGCCACTGCATGCAATTACTGAAAAACCTTGCTTTTCACACCTGTTCAAAATACAAAAGGTTATGTTGTGGACATCTAAATTAGTATTGTACACAGATTGCCTGTGCAAACTGAACACCGGTAGTTAACAATTTAACACTGGATTCTCATTTTCATACCACTATACCAACAACATTATACATGCATGTCTATACAAATCCAAGGGTTTTCATGCCCAGGTTGAGCAACTGTGTGTCAAACGCCCAGTCCTTTGATGCTTAGGAGTTCTTCTGTGGGATACGGATGTTTACCTGTCCAAAATAAAAACAAACAAGAAAGATGTTGAACAGTGCGAGAAGAAAGAAGCCTTTGGCAGCCATTCCCCTGTCCCACCTCACACTGCCTAAAGGACAGGAGCTACACCTGCCCCCGCCAGCCCTTCCCTGCCCCACATGACAAAGGACAGGAGCTACACCTGACCCTGCCCCATCTGACAAAGGACAGGAGCTACACCTGACTGTCCCATCTGACAAAGGACAGGAACTACACCTGACACAGTCAGCCATTCCCCTGCCCCACCTGACAAAGGACAGGAGCTACTCCTGACCCTGCCCCATCTGACAAAGGACTGGAGCTACACCTGCCCCTGCCCCACCCGACAAAGGACAGGAGCTACACCTGACCCTGCCCCACCTGACAAAGGACAGGAGCTACACCTGACCCTGCCCCACCTGACAAAGGACAGGAGCTACACCTGCCCCTGCCCCACCTGACAAAGGACAGGAGCTACTCCTGACCCTGCCCCACCTGACAAAGGACAGGAGCTACACCTGACCCTGCCAGCCCTTCCCCTGCCCCACCTGACAAAGGACAGGAGCTACTCCTGACCCTGCCCCATCTGACAAAGGACTGGAGCTACACCTGCCCCTGCCCCACCCGACAAAGGACAGGAGCTACACCTGCCCTGCCCCACCTGACAAAGGACAGGAGCTACACCTGATCCTGCCAGCCCTTCCCCTGCCCCACCTGATAATGCCCAAAGGACAGGAGCTACACCTGACTGCCCCACCTGACAAAGGACAGGAGCTACACCTGACCCTGCCCCACCTGACAAAGGACAGGAGCTACACCTGACCCTGTCAGCCATTTCCCTGCCCCACCTGACAAAGGACAGGAGCTACACCTGACCCTGCCAGCCTTTCCCCTGCCCCACCTGACAAAGGACAGGAGCTACACCTGACCCTGTCAGCCATTCCCCTGCCCCACCTGACAATACCCAAAGGACAGGAGCTACACCTGACCCTGCCCCACCTGACAAAGGACTGGAGCTACACCTGACCCTGTCAGCCATTTCCCTGCCCCACCCAACAAAGGACAGGAGCTACACCTGACCCTGTCAGCCATTTCCCTGCCCCACCCGACAAAGGACAGGAGCTACACCTGACCCTGTCAGCCATTTCCCTGCCCCACCCGACAAAGGACACTGCTCTATTTCTGACCCTGCCAGCCATTCCCCTGCCCCACCTCACACTGCCCAAAGGGCAGGAGCTACACCTCCAGACCACCTGACCCTGGAACTAGATCCTCTTCCAAACCTGGAAATGACCTCTGCCCCCAGGTGCCCCGCTGATGACTGAATGACAAGAACAAAGGATTCAAAGTCACCCTGTATACAAACAGCACTTCCACCACATTTCACGCAATTTATGTAACTACACCTTAATGCAAGTATGACATCCATGTTATTGTGCAATTCTGATTATTCATACGTGTGAACATATTCATTTCCACCCCTGTTTAATGCAATTACAACTAACTATTAATGCACATTTTACCTTGCCAAACCTAAACACGCATTCCACCTGCCCATCCCTTAACACATTTATCGCCTACGCATATATTAACATGCATCCTGCACCTAATTATACATTAATGTTTGTCTTACTTGACCGTACCTAAACCCTCCATAAATGAACATACAAAGTATGATTCAAACAGAATGATCACGTAATTTTCTCGAGGATTGATGCATCTGGCCCACATTACAACATCCTTTCAAAGTTATCTCCTCCCACTTGAACACTGTGCCTGAGCCAGTCAGAAAAGGCCTTCCCATAATCCTCTGGGGATGGTGTTGAGCTCCGATTTTCCAGTTTATGCGAGGTCCTAGATGTGGAGACACTTCCCCACAGCCAGCCTGTTCAACAGATGGCACAACCTGAAGTCACTGGGGACAACCAGGGGGCGCCTGGCAGGTGGAAGCAAACACTGGATCTCTTCATCTTCCAGAAACGGAGTTACAGTCCTTGGCTTACAGGAACTAGCGTCCTCTTTGGAGGAGGATGTTGTTCTGGGTATCTTGCTTTTGGTTGTCAGTTGCTGATCTCCCAAGTTACTCTCAGCAATTCAGTCTCTGCATAATATGTGCCAGTTACAGCGCTGCTTGTAGGCAGACTATCTACAGCCAGGAGACCTTGCTGGCAGTAAACTACAGTGAACAGTCTTTCTGCTCTCAAATACAGTGAACAGTCTTTCTACTCTAAAACACCACTTGCGAATTTGGTGCCTCTGATCATTTTGGCCCAGTCAATTTATTTTTCTCTAAGTGTTCCAGCAATACCTTGGAAAGGAATTTGAGTCTCATGTTCAGTGATGACATCATGTCACTTATTTCGCTCCCTACTTTGCAAACAGGTGAGCGTCTTCAGCATGTACCCTTCCCCTTCTTTCTCCCCTCCCTCAGCTTACACAGCACTCATTTGTGGTCAGCTTTTAAGGGTGAAGGTCAATTTGTAGAAGTCGCTGATCAGTTCCATATGAAAGTGAAAATCTTGCACTTCTTGTGTGTAGATCTTCCTTCTTAAGCTTAGAGACAGCAGCCATATTACTCTTATTTGAAGCTCTCTTATGAAGCCTATTAAGCTTTCAGAGTTGAACCCCTTCTACCAAGTTCTGAGTGCCAGCATCAAATGTTGGATTGTAGAATAAATTTTATTACTGCAACTGTCTTCAGTTTACTAACACCTTTCACCAAATCACCCAACTGTAATCTGAAAATTCTACCTGCTGTAATCTGAAAATCATGTCTACCTGCTGTAATCTGAAAATCATGTCTACCTGCTGTAATCTGAAAATTCTGTCTACCTGCTTTAATCTGAAAATTCTGTCTACCTGCTTTAATCTGAAAATCATGTCTACCTGCTGTAATCTGAAAATCATGTCTACCTGCTGTAATCTGAAAATTCTGTCTACCTGCTGTAATCTGAAAATCATGTCTACCTGCTGTAATCTGAAAATCATGTCTACCTGCTGTAATCTGAAAATTCTGACTACCTGCTGTAATCTGAAAATCATGTCTACCTGCTGTAATCTGAAAATCATGTCTAACTGCTGTAATCTGAAAATTATGTCTACCTGCTGTAATCTGAAAATTATGTCTACCTGCTGTAATCTGAAAATTATGTCTAACTGAACATTTTCAGCACGATGGCTGAAAGACTATTCTGAGGCACATCAAGATGTTCGGGATTTTGACCACCCTGTCATTTTATGACGCAACGATCTGATTATGTCATTTGTGAAAAAGACATTTAGGAGCTGGCCTTTAAAATGATTTTTGTATGATGGGTGAACCAAGATGCCTGTAAAAATGATTTGATCATTTTGTTTGGATCACACCTTACATGAACACCAACATCTCTGACCTTACATTAATACACATATTACCTCCTCTTATTTCACACAATTTAAGAACCACACATTCACATGGACATTATCTAAGCATACAGTTACATACTCATCACCTCCCCAATGTCTTCAGTAACCATACCTCCTACATTTTTTCATGATCTTCCAACAACACAAAGGATCAAACCTTATGTTGTTAAAATTAAAAAAAAAAAAAAAAAAAACCAAACCAACCTCTAAACTCCCGAGAGAGAGATTTCCAACATTCATTCCGATTTTCACAACGGCCACTTTCATCTCTTCACTTCCCCATCCCCTTCCCTCTATAGCTTTAAGAAATGTAAAATGGTATTACAAAGTTCAATTCTCAGAATATCAGGCAGAATGACGGCCATTCCTGGTTTCACATGGCATCAAGCAGGATTGCGTGCTAGCCCCCACCCATTTCAGTATGATGTTTTCTGTCATGCTGACGGATACTTTCCGAGATGGCGACAGACTTGGCTGAAAAAATACCAGACTGGTGGAAAGCTCTTCAACTTGAGGCTATGAGCCAAAATGAAAGTCCAGGAAAACACTGCCAGTGACTTTCTCTTTGCCAAAGACTGAGCACTGAATGCTGCCACACAGTCTGAGATGTACGAGTATGGACCTATTTGCCAAAGTCTGCGATGATTTCTGTCTCACAATCAGCATGAAGACTGAAGTACTGCATCAGCAACCTCCTACAACCCCCTCCTTAGAGCCAAACATCACAGTCAATGGCCAGAAACTTTCAGTTTGTCTACCTTGGTACCACATTATCATGAACTGCCAACGCTGACAAAGAAGTTGCATACAGGATTGCTGGGGCTACTGTATCCTTCGGCAGACTCCAAGACAAGGTATGGGAAAGACGAATAAGCTGCAGACCAAGCTCAAAGTGCATTGTGCAGCTGTATTGCCATCACTGCTGTGTGCCTGTGAAACCTGGTGTACAGTCGGCATACCAGGCAGATGAACTCTTTCCACATGAATTGCCTCAGAACCTTGCTGCACATCAAATGGCAGGACAAAGTACCAAAAGCAGAGGTGCTTCAGAAGGCCCATATGGAAAGCATTCATGCAACGCTAATATGCTCTTGACTCAGGTGGGTAGGACACGTACACTGTATGGATGAAAACTGTCCCAAAGAGGCTGTTCCATGGCAAGCTGCTGGAAGGCAAGCGTTCCCATGGAGGACAACAGAAGGGCTACAAAGACACACTGAAGGCCTCACTGAAGTGCTGTAGCATCGCTCTTGCCTCCTGGGAAGAAGCTGCACAAGATCGCTCAACCTGACGCACCATGATCACATCCAGAGTGAAAGACTTTGAAAAGAGGTGAGTGGAGGCACAGGAGCAAAAAAAGTCTGAAAAACAGAGCAAGCACCACCTTTCAGCCTGGCTCACCTCCAAGTCTGCCCTGTCCTCATTGCAACAGACTAGTCGATGCGAGGATCAGCCATCTTTGTACACACACCACCACCCAGTGATAACAGAAGTCATGATTATCTTCAACCGTGAAGGCCAGACAACTTCTTCAAGAAATGTACCATGGATTACAAGGTTCATTTCTCTGATGATCAGGTGGGAAAGACTGTATACCAAGGGCACTACCTCAAACTCCAACCTCTTTACTGCCATCTGGTGACCTGATCTCAGTCACACTGGAGGGAAACACTGGCAGTCATTCACGTTGCTCACTCACCGTTTTCACTTCAGTGTAGTTGTGCAGACCGTACTCCCCCAGCTCACGCCCGTTGCCAGACATCTTGTAGCCACCAAACGGTGCCGCAGCATCAAATACATCAAAGCAGTTCACCCTGCAACAGTCATTCTGGACCATTCCAGTACAGACCAAAAACAAACAATACAGTTAAACACACACACACACAAACACACATTCACAACACTGAATATTCTATGTATGAGCAGCCACACCATGATAAATGGGAATCAATCTAGGGATAAATGACTACAAAGTGTATTCACCTCTCACAACACTTAAGGCAAGCATTTCTAATATTTACTTGGGTACACAGCGTGCTCTTTTCAAGACAAGACCTCCTGAAAATCTAAAGGAACTTCTGAACAGGGCAAAGAGGGAAAGGGAGGGGAAAGATCTAAAAAAAAAAAAAAAATGACGTTAAAAAGTTTATACGTCTTAAAAAAATCAATCATCTTTGCAAAAAAAAAGTTAGGATATCAACGTTGATGAAAATGACTTTGTTGAACTGAAAAACATTTTGCGATCTCCTGACTTAAAACTTTATGATCATGCCCCATCATTTTGATTGCAAAACTGCTGACCAATGAAGATTTATTTGAGTAAATGTGAAAATGATTGACCAGTCAACTCGGTTACAAAATGCTGTTATTTTGATGTTGTTAGGCTTCTTAATAAATGTCCAAAATTTTTCGCAATAAATATGACTGTCGAGTTCCCACCTGGGACAGAACATCCAATATTTCTTCATATTTTTCAAAGACATTTTTTTGTATTTCATTTCACAACACCATGTTTCTGCATTCTGACCATGTATCATATACACAAAAATCACACTAGTGAAGGCCTGCCAGTGCAAAAACAAATGATTCCATGTCCCGCCTAACAGCATGTTACAGTTTGTCAGTGAAGTGTTAAAGTTTGAACTCTGGCCAATAGCTATCCAGTTAATAAAAGCAGTGCTGTGTGGACGAGTCTGATGGATGGTCATCATACATTGTGTACTTTTCTTAAGAGAAACAGATTAACTCTGAATTATGCAGCGGTCTGTGTCCCATGCGAGATTTAAAGTGATATTTACACATAAACCCGTACTGGCTATGGTTAGAACCACCTAAGCATTAAAATCGTTTACAACGGCTTTGTCCCGTTTCCATTTTCTAGATAGGAGAGCATCAACACTTTGTCGACAGTCAGACTGACCCATGAAAGTACATGTGGAATGCCGCAGTGAAGACGGCTGTTCAGATTTAACAAGATGGCAGAGCCAACAGCGCACCTTACTGTGGCGTTGTTTCATTACTAGGTGATGACTTCAGACAAAGGCAGCATTAAGACAAGGCAGCAATACTATGACATGCACTCATTAAGTTTGCAAAGGTCAAAGTGCATTGTGTTTTGTCCTGTAATCTGTCTGTATCGTCTGGCGGAATCAATACCCTTCCTTTTAAAATGTCGCCTAATTTTCTGCCCTCAGTCACCTCGTTTTGAAACCAAAAGATGTTTTAGTTTCCTCTGAATAGCTTCTGCCCAAACTTGAATAAGCCATTTTGTTTTGTCTTTGCTTTAAGTAGGAGCCACCACGCAAAGTTGTAGCATGCAACTGATGCACAAATTTGAGGGCAAATCAGCCACTGGATGCTGGAAAATAAATTCCAGACAAATTCAAGACATCACTACATTGCCCTACTAGTATACAAAATGCTTTAGACCACATGGCGAGGTAGTCTCGAGTCTGAAATGGTTTGGAATCATTCTGTAATACATTTTAAAAAGACATGGTATTAGTTCCGCCAGACTATACAAACAGACTACAGGACAAAACACAATGCATTTCGACCTTCTGGGTCTTCTTCAGGCAAAAAGAAACACTTAGGACAACAAAAACAAAAAAAACTACTAACCACTTTTCTCATATTTTGTGCAAAAAGGGTGTTGGATGCCAAGAGGTCAAAATGCATTGTGTTTTGTCCAGTAATCTGTGTCATTTGGGGGAACTAGTACCGTTTCTTTTTAAAATTAGCTTCATTTTCCACCCTCGGTCACCTCGTTTTGAAACTAACATTCTGTAATAATTGGTGTGTAGTGTAAATGCATAACTGCTTGACAACCCTTCAGACCCGTTTAGTTTTGCCATGTGCAAATCGCCTCAGTGCTGTCCTGCACACTTCGACTGTACCCTAGACAAACGCTGAACAGCAGCAGGGCGGCGGACCACAATGGAGAAAGAGCAAAGTGGGTGAACTGACCAGACGGTGCCTGCTCGCAGGCTGTTGGACAGGTAGATGGCCCTGTCCAGGTCCTTGGTGAAGACGGAGGCCGCCAGGCCATAGATGGTGTCATGGGCACGATGGATGAACTCATCCAGGCTCTTGAACTTCATGATTTGCATCACAGGCCCAAAAATCTGCAGCATCAGAACAGAACACAAATAGATAAGTGTCTCTAGTACAATGGATTAAGTCAATCCAAGCTCTCAAACTTTAAATTTGCCTCACTGCTTTGAAAATCTGACACATCAGAATAATAAAACAACTGTCAGGACTGTAGTGGATAACATGCACTACCTTTTCAACTTCATCACTGCTCCGAAGATCTGTCTTACAAGAAAATTAAATCAACAGAAACCTTGCTTGCTATGAGAAGCACACACGGATTAACCTTTCTATCCCCGTTCCGCCCTATTCCGCCCGACCCGTCAGGCTCCTGATCCGCCCTGTACCGCCCGTTCCTCAGTAGGCTGATTGTCTCGGTGTGCCTCCCTTATTTGGGTTGACCACAGTAATAAGACAAACCGGTCGTTATCCGGGTCTTTCCTACCTTTCTCAGCGCCATTTGTGAAAGCGGTTTGTGGCTTTTTTGATTTTTAATCGATTTTTTTTGTCATCCCATCGACTTCCGACTACGATCAAAATGTCGCACTCTGACAGTGACAGTGACATGAGCTTGACTGTGGACCAAATGTTCAATATGAATGTGTTGCCGACCGAAAATGACGACTGGAATCAATCGGACATTGATCTCGACTCTGTAGACAGCGACAGTGACTATGAAGTTGCAGAAGGAGTGAATGCGAGTAGTGACAGTGACTCGGACATAGGCGACGCAGGTGACGCAGGTGCTACTGATGTCGGTGGATGTGCACAGTCATCGCAGTGGTCAAACGACGACTTTCGGACTGAAGTTCGTGTGTTTGATGCATACAGGGGCCCCCCACGTCCACAAGTGAATCTTCGAACACCTTTTGATTATTTTTCACTTGTTTTTCCTTCGGACGCATTCCATCTCATGGTCAGGGAAACCAACCTGTATGCAAGACAAACGCTCATGGCTGCTGGTCTTCCTGAGGATAAGTTTCAGCCAACCACTGTGGATGAAATCAGAGCTTTTGTTGGTCTTCTCATGTTTATGAACATGGCCCCTGTTCCTCATCGTGATTTTTATTGGAAAGACTCTTCTCCTTTCTTCAATCCCTGGGTGTCGAGTGTCATGTCGAAGAACAGGTTTGAACAGCTGAACCAGTATTTTCACCTCGCTGATACCACTCAGTTTGTTCCCAGAGGTCAGGCTGGGTATGACCCCCTGTTCAAAGTCAGACCTCTCATTTCCATGACTCAAGAATGTTTTGCTATGCAGTTTCTACCTGGGCAAAACATCACAGTAGATGAGGCAATGATCAAGTTCAAGGGTCGTTGTGGTTTTCTGCAGTACTTGCCTGCAAAACCAACAAAGTGGGGCCTCAAGGTGTGGGCTTTGTGTGATGCCGATTCTTTTTATATGCTGAATTATTCAGTATATACTGGGAAGACCAATGATGTGCCTGCTGGGACAGGTGATGCCCTAGGGGATCGTGTCGTCAAACACTTGGCAGAACCCCATTATTTCAAGTGGCACACCGTCTACTTTGATAATTATTTCACGTCAGTCCCCCTCATTCAATATCTGTTTCAGAAGAAAACCTTGGCATGTGGGACTGTGCGAAACAACAGGAAGGGTCTGCCACAGGATATGAAGCCAGCAAAATGTGTCAAAAAGTCTGGGGACACAAAGCGCTGGTTTCGTGAGATTGGCTATGATGATTTGAAGGGCAAGCTTCAGGCTGTTGCTTGGTTTGACCGTCGTAAGGTCACCCTTCTTACTTCTGTCCATGATGGAACCGATGGAGAGCTTGTCAGAAAAGGTGCAGGGGGTGTTGAAAAAGCCAGGTATTCTAGGCCCCTGGCTGTGGCTGATTACACCAAGAACTACAACGGTGTTGACAAGCATGATCAATTGCGATCATATTATTGTTCCAAGCAGAAATTCATGAAGTGGTGGAAATATGTGTTCTTCTTCTGCCTGGACACTGCTGCAGTAAATGCCTTTGTAATCTACAAAAACTCTGCAGATGCCCCACTGAAACTGCATGTGGATTTTCACACTGAGATTGTCATGGGCATGGTGAATGGTTTCAAGGGTCGAAAACGGATCGGCCGTCCCGTCGTTCACGACAATCCAGACAAGCACAAACACACTCCTTCCAAAATCCAGTCTGCCAGAGGCAAGAAGGACTGTGTCTGTTGCAAGAAGGAAGGCAGGAAAACCCCAGCAGGCAATGCCATCCAGTCAACACATAAGTGTGTGATGTGTAAGGTGGCTTTGTGCAAGGATCGTGGCTGCTTTTTTTCTTTTCACCAGCAGTGAGTAGGTTCCTACACACTCATTCTTAGCAGTACACCTGATACTTGACTAAATCAAGGACTGAACTTTGTCATTTTTGTTTTGTACAGACTGTTTTGGGGTTGACTAAATATTGAAAGTGCCACATACAAAAGTACTGGAGTTTGTGCATGTAAGAAAAGTGCACAACGGAAAGAAAATTTCATGTCAGTGATCTGTGTGTGACAAAAGTGATCAAAAGCAAGAACATTTCCAGTGACTGTGTTGTTTGTGTGTGATCACATTTGGATTATATAATTCATTACATCTGGAACCATATGGTGAGTACAACAAAAATATTTGAGTTGTTTTGTGTTGTGATGCCTGCCTCTCTTCCTTCCTACTAACACCTGCATATAGTTAGAAATATTATCAGTCATAGGAATTCTTTTTCTCACAAACACAAACTAACTCATGCAGATCAAAAAGCATGCACTCCAATACATTTTCAGTAAGTATGGTATGATTTTGACCTGTTATTTTTTTTTAATTATTTTTTTCCTGCTATGTAACTGCTAGGTGACTTAAAAGCGTCACAAAAATTTCACGTATATTCCTAGCTACCTGTGTAACTACTAACACCTCACAACACCCATCAGTTCTTTTCAGATGGTGAACCTGACCACTTGCCACCAAAAAGGTAGGTGTTATAAAGTTGATGGGTGTTGTATTGCCTGTCTATCACCTATTTCACTGACGTAGGTGTGTTTCCCAGGTAAAACCAGGTGTGCGAGTGTTGAGTCATAAAAATATTTTCACATCCCCCTGAAATAACAAGTGCAAACCAAAGTTCAGCTTTCCATAGATTTTTGCTGAAAATTTGAAGTCTTTATATCCATTAGTTTATTTTTTACAATTTTTTAAAGTCAGTACCCCAATTCGGGCAGCGAATTCCAATATAAACTTAGTAGTCTAGGCGACTTCTGTCATACGAAATACAGGACAATGAAGGTTAACTCGTAACTATCGTGACATATTTAAATAATTACATTTTTTTCCCGAGCAGTATTCCCAATGATAATCCTATCTTTTTGTTCAAGGGCATTGGGTACAATGATGCCATAAATTCAGCTTATGTGACAATGCCAAAATTTTTTCTGATCATCTGTGTACAGAAATTGGTGTACTTTGTATCAGTCAACTACCACTTAACCAATTTCAACCAGTTTTGGAGTGAAAAGTGTGCTTAACTAGAACTGGGCACAAGCCTTGTAGTAGACTGAGGATGAAAAAACGAAAGGAAACAAAAGGCCTGCATTTGTGCTTGGTAACCATTGCATCTACGACACAGTTTCTGTCTGGCTGAACAGATGTTTACGGTCTTGTAAAGCATACACAGACACACACACCAGCAGAATGCTTTCACACATCTTTTATAGCCTAGCCCATACTACAAGGGTGGTTGCCGTATCAAGACAAATACCATATCACACAAATAGTTAATGCTGAAAATACAGAAAACAGCTTCAAACTGAATTTTTTTTTTTTTTTTAAATCCCACATTACATGTAAATTATTTACCAGTTTAAAACACTAAAACATCACATGTGCAAGAACTTCTCAGAACAAGGTCTCCAGGAGTCTGCTGTAAAGTGCTTATGTCTAACATCACGCCAAATCCTTACATGCCATAAGAACGTGTTTCATGGCGAGCAGTTCATCCCATGGAATGCACCACACAGCCTCATGTGTTAAGACAGGAGTGTTTTTAAATGGAGTGGCCTGTGTACAGCCAGCACAACACTGTATCTTCAATGCAGCCACCAATGGCAGATGTAGACTCATGTCCATGATCCTAAAAAGTTTTTAATCTATTTGTGCGTTCAAGTCCTCCTCCCAGACGTTTGACACATCTTCGAACTTTGGCTTTTAGGCCCATGTAGGATCAAGATGATCTAGACAATTCTTTGTGTTATTCTTGGCAAGATGGTACTGCCATGAATGTCTACATGCCTGGGAACATCTGACTTTATGTCACACTGTAATATTGATATTACTGCTATACCAGAATTTCCTACAGTACCTCCAATGCCTCCTTGGGAACACTTAAATGCTTTTTTTGATTACAAATACATTTTGTTAAAGAAAAGTGATAATATAAATATTTTAACAACTAAAGTTCGTGAACATTTAGAAAACAGCCATCCAAATCATTTAAAAGTGTTTACAGATGGGTCAGTAATGGAATCCTCTGATAGTGGTTCGGGCTTTATAATACCAACCTTAAATGTCAGGAAATCATATTATGTAGAAAAGGGGTTTCAATCTATACCTCAGAATTATATGCAATACTGAAGGCTCTGACTTACATATATGATACATCAATTGCTTTCTATCAAATTTTACTTTGTGTTAATTCCAAATCTGTTTTACAGTCACTAGAGTGTTGGGACTGCAAACTAGAAAAGATTTGCTTTTTGAAATAAAACATCTACTGCATTGTCTCATAACACTAGGTATAAGAATTCATTTTTGTTGGGTCCCATCTCACTGTGGTATAAAGTGGAATGAAACAGCAGACAGTCTTGCTAAAGAAGGAGCAAACAGAAAGACGGAAAGTTTACTAAACAATCCCTTAGATTTATCCACTTGTGAATTAATCCAAATTATGGAAAAATGTATGCAGAAGCAGAATTCTAGTTAAAAAAATGGCTACTTTTCCATCGTGCACAAGGCACATTGTCAGATTAATTCATAAAATAAGGCTGAATTCTTGGAACACTAAATATTCTCTTGGTATTACTTGTGTCTGCAGAGAAAACATTTCTGTACATCATCTTTTGTTTGAATGCTCAGTATTGACCTCCCTCTATCAGGAGAAAGGTATTCAGATGAATAACTTTGATAATGTCAATTCTGTCTTATATGGTTCATATGTTGCTGAAATTGCCATGACTATTTCGCAGTCACAGGTTGCAAAATTTTTATAAAGATCACAATTTTGTGTACCACTGGAGTATTTCACTTACGTAAATACGCATATATCAGACGTGGGTTTGAAAGTACTAACATGGAGTTAAGTGTGGAGTGTTTTTTGTTTTTGTTTTTGATGAAAGTGTCTAATATCTGGCGATGAAAAGACATTAAACAAACCACTGAACTGAACTATGCCTGGGAACTCGGGTAAGGAGACAATATATATCTATCAACAGATTTTAGCAAGGAGCTGAAAACATACTCTGAAGTTCAGTGTGACTATGGCCATCAATACCTCTGGACCACACATGCACTGTTGTGCAACACACACTGTACACCAGCACACCCACTCTGCCATATCCATGCCCATACTCTAAGGTCAACAATCACCTCCTCCCTGGCGATGCGCATGTTGTCGCCCACATCGGAGAAGACGGTGGGCTGGATGTAGTAGCCTTTGTCAGCGGCTCTGCCGCCCCCTGCCAGCAGTTTGGCCCCCTGCTTTTTGCCGCTGTCGATCAGGTCCATGATTTTCTCAAACTGGGTCTGGTCGATCTGAGGATCAAAGACTTCGTTAGGTCAGCACGGGACACTGGTGGCAACACACACAAAAAAAAACTTGTGCTGTTGGAAACGTTTGTGGTTGTTTTGCTTGTTGCAGCAAGAGTGGATGAGGATTATGTGGGGTATGGAGGGTGGGGATAAGGATTATAATAACAATAACAATGAATACTTACAGTGCCTATTCTCGGCTAGAGACCAAGCTCTAAGAGCTTTACAATCCACACTCATTTACACAACGGGCTGCCTACCTGGGTAGTCCGACTGAAGAGCTGCCAGCTGGTGCTTCATTCAGTCGTTTCCCATGTCATCCGGTCAATATCGTTCACTCAATGTCCTTACTTCCTTCATTCTTTCCATTTCTCACGCAGAGTGCATGCTATGTGTAACATGTCATACATACCAATGGCCAAACCGGCCTACTCTTCCGAAAGTTGGTGATGGGATTTTATGTGTGTGCAAGATGTTATGCGTGCCTTCACACACGGAACCTCGGTTTATAGTCTCATTCGAAGGACTGTATGGGAAATGGAGTCAGAACCAATGTTAACTCTGAGGGAAAAATCCCCCTGTACGGAAACGGCCCAGCAGAGATTCAAACCCGCAATCCCAGGATCACGAGTCTGGCGGCTCTACCAACTGAGCTATTCCGGCTCCCAATGTGGGGGATTATGTGGGGTATGGAGGATGGGGATGAGGATGATGTGGGGTATGGAGGGTGGGGATGAGGATTATATGGGGTAAGGAGGGTGGGGATGAGGCACGTTACATGAAGCAAGTCTCCCTCCCCCCCTTTCCTGTCCCTAATCCTTGATACCCTCTCCTGAAACTCAAGATTAGCTGCTTGGCTCAGCTATCTCCCAGGCACACCTACTTCATCATGAGCAGTGGTCTCCTGGTCCGACAGCATGAGAAGAAAAGTCTTGATACAACAAATGGTAAAAGCACATCACTTTTTTTTTTTTCACTTACCAAATCTTTATCAGGTTAACCATTAAGAACAGCAGTAGAAGTATCTAACAATTAAAACAGTAAAGAAATGAAGGAAAACGAAATTGGGGGGGGGGGAGGCACATGTAAAAAAAAACCCAGAAGCAACTGAGAAAGCAGTTGTCCTATGGCCTTGCTAATCCCAGCAGCTATCTATGACTTGTAAGGGTGCCTCAACACCCTCCACAGGAGGACACCCTGCACTGGTGACCACTGGGTTGCACTGTAATGATTCAGCCTGGCAAGTTCAACAGGAGGAGGACATCAACTAACAGGTGGCTAATGACCACACTGCACACTCTGCAGGGAGTGAGCATGTCTTTGCAGTGGTGACTATCGACAAGTCCATACGGTCAACAACATGGTAAAAAAAAGCTTGAACACACGCAAGCAAAGACAAACAAGGACAACAGGATTGACACCTGCTCCTTATGAGATCATATCATTTCACGCTAACCCCAATCAAAGTCCCTCCCTTCCTTCAGCTCTGACCAACGTCCCTCCCTCTCTATAGCTCTGACCAAAGTCCCGTCCCTCCCTCTCTATAGCTCTGACCAAAGTCCCGTCCCTCCCTCTCTATAGCTCTGACCAAAGTCCCTCCCTCTCTACAGCTCTGACCAAAGTCCTTCCCTTCCTTTAGCTCTGACCAAAGTCCTTCCGTTCCTTTAGCTCTGACCAAAGTCCCTCCCTCTCTTTAGCTCTGACCAAAGTCCCTCCCTCTCTATAGCTCTGACCAAAGTCCCTCCCTCTTTCTAGCTCTGACCAAAGTCCCTCCCTCTTTCTAGCTCTGACCAAAATCCTTGCCTCTCTTTAGCTCTGACCAAAATCCCTGCCTCTCTATAGCTCTGACCAAAATCCCTGCCTCTCTTTAGCTCTGACCAAATTCCCTTCCTCTCTTTAGCTCTGACCAAATTCCCTTCCTCTCTTTAGCTCTGTCTGAAATCCCTGCCTCTCTTTAGCTCTGTCTGAAATCCCTGCCTCTCTTTAGCTGTCTAAAGCCTCTTCCTCTCTCCCAACTTTATCAAGCCCTCCTTTCCTTCTTCCATTTAGCTCTGACCAACATCCCCTGTGCTCTTTATTCTGCTCTTCATCATTATGATAAGTGATCATTATCATCACTCTTGATAACTAAATTCCATTCCTTGCTCTCTCTCTCTCTCTCTCTGTGAAGTCCTCACACTATGTCTGTGTAAGAAACAAAAGCAAAGCATCTCTGCTCGGTGCCAACATACGAATCACTCTACCACATCCAAGGTGTCCAATAGCTGCTGTGACGTCCTACAAGGAAAGCCTCGTATGACTGCCCATTCTCTCACCTGAAGGCCCTGTTCACTGCCCATTTTCTCACCTGAAGGCCCTGTTCACTGCCCATTCTCTCACCTGAAGGCCCTGTTCACTGCCCATTCTCTCACCTGAGGGCGCTGTTCACTGCCCATTTTCTCACCTGAAGGCCCTGTTCACTGCCATTTTCTCACCTGAAGGCCCTGTCCACCGCCCATTCTCTCACCTGAAGGCCCTGTTCACTGCCCATTCTCTCACCTGAGGGCCCTGTCCACTGCCCATTCTCTCACCTGAGGGCCCTGTTCTCTGACCATTCCCTCACCTGAGGGCCCTGTTCTCTGACCATTCTCTCAGCTGAGGGCCCCGTTCACTGCCCATCCTCTCAGCTGAGGGCCCCGTTCACTGCCCATTCTCTCACCTGCGCGCCCTGTTCACTGCCCATTCTCTCACCTGCGCGCCCTGTTCACTGCCCATTCTCTCACCTGCGGGCCCTGTTCACTGCCCATTCTCTCACCTGCGGGCCCTGTTCACTGCCCATTCTCTCACCTGCGGGCCCTGTTCACTGCCCATTCTCTCACCTGAGGGCCCTGTTCACTGCCCATTCTCTCACCTGAGGGCCCTGTTCACTGCCCATTCTCTCACCTGAGGGCCCTGTTCACTGCCCATTCTCTCACCTGAGGGCCCTGTTCACTGCCCATTCTCTCACCTGAGGGCCCTGTTCACTGCCCATTCTCTCACCTGAGGGCCCTGTCCACTGCCCATTCTCTCACCTGAGGGTGCAATTCACTGCCCATTCTCTCACCTGAGGGCCCTGTTCACTGCCCATTCTCTCACCTGAGGGCCCTGTTCACTGCCCATTCTCTCACCTGAGCGCCCTGTTCACTGCCCATTCTCTCACCTGAGGGCCCTGTCCACTGCCCATTCTCTCACCTGAGGGCCCTGTCCACTGCCCATTCTCTCACCTGAGGGCCCTGTCCACTGCCCATTCTCTCACCTGAGGGCCCTGTTCACTGCCCATTCTCTCACCTGAGGGCCCTATTCACTGCCCATTCTCTCACCTGAGCGCCCTGGTCACTGCCCATTCTCTCACCTGAGGGCCCTGTTCACTGCCCATTCTTTCACCTGAAGGCCCTGTTCACTGCCCATTCTCTCACCTGAGGGCCCTGTTCACTGCCCATTCTTTCACCTGAAGGCCCTGTTCACTGCCCATTCTCTCACCTGAGGGCCCTGTCCACTGCCCATTCTCTCACCTGAGGGCCCTGATCACTGCCCATTCTCTCACCTGAAGGCCCTGTTCACTGCCCATTCTCTCACCCGAGGGCCCTCTTTCACTGCCCATTCTCTCACCTGAGGGCCCTGCTCAGTGGAGGCAGTGAAGGGGTCCCCCACTTTCCGGCTCTTGGCCCGTGCCACGCTGCGCTCCACAAACTCGTCGTAGATCTTCTCCTCCACAAAGATGCGGCTTCCAGCACAGCAGCACTGCCCTTGGTTGAAGAACAGTCCAAAGTGAGCTTGCTCGATGGCGTAGTCCACTGTCAAACATTGAACAGTCTAACGTGAGCTTGCTCATTGGCACAGTCCATGGTCTGATGATGAAAACAGTTCGAAATAAGCTGGCTTGATGACATCATCCATTATCTCACAAAACCAGTAATACGCAGAACATAAAACAAACAAACAATTATACAAATCTGGCTTATTTCAGGTAATTAAGTATTCAGAAATCTACATAAACAAAACCAGCAAAATCTTCTTGATGAAGGGTACAGATGGTAAACCACTTCAAACTTAATGTGTATCTTGTGGGCAGACTGCAATACATTTGGAGCTTAGCAGTGCAAATTTTGCATACAGATTGTACAACGTTTCGAACTTATTCATGTAGATCTTGCACACTGAGTGTAAAACTTATTCATGTAGATCTTGCACACTGAGTGTAAAGCATTTAGAACTTGTCCAAGTATATCTTGCACAAAAACTGTACAGCATTTAGAACTTATTTACACCGATCTTGCTCAAAGACTGCAAACATCTGAAACTTATCCATGCAGATCATGCACGTAAGCTTTAAAATATCTGGAATATATTTGTAGACCTTGAATAATGTAAAGCACTTAGGTCTTCGAAACTTATGACACTAGCACTTGGAACTTGTGTCTTGCAGACCAAAAAGCAGTTGGAACACGTCCCTGTAGATGCTTCATACAGACAGAACTTGTTCATGCGGATCTTGCAAACAGACTGTAAAGTATTTACAAAATGTAAAGCTTTTAGATTTCATCTACATGAACTAACATATAGACAGTAAAGCACTTGGAACTTATCCATGTAGATCTTGTATACAGAATGTAAAGCACTGGAACTTATCCATGTAGATCTTGCATACAGATTGTAAAGCACTTACAATTCATCCTATCAGAGATCTTGCATACAAGCTGTAAAGCATTTAGAACTTATCCAAGTAGATCCAGCATACAGACAGGAAAGTGTTCAGCATTTAGTCATGGAGACCTTACATATGGACTGAAAAGCATTTTAAACTTATTCACACAGACCTTATATACATACTGAAAAGCATTTTAAACTTGCTCATGTAGATCTTATTTACAGACTACAGAACATGTAGAACTTGTCTATGCAGAAGCCTGCAGACTGTAAGGCATTCAGGAGGCACCACATGCACACACAAAACCAGCGATGTGTTGTCCATGAAGGGCAAAGATACACACTGTGAAGCATTCAGAACTCTAAACACACAGACACAAAGGACTTCGGCATAAACCACAAAGCCTTCAGAACAGAACATGCGGCTCATTCAAGTAAAGCTTCCAACCAAATATCGACAAGAGAAAGTTTCAAGTATCACAGACTTAAAAAAAAAAAAAAGAAAAAAAAAAGAGAGAAAAAGAAAATTGAGATTACTGGGCAATACAAAATCTACAATGATTACCTGAGCACCACATGACTTGAATTGATTTCCTGAGTCATTTCCTGGGTTATACAAGATTAATGCTGATCCTGGTTCACTGCCATGGGAAAGATTCCTGCTCGCTCGCCATTTTTCAATGCTGCAGGGCATGTAGCCTCTCTGAATATTTCAGCATATTGTTGAAAATGCAGACTTGACGATAATGAGATTTTGCGGCAAGAGTCATTGCTCATTGGTTCAAGCAGTCAAACAGGCAAGAGGAGACAACTGTGGTTACAATCCCCAGATACACTCAAGAGCTTTGTATCTGGATTTTCCTTTTAAAACATTTTATTCAGCGCTAAGGGTGCTCAGCGTTTCAAAGTTCTAAATGTTCAGTTTATGTCTGTTTGGTGTTCTTAAAAAAAAAAGAAGATATCTGTGGTGGGTATATTAAGTAAAACAAAAAATTTTTGAAAAGACTATTCGCTGAAAGGGTCATATAACAAAAGATTTGCTAGCTGACTGGGTCCTATGTTTCTCCAGTCCTGGTGGTTATCAGTAAAAGGTTGTAGTGCGCTATGTGTAACATTGGCCTTACTGTCAGCATCGGAGAGGACGACCTGTGGACTCTTGCCGCCCAGCTCCAAGGTCACCCGCTTCAGGTTGCTGCTGGCCGCCATCTGGGGTATCAGCTGACCAATCTGTTGGACAACAGTCTGTCTCTGACCGCAGGCCAAAGCAACATAACATACAGTACAACTGACAACGCCTAGCTAATCTGCTGACCAATCTGCACCACAACAGTCTGTCTTTGACCACAGGCTGAGGTAACATAACATACAGTACAACTGACATGACGCCTAGCTAATCTGCTGACCAATCTGCACCACAACAGTCTGTCTTTGACCGCAGGCCGACGTAACGCTGACATAACATACAGTACAACTGACACAATGCCAAACTAATCTGCTCACCAATCTACACCACAACAGTCTGTCTCCGACCACAGGCTGAGGCAATGGTGACATACAGTACAACTGGCACAATGCCTAGCTAATCCTGCTGAAGTGTCAATTTTCTGTGTGCAAGTGTTCATTTGCTCTCTATACGAAGACAAGACCAAAACATGATTAGGAAGTGGACCTGAGGTTTGATCTGACTCAATCATTACTCATATATATCAATCATTACTCATATATATATATATATAATATTTAAATATTATATATATATATATATATATATATATATGTCAATCATTACTCACATATATCCTTGCAAGTAAACTTGCACTCTACTTTTTCATTTATTGTTCTTTACAAACACACAGACATACACTCAAAACAATACGTGCTGATGGGCAGTCCTGGATAAAAGTTCTGGAATTCCTTAAAATCATGCACTAATTTGAGATTTTTTCAGCAAGTTCCCCTGTCAAGAAACAAACATAAGACTACCAAAACTTTCTAATCACTTGAGAAACCTCATTTCTATCAACTAATGATCGATAAAATATATTTCTGCCGATATCTTTAGGAAAAAAATCAAAATCAGAAAAGGAAAACTTCAGAGCTGAATCTTAACACCTACGAAACTTCCTGAAACATTTCTAGAATGTTGACCGCAAACACCTAGCTTTGTTCCCACCTAAGTTATAGTATGACGACCCCTAGTGAGCTGATGGGTCACACATGGGAGAAAGTCGTGCACCACAACGCTGAATAACAGTCTGTGTTCCCATCTAAGTTATGGTATGATGACCCCTAATGAGCTGATGGTCACACATGGGAGAAAGTCATGCACCACAACGCTGAATAACAGTCTGTGTTCCCATCTAAGTTATGGTATGATGACCCCTAATGAGCTGATGGTCACACATGGGAGAAAGCCATGCACCACAACGCTGAATAACGGCTAACCTCTGTGGATCCGGTGAAGGCCACTTTGTCCACGTCCATGTGGGAAGCAATGGCGGCACCAGCTGTGGGGCCGTAGCCTGGAATGACGTTCACCACACCTGGAGGGAATCCAGCCTGCAACAGCAACATCAATGAACAATACTGCTTGAACAGCACTACACAGCCCTGCAACAGCAACATCAATAAACAATACAGCTTGAACAGCACTACACAGCCCTGCAACAGCAACATCAATGAACAATACTGCTTACACAGCACTGCATGGCCCTGCAACAGCAACATCAATAAACAATACTGCTTGAACAGCACTACACAGCCCTGCAACAGCAACATCAATGAACAATACTGCTTACACAGCACTACATGGCCAGTCAACATCAATAAACAATACTGCTTACACAGCACTACATGGCCCTGCAACAGCAACATCAATAAACAATACTGCTTACACAGCACTACATGGCCAGTCAACATCAATAAACAATACTGCTTACACAGCACTACATGGCCAGTCAACATCAACATCAATAAACAATACTGCTTACACAGCACTACATGGTCAGTCAACAACAACATCAATAAACAATACTGCTTACACAGCACTACATGGCCAGTCAACAGCAACATCAATAAACAATACTGCTTACACAGCACTACATGGCCCTGCAACAGCAACATCAATAAACAATACTGCTTACACAGCACCACATGGCCCTGCAACAGCAACATCAATAAACAATACTGCTTACACAGCACCACATGGTCAGTCAACAGCAACATCAATAAACAATACTGCTTACACAGCACTACATGGTCAGTCAACAGCAACATCAATAAACAATACTGCTTACACAGCACTACATGGCCAGTCAACAGCAAATCATACAATAAACAACTACTGCTTACCACAGCACTACATGGTCAGTCAACAGCATACATCAATAAACAATACTGCTTACACAGCACTACATGGTCAGTCAACAGCAACATCAATAAACAATACTGCTTACACAGCACTACATGGTCAGTCAACAGCAACATCAACAAACAATACTGCTTACACAGCACTACATGGCCCTGCAACAGCAACATCAATAAACAATACTGCTTACACAGCACTACATGGCCCTGCAACAGCAACATCAATAAACAATACTGCTTACACAGCACTACATGGCCAGTCAACAACAACATCAATAAACAATACTGCTTACACAGCACTACATGGCCAAGTCAACAGCAACATCAATAAACAATACTGCTTACACAGCACTACATGGCCCTGCAACAGCAACATCAATAAACAATACTGCTTACACAGCACTACATGGCCAGTCAACAACATCAATAAACAATACTGCTTACACAGCACTACATGGCCAGTCAACAACAACATCAATAAACAATACTGCTTAACACAGCACTTACATGGCCCTGCAACAGCAACATCAATAAACAATACTGCTTACACAGCACTACATGGCCAGTCAACAACAACCCAATAAACAATACTGCTTACACAGCACTACATGGCCAGTCAACATCAATAAACAATACTGCTTACACAGCACTACATGGCCAGTTGACAGCAACATCAATAAACAATACTGCTTACACAGCACTACATGGCCCTGCACTAGCAACACATCAATAAACAATACTGCTTACACAGCACTACATGGCCCTGCAACAGCAACATCAATAAACAATACTGCTTACACAGCACTACATGGCCAGTCAACACCAATAAACAATACTGCTTACACAGCACTACATGGCCAGTCAACATCAATAAACAATACTGCTTACACAGCACTACATGGCCCTGCAACAGCAACATCAATAAACAATACTGCTTACACAGCACTACATGGCCCTGCAACAGCAACATCAATAAACAATACTGCTTACACAGCACTACATGGCCAGTCAACAGCAACATCAATAAACAATACTGCTTACACAGCACTACATGGCCAGTCAACAGCAACATCAATAAACAATACTGCTTACACAGCATTACATGGCCAGTCAACATCAATAAACAATACTGCTTACACAGCACTACATGGCCAGTCAACAATCAATAAACAATACTGCTTACACAGCACTACATGGCCAGTTGACAGCAACATCAATAAACAATACTGCTTACACAGCACCACATGGCCAGTCAACAACAACATCAATGAACAATACTGCTTACACAGCACTACATGGCAGTCAACAACATCAATAAACAATACTGCTTACACAGCACTACATGGCCAGTCAACACAACATCAATAAACAATACTGCTTACACAGCACTACATGGCCAGTCAACACAACATCAATAAACAATACTGCTTACACAGCACTACATGGCCAGTCAAACAACATCAATAAACAATACTGCTTACACAGCACTACATGGCAGTCAACAGCAACATCAATAAACAATATGCTTACACAGCACTACATGGCATCAAAAGCAAATCATAACAATACGCTTACACAGCCACAGGCCCGTCACAGCAACATCATAAACAATACTGCTTACACAGCACTACATGGCCAGTCAACAGCAACATCAATAAACAATACTGCTTACACAGCACTACATGGCCAGTCAACAGCAACATCAATAAACAATACTGCTTACACAGCACTACATGGCCAGTCAAACATCAATAAACAATACTGCTTACACAGCACTACATGGCCCTGCAAGCAACATCAATAAACAATACTGCTTACACAGCACTACATGGCCAGTCACAGCAACACCAATAAACAATACTGCTTACACAGCACTACATGGCCAGTCAACAACATCAATAAACAATACTGCTTACACAGCACTACATGGTCATCAACAACAACATCAATAAACAATACTGCTTACACAGCACTACATGGCCAGTCAACAACATCAATAAACAATACTGCTTACACAGCACTACATGGCCAGTCAACAGCAACATCAATAAACAATACTGCTTACACAGCACTACATGGCCAGTCAACAGCAACATCAAACAATACTGCTTACACAGCACTCATGGCCAGTCAACACAACATCAACAAAAATACTGCTTACACAGCACTACATGGCCAGCAACACACACAACAAACAATACTGCTTCACAGCACTACATGGCCAGTCAACAACAACACCAATAAACAATACTGCTTACACAGCACTACATGGCCCTGCAACAGCAACATCAATAAACAATACTGCTTACACAGCACTACATGGCCAGTCAACAACAATAAAACAATACTGCTTACACAGCACTACATGGCCAGTCAACAACCAATAAACAATACTGCTTACACAGCACTACAGGCAGTCAACGCACCAATAAACAATACTGCTTACACAGCACTACATGGCCAAAAAAATCTGACAACATGAGCAAAACATCAAAAACAATACTGCTTACACAGCACTACATGGCAGCCAATAAACTATGCAACAGCAACATGGCGTCAAAAAAAACCAATAAACAATGCTTACACAGCACTACATGGCCTGCAACAGCAACATCAATAAACAATACTGCTTACACAGCACTACATGGCCAGTTTTAAACATTGCCAAGCATACAGGCAGTCAACATCAATAACAATACTGCTTACACAGCACTACATGGCCAGTCCACATAAACATATGACAGCACACACTAAGCAAATAAACAATACTGCTTACCAGCAACATGCAACTCTACAATGGCACAAGCCTGCAACAAATCAATAAACAATACTGCTTAACAGCACTACATGGCCAGTCAACAGCACATCAATAAACAATACTGCTTAACAGCACTACATGGCCAGTCAACAGCAACATCAATAAAATACTGTTACACAGCTGGGTCATATAGCTTACACAGCCTAAGCTAATCAATACAATGCTTACACAGCTACATGGCAGTTGACAGCAACATCAATAAACAATACTGCTTACACAGCACCACATGGCCAGTCAACAACAACATCAATGAACAATACTGCTTACACAGCACTACATGGCCAGTCAACAGCAACATCAATGAACAATACTGCTTACACAGCACTATATGGCCAGTCAACAGCAACATCAATAAACAATACTGCTTACACAGCACTACATGGCCAGTCAACAGCAACATCAATGAACAATACTGCTTACACAGCACTACATGGCCAGTCAACAGCAACATCAATAAACAATACTGCTTACACAGCACTACATGGCCAGTCAACAGCAACACCAATAAACAATACTGCTTACACAGCACTACATGGCCCTGCAACAGCAACATCAATAAACAATACTGCTTACACAGCACTACATGGCCCTGCAACATCAATAAACAATACTGCTTACACAGCACTACATGGCCCTGCAACAGCAACATCAATAAACAATACTGCTTACACAGCACTACATGGCCCTGCAACAGCAACACCAATAAACAATACTGCTTACACAGCACTACATGGCCAGTCAACATCAATAAACAATACTGCTTACACAGCACTACATGGCCCTGCAACAGCAACATCAATAAACAATACTGCTTACACAGCACTACATGGCCCTGCAACAGCAACATCAATAAACAATACTGCTTACACAGCACTACATGGCCCTGCAACAGCAACATCAATAAACAATACTGCTTACACAGCACTACATGGCCAGTTGAGGAGTTTGACTGCTTTAGAGCAGTACACCCGACTATGGACAAAATAATACCAACAGATAATTCTACACACAACCACACACCCCCCCCAAAAAAAACCCAAAAAAACCTCCAAACAAAAAGCCACAACACTAAGACGGAAAAAGGAAAAAGGATTAAGACAAAAAAAGAGATGAGAACATCTCCAATACTACAAGTTAACAGATGACAGCTGCAATGGACCAGTAACCATAGACTGTTGTACATCAGCCCTGCCCAATAAAAACTTTGAAAAATGTAGCAAAAACAAAAACATCTATGATACAATGCAGTCAATACAATAGTCATTGCAATAAACTTATGAAGTCAAATGTGTAAAAGAAAATGAAAACGCTGAGTGAAAGAGAATGAGTCCCGCATTGACCTTTACCAGCCATGTCATCCAATAGAGCGTGACAGGATTTCTCTCCCTTGCGCCGAGTCATGCAAGGCTGGATGACGGACAGACAGCTTTACATTCTGCCTTGTCATCCACTATCGCATGACGGGAACATAAGAAATTCCTACACTTTCCAGAAAATGATCCAAGGGAAATAAGCTCTGTAACTAGTCTTGGGGATGTTGGAGCGAGTTGTAGACCATACTTTCAGTGGCCTATTGTGAACTTGGCTGACCCCAGGAGCTTTGAAACAAAGAAACTGGCGGCACCGGCGTGCGGCACGTATTTCCTGTGCCAGAAAAAATTTCGGTCAGGCGAAGGGGGTGGTAGCGATTTCTCGCTCAATGAAGAGCTTGAAATCATATTACAAAGTGGATCTGGTGATGAGGAGTGATAGAGAGACAGAAAACTTTGAAAGAGAAGAGGAAAGTGAATTGTTTGAAGATGCAGCCATCCCTTCATCTTCTGATTTGGTGTTGTAAAAGAACGGAATAGAATGCAAACAAAGCATTTTTTCTACTTGTCAGACATGTTTTTCAACGCACAGTCGTGTGTACACATTGAAAGTAAATGATTTGAAAATACTATGTTCGATTAGTTGAGTGTTCGTTCTTTCCTGTGACACCTAACACAAGACTGTCAGTTGTTGTCTAGCTACCGTACAAATAAATTAAAGTGGCCAAATATGTGTGTCGGCAGGGAATGAGTGCTATGCGCGAGCGTGCGGCAGCAGGGAATCATGCCATCCGTGCCGCTCTCGGCTGGATAGTATTAAAGCAGCTAAAAATTGCAAGCTTTATACCTGTCAGTATACTTCAGTTCGTATGGGACAAATCATGTACACTGAGAGGATGAAAACAGCTTAGACCACTATCACACTAAATGTTCATGATCAGCTTCAACTCAGGAAACACAATGAAATCTGCCCTGTACAAAACCTGTACTCCTCAATTTAGCAACACCAGCCAAACAATCATAGTTTGAAACACAAACTATGCTTCTTCATGTACTGAGTGAAAAATACATTCCCCTTTAATTCAAAGCCAAGTGAAAAATAAGACGAAAGCATGAAACAAAACAAAAAAAGGAATCTCTCTTTACTTATCTATTAGTGAATCATAAATAATGCAGGCACCCTACAAGACTGGCAAACACCTGAACATCCCAGGAAGTCACAGGTCCTAATCTGAAAGAAGCCAACGATCTGTCCCCTCCTCTCTTCTTCACCAACGCATATTTGGGTGTGTTTTTTTTCCAGAAAAAGCAGGCATTAACGAATTTAACATTTTGCTCTGGATCCACACTGCTCTCATGAAAGTCGAGAGGAGAGGGAGTGGAAAAAAGAGTCTAGTTTCAAGTAACCCCCCCCCCCCCCCCCCCCCTTTTCCTTCTCCCTGTGACCCTTCCACAAGTGTGCAGACCTCTTCAATCAACTTGGCGACGTACAAGCCAGTGAGGGGGGTCTGCTCGGCCAGCTTCATGACCACGGTGTTGCCCATGGCCAGGGCAGGCCCCAGCTTCCACGCTTGCATCAGCAGGGGGAAGTTCCACTGAAAGGGAAACAACACCTGGTCAGTATCGCCCCACTCCACACACACCTGGTTACCATCACCCCACTCCACACACACACACCTGGTCAGCATCGCCCCACTCCACACACACCTGGTCAGCATCACCCTACTCCACACACACCTGGTCAGCATCACCCTACTCCACACACACCTGGTCAGCATCGCCCCACTCCACACACACCTGGTCACCATCACCCCACTCCACACACACATGTGATCACCATCACCCCACTCTACACACACACCTGGTCACCATCACCCTACTCCACACACACATGTGATCACCATCACCCCACTCCACACACACACACACACACACACACCTGGTCAGCATCTCCCCACTCCACACACACACACCTGGTCAACATCACCCCACTCCACACACACCTGGTCACCATCACCCCTCTCCACACACACCTGGTCAACATCACCCTACTCCACACACACACACACACACCTGGTCACCATCACCCCACTCCACACACATACACCTGGTCAACATCGCCCCACTCCACACACATACACCTGGTCAACATCACCCACTCCACACACACACCTGGTCACCATCACCCCACTCCACACACATACACCTGGTCACCATCACCCCACTCCACACACATACACCTGGTCAACATCACCCACTCCACACACCTGGTCACCATCACCCCACTCCACACACACACACACCTGGTCATCACCCCCCCACTCCACACACATACACCTGGTCACCATCACCCCACTCCACACACACACACCTGGTCACCATCACCCCACTCCACACACACACACCTGGTCAACATCACCCACTCCACACACACACCTGGTCACCATCACCCCACTCCACACACACCTGGTCACCATCACCCCACTCCACACACACACACACACCTGGTCACCATCACCCCACTCCACATACACACCTGGTCAACATCACCCTACTCCACACACACACCTGGTCAACATCACCCTACTCCACACACACATCTGGTCAACATCACCCTACTCCACACACACACCTGGTCAACATCACCCTACTCCACATACACACCTGGTCAACATCACCCTACTCCACACACACACCTGGTCAACATCACCCCACTCCACACACACACACCTGGTCACCATCACCCTACTCCACACACACACCTGGTCAACATCACCCCACTCCACACACACACCTGGTCAACATCACCCCACTCCACACACACACACCTGGTCACCATCACCCCACTCCACACACACACCTGGTCAGCATCTCCCCACTCCACACAAACACCTGGTCACCATCACCCCACTCCACACACACACCTGGTCACCATCACCCTACTCCACACACGCACACCTGGTCACCATCACCCCACTCCACACACACACCTGGTCACCATCACCCCACTCCACACACACACACACCTGGTCATGACTTTTTGTCATCAAGGACCTAGGACTACTACCAACATTTATGTCATTACAAGGTGACCATTCTGAGATCAACATTCTTCACAAGCTTTGTTGTGTTACCTATTGCTTGACATGCCTGAAATTCACCCTTCTTAATTCAAGCTCGCATTTTTTTTTAAATGCAAAGAAACATGCACACACCCAGAAGGGTATGCATGTGCAAACATATACACATCCATCCATCTAAATTGACACGCACACAATCTTACAAACAGGATTCAGCTGCACTTCTATGTCATCGGCATAGATAATGATCACTCAGAAGTTTCATAACATTTCAAGCAGTTCTTGAAAACACACTATTCTAAAGCAGCATCAATGTATCTAAATTAAACAACATATCACACTCACAGGGATGATCTGGCCGCACACCCCCACAGGTTCATGACGAGTGTAGGCAAACTGGTTCCCATCTGCAACATTGAATGTAAATCATACACAACTCAAAACATATAGGCCATTATGCAACGCAATGTGCATCGAAATAAAATTTTCAGAAATTCAGCAGCAAAAAAGCCCATAAAGTGAAACAGAAAAAAGCATGCAAAAAAAAAAAAAAAAAAAAAAAAAAAAAAAGAAAGAAAACAAGCCAATAAAGTAAAAACTGACAATGAAGCGATAGCAGATCTAACTGAAGGCAATGCACCATTGGAAACAAGACTTTTACAGGGCTCAGTCCCTTCAACAGATGACGTCACTGAAAGTTGGCAAAGAAATAATCTGGTCACCTGCCAAGATGCAACTAATACTGTCCATGGATGACCAAAAAAAAAAAAAAAAAAAAATCAGTTGTGAAGACAAAAACCTGCATTAACAAAACAAGACAGAAACAAACTGGATAATCCTTGGCTGGCATTAATACGTGGCAAAACACGAGGAGGATTGTACAGATACAAAACTAGCATTATCGAAACTTGGCAAAAATCAACCGGAGAATGGCAACATGTACAGAAACAGATACATCATCTACATAGCAGAAACAGTGGAACAGTGCAGGCACTAATTTACGCAGTTGTTGGATGGCAGTTACCAGAAAAATGATCTTAACACAAGGAAAAAAGGGAACCGATGATTTCCAGGTTGTGCAGGATAAAACATATCAAGAGATCATCATCTGATGGTTTAACAAAAATATGCCAGTCCAATTCAGGAAAGAGGAGACCACTGATCAGACAAAATCACCATCCAAAATGTACATGGACTCCCAGAAACAAGAGTCAGATTCCCAGACACAAGAGTCAGAGATGCAGGATAGTGCATTGAGCCACCCAAGATATCTGTCAAATCGTTATAGAATAATAACAGCACGGTACTGAGAGCTCAGAACTGTGATCGTTCAGATTAACTGTGATCGTTCAGATTATCTTCTCCTGAACGTGTACCTTAGTCCTGTAACTTCCCTTCTCTTCATAAGAAAATAGTGCAAATGTTTTTGCTGATGCTGATCAATTCTGGATCAACAGCAGACAAACCTGTCCGTCCGCTTGCTGTCTACTTTGCCTCATCAGTTATGCCCCATTTGTGCCATTAGTCCAGTGGTTGCTTCACAAACTTCATTAACAACAACAACAAATCAATACTGACCAATGTACACAGTGTTATCCTTATGGCCCAGCCCACGACAATCGGTGTCATCGGGGCTCTCAACAGCAAGGAAAACAAGTGCTGTTACATAGGACAACAATGAAATATTCACAAATTACATGTACTGAATTTACAACAGGTAAGGAATCTGACTGATCCTTCAGACATGGGGAGTTTGTGTTATACTCCCTGTTTGGCTAGTATACTTACCATGTCAGACCATAGCATTCAACGGCAGTTAGCCAGCTCTGTCAGGCCGAATTTTTTCCGTGGCCAATGCAGTCATAAGACAGTCACGTGATGTCACCCCACTTCCGGCCCCGGAAGAAGCCAGTGTCAACTTCCTATAAGTCATTCAGCGAGGCCTGGTGTATGGTGACCCCGAGAACCTTGGCGCCAGAGGGGAAGGTAGGGAGGGAATTAGAGTCTGACATGGTAAGTATACTAGCCAAACAGGGAGTATAACACAAACTCCCCATTTTGGCGTCATATACTTTACCATGTCAGACCATAGCAGAATTTAAAGGAATCGGAGGAGGGCGAGCGCCCTAGTGGTTCTTGGGGTTGACCGATATGGCTGCATTGGCCGCCACAAAGGAAATCCCCTTAGACCCATCAGCTCTGGTCATGCGGATATCCCTCAGGTAAAAATTAATGAAGGGATTTTCCGAACGCCAGTAGGCTGCCTCCAGCAGGTGGCGCACGGGGACAGAGTACTGGAACGCTGTGGAAGTGGCCAGTGCTCTGACCTCGTGGGCCCTGGGTGATAGGACAGGGAGATCCTTGTACGCCTGAGCGTAGGTAGATCTCACCGTCTTGGAGAGCCACCTGGAGATAGTTCCCGCCGAGATATCTCTAGTATTGTTGGGGTTGAGGGAGATAAGGAGTCGTCTCTGGGAGGAGCGCCTGGGGCGTGTGCGTTCCCAGTAGTACCTGAGACACCTGGAGGGGCAAAGGTCCATGTCTCCATCTTTTTCTCCCTTTCCCAAGATGTCAGAACTCCGGAAGGAACTTGAGAGAGACTGAGCCGTCCCTGTGGAAGGCGATATCTGTGGGGTCACCGCTGAGGGCGTGAATCTCACTTCGTCTTCTGGCCGAGGCCAGGGCGAGGAGAAAGGTGGTCTTAAAGGAGAGGAGGTCAAAAGGAATAGAAGCAATGGGTTCAAAAGGGGTTTTTCTGAGGGCATCGAGGACCGTAAAAAGGTCCCAGAGGGGAATGCGCCTAGGGGACTGAGCTTCCCGTAGAGCAACTCCTCTAGACACCTCTCTGAGGAGAAAGTCATTGTCAAAAGAAGGGCCCCCCAGTTGACGAATGGTAGTGCAGATAGCTGATCTGTAGCCCCGAATGGAGCCAGCCGACAGCTTAAGGGAAGAGGATAGGTGGGAGAGGAAATTTCCTATTTGGATGTTGGAGGGGCAGTAATGGGGAACAGAGTTATCTGAGCACCAGGTTATCCATCTCTCCCAACGGTAGTTGTAGAGGGATTCGGTGCTGGCTCTGCGAGATGCCGAGGCGAAGTCCCGTAATCCCTGAGAGGCCCCTGCCCCGGCTAGTGTGTCTAGGACGGACTGGGGTCTCTCCGAGTGGGGGGTAGATGCAGATGTTCGCAGTTGGGCTGGCATAGAAGCCACGCGTGTAGGCGAAGCATCTTGGGATTGGAGTGAGGAAGACCTGACCGGGGTTGTCTCAGCATGTCCCAGCGAGGGCTGAGCCGGAGGGGGGGAACGTGGGTGAGGGACTTGGGGTCCGGGAACCAAGACTGGGTCGGCCACCATGGCGTTACGAGGATCAGCCTGGGTCTTTCCAGCCTTGCCTTCCTGATCACCTTGTGTAGGATGGGGAAGGGGGGAAAGGCATACGCCAGTAGGCCCGTCCCGGGGAGGGATAGTGCGTCGACTGCATCCGCCTGGGGATCTGGAACGGGAGAGACGTACAGGGGCAGGTGATGGTTGAAGCTGGTGGCAAACAGGTCGATCATGGGCACAAACCAATGGTTGCGCGACACCAGCGAAGGAGGGCCTCTGTTCTGAGGGAGAGGCCTATGGAGCGGGCCTCTCCCCCTTTGTTGACATAGCAAGCTACCGACGTATTGTCCGTGAGGAGGAGAACAAGTCGGTGCGCGACCTTGTGCTGGAGTTGGAGAAGGGCTAGCCTGACCGCTTCCAGCTCCCACTCCCCGAGGCGTGACTGTCCTCCACGTGGGCCCCCCAGCCCAAGTTGGAGGCGTCTGTATAAATTCCAGTGGTTGGGTTGGGTTGGGAGGGAGATGGGGACCCCGGTGGAGAGAGTGGCTGGAGTGAGCCGCTCCTCCGTCGCCGAAATGAACCAGTGTCCGAGGGGAATGACCTGGTCCCAGCGGTCGGAGGTCTGTGACAAACGTCGGCGGAACTCCCTCTGAAGTTGGCGTTTGGGGAGCACCGCCACTATCCAGGGGTGAGGCGTATGCGTCTCCACTGGTGGGCATGCCGGGAGAGGCTGCCCGCCAGGGGGGGCGAGGGTCTGGGCTGGTGGGTGGGGGATAGGGCGAGGGGGGGTGCTACCTGATCTAAGTCCCCCTCGGGCTGTCTCCCTAGTCAGCTCCGGGAGCGTGACTGTTGGCCTAACCGAAAATTTTGCTGATGGGGTTTTGGCTTAGGCCTTGGGAGAAGATTAGGTCGCTTGGCGGGCCGTGCGGTGCGGGAAGGCGATTGTCTGGGATAGGGTCTGTGCCTGGGGAAGGAACGAAGTGGGGGTCTAGCAGGGCGTGGCGGTGGCCTGGGCGCAAAGGACACAGCCTGC
The DNA here is from genome assembly GCA_033310375.1 of Conus canariensis. Lineage (NCBI taxonomy): Eukaryota > Metazoa > Mollusca > Gastropoda > Neogastropoda > Conidae > Conus > Conus canariensis. Next base: position 70,705,807 of record CM065729.1, read on the forward strand.
TTGCGTTCCTCAACTGCTTGTGCTATGACGTCAGCCGAGTAGTCGCCAAAGAGCGACTGGACCTGGCCCGGGATGCATCGCAGGGCTGCCTTAAGCGTCGGGGAGAGAGAGGTCCGCGCCAGCACGGCCTCTCTCGCGACCAACAAGCAGTTGAAGTGGCTTCTGGCTGCGCTGTCCGCCGCAGCCGAAAGGTGATGCGAAATCCTGTTAACTAGGTGTCGCATGAAAGGATCGCTGAACAAGCGAGGGTCAGGCTCTTGGTGCGCCTCAGAGCCCGGGTCCCCCGGTACTGGGATGGCACCATCGTCCTCCGGCCATAGAGCCTCCGCTCGCTGAAGGGGCATGTCCAAGTAGGTGTGTCCCGCCGTGGTGTGGAGGATGCCCATCCTGGCTACTCGGACCCATTCCTTTAGGTTCTTAAAGGAGATGGCGCCGGAAGTAGGGGGGGGCAGGTGGGGGATCAACCGACGGTCCGACTGGGAAATGCCCATCTCCCTGGTCACGGGATTGTCCGTAAACAAGGAGGCGACTGAGGGGTTCTTGGGTAGATTGGTCTAGATCTCTGGGCCGGGGGAGAGGGAGAGAAATTCGTCAGCGGGTGCGGCCTCCCTCCTAACGAGGTCTGGTCGCCACCGTTCTATCGTGCGGACATCGTACAATGAGGTGGGGGCTAGCTCCTCGTCATCGTCCGCCTCAGGGAGGTACTGGTCCTGAGAGGGTTCATAGCACCCGTCTTCAGGAGGTAAGTCGAGGGGTGCCTGTAGTGTGTCCCCGGTGGCCCTATAATCGGCGGCCGGGACATCGTCCTGCCGATAGGACAGCGCCCGAGGAGGGAGACCAAGGTCGACCCAGGTAAGTGAGGCCGGGTGCCACATTCGACCATGTAGCTGGTCGTGCTGGGTGTTGGCGTTAAGCCACTGGTCTCTCTCGGGGGCATAGAGCCACCGGTCCCCGGGGAGGTAAACGGGCTGTGGCGGCCCTGGGGAAAAACCATGGTAGGTAGGCCGCACTCAAGGTCTGACCAGCGCGTTGGGCGAATGCGTAGGTCAGACATCCGCCGAGTCGTAGCCACGAGACCCTTTTCTTCTTGTAGGCAGAAAGTCCCCGGGGACCCGGGTAACCTGAATCACTGTTGGGGGGGGCTTGAGAGGCCGTGGCCTGTCGTCCCCGTCCAGGTCCGTGCACTGCACCATACACGTCCTTGGAATGGGCCTGGGAGGGCCATAATGGTATGGAGGAGGATGCGGAAGTCGAGCCCCCAACCCGCGAAAGTGCGGATTGGTCAGGATGCGGTCCCGTGTTCCTCCCCCTGGAGGAATATGTCAGGTTACCCTTGGTCCCGCTGGTAGATCCTCCCCCCGGAGGAGCGGGACCGCGGACGTTGCCCAAATGGGGATCCGAAAGGTCGGTTCCCCAACGTCCAATACCCCTAGGGAAGAAGGTGACGTTCGATCGGGGTAGGTCGACCGTCCTTGTGCATGGGCACGGCCGGGCCCATGGCGCGGCGTGCCCGCACGCCCAGGATTATGGACACCACCGAGGTCGTGCGTCGGGGTGACCATAAGGCTGCTTCCGGAGTCGAAGCGCTCCTCGAGCTCAGGTGTTGGCTGCACCTGTGCCCGGTGGGGCCGAGCGCTATGAGTGCACGTATCAATTTGGGGGGAAAAAGAGATACGTGACTCATCAAGGCGAGTGACGGATGGTGATTCCATCCCAGATCCGTCACCCGTGCTGGTCCGCGGCTCGGCAAGGTGCCCCGGGGGCCGAGATTCGCGTGACTCAGCATGATAGTTAGAAGTCTCCGAGCGAGTCCGTAGGCTAGAGGGCAAGCTGGCCGATGGAGAAGGGGTGGGGGAGGGCGAATTCCGTTGGCTAGTCTTTGCTCAGCCGGGCCCCTTGAGGGAGCCTTGCCATTAGACTTTCTGGGCAGCACCTTGAGGGGAGCTTAGCCCTTAGACTAGCAGGCAGATCAAATGAAAGGCATTTTGAAATGGTGGCCGCTTGCCTATCAGCCTTGGGACGCCGCGGTCGTGCGTCCGTCGGTTTGGTAGACGAGGAAGATCACGCGTCCCTTCCGCGGAGAAGTCGTCTCTGTCTACCCGAACCGTACGTTCATCAGTGCGAACGGATTGCTCCGAGATGGAATCGACCCGCGGGTTCTCCGGGAAATTGAGCGAACTCCGAGCAGTGGAGTGGCTCGACCCGGCGGTGTCCTTCACCATGTTGGGCACAGGTGGATAGAGCAAACCCGGAACACACGACCGCAAAGAGGAGACAAGGTGGCCGATCGAGAAAATCAATTAATCTCGATCGTCCGTGTGGTGTCGTGCAAAGTGCTCGAGAGATCGACTGAAAACTCGAACTACCCGTACACGCCACCGGTCGTGTGACTGGTATGGCTATTAATAGCAATCTCTACACGTGGAGTATCACTGTGTATAGGTGTGATAGTTCTTGGGCACTAAATCTTAATAAGCAGATCAGTGTCACACACCCTTACTCGAACACGTTCTACCTGTGAAGGGTAAAGAGTACAGGTGTGATAGTTATTGAGCCCTAAACCTTAATAAGCGGAACCAGCACAAAATGCGTGCTGAACCCGAGGCTCGGCAATATGGTGGGGGAACACGACCGGCGAGCGGTGCCGACGATCGCGAGTAACAAAGTCGCGAGAGTGCCGGTAAAAGAGACAAATCTTTAATAAATACGCTCCCGAGAGTGCCGGTAAAAGAGACAAATCTTTTAATAAATACGCTCCCACCAAGAGCCTCACACGGCAAAAATACTCAGGGTCTAGTGCAAGCCGGAACCAGCACAAAATGCGTGCTGAACCCGAGGCTCGGCAATATGGTGGGGGAACACGACCGGCGAGCGGTGCCGACGATCGCGAGTAACAAAGTCGCGGGAGTGCCGGTAAAAGAGACAAATCTTTTAATAAATACGCTCCCGAGAGTGCCGGTAAAAGAGACAAATCTTTGATAAATACGCTCCCACCAAGAGCCTCACATTTGCAAGCCACAACTGAATCAAGTATAGAACAAAACACAGCAAAGTTAACACAAAGGCAAGTATAGGCGAGACAGAGCACAAGACTTATCTTGCTTTGACGGCAGGCCGAAGATGAATGACTTATAGGAAGTTGACACTGGCTTCTTCCGGGGCCGGAAGTGGGGTGACATCACGTGACTGTCTTATGACTGCATTGGCCACGGAAAAAATTCGGCCTGACAGAGCTGGCTAACTGCCGTTGAATGCTATGGTCTGACATGGTAAAGTATATGACGCCAAATGACAAAGCTAGGCCAAGCCCAGGGCCTCAGGCATTCCTTTCAACACTGTCCTGACAGTGCAGCACTATTTGTTTGATCAATATTCAGCTAGGTGTTTGATCAATATGCAGCCAGGTGAATGATGGGAGAAACAAGCCGTCCACTCACCAGCATGCAGGACTTTCCCATGGTGTTTGTCGGCCCATCCAGCATAGTACCTGAAACAGTCGTCAGGCAAAAAGCATTTTTAAGGAAAACAAGAACAGCCCACAAGACGACACAAAATAAAAAGTAAAAGATAATACTTGTGCACTACAGCGTCATTTCACTCCCAATTTTAAAGCGACTGGCCATGCTATTTGCTAAACTGTCGGGGAGGACCCTGCCACCATAAACCACCTAACTGAATTCTTTTCATTCTTCCAACCACCCTGACTGTTTACTGTCAGTTACATTTTGTTTTCCCACTGAACGCAGCCTTGCCAGACTGTAACAAAGGCTTTCCATTTATTGTGTGCAACATGACATTTGACCCTTGTGAGGAGTGACCTGAACACCAAGTCACACCATTCTTCCATGCACCGACACAACTGTCACATCTTAAGTTCCACGTTTGATCAGACTGACGGTCAGTCTGCTTCCTTGTCTAGACCCCTGTTCACCACAGACTGGATCTTCATGTTGTTGTCTGTGTGGTTCCATTGATTTTTGCTGCTGCTGAATTCCCCCATGTAATGTGTGAATGAACAGATAAAGGTGGATGTTTTCTATGTGGTACAGAGGTATGCTCTTGTCAAATTTCCCCATGTTATGTGTGGATGAACAGGGAACGGTGGGTGTTTCTGTAACTGTTGTCCAGCTGCTGTGTACCTGTAGCACTTCATGGTGAGCCCCAGGTCGGCAGTGAAGCTCTGCAGGTAGGTCTTCCCATTGTCCAGCGTCTCCAGAGACTGCACACACCACAAACACCACCACATGCAACTGAAAATAGAAAAATGAAAAAACAGCCATGTTGTTGACAGCCCAGCTGATTGTAGTGGCCATCTGCAAGCTGTTGCCATAGAAACTGCCACCACTTTCTAAAGCTGGTCCAAAGTTTGGCACCATGTCTGCGTAGAGCATGTTTGTTTGCATGCGATCCATTAACATGGATCAACTGTATGACAAACCAATCACTAACACCATACTGATCATAAACATGACCAAAGAAGGGTCAACGTGAACAAAAAGATCAACTTGAACACAGTACTCATTAACATGAACACATTAAAATATCACCACAGACATATTCAACATGAACGCAAACATACTGATCACCATAAAACACCGTACATAAACATGAACACACTAAAAAGTCAACAACACAAAACATCCGCATAAACATGATTATCAATATGAATAGGCTGACAACAAAAGACCAAAAACACCATGATTTTCAATATGAACACACTACCAATAAAACATCAATACAAACACAGAACATCAACACACATTGATCATTCAAATGAAAAAAGCAAGCATCAACCTTACAACTGATACGCCAATCAAAACATCAACACGATTTACATCTACGGAAATGCTAACCTTCCACACAACCATTAACATCCGAGACACACACCGAACACGGATGCATCTCCAAGTGTTGCTCAAATTTCCTGACTAAAACTGCAAGTGTCTGTACCTCCCAAGCCTGGTTGACACTGGGCTATATTATGAAAGTAAACGTAAGTCATCCAGTCTCAGACTGGAATGAAAATGGAACTCCATAGCATCACCTTCACCAAACTCATGGCTCGTCCATCAGCATTTGAAAAAAAAAAAAATAAATAAAATTCTGTCCCTTCATGCTCTGCTCTCATGGTGATCTCAAAACCAATTTCCTGTACACCTACATACCCTTGGTGACTCTGTGTGGAGTTCAGATATCTGGGAGTTTGTGGGGACTGTCCTTACGACGACCTTGGTAAAACCTTCTCTAGGGGGACGCTCACTAGCGCTAGCTCTGTGACTTTGCAATCACTGTCGTCAGCAGGGGGCTTGGTGGGTGGTTTCCTGCGTGTGCGGGATCAGAACAGGAACCACTGCACACCATCAAAGTGACTCAGCAGCAATGCAGTGTCTCTTCCAGTTGGCTGCCTCACGACCACTCATCACCGACTGCTCCCTGAACATCGCTACTGCCAGGGCTGGGGTGGGACTAGCCGCGGTGCGGCTGTGGACAGGGAGCCAAAATAACAGCATGGGGGCAATGCCAGTGAGGAGGCATGGATGATGTCCAGCAACAGAAAAACAAACAAACCACCTGTCAGTTTATGTTCCATCAAGATGGCATCATTGTGCGGACCAGTCCATATGCACTACATCAGTTTACTGGGCATTGAGACCACAATGTGCAGGATTTACAGATAAATGAAAGAATAACTTTTAAAAAAAAAGAAAAGTGAATTGGGAAGGTTTCATGGATGAGACCTAGCAGATGCCTGACCTTATGAATTATGTGTGTGTGCATGTGTGTGTGTGTGTGTGTGTGTGTGTGTGTGTATACATACTTACATGTGGGTGCATGACTGAATACACTTGCCTGTGCATGTGGGCATACATGCCCGAGTACATGTGAGGATGTGAGCACAGGCATTACGTGTTAGCGTGCAAATGCTGCATCGGAAGCATGAGAGGAACATCTGCTTTAATGACCCCGTGTCCCTGCATTGTGGCACACACAAACAATGAGCCACACCTGAATTCATCTTCACTGTGATACCCTGTGTCTGTGTATCTGTCTGGATCTTCATTTGAACAAAAGCATCTATTTATCTGTGCAATCATTCTGTGTGGCCAGGCACCGTGTGACTGTCACAGACACCATCCCCCCCCCCTCCCCTCCCAAAAAAATACAAAAAAAAAAAGGGAAATTCTGAAATCTGAAATAAAGGAACAATTCGCCCATTCTTTCCATCTGCCGTGACCTGAACTGAATGTCTTCACTCTTAAAAAGAATTTATTACAAAATGTCAAAAACGTGTTTGAATATTCGGTAATTTTCGATGTCTTCGTGTAAAGTATTCATAAATAAATGTGAATGCTTTACAACAATGAAAGAACCACCATGTAGACAATTATCTAAAGTATACAATGCAACACCACTAACTTACC
>CM065729.1:70714728-70772228 GCA_033310375.1 Conus canariensis
ATACACACACAAACATAAAATACCCCTCCCCCCCCCCCCCCCCCCCCCCACACCTCTACCTCTCTGCACATGACACATGCTAACAGGAAATAAAAACAAACAAAGATACTGACAGCGAGGTAGACACGGTCTCTCTCGATCAGGTCCGCCAGCCTGTTGAGCAGAACCCCTCGGTCGGAAGCATCCATGGTTCGCCATGGCGACCCCAGACGGAACGCTTCTCTTGCCGCCTTCACGGCAACATCCACATCGGCCTGGAATCAAGATGGCAGCCAGCATTTGCAGGTCCATGGCATCAGGCATCTTACACATCCTAACAGTCCCTGCTTTGGCCGTTAACATACTAAATATCAACAAAATGGCATCTTACACATCCTACACATCCCTGCTTTGGCTGTTAAGATACTAAATATCAACAAAATATAGCTGATACCTTATTAACAGCTTACAAGCACCCAAACACACACACCATACACAAACACACACACATATCTACACACACACTTGTCTAATATCACATAGTTTGTGAAAAGACGTAAAATCGAAGTACTACTACTACTTCACACACACAATTTCTGTGCACACACACACACACACACACATGCACGCACACACAAATACTAAAACCTGATGGACTGGGAGGAAGAAGCACAAAATCCCGATATGACCATAGCCTTTTCAGACGATTTCCAACCTAACATTTCCTTGACCTCATTCTGACCTGATTTGGGCTCATTCTGACCTGATTTGGGCTTAAGTGCACTCAAGCGTCCACTTGTCCACATACTCCTGAACTTGTGCTGTCATTTGGCAAGACATGGAGCTAAGGAACAGCAGAACAAAGCTCAATGCAGACTGACAGATTCCTGTAATCTTGTGTGTTCTGAATGAAAATCAAACTGAAACCCAGTCCAAAACCAGTACATATAAACATCGCATGCATCCTATGTGAGAAACTGGAGGAATAAATGAGATAAATGAAAATGAGTGACTGATATTTGAATGGTACGGGAAACGATTGAATGAGCGCCAGTAGGCTGCTCTTCGGCCTGCTCTACCTGGGTAGGCAGCCCGTTGAGTGAGTGAGGTAGTGTGTTTATTGTAAAGCGCTTAGTCTGTGACCGAGGATAGGCGCTATATAAATATGCAATATAATATAATAATAAATCCAAAATGTTTTGTTTCTTTTCTGCCACTACTCAAACTGTGAGCATTGATGCAAACGCCTTTGAGATCAGCAATCCCATACACACCTGCATCCTTTCATAGTCAGTAATTCTTTACCTCATGAAGGCATTTGAAACATTTCATCTCAGTCTGAACCAAATGACCGTTAATCACTTACCTAAGATTTTCCTGTTGATACTTAAATGTAGATAAAAGGGGCTTTTTTTTGTTTTTTTTCCATTCTGTGCAGCAAACCTTATACAGACATACTTTTTTTCTCACTAATAATCACTTCAGGTGGTAGAATTTCACCCTACAATTTTTTTTCATGGGAAAAAAAAAACTTGATCAATTTATACTGACCACACAATCATGATTCTTTGCACTTAATCTGCCCCCCCCCCCCCCCCACCCCCTTCCCCCCCCCGACCAGTATCAACAGCAGTCCCCCTGACCAGTTGCAGCCAGCAGTCCCCCTGACCAGTATCAGCCAGCAGTCCCCCAGACCAGTATCAGCCAGCAGTCCCCCTGACCAGTATGAACAGCAGTCCCCCAGACCAGTATCAATAGCAGTCCCCCAGACCAGTATCAGCCAGCAGTCCCCCTGACCAGTATCAGCCAGCAGTCCCCCTGACCAATATCAGCCAGCAGTCCCCCTGACCAGTATCAGCCAGCAGTCCCCCTGACCAGTATCAGCCAGCAGTCCCCCTGACCAGTATCAGCCAGCAGTCCCCCAGACCAGTATCTGCCAGCAGTCCCCCAGACCAGTATCAATAGCAGTCCCCCAGACCAATATCAGCCAGCAGTCCCCCTGACCAGTATCAGCCAGCAGTCCCCCTGACCAGTATCAGCCAGCAGTCCCCCTGACCAATATCAGCCAGCAGTCCCCCTGACCAGTATCAACAGCAGTCCCCCTGACCAGTATCAGCCAGCAGTCCCCCAGACCAGTATCAGCCAGCAGTCCCCCTGACCAGTATCAGCCAGCAGTCCCCCTGACCAGTATGAACAGCAGTCCCCCAGACCAGTATCAGCCAGCAGTCCCCCTGACCAATATCAGCCAGCAGTCCCCCAGACCAGTATCAATAGCAGTCCCCCAGACCAATATCAGCCAGCAGTCCCCCTGACCAGTATCAGCCAGCAGTCCCCCTGACCAATATCAGCCAGCAGTCCCCCTGACCAGTATCAGCCAGCAGTCCCCCTGACCAGTATCAGCCAGCAGTCCCCCTGACCAGTATCAGCCAGCAGTCCCCCTGACCAGTATCAACAGCAGTCCCCCCGACCAGTACGAACAGCAGTCCCCCAGACCAGTATCAACAGCAGTCCCCCTGACCAGTATCAGCCAGCAGTCCCCCTGACCAGTATGAACAGCAGTCCCCCTGACCAGTATCAACAGCAGTCCCCCCGACCAGTATGAACAGCAGTCCCCCGACCAGTATCAACAGCAGTCCCCCTGACCAGTAGCAGCCAGCAGTCCCCCTGACCAGTATCAGCCAGCAGTCCCCCTGACCAGTATCAGCCAGCAGTCCCCCTGACCAGTATGAACAGCAGTCCCCCAGACCAGTATGAACAGCAGTCCCCCAGACCAGTATCAACAGCAGTCCCCCTGACCAGTATCAGCCAGCAGTCCCCCAGACCAGTATGAACAGCAGTCCCCCTGACCAGTATCAGCCAGCAGTCCCCCTGACCAGTATCAGCCAGCAGTCCCCCTGACCAGTATCAACAGCAGTCCCCCAGACCAGTATCAGCCAGCAGTCCCCCTGACCAATATCAGCCAGCAGTCCCCCAGACCAGTATCAGCCAGCAGTCCCCCAGACCAGTATCAGCCAGCAGTCCCCCAGACCAGTATCGGCCAGCAGTCCCCCAGACCAGTATCAGCCAGCAGTCCCCCTGACCATATCAGCCAGCAGTCCCCCTGACCAATATCAGCCAGCAGTCCCCCTGACCAGTATCAGCCAGCAGTCCCCCTGACCAGTATCAACAGCAGTCACCCCGACCAGTATGAACAGCAGTCCCCCTGACCAGTATCAACAGCAGTCCCCCAGACCAGTATCAATAGCAGTCCCCCAGACCAGTATCAATAGCAGTCCCCCTGACCAGTATCAATAGCAGTCCCCCTGACCAGTATCGGCCAGCAGTCCCCCAGACCAGTATCAGACAGCAGTCCCCCAGACCTGTATCAGACAGCAGTCCCCCAGACCAGTATCAGCCAACTCACCTTGTCCCCTTCTGCCACCTCAGTGAGCGTCGACTCATTGCGGGGGTCGATCGTAGGGAAGGTTTTGCCGCTCACCGAGTCCACAAACTCATTGTTGATGAAACACTGTGGAGTTAAAAAGAAAATACTGTATGTATTCAGCAGGCTGACATCTGTACACACATACCTGAAATAGTTAACGAACACGATGATCATAAATTCACAGAAGCATTCTGATTCCATCTGTGACAACTAATCTGTGTCAACTAATTGGGTCACAAACATTTACTGTGTATGAAACCTTCAGAATGTTCACTCTGTGAATATATGCAACATCAGCAGTGAAACATTAATGGGCAGACAGCTTTGTGTGTGGGCCAGCTGTACTGTACGTGCCTACCTTGCAGCTAGTCAATCCAAAACTGGAATTCTCCATTCTTTTTCTCACCCAGCTGCACCTCCTCCCCCCTCCTCCCCCCCCCCCCCCCCCCCCCCCCCCCCTTACTCTATCCTTTTCACTGCCACAGCAAACCCCTTTTATTTCTCCAATCACACTGTAAATCCTCATAAATGGCGCAAGCTCAAGTCTCTGAAAGTCAGTCATATCCTATGAGCACAATCCAATGTATGTGCCACTTTGTAAAGAACTTGGAATACTCAGAACATTCACGTTTCAGAAAATTCTTCCTATATTTAAAACAAGACAAAAAAACAAACAAACAAAAAAACCAACCTAATTTTAGCAATCCTTCCTAGGCAAATGGAGCATAGTCATAAATACTTCTGAAAATGCTGTTTTCTGTCCCCGCTCCTCCCCCCCCCCCCCCCCTCCCTCTCCTCTCACACCCCTGCCCCTTCCCTCACTCCATGGATTCAATAACACTATAAACAGTATGTCCAGTGGACCAGCTGTTGTTCTCACCCACCACCATAAATGCCACATGTGCATCACACTTTACAGCTGGATCAACTGAGTAATAACAGAATTAAACACAGGAAAAAGAAAAACAAACTTTCTAGTGGTCATAAAATGCAACTCAAGTCCAAGGAACTGTTCAGCTTGACGAATCCAATTTCAACACTTCCTGGCTGAATTCAATAGCAAAACCTGTCTGTCTGCTCTGACAAATGCCACCACCCACTACAGATACACACAGTGACACACACACCCAGACATTGCTGCATTCACTTAACACATTTTTCATGCATAGATGGAAATACATATAAACATACACGCTCGCACGCATACACACACACACACATATGGACAGAATAATCAGCTGTCTTTCTCTAACGTAAGATGACTCTGTTTAACATGAGCAACCTAAAAATAAAACAGCTGTGTCACGTCTGAAACTTGGTATGGTGACCAAATTCTTTCCCCATTTCTTCTGCTGACTGAACCCAAACGAGTAAGACTACTAGAATAATCTCGAGGCTAACATCGCAAAGACTTCTAGAGATTGGGGCCCACTCAGTCTGGGCCTTTTCAGTAACAGACACAAATGACCAAACACGTCAACTGAGATAAGACTTTGAATCTCTCAGGAACCCCAGTGTATATTATAGATGTGTGTGCCCTGGCGGGTGGCGTCGGTGAGCAGATAGAAGTGTAGACAGTCCATAGATGTGTGTGTGTGTGTGTATGTGTTTTTTTTTTTTGCTGTTCTAGTTATTGTTCTGGTTACTATGTCATCTTCTGAACATTTGTTTCCCACAAATGCATGCACATGCACTTGAGGTTCTGTGCATACACATGTGTGCACACACACATATGTACACACATGTGCACATATACGCGCACACACATATATGTATAAGTGTGTGCATGCATGCACACATGTGCTTGCACACATTTGGATATATGCCCATATACACTGGCACACACACATATACACATACATGTGCTGATGTGTACGCGCAGGAGCATGTTCAGACAAGCCCAGAGATCACGCACACCCATACATATGCACATCTGCTCAAACACACAAACACACACACACACACACACACACGCATGGGCCTGTGTTCACACACACACATGCACTCGCATACACACATACGTGTGTTCACTCACCACACATTCATACAAAGATAATAATGGCTCAGCCAATGTTAGGTAGGTACTCAAGGTCTGACCAGCACATTGGATTAATGCGTAGGTCAGACATCTATTAAGTTGTAGCCATGAGACTTCTTAAATTCACTCATCTTAGTCATTAATTCATTTATCCATCAACTTTAAATCATGTGCAGTATGGTCTCAAAACTTAGCAGATGTGGTGTTGCGCATCTATAGACTAGTCTGTACACACTGACACCTCCTTGATGAAACTGAAACTGATGCTAGACTATACTAGTTCTCTTGTTCAAAGATTTTTAGAGTGCAGGTGGACTAGTGGCTAACACATTCCCCTACATGATGAGAAAACCCCAGGTCTGTGGATCGAATCTCAGAAGTGATCAATTTCCGACGCCCCGTTCCTCTCCACCTTCAAAGGTGGTCTGCGTACTAGTCTTTTACATAAGATGAGAAGTCCAGGTTCTGTATCCAGCCTGCACTCTGTGCATTTGATAGTGTCCATAGCAACAAAGAACGCTGACCCTGGCCAAAATCGGGGAGGGCAAAATCTACTCCATAAATGATCAGACACGCAAGCAAACAAACAAACATCAGCTTGCAGTGAAAAACAGGATAATGTGATTGCCAATGTATGACAACTATGCCATTTCCCTGAGAAGAGGAGCACCAATTTTAAACGAAGAAATCTGTTGTGATGAAATTGTGATGCAGACATAAACTTAAAACACCACCACCACTACATTAAAGAACCTACCTTAATTTTGAATCTGACAATCTATTTCCTGTTTCTACTCCACTGTGATATACAAATTCTCCTAATCCCATCTCTCCGCTTTACACACACACACACACACACACACACACACACACACACACACACACACACACACAAACATACACACACACACGCATAAACACACACACACACACACGTACACGTACACACACACAGAGTTCCAAACTAACTTACCAGCCATAAAACTAAACTTGACACGACTAAAGAAAGAAAAGTCCAGAGTTTAACACACACAAAAAAAGTATCATTATACCTCATGTCAAACATGAAATCCTAGTTAGTTGCACAAGACCACATAAACATAAAAGGAACTCAAACATACACTGGGGAAAACCAAGACATCCAACTGTTAACCCTTTTCCTTCCTTCACCTAATTCAGTAGTCTTGTGTCTGCATCTTCTGGTTCAATAAGTGATGTATAAACAAAAAATCCTGACTTAAACGTATAAATGTAATTCCTAGTCACAACCATATCACATTTGAAACAACAAATATATTCTCTACTGGATTCATTGCCCTTGTTCTCCATGAACCCCTGCCCCCCTTCCCACACATTAATTCTATTATTCTCCAATGGATTCACTGCCCTCTCCCTCTCTCCCCATTCACCCCCTATCCACCCACCCCCATCCCTCCGTGCGTGTGTGTGTGTGTGTGTGCGCGTGTGAAAGAGAGAGAGAGAGAGAGAGTGTGTGTGTGTGTGTGTGTGTGTGTGTAAGAGAGAGAGAGAGAGTGTGTGTGTGTGTGCATGTGTAATGTGTGTGTGTGTCGTGCGTGCGTGCGTGCATGCATGCATGCGTGTGTGTGTGAATGCATGTGTGTGTGTGTGTGTGTGTGTGTGTGTGTGTGTGTGTGAAAGACAGAGAGAGAGAGAGAGTGTGTGTGCATGTGTAATGTGTGTGTGTGTGCGTGCGTGCGTGCATGCATGCTGTGTGTGTGTGAATGCATGTGTGTGTGTGCACTCAGTGTTCCCTGTTGAAATGAGGTTTTCACCCTCTGTCCCGGATTTCTTTTCTACGTCACACCACTCCAAGTCAAGTGCTGTGATGTGCACTGGTTGCACCATGGCTGTGCTGCAAATTGTAATTGAATATCAACATACAAACCAGTCAAGTGACCTGGCCCGCTTTGGTGCATGTGGGACCGACTCATCTGTCATTTCACATTGTACAATACACAACCAGCCAATTTTTATCGTCAGTGTGAAATCTATCAAAATGTGGAGCTGTATTTATTTGTATCAACACCTTTTGTTTATGAAAAGGTGTGTTCCTTACGCCTTGGCTAATGAAACTCTATTGACCACACAAGCTTGAGGAGACTTGAAACCGTGAAAGATTATACTGCCACACACATACATGCACGCACGCACAAACACACACCACACACACACACAAATTCTTGCTGAAATTTTGGGACAAAAAATCGGCAAAAAAAAAAGTTGAAAAACACACACACACACACACTAAGAAAGAATGAATCTATAAACTTGTCCTGGCAATGGAAGCCAAATACACTTTAAAAATACATATAATAAAGGAATAAAGAAATGATAGAACAGATAAATAAATAATGCACTCGGCCTAAACCCAGCAGCTGCACACAGAGCAGTAGGCCTGCTTGGCCTAGGCAGCCATGCACACACGTTTGTCAAGCTAATAACTTCTGAAAGGTTACCAGTACTACTGTCTTCTGAAAACACTACTATAATTTTCATAAGATAGTAGTAATACTACTAACTTATGAAAATTGTAGTAGTGTTTTCAGAAGATACCAGTACTAGTAACATTTCAGAAGTTTTACTAGTTCATGTGAACAATTCATGTTGTGGTTGACCAGTGGTCAGTGTCATTGACCAATGGTCATTTTGGCACAATTTTACTGTTTGACAGCTAATTACTGTAGAACGAGTTTATCTGAACAATCTATGACGTTTCTGACCAGTGGTCAGTGTCACTGACCAGTGGTCATTTTGGCCCAAATTCACTGTTTGACTGCTAGTTAGTGTAGAACGAGTTCATGTGAACAATTCATGACACTGCTAACCAGTGGTCAGTGTCACTGACCAGTGGTCATTTTGGCAAAATGTTACTGTCTGACAGCTAATTTGTGTAGAATGAGTTCATGTGAGCAATTTATGTTGCCGACTAGTGGTCAGCGTCATTGCCCAGTGATCATTTTTGCCTTATATCACTGTTTGACTGCTAATTTCTGCTGTAAACTTTGTGTGTGTGTGTGTGTGTGTGTGTGTGTGTGTGTGGCGTGCAAGAGAGAGAGAGAGAGAGAGAGAGAGAGAGAGAGAGAGAGAGAGAGAGAGAGAGATTTCCATGCCCATACTTTTAGAAACGTCATAAATTGTTCACATAAACTCGTGCTACACTAACAGGCCAAATGACAATCGATCAGTGACCCTGGATAGTAATAATACTAAGAAAGAGGACAAAATTTCACACTGGGATCATTTCACTAGATAGTTGCAACGCCAAGCTACTAATTTCTGAAACGTTACTAGTACTACTATCTTCTGAAAACACTATTATAATTTTCATGTTAGTAGTATTACTACTATCTTATGAAAATTATCGTGGAGTTTTCAGAAGATAGTTGTACTAGCAACATTGACACACGTCTAGTGAAGTTCGCTGTGGTGAGGTGAGGGTGGGGGACGGAGTGCATTCGTGCAGGTCCCGCTCACACTTTTGACAGTGGTTAACACAGTGTTCTCTCTGTCCCAACATTTCCCCACTCAGTTCCACTAGTCTGCTCGGCTTGTTTAAATGTCTGGACAATGTAACTGTTTATGGTGACCTCAGGCCTGGTTTTCTCATGCCCTGGGCATCAGCCAAAGGACAGACTGAGAAAGAAGACAGACTGAGAAAGAAGACAGACTGAGGTTTCCAAAAACTACAGGAGACTGAACTTATCTGCTGAAGCCTTTTTTTTTTATTTTATTAAAAATAATTTTGTAGACTTTCGTTTAAAACGAACTTAAAAAAAATATCTGACAAAAATCAATGCTAATTATTTCACAGCAGTCGCTCAAATGTTCGGAGGTATTTTCCATTCATGTGCATCATTTTGGGCCTAAGTGACTGACAGTCACATGTTTCATTCCGTATGCACACGGTTCTGTGCTCATAATTCATTTGATCAATGTGTAAGTAGTCAGAAACACCAAATCTTCAAAAATATTCACTGGTCTTTCTGTCCGTACGCTTTTGTATATTTGTTATCTGTGCCAGCAGTGACAAAGTTTTTCATCTGGCACTGAAACGGGCACTTACATGTTGTCTAAACCAACAGAAGTGGATTACAAAGTCTGCAGGACAAGAATTTCAGGTCAGTAAGAAACCAACTGCCATGCAGTATCATAACAGCAAAACGAGTTTTCCTTCCAACCTTTGTCGATCAGTCGCATGAATTTGGTTACTGATCCACAGACCTGGTGCGTTTGAAATACAAGAGTCAAATTTGAATCATGTTTAAGAGACCTCCTGTTGCGCCTTACCACGAACATGGGTGTGTGTGTGTGTGTGTGTGTGTGTGTGTGTGTGTAGTGTGTGTGTGTAGTGTGTGTGTGTAGTGTGTGTGTAGTGTGTGTGTAGTGTGTGTGTGTGTGTGTGTGTGTGTGTGTGTGTGTGTGAGAGAGAGAGAGAGAGAGAGAGAGAGAGAGATACAGACAGACAGAGCGAATGTGTGGTACACGATTCATACAGAATATTGTGTCGTTTCTTTAGACAGCAATCTTCCATTAAAAAAAAATGTAGTGGAAAGTTCTTTCCAAGTGTTTGCCTGTCTCCATGTGGCCCTAATACCCCCCCCCCCCCCCCCCCCCCTTGCCAATGCAACTTTACAAGAGGCCCTAAATTTTCTCAAATGATTTCAGCTCTTGCTAACATCTGGAAAAAAAAAAAAATCAACTTCACTTCCATATCCACTCACCTCTCCGCTTCACTCCCACCCCATTCTACAAACTGGCATTCCTGTAGCCCATCACAGCAGGTCCTCCCCCCCCCCCCCCCAACCCCCACCCCCCTCCTGTCAGCCAAGTGATTTTGTTGATCCAAACTGGCTCCAAATTGTTCAACAGGTCCTGTAAACTAGCCTGTGCTTGCTCTGTTACACCTGTCCGGAGGTATGTGCTGTAACACCGCTACCTTCTGGAGGTTATGTGCTGTAATACAGCAATTCTCTCTTGGCCTCCTTGCCTGGCCAATGTCACCAGCTCTATCAGCGCGTGAACAGAACTCCAAGTCCTGCAGCTTTAGTTTTGAGCATGAAGCTTAGGTTCCCAGGCGAACAATGTGATGACACAGAAACGCAGTTTGTGGTGGAGACAGATTCTCTCTCTCAGCCCTTCAACCTCTTCACCCTTGCAAAAAACACTTTGGAATCTCAAACAAATACCATCGTACCAACCCCAAACTTTAACTGAGCAATCAAACAAAGCATGTACAAAAGGAGAGGAGGAGGAAGGGGGGAGGGGTGGGGGTGGGGTTAGAGACAGTGGGAAAGGAGACAGAGTGACACAAAGAAACACAGTGTTTCAGATCCATGACAGAGGAAGGAAGGTTTTCATATCCTTTTCTAGAAAAAATAGGCAACAACAATTTTATACAGGAATGTGGATTAATTTGAACGCCCTCCCCCACCCCCCACACTGCTAAAAGTTTCACTTGTTTCGTTCACCATCATGGACACTCACTCTCAGATGAATGTGAATCTGTAGCAAGCTGTAAGCAAGGTGTAATCCACTTTCATTGTACTGTACACTGCCCATGGCCAAACCATATTCATTGTAGTTTTGTACAAGTGTTTGTGCTCCCTACGGCTTTTAGACAGTTTTGTCGCCCCCACGATCTTGCCAGTCTTATGGAAATGATGACATTTCATTCAAACAACAAACCTCCACAGCCAATCATCAGTATCTGATGAGTCCTCTCAGCAATGATATTGTAGATGTATATTTTTTCATCCTCCTCTTTTCATGATTTTCCTTAATTATTGCGATTTTCAACTTGAACGAGTAGTGCACCCCCTTTCTATGTTATCTAGAACACTGGAAAGAATGAGACAGAGAGATAGAGACAGACAGACACACACACAGACAAAGACATATGGAGAGAGAAACAGAAATACAGATGACTACTGACCAGTGACGGGGCAAGAAAAACTTATGTAGAAAGAGGCTGAATAGATAGATAGAAGATAAGCAGGAATGCCACGCTTGGTCACTGCCTAAAGACTGAGTGAATGAGAGAGATGGAAAGTAAGAGAGAGAAGGAGAAAGAGGGAGTAAGGTTTTGTGTGTGTGTGTGTGTGTGTGTGTGTGTGTGTGTGTGTGTGTGTGTGTGTGGTGTGTGTGTGTGTTGCACGTGTAGAAATTTGTGAGTGCATATATGTGTACACATTTGTGTATGTGTGTATATTCTGCAATCACATGTATGCATGCTTATGCATGGGTACTTTGTATGTAAATGTATTTATGCATGCTCAAATCTAGGGAATGGGCTTTTAACTGTGCTCCCCCTCTCTGTCTGCCTGCCTGCCTGCCTCCCTCACATACACACACAGAAGAGAGAGAGAGAGACAAATAGAGAGAAAGACAAAGAAAGACAGACAGACAGAGAGAGAGAGAGAGAGAGAGAGAGAGAGAGAGAGCGTGAGGGGGAGAGAGAGACAAGGTCACATTACTTCCTTCATCCATTCTTTATTCTAAGTCAATGAAAAGACCGTGTCACTTTTCAGGTGGTTCAAAGCTCTCCTACCTGTAGTTATCCTCAACACTGAACATAACCTTTTGTATGGAAAGGCAACCTTGCCCTGCAGGTCAGATTAGACAACACACACACACACATGTACACACACACACACACACACACACACACACACCACACCACACCACACCACACACACAACACACGCACACACACATTTCCCCTCCTATTCAAACCCTATCCCTGCTACAATGACTTGCTGTGCACTTAACTGGGTCAAGGCTTTGAGATTATGAGGATCATATGCAACATTTAAAACTTTTCCCAATAAACCAGTCCGAACCAGTCTGAACTTACCACTGCAAGCGCAAAACATACACACACACAGACACACACACCTACACATACACAGACAGACACACCCACACACACAAATGCAGACACAGGCACAGGGCATGTCTCGCAATCAATATCTTCACTGTTCTGCAAACTTTGAACAAGCATTGTCAGCAGTGACCACCTGATACATACTGAAAGCTTGCGAGTGATTTCTACCCTTCACTGCTCAGCTAAGGTTTCATAATGTCCCCCAAGTGCACACAGAACTGATCCTGAACTAGCCAGTGTGAAACATAACATGAAACTCAGAATACCTTAGTATCTCAAATGTTACAGGTGTGCCAACCACAGAAGATTGGAGGCTGGGGTGAGCAGAGGTTGGGAGGGGGTGGGGGGATGATATTTTATCTTTCTTTAGTTATAATATGCAATACAACATTACACTTGGTCAATTTGATCGCACTGAATTTAAGGCGATTTGGAAAAGATTAGCGAAGACCGATCATTCCCCACTTACAGTCTAATTCTCCTGAACTGCCCTTCTAATGTGCATACATGCTGCCCTTAGACAAGTTTGTATATCTAGGTGTTCACATGCATGCTGATTAGCAACTGTGCATGTGCACAGAAGTTCAATTACACATGCTTAACCACCTATGTGCGCGAGTTCACACATGCAACTGTACAAGTGCCCATGCATGCTACACACACGCGCGCGCGCGCACGCACACACACACACACACACAAACAAATCCATGGACTAGAAGTGATGAACACCACATAAGACAGCCATAGTCAACTTATACTTCAGACTGAACAGGGTCAGAGGGCCTGTACCCAAATCTTTTCCTTTTTTTTAATTACTTATTCACTTATAACTGGCAAGTTATGTAACTCTTATAAATAACAAGCTACAGAACTGTGACTTTGACTAGCAATGTAATAAATGTATACTGTGGTCTCATGACTTCACTGATCAGTTACAAAACTCTATAAATGACAAGCTACAGAACTCTGGTACAGGACTTTGACTAGCAATGCAATTAATGTATACTGTGGTCTCATGGCTTCAGAGACCTGGAGTAGTGAATATGGGTAAGTCCACTTGTAGCCACGCCTCCTTGATGAAACTGAAGTAACCAAGTCACTTTCATATCTAAACGTAATATACAGCTGTTTTGGGGTTTTTTTTCCACGTGATTCTCAGTCCCACCTTCTTGGCTGTGTGAAAAGAGAGCTAGTCTGTGTGAAAACAGAGCTAGTCTACTCTCCGACTTGGTCACCATGGGAGAAAACAGAACACTGGCATGATGTGTCACAAGTTCAGAGCTATGTTACAGAGACTTTTGTGCCATTCAAAACATTCCGTTAAAAAAAAAACGTTATCTGAAGTTGAACTCTGTCAGAGAGAGAGAGAGAGAGAGAGAGAGAGAGAGAGAGAGAGACAGAGACAGAGACAGAGTGTGCGTGTATGTGTGTGTGTGTGTGTGCGCGCGCGCTGTATGTTGTGTCATTTGAGTTTGTAAACCGACTGTTCAGACGACATCCACTTGTACAAAACTCTAGATTTTCTGTGAGCAGGCTCTGAATTATGCCGACCTCAGCATTTTTTTCCTTAGCAGCACAAAAATGAGTACCCACGCAGTGATGCAATGAATCAGCCACAAATATTGAAATAAAGATTGTCTGGGGGGGGGGGGGGGGGGGGGGGAAATCAGTATTTGGTGAAAGTTGTTCCACAGACTTCTCTTGGTACACCTTCTATGATTGTGGTCAATCAAGTCTGTGGTCAAGCAAGCTACTGCTATGGTCTAATGCCTGTCACATACAGCTGTTCATGCTACGCATATTAATCTCGATTTATAGAAGTTTTTCTTTTATTGTTCTAAACTAATACGGGGAAAAAAGCTTCAATAGTATGACAGACTGTCCCAAGAACCATTCATGTGCAAACCTCTGTGTGTGAGTGAGCGAGTTCTTTAATTTAGAGTCTGTTAACACTTGATATTAGACTTTATAAAATAAAAAATTTTTTTTTTAAAAGCAGCGAGGGGAAGGGGGGCGTTTATAAAAATCTATTTATTTGATACATGGACAGCACTTTTGCTATTTGCACAATTTCTGGTTTGTGGGTTTTTGTTTTGATAGACACCTGTGTATGTGTGTGCGTGTGTGTGTGTGTGTGTGTGTGTGTGTGTGTGTGTGTGTCATGTGTGTGTGTGCGCGTGTGCGAGACATTATGTGTGAGCATGTGTGTGTGACATTATATGTGTGTGTGTGTAAGAGGGAGTGGGAGAGAGAGAGAGAGTGTGTGTGTGTAAGAGAGAGAGAGAGAGAGAGAGAGAGAGAGAGAGAGAGAGAGAGAAAGTGAGTGTGCCCATAGGTGCATGTGAGCGAGAATGTGTAAGTGTGTGCATGTATGTATGTGCGTGCATGTGAGTATGCATGCATGTGCATGTGCCTGCGTGTATGTGTGTGCACATGCTCACTAAACTGCGAAAGTAAAAGCACACAAACGGAACGGGTATGGTATACAAGTGTTTTTTCAAACCTGCCTTTCGGGAACAGATAGCTATGCTTTTCACTCAACACTGCCAATGGTTCTGTTATTCTTTAATGTTTCGATTCTTTCCGCACACCGACTTTTCTCAGCATGATGAACTTTAATTAAAACCAACTTAAGGACCTGAAAAATCTGACCATAATGGCCAAGGCAACACATCTGGGTCAAGGGTCTCTTAAGTAGTTAAAACCACCACCACCAGGCAAGCTTTTTTTTCTTTTTTTTTTTTCTTTGCGCGTGAGAGGGCTGTGGGGGAAGGTGGTGTTGAGAGAGGCATGAAAACAGGTGGTGCTGGGGTCGGCAAGGCCGACTATTCTGCAGCCGCGCCAAAGCTGACTGCCGACTGAAACTTTTCGTTTGGGGCGGACACGGAACTTTTCTTTTTTTTTTCTTTTACAGGTTACACTTTTCTTCCGCATTCATTAAGCACGGGAGGGAAATTCAAGGTACAGACATGTATGTACATAGAAACTTTCCCTTCTCGTGCAACTACGAACGCTTCGCTGCTTGAACGGCAGCCTCCCTTTGATTAACAACACATTCTGCAAGTGCCAGATTGTTCTTACCTTTGTATACAATATGTCAGGGCTTTCTTTGGGCTGCGGAACAGAAGCGCCAGACATGCAGCGAATACTTTGCTGCAAAAGATTCTTGGTTGGGA
Source organism: Conus canariensis (assembly GCA_033310375.1). Taxonomy (NCBI): domain Eukaryota; kingdom Metazoa; phylum Mollusca; class Gastropoda; order Neogastropoda; family Conidae; genus Conus; species Conus canariensis. The sequence continues at coordinate 70,730,250 of CM065729.1, forward strand.
ACAGCACTCTTGACCTCGCCAAAGCAGCCATTTTCTTTCGTCTGCTGAGCACTGAGAGTTCTCGTCCTTTTACTTCGCCAAGCTCGAAGCGGACTAACTAACTAACCTACCGATGACTTGTGCGTTGAATGACGCTCAGTGGGCGAAACTGTGGCCTTTACCGTTGAAACGAGGTGGGCGGCGAAACAGCAGAATTTTACACCGACAAAAAATTGACCCCAGGGTAAAATTGTTCCCACAACATATTAAATTTTCTCCCCTTTCAGACAAAATGTACCCTCCTTTCGAATGATGTTACCCGTGGGAGCTCTCTTCACATAACTGACTCTCTCTCTCTCTCTGTTTGTCATTGTAGAATTACATGAACAGTGTTGCTATGTTGAATTGTCAGTATGAATAGTACGTGTTGAAATGATGTATGCACGACAAGGACAGATGGTAAGACAAAGCTTTGGCCTAAAATCTTCATCCTTGTGTATTAAAGATCTCTCTCTCTCTCTCTCTCTCTCTCTCTCTCTCTCTCTCTCTCTCTCTCTCTCTGGGCTAGTTTACCACAGAAACGGTAGTGGTAAGTATGAAAAATGGCTGACTTGAACATGCGTCGTGACACTTGAACAATGTAGTTTTAACTTTCGTTGCCGACCCCCACCCCCACTCCTGCAGAACTGTGGCTGGAGAGGTTCAATACATCAAACTATGCTTGTTCAACGGGTTCGTGTCAGCATTCTGAGCAGGCAGTGGTAGCGGTACACTTCTGACAGTGTGGTGCAACTATGCAACTCACTCAAACAAATGGCTTTTGGGCAAAATGGTTGATACAACCAGCTTACCCTGGCGCTAGATATAAAGGGTGGCCTCCCAACAGAGACATGGGAATTCTACATCCAAATATCGGGATCTCCAGCTAAACCTGATACAACTCAACCTGCCATTGTCCCACATCGTGCTGGCGTGCACTTAAGTTAAGGGAGTGCATGAACATTCAGTGTTGGCTGAAGCTACTGACAAAGAAAATTCCCAAGAAAGTGCTGGACAAGCTTTCAGATCAAATGAAGCCAGAGAAACTTTCTACTTTCTTCCCTGTCATCAGCCCTGATTCATTTCTCACTGTCGTTCGACTGCGAGCAGATCTAAGTAGCTTCAGTGAGGTGAAAGACCGTATGTTTTTTTTTATTCTCGATAGGCAAGTTGCAAGAACTGCTCTTGTGCGAACAGACACTCGATTTACAGAAAGCAGTCGACATTTGCCGAACCTACGAAACGACGTCAAAACAAAGCAAATGTCTGGGACGCATGTGGATAAGGTAGGCCTAGCAGAACATGTTACCGGCACCAGTGACGTCAGTCAACGTCATTAGCTGTTTGGAGAAAGAGATGGAGCACAGCCAAATAGATTGTTGTCAGAACGTGTCGCACAGGGTTGCAGCTGTAGCGGAATATTGCACCAAGCATTGAACATTAAATGTCCTGCGTGAGGAAGGTGCGCAGAATAAACAAACCACTCTGAAGTCACGTGTCAAAGCAACGTGGATGTGAGGGAAACGACAGGAGCACAGTAAGCTAGAGAGAGGGTGTAGAAGGACAAAAATCATGATCTCAACAAACAACAACAACAACAACAACAAAAGAGAGAAAAAGAAAAAACAAAACAAAGGAGGAGTGACAGCAGTCATCCCCATCAACGAGAGTGACGTGTGATTTCGGTTGAACAGCGGGGCTGGTGTGAATATCATCAGTGGCAAGGATGTGAAGAAACAACTCAAGCCCACCCAACAAAGACTTACCATATGCCAGGAACAGGGTAATTAAAAGATAGAAGTCTGTATGCGAGGCTTTACTTGAAGTCTTCAGCCCCGAAACGATGTCCTTTGCATCTGTGCAATTAACAGTTGTGGTTAATGACTTCACTTGCTCTCTTAGCGTGCACGCAATCCAAGAACTAGGGCTGTTCTAGGTTGGGACTTGCATGATGTGAGACACAAACATTTTACAGCAGATTCCATGAAAACCTTGTTGAGAGATGTTCCGCCTGACGTGATCTTTGAGTTCTTGAAAGAGGTTAACATTTTTCATCGGATCTGAGATTTTACGGTGGAAAGATTTTTAACAAAATTTGGGATGGGTTTTTAGAAGATGTATTTAAAAAAAAAAATTGTGTACATGAATGACTTGTGAGTTAATTTTAACGTGGTGACAGCCCTGATAAGGCCCTTTGTGGTCGGCTGGGCTATAAGCAACATTACCTTACCTTACCTTTCCCGGGGAACAAAAGGCCACTCATTGGAACAGTGTCAAGACATGGACTCTGAACGTTTGCATGTATGTATAAGATACATTTTGGAGATTAACACCAAAGGTCAAGAGAGTCAGGCAGGACGGGACAACAGCCACATCAGTTTTCAATCATCTTTGAATTGATAGCCTGAAGTTTTCCTACACGGTTCCGACAATCGTGGGTTCCTTCGATATTGGGCGCAGGTAAGCCTGTACGGTTGACTTATTTCGTGTGGGTGAAGAAAGAGGTTGCACCGGTGACATTGGGTGGTGTGTACCTGCGTGATCTTGTGTTTGCACGTGATTTTGGTGATGGATAAATGACGCGAGTGAAACATTAGCGCGAGAAACTGAGGGTTTGCCTTACCAACGTGGTGCATTCCATGTCATGTCCCACTCACAGAGACACATATTCTTTTTGGAATGATGGAACTTGCATGATGTGAGAATTAAACATTTCACAGCAGACTCCATGAAAGCCTTGTTGAGAGATGTCCCACCTCATGTGATCTTTGGGTTTCTGAGGGAGAATTTTTCATAGAAGAAAAAAAAATTAACATGATTTCTTGTGTGTTTTAGAGGGTGTATTTTGAAGGGTTGTGCAAATGAGGTTGTTTGTTTTTTCCCTTTTTTTTTTTTTAAACATGACTGGTGGGTTGACTTCAACACGGTGACAGCCGTGATATGGCCCTTTGTGGTCGGCTGGGCAATGAGCAACATTACCTTGCCTTACCTTACCCTTACCAATCGACACACACTTCATATGTTGTGAAAATGGAAATGCGTTACCAGAAGATTGTTTACCAGAGTTCCTGTTAACATGATTATGAAGACGTGGAGTACATCTATTGTGTGGTGATTTGAATAGTAGGGTTTCCTTTTTTCTTCTTCTCCTTATTGTCAAGGTTGAAGTATATTCCAGATACGCAATACGTAAGACATGCGCTAGTCTCAACACATCATCCCAACACTATGAACTGAATGAAGAATTAGGGTATCTTGCTGCTGAATATTTGCGCCGCTTTTGATATGTGCATTTTCCCCGAAGATGCAGTATGGCTGCCGTAATGGCGGGATTAAAAAAACGGTCATACGCACAAAACTCCACTCCCTTCGTTGAGCAGATGTGATTAATACCTGCCTGTCTATACAGGGAATGTCCGCAGGAGTATCAGCCTGCGTACGCAGAAGAAGATAGAGCTTGTGACTGGATTTATGTTGAATAACCATACTGATCGATGGAATAACATGTTTTGATTCTTCTGACTTTTGGAGCTGGAGGAGAAGAAATGCTGGACTCATCCACCCTGGGACACGTTGATGGTGTTTACATGTGTTATGGAAGAACTGTTGGCTGACCAGTGTCGTTTACCTGGGTTGGGGTGGGGGTGGAGGGGTTATGGGAGGTTGGAGGCGTTTCCACCCGTTGAACTGGGGGACATGCTGTCTCACCGATTGTGGGACAGTTAGAAGTGATCGCAGGCCTTAACCAGGACGCTTTAAGGTCCAGCGTTTGTCCATGGGCAGCAGCAATGACAGCCTGGAACTATCAGGACGCTTTAAGGTCTAACGTTTGTCCATGGGCAGCAGCAAAGACCGTTATTCTTCATTTACAGTCCTGTGGTTCAGAATCGAGGCGTAGTGTGTGTGTGTGTGTGTGTGTGTGTGTGTGTGTGTGTGTGTGTGTGTGTTGTGTGTGTGAACATATCCCCTGTTAATATCATTCTGTGATACTGGCATCACGCTTACAAACTTGTGAGTGTTGCGCATGAGCCGTACATCCTTAAAGTGGAGCAGCCTCCTCCACGTGTTTCTGATCGAGTGGGGGTTCCGCCATTTCTACGGCTGATCTCGTTATTCAACTTGTGAGGCAGGTGTTTTATCATTCATTTTGCATCCTGCTCATTGAAACGTATATTGGAAATCCCTATGGTCATAAACTTAGATTCCTTTCATAAGGAGAACTATGTAACATGAAGTTTCGATCTTGGAGCAGATTGCAGTGATTGATTTAGTTGGAGCACTGTGATACACATGATAAATGTGACTGTTCTTGACGTGACACAAATAACAAAAACAGTAACATGGGGATATTCATACAGCAACAAACCTATCGCATGTATGAAATCTTCACTCCTTCCTTTCTCATCTCCTTCCATTTTCGTTAGCCGCAGAGCAGAGCAGGTAACAAAGTCCTCAGCCTGTGCGTTCCTACAATCGGCAGTACAGCCATTTCTAAAGATCTTATTGGGCTGTGTTTTCGCAGCTTTGACTCTACAAAGCGTGTGAAGAAACATTTCTATACACCATAATAAATCTGTGTTATCAGAAAACATACTCGAGTAAGTCTTTTTCCCCGAAGATTCGGTGAGTAGCAGCCGTGTCGAGCGGTCACGGTTTTCGCACGCTCCAAGCACGCAGCAGAGTTCGTGAGCTGAGCCTTTTTTCCGACTTTGCCGGGGTTTTTTCCGCAACGCCGAATCGACACAGTGGTTTACTACTGTGACACGCAGGTATTGTTTCTTCACTGTTTCACTGTCATATTTGCGAGAATGACTACCGGCGTCAACCCTGTCTTCGTTAAAGTCAAAGACATCCCTGACTCAAGCAACAACCGACCAACCGTCTTAGAGATTTGCTTGGCAGGTGAGAGGTCAGTCGGTCAGGGGTCGATAGTCGGGGCGCAACTGATCAACGGCCTCTGGCGGATTTACCCAGCAACGACAGAGGCAAGAAATCGGCTCCTGACCCAGGGTATGAGGGTCAGAGGGACCATTTTACAACTGGCAAACACTAACCCTTTTATTCTGAAGAGTGACACTGGGGAGGAGAAGCCAACAACAAAAGTGTGGGTCGACAACGTACCCATATCAGTGGCCGACTCAGAAATCGAGCATTCCCTGGCGAATGTAGGGTGTGAGTTGCGTTCCTCGATCAAAACAGAGAGAGCGAGGGATGCAGACGGAAAACTTACCCGTTTTTTGACGGGGCGGAGGTTCGTTTTCATCACCGTCCCTGACGTGCCCCTGGAAAAGTTCATGAAAATAAGTCTGTTCTGGGCTAAAATATATCATAAGGAACAAAAGCTGGCTCAAAAAAAAAACCCTCATCTGTTCCAAATGCCTGGGACAGAACCACCATGCCTCGGTGTGCGACAAAGAGGTGGTCTGCCGTGAGTGCAGACAGTCCGGCCATAAGCGCGGGGATCCTCTGTGCCAGTTTTCTGTTTCAGGGACTCCAGTTGAGGACAGAGAGGACGCACCCGGAGTGGGGGACCTCGCACCGACGGACAGCGACCAGCCCGACGACAGCCACAGACGGAATGACCGTGCAGTCAGAGGCAGGCCCAGCGAGCGTCAGGCCACGCTCTCCGCCTCCCTGCAGCTGGAGAGCCTGTCCCGGAGCAGGTCGGAGACCCCGAAACGCCGGCGATCCAAGGAGGGGTCCAGCCCTAAAGAGGTAGCGGGGAGGGGTAAGCACCCGAAAAAGGACAGTGGTAAATCCACCCGTCAGGCTCCCCACAGTACCAACACTGAGGTAAGCGACCAGTGTGGGTAGACGCCCGGCTTCCTAGGACAGACCTCATGGTTTCGGCCTCGCTTGAATAACGGACATTGAGTAAGGAATTCGGAAAATGTGTACTAGTGTAATATCCATATAATACTTCCAATGGATAAAATACGAATATGTTCTTTGAATGTAAGAGGTCTCAGGAATAAATTTAAAAGAGCCGCTATTTTTCGTTATTTAAAAAGTAATAAAATTGATATTGCCTGTTTACAGGAAGCCCATGTAACCGAGAATGATGCGTTGCTATGGGAAAAACAGTGGGGAGGAAAATTATTTTACAATGAGGGCACGAAAAGGAGTCAAGGAGAGATTATTCTAATATCAAAAGATTTTGATGGTAACGTAGATGTTGAACTGGCTCTAGAGAGAATCTTAGTTGTGTCAGTCAAAAGTGAACTATATGACTTTAAATTGGCAAATATATATGCTCCAAATAATATGAAAGATAAATCAGTTTTCATGACAAAGTTACAGGAAACGTGTGCTGGATATAGTGAGCAAAATCTATTGTTGCTTGGTGATTTTAATTGTGTTATGAAGAACAGTCTTGATATTATTACGGGTCAATGTCATCACGAGTCAGAAGTAAAAGAGTTAAATAATGCATCTAGTTGCAAAGCGAGAGGACTGCAGGCGGAAATGTAAACAAATCTTAAATAAATGTTAGCGAACCGCCCAGAGAACGTGGACAAACGAGTCACAAGACGAAACACAACTAGTTTCGACCTCTTAGGTCTTCATCAGGTGAGACATTAACGAATAAAACAATGAAAATTCACTTAGCTTTGATCGCTTCAGATCACTTGGTAGGGTTCAGCGCAAGGAAGAAGGCGTTGAATGATTCAACGCCTTCTTCCTTGCGCTGAACCCTACCAAGTGATCTGAAGCGATCAAAGCTAAGTGAATTTTCATTGTTTTATTCGTTAATGTCTCACCTGATGAAGACCTAAGAGGTCGAAACTAGTTGTGTTTCGTCTTGTGACTCGTTTGTCCACGTTCTCTGGGCGGTTCGCTAACATTTATTTAAGATTTAAATAATGCAGTAAGAAATTTGAATCTGACAGACATCTGGAGAGTTTTTCATAATGAAGAAAAAGATTTCTCCTGGAGCAAAAATAACCCTTTCATTGCTCGGCGTTTGGATTACTGTTTTGTGTCAGAGGAAATGCTACCCTTGTGTGTTTCGTGTGAACTCACGACGGTTGCGCATTCAGATCACAAAGCTGTCATAACGGAACTAAACAACGGTAATTTTGAAAGAGGACCAGGATACTGGAGATTTAACAATAGTTTTTTTAAAAGATACTAAGTTTGTTGCAAAGATGAACGATTTATTAGATAAGCATCTCAATGATTCTTCTGATGATGTGTCTTATATAAGAAGGTGGGATCTATGTAAAGTTGAAATTCGTACTTTTTGTACTGAGTATGGAAGGTCACTTGCATGCAAAAGAAGAAATCGTGAATATTGTCTAAACGCACAACTTGTGGAAAAAGAAAAGGCATTAGTCAGTAATCCCTCTGATGTAGGGATGCAGAAACAGTATCTTAGTCTAAAACAAGAAATAGAGTTGTTGCAGGTTGAGAGAACGAGAGGAGCGCAAATTAGAGCAAGAGTTAAATGGATTGAAGAAGGTGAAAGGAATACAAAATATTTTTGCAATCTGGAAAAGGCTAGAGGAAAGAAGAAAGTAATAACGAGATTAACTAAAGATTCAGGTGAGATAATTACGGATCGGACAGAAATTTTGCAAGAACAAGTCTCATTTTATAGGAAACTTTATAATCAAGAAACTGCAGAAAAAGATGTTAGGGGAGCAATAAATACATTTATGGAAAATGAAAACTTTCCAAGACTAGACGCTAATGAAGCTGTTTCATGCGAGGGCATGGTGACAGTGGAGGAAATGACAAGCGCTCTGAAGAATATGAGAAATGGATCTGCCCCCGGCAACGACGGACTGACAATAGAGTTTATAAAAAATTTTTGGAATAAAATATGTAAAACACTTACTCAGTCGTTCATGGAAGCTTTCCATGTTGGTAAGCTGTCATATTCTCAAAGATATGGTGTAATAACTCTGCTACATAAGGGAAAAGATTTAGATAGAGACAAATTAAACAACTGGAGACCAATCACGTTAACTAACAGTGATTACAAATTATTAGCAAAAGTCTTAGCGTTAAGACTTGGACGAGTCATCACTAGCTTGGTAAATGAAGACCAGGTAGGTTACATCAAAGGTAGAAACATCGCAACAGTCATAAGATCGATTGATGACGTAATCAATTACCTAAATAAAACTAATAGAGCCGGCTTTTTGCTCGCTATTGATTATGCAAAAGCATTTGATTCGATATCAAAGAGTTTTCTGCTGAAAGTGTTTGACATTTTTGGTTTTGGACCAAATTTTAAAAAGTGGGTATCTATTTTGATAAACGGAAACATGACCTCTGTAAATCACGGAGGTTGGATTTCCGAGCCCTTTGATGTGAATTGTGGAATAAGACAAGGTTGCCCTTTCTCACCATTAGCCTTTGTGCTAGCTGTCAAGTTACTAGCCATTAAGATTCGGAATAGTTCGATTGCAGGCATAAAAGTTCCTTTACCTTCTGGGAATGGAAATTCTAGTATAAAGATAAAACAAATGGCAGATGACACAACATTGTTTCTCAAAGACCGATATGATATGTTTAAATCATTAGAAATCTTGTCATTGTTTGAAAAGTTTTCTGGATTAATATTGAATGTTCAGAAAACAAAAGCTCTACTAATGGGAACTATGAAAAAAGACCCAGATCTTCCATTCACAACAGTAAACAGAATGAAGGTTCTGGGAATTTATTTTGATACCAACGAGATGGCGAAGAACATTGATGAAAACTGGAATGAAAGAATCGATATAATGAATAGTATAATAAATAATTGGAAAAGGAGAGATCTCTCCATTCAAGGTAAAGTGATTGTTATAAAAACGTTTCTCATAAGTCAGTTTGTATATGTAATGCAGTCTATTGGTCTTCCAGATGCAGTGCTGCGTAAAATTAATACAGTGTTATACCGATTTGTATGGCAGAAAAAATTCAGTAACAGGAAAGCATTCGAGAAAGTGAAGAGGAAAGTAATGGAATCAAACATAGACGAAGGTGGTCTGAACATGATCAACATGCTTCAGTTCCAGAAGGTTCTAAACTTACAATGGATGGGTAAATCATATAACGCCAAAGAAAATGAAAACTGGAGGTTGATCCCATTGTGGCATTTGAACAAACTGGCAAACGGGGATAATTTCTTCAATGTAAACACAAGGACAAAGGATATGCAGGGCATTGATAGAATTGAAAATGATTTCTGGAAAGACATATTTGCATGTTATCTAGACAACAAAACTATAAGTAAACAAAGTGAAATAAACAGTGGTAATTTCCAGTCACAGCTTCTCTTCAACAACTCTCTCATTAAATACAAAAATAAAGTAATATTCTTTCCGAGCTGGCACAATTCAGGAATTGAACAGATGAAAGATATAATCCATCATAACGAACGTAGATTTCTGTCTCTTGAGGAAGTACAGAATATGGTTGGGCGAAGCAAGGCTAACATTATTTTTGAATATAATGCCCTTATTAACTCTATTCCCAAGGAGTGGATCCAATGGATAGAGAGAGGAGATCCTTGCACAAGCCGACAGGATTGTGATGCAAAACATTTCAATACAAAGCCAAAGAACATCAGGAAAATGTTATCCAAAGACAACGTAACAAATTTACCAACGGCCCATTATTTCTGGGAAAGGAAATTTGGTTACACCCTAGACAAACAGGCCTGGTCTAGGGCTAAAGAAACCACCAAAGAAGTGCGACTTAGAGTCCTTCACTGGAAAGTGTTACACAATATTTACCCTACAAATATAATGTTGAACAAAATGAAAATACGACAAAATAATCAATGTTCATATTGTGTTGATATGGTGGATTATATTGAACATTTTTTCTATAACTGTCCAGTTGTAAAAAATTTTTGGAATTTCATTGAGCAAAAAAATTATGTAGACACAAATATTAAGCTAACGTTGTCAGTCACTGATGTTCTGTTTGGTGTGAACAGTTCATTCTGCCCACGTGGAAAATATGTATACATAAACCTCATTCTATTGGTTGGGAAAATGTCCATAAGTATTTTTAAAAAGACACTGTCTGCATTCTCATTGCAATCAATCTTTGAAAAAGAATTCAACGTAAGGAGCTAGTTTATACCTCACTTCATCTTCCAGCTTCTTCCGACCCCGTCCACAGGTCCCCCCCCCTCCCCCCCCCGCCCTCTCCCCACCGCCTTCTCCGGCGCTCGCTGTCGCTTTTCTCTGCCTTCTTTTTCTCTTTTGGCCTGTGTCGGTTCACTAGCAGCTGGCTGTCTCTCTTATACAGTTATTTATAATCACTTTTAGGTCATGTTTCCAAGTTTTATGTAATCATTTCAATCATTCTTTCATTTATTAATGTATTTCATTTCCTCTCGGGGATGAGGTGGGGGTGCGGAAGACCGTGATTCACTGTATCTGTGCCTATTCTTTCTAGAATTATGTATATTTGCGGATAGTATTTATTAACTTGTATATGCTTTTGACCATTGTCGATTGATTTCGTAGGCTTGTAGAGTGGTACGCGCGCGCACGTGCATACACGCACATAAGCACACGTACACTCAATCACACACACAGACACACGCACGCACACACACACACACACACACACACACACACACACACACACACACACACACACGGATACTTGTTGTCTCGCTGACGGTCCTTCCTCATGTCCTCCTTGCGGTTCCACCCCCCCCTCCCCAAATATTTCATCTTTTCTTCTTCATCGTAAGGATGGTGTTTCTGGGGAACTGGCAGGTGCGAGACTACTTATAATTGTAGTACACAAAATTTATTAATCCTTTCGTTCCATGTTCGCTCGTTCCTTCGGTCATTCTGGGATGTTTTTGTTCCAAGGAGGGCTTTCGGGGAACGTTTGGACGCACAGGAGAGAACGGAGGAGGCGAAAGGAAATCTTTGTTGTATTCAGTCTATTCAACCTGGTCACAATTAGGCCGGAAGATTATCGTGTTTTACATTAGTTTACAGCAGTATATTTATTTCGATATTTCGTTTGTTTTTACATAGTAACGAACTCTTTTGGGGTTTTGTGTTCTTTCCTTCTTCTCTTCTTCCTTTCTTCCTTCCTTTCTTTCATTCTTTTTCTCTGTCTGTCCGGTTTTTTTTTTGTTTTTTTTTTAAACAGACATTATCAGAGTGAGTGTGCCAGTACACCACACATTAGAACATTAACAAACCCAGACACATTGTATCAAATGCCAAAACACTAAAATCAGCAAAAAATTGTCCATTTTGAGAGAGAACATACAGACTATGCATGGTGTGTAAGAGACTGGTTGTAAGGAAAAAAAAAAAAAAAAAAAAAAGTCTTTTTCCCCGTGACAGAATGAATAGACAAGATGCGTGTTTGGCCAGCGCTCAGCGTGATGTGTCTTCCTCACTGAACGGAAGCACAGTATTGAAATTTGGCTTGAATTCATAGTCAGCCACTCCTGAACACATGTCCCCACTGTTGCATGCTCACAATGTTAAGGTGAACCACAAGCCCACCCCATCCTCTCTTTCTCATACATCTGCGTGTATGCATGCGTAAATTCGTGTATGTTCACACCTACACAAACACAGCAACACGCACACACACACACACACACACACACACACACACACGTGTGTGTGCCCACTCATTTGTGTGTGTGTGTGTGTGCGCGCGCGCGCACGCACGCACACACACACACACACACACACACACACACACACACACACACACACACACACACACACACACACACGCACCTCTACAATTTATTCAGGAATGAATGATGAACAACATTCAAAACACAGTTTCATCTGCTGACACAAAAAGGTGGGAAATAGCATTGAATTGACAAACCTGCACACATTGCATTCAACGCCGCAGCACAGCCAGATCCGTTTTACACGAGCGAACAGACACGTGTGCGCACCTATGATGTATACACATACATCCGAACACACACATGTTTGCATACAAGAATACAAGCACGCACACACACCACACACACACACACACACACACACACACACACACACACACACACACACACACACACGTGCGTGCATTCAGGCACACACACCAGAACTTCAACAACACACACATGCACATGCACACACATAAACACACACACACACATGCACGCCCGCCCGTGCGTACGTGCGCACGCACACACATACACACACACGCGTGCGCGCGCGCGCGTGCGCACTTATAAGCTTGCACACATATACCTAAAAGAGTACGGTTTCGCTGTACTGACATACAGCCGGTGAAACGCATCGCAATTGATTTGAATATCAGTAGCATGGTATGAGTGGTCTAATAATCAATACCAGATTTCTACATGTGTGGATGTGTGCAGGCATACACATACTGAGATAAAGAGGCAAGTTGAATCACATGCACGGAAGCTTATTACATTTGCAAAATGTCCTACACATGTCGTAGATACCAGTTAGCTTACATGCACACAATTCGGGCTGCTTTCTCCGGGGACAGCGCGTCGCTGTAGCACAGCGCCACCCTTTTTTTCCCTGTATGCATGTGGATATGTTTTCCTGCAGAGGTGTGTTTTGCTACAGAATTTTGCCAGGTACAACTCTTGTTGCCATGGGTTCTTTTACGAGCGTTGAGTGCATGATGCACACAGGACCTCGGTTCATCGTCTCGTTGAACTACACATTATTTTGATTTGACTTTTTAAAAAGTTGACTTTTCTACTTCTATATATCAATAGCAAAATGCAAAGAAATACACGTATGTAAAACTTCTCAAAGTATTATTGTGTTTCAAAGGCTTTATAGCTGCTATAGACATGAAACAGCTCTGCTGAGAGACAAAGCATCCAGTTTAAGAATAAGATTTGTGAAAATAATTCAATTAAAGTTATGGAAGATCCACAGAACAAAGATGGGATGTGTGAAGACTCATCTGAATGAGCAGCAGCGCACTGCATCAGCAGATAAGACGTCGGAAGACCAAGGTCAGGATTTAAACCACAGTGCCAAGGACATCCACGCTGTTGGTTCGGATGAGGAATTTGCACAGGCCCTCGATGCCAGGCGCCTGAAACACAACCTGCCACGAGCAAACGAAACTGAAGATTGGGAGAAACTGGATGCAAAAATCGTCCAAAGGATAGGGAAAAGCACCCTGGAACACAAACTAGCCACATATGGGGACATTGTGTATGCCACATGTAGAGACGCCTATGGAGCAAAACTACCCAAAGAGAAAACACCTCCAAAGAAATCCAGACGCCAAGAAAAGATGGACAAGATCAGGGTCCAAAAGAAAAACCTCAAGATGCAAATGAAGACCGCACTGCCAGCTGAAAAACAAGGCTTGGAAAAACTGTGGAAAGACCTGAAAGAAAAACACAGCGCCCTCAGCAAAGCGGAATCTGCGAGGAAGAGGAAGAGCAAAAAGAAGAAGACACAAGAGCGCTTCTTCAGAGACCCCTTCCAGTTTGCCAGAACACTGTTTGAGCAGCCAAAATCTGGGACCCTAAGTGTGGACAAAGGAGTTCTTGAGCAGCACCTGAGGAAAACATACTCTGACCCACAGAGCAAAGCACCACTCGACATTCAAGGTCTGGTGTGGCCAACCAACCCTGAGGAACAGTTCAATGGCAAGCCTCCAACGTTGGCGAAAATCAAGAAGGTGGTCGACAAAGCCAGAGCCAAATCATCACCAGGGCCAAACGGAATACCTTACCAGCTTTACAAGAAATGTCCCAAGGTGCTGGAGTGGCTCCACAGGCTGCTGCGATCGGCTTGGAGAAACCAGAAGATCAGCGGCCAGTGGATGACGGCAGATGGTGTGTACATCCCCAAAGAGCAAAACTCAAGTGACATCAGCCAGTTCAGGCCAATATCACTACTGAACGTCGAAGGGAAAATCTTCTTCTCTGTCATGGCAGCAAGGCTGACCAAGTACCTGATGGAAAACAAGTACTTGGATGTGTCAGTCCAGAACGGTGGCATCCCAGGCGTGGCTGGCTGTGTAGAACACGCCACAATGATCTGGGACGCAATCCAAAAAGCAAAAACAGAAAAGAGAGACCTGGACGTAGTGTGGCTTGATCTGGCAAACGCATATGGATCTGTGCCCCATGAGATGATACAGTTGGCTCTTGAGATGTACCATGTGCCAAAGAACATCCGCGACATGCTCAAGAAGTACTTCAATGGCTTCTCAATGCGGTTCTCAACCAAGGAGTACACAACAGACTGGATCGACTTGGAAGTGGGTATTGCAATGGGCTGCGCAATTTCCCCAATTCTGTTCGTGCTGGCAGTGGAACTCATCTTGAAAGCAGCAACAAACAACGCGAGACAAACAGACCTTGGCGATGGATACAAGATGCCTCCTTTCAAGGCCTTCATGGATGACACTACAGTGATTTCATCCAGAGAAGACGAGACACGTCATGTGCTGGAGAGGCTGGATGACATAGTTGCCTCATCCAGAATGAAGTTCAAGCCAAAGAAATCACGGAGTCTCTCACTGAGGAAAGGAAAAGTGGCCGGATCTGTGGTCTTCAGTGTTGCCAACCAGGCCATTCCAACAGTCACAGAAGAACCAGTCAAGAGCCTTGGAAGATGGTATGATGATACGCTGAAAGACACACAAAGAGCAAAAGAAACCAAGCAGATGGCGGAGGAAGGCTTGGAGACCATTGACCAGTGTGGGCTCCCTGGCAAATACAAGGTCTGGTGTCTGCAGTTCATGCTGATACCAAAGCTCCTGTGGCCTCTTATGATATACGACATCTGCACCAGCATAGTGGAGGCAATGGAAGCCAAAATCAACAAGTTCACAAGGAAATGGCTTGGTGTCCCACCCTGTCTGACTGACATAGCGCTGTACTGTCGCCAAGCAAAGCTGAAACTACCACTGAAATCCATCCTGGAGGAATACAAAGCAGGGAAGATCAGACTTCAAAGCATGCTGGAGGACTCAGGAGACAAGGTGGTAGAAGCAATCAAGCCCCAGCTGAAGACAGGCAGAAAATGGAAAGTTCAAGAGGCGATGGATTCTGCAAAAGAAAGTCTCAAGATCAGAGAAATAACAGGACACACACAGACCAACAGACAAGGACTGGGGTGACCAAAACTGAATGGTGGTCAAAGGCCAAAGGAAAAGCCAAAAGAGACATGATGATTCAGGAGATGAGAAAAGAAGAAGACCAAAAAAGACTCCAAAAAGCAGTCCAGCAGAGCCAGCAAGGGCAATGGACAACGTGGGAGAATGCACTCAAAGAAGTCTCACTTGGAATGACATTTGGCGCATGGCCCCTCTCAGGATCAGCTTCATTCTCAGATCTGCATATGACCTTCTGCCCTCAAATGCAAACCTGGTGAAGTGGGGGAAAACAGACGATCCTGCATGCCCCCTCTGCCATGAAAAACAAACAGTGGAGCATGTCCTAAGCTCATGTAAAGTAGCCCTGGCTCAAGGAAGGTACACATGGAGGCACAACCAAGTGTTCAAAGAGATTGTACAAGTAGTCTGGGCTAGTACCAACACCACAAAAGGGAAAATCAGGACTCCAAAAGCACCCGCAACATTCTTCACGGCAGGAGGCAGAAAATCATGGCCAAGAACAACAGTGCCACTCGAAACATGCAGGCAGAGTCTGCTGGACGGGGCAGATGACTGGGAGTGCACTGCAGACCTCCCAGAATGGAAGAGTCACCCAGAGATCATCAGCAAGAGTGGCATGAGACCAGACATAGTAGTCCACTCTAAGTCAACCAAGCAGCTGATCATGATCGAGCTCACGGTGCCATATGAGAACAGAATGGAGGCAGCTCAAATCTACAAGACTGAAAAGTATGCTGATCTGGCAAACAGCCTGAGGAGAAAAGGCTATCAGGTCAAAGTCCTCACTGCAGAAATTGGAGCTAGGGGGTTTGTAGGAACGTCTGCATACAGCCTCATGAAACAGCTCTCAGTTGCAGGGAAGGAAAAAACCAGAGCCCTGAAAGCAATGGCAGAAGCGGCAGAGGGGTGTTCAAGCTGGATCTGGTCAAGGAGGAACAAAAGTGAACTTCATAAGGCTTAATTTCCCTACAAATATCAGGTGTCCCTGTGGCTCAGTGGTTAAAGCGCGAGTCATTAAGTGGAAAATGAGCATGTCCAGAGGGTCATGGGTTCGAATCCCAGCCATGGCTCGTCCCAAGATGGGGAAAAAAAGGGGGCAGCAGAGGGACATCCGGAGTCATGAACCGGGTGTGGCCCAACCCCCCTAGAGTGTCAGGAGATAAGGGCCGAAACACTTGCTTGAAGGGGGCTTCTCTTCTGAGGACTCTCTGCTGCCACGCTCTCCACGAGTTTCTTTCTACTAATGGGTATATGAAATTATCAACACTATCTGGGTAGCTTTCCTTTTGTTTTTGCTTTTGTGAATATCAATGAAACTCTTGTAAATTGCAAAACTACCAAATATTTAAATAGATATAAATGATTCTATCTCTATATATTTGGATTTTATAGCTGCACCGTAATCAAATTGTTTGCAAGAGCAGGGTTGACCTCATAGCTGGTAATAAGTAACTGTCATTAGCGGCTCTACGAACGCAGCCATAGAAGAAAGAGAAGTGAAGTTTCAAACGATCTAGAACTAGGAGCCAATTACTATCAAATACTTTAAATCTGAACATGAAGTGCGAATATTTTCTGTGCTAGACTTATGGGGTACCCTCTAGAAAATAATGAATATTCATTATGCATAATTCTTCATAATGGTGGTGAAGAACTGGCCAAATTTTTTCTCTTAATTTTACTGCTGACCACTGTTATTATTATCAACATCCCCTATGAATACAGTAAACACCAACAAGACATGAATCTGAAAGGAGTTATGGCAGCATTATTGTTCACAATGTATACCCCATAATGATGCTCTTCATTTTTTCCGAAAAAATACCTCACAACAGCAGGTAACCTAGTGTGTGTGTGTGTGTGTGTGTGTGTGTGTGTGTGTGTGTGTGTGTGTGTGTGTGTGTGTGTGTGTGTGCATGCTTGTGTGTGTCTGTATGTGTGTATGCCTGAACATGCGTGTTTCTGTGAATATATGCATCTGAGTGTCTAGGTATGTATGCTTGTATGGAACTAGTTTTGTGGTAACGACAATACTGAAAGTGTTGCTTACGTTTTTTTGCAGATGAAAATGGTGAGACACTACCAAAGGAAATCTGAGAGAAGCAAGTATAGCCAGCACAACTTGGGAGCAGCACTGAGGGAGTTCCCCTGGTTCGAGCCAGTAAAGAGTATGGTGTTCCTGCACGTACTCTTCGGCGTCACAGGGACCGTCAAGTGGCTGAACCTGGAACGCTGAATTTTGAAAGATATCGCAGTGGCCTGCCGTCTGACGCGGAGTCACAGCCGAAGACCCATGTTCTAGACATGCAGAGACGACTCTCTGGTCTGAAGATGCGGGACATGCAACGTCTTGCCTTTGATGTGGCAGAAAGAGTGGGGATCAGCCACCCATTCCACAAGGAGTCACGAATGGCAGGACAAGACTGGGTGCAGGGTTTTCTCATGCGCCATAGACTAAGCATTCGGCAGCCTCAGGCAGCTAGCTTAGCTCGCGCTGTAGGTTTCAACAAGCCTCAAGTGCACCAGTTTTTTTCAACTGTACAAAGAATGCATGGCAAATCATGATTACACACCATCCTGAATTTGGAATATGGATAAGACTGGATTAACAACTGTGTAAAAGCCCAAGAAGATATTAGCCTCGAAAGGCATGTGGAAGGTCGGGAAGGTCACGAGTGCTGAACGTGGAACTCTGATGACGGTCATGTGTGCATGCAGCGCAGCAGGCGTCTTTCTGCCACCTGTGTATATTTTTCCTAGAAAGCGAATGGTGGACACACTCTTGAAAGACGCACCACCAGAAGCGGATGGACAGATTCTGAACTGTTTTTAAAATGGCTCTATCATTTCGCCAAGGTCACTGGTTGCTCTCGCCATGACCCTCACCTCATCCTGCTGGACGGACACCATAGCCACAAGACTCTGAAAGCAATAGAGTTTTGTCAGGAACATAGAATAGAACTGCTAACTCTGTCCCGTCACAGCAGGCACAAATTACAACCGTTCGGCAGACCCTAGTTTCAAGCCTCTAAGAGTGCTTTCAACGCTGAAGCTGACAGTTGGATAGTGTCAAATCCAGGACGACGGATCTCGATCTATGACATGGCTGGTCTTTCTGGAAAGGCCTTCCTGAGGACAGCTTTGCCTGAAAGAGCCGTCCACAGCTTCAAGACCTGCGGCCTGTGGCCGTTTGATCCCAATGCCTTCACTGACGCCGACTACGAAGGGGCACTGGTAACAAATGAGCAAGAAGAGGAGCCCTCCAATCACAAATCAGCAGAAACAACAGCTGACGCCTCCAGTGAGAACATTCCCCTTTCCACCAGCCACCCAGTGCAGACTGTTCAACAGACGATTTTCCAGCAGAAAATGAAACCTCTACCAGACTGTTGCCAGATGAAGAACTACATGTGTGACCACTACAATGATTATGCCCACCATCAGTGCTGATCTACCTGCATGGCTGTGGTATTCCGCCTTGGAAAAATGGATCACTGCCATGGCAGAGCCGTCATCCCTGCCTGGGGAGTTGGAGATCATAGCAGCCAGCAAAGTTCTCAACAGGTCCGTTGTGGTGACAGATAACCAGCACCAGGTGGTACAACGGTATGGAAACTCCACAAACCAACCACTCGCACCACACCTGACCGTCCAGTTTACCCGCGTTGGCCACGATGTTGGCCACCACAATTGTGATCTGCCTCAAGTTAGAGAACCATCAACGCATACGGAAGAACCAAACACCCCGACTACGGCCGCATCTTACCTTCACTCTCCAGTCCAAAAGGAGCAGCTCTCTGCCTCAGCAACCTCTGAGGGTATAAGGGAAACCATCCACGGCTTATCCCCTCTTCCAAAGCTGCCAGTGAAGAGGCCAAGACCGAGAAAAACAGAGTCTGCAGCACTGCTGTCCTCATCGCAATGCAAAGCTGCTCTGGCAGAAAAGCATGCAGAGAAGAAATCAGCCAAAAAACAATCGTGGAAACAGATGTGCAAGGCCAAGACTGGACGTGAGAGAAAGAAAAGGCCAGCGACAGCTGAGGAAAATACTAGTGAGGAAGAGGAGGACTGGCCCTGTATCATCTGCTGTGAACCACACAGTTGCACCAGACCAGGAGAAGTGTGGGTCGAATGCCAGCCCTGCCGTCACTGGGCCCATGAGGAATGCACTGAAGGATTTCCTACATTCATCTGCCCCAACTGTTATTCAGATGACTGATCTGTCGGACATGATACTAACAGCTGAAGGACATGATAGCTGTACAAAACATGCATGTAAGTCCTTCAACTATTTAGTGGTGGCAGTTTTTGATGGTTTCCCGTAAGTTTTAATTGTGGGGCAAAACGCTTACACTCATGGGGCTGAACGCCTGCTGTGGGCGATTTGCCCCATGTGTTCGGGCATTTTGCCCCGTGTGTGGGGCAAGAAGGCCAAAATTTTCTTTTTCATTTTTCACCTACCAGCACTTTTCTTTAATTTGTATCAATTTGTGTCAGTGGCAGTTTGTAGCACAGGCATTTCTCCAGAGTCTGAGCCTACTTTCATTTCTCTGTACCTTCAACAAGGAAAGTTGCAGCGTTTTTTGCTTAAGGGGGGCGTTTTACCCCATGCTACCCTATACGCAATTTGGTTCTCATCACATGCCAGAGAAGCTTCTTGTCAATTATTTGGGACACCCATGAGGTCGTAAGAAATGAACGGCATGGCGCACAATTTACTGGTGACATGTTAGAAATATTCATCCTTCCTTTAGCTGATGAGTCGTGTTGATATCTGAAACAACTACCTGCAAACACAGGGGACTTGACTTTGATTCGCTGCCACATCACTTCAGTTCAATGTAAGCAGGTCACGAAGCAATGCCAACGTGTTCAGAAAAGGGGGTGGTAGGGGATCAGGGGGAAAGGGACCTGTGTTGAATATTCATGCAAGCTATGAATATGTATAAATACCTTGGATTTACGTAAAAACAAAACTTAGTTTTACTGTTACTTGTAAAATGTTTATCGAGCAAAGCCAAACCAGCATTACTATATATGCATTATGTCGAAACTATGAAAGTTAGAAAACCAGTTCTTTGAATTATTTGTGAAGTCGTGTGATACCCGGGTTCAACCTGTTGCTCAATACGAAGCTGAAATATTACACTTTTTTTTAATGCCGCACTGTGAAAGTATATTTATTTACTTTGAAGAAGAGTTGGGGGGGGGGGGGGGCAGTCATGCAAACACCATGTGATTTAATCTACGGTCAAACAGATCGGTTTTGAATAAATCATAACTCTGCCAGTAAATGTAGGCTACTTCTTTTTGGTTTAACATTCTGCGAATGGATCTCCACAGAAAGCATACAAGATGTCGTGCGACTTGGACATAAACGACAAAACGAACCGGGTATCGAAAGTAAAATGCAGACTATCAGCAGTTGGCTTTGGTTAAGTATGGTTAACTATGAGACAGTACACATCAGTGGGTTTTTTATGTTTTGTATTACACTGACGATGTGTGTGTGTGTGTGTGTGTGTGTGTGTGTGTGTGTGTGTGTGTGTGTGTGTGTGTGCGTGTGTGAGTGCGTGCGTGCGTGCGTGTGTGCGTGCGTGTGTGCGTGTGTATGTGTGTGATGCTTTCTTGTTTGGCCTTCTTGATAGCATGGTCTGTCTTTGTGCAATGCGATTCTGTAAATCATTTGTTGTTGTTGTTCGAGGTGAAAATAGCCACAAAATGGTTATCATAATATGACTTTGTACCCAAATCATCCGTTCTCAGGGGTTTGATGTCCGTCTTCTGTTACACGTGGAATGGAGACGGGTTCTTCAGGCGGGGATCTGACACGGATTCCTTTCTTAGTTCGCTTGCATCGTTGATATGATGCATGGAAACAGCCTGCAGATGCCTCACTGAAAGAAGACGTACACATGAGATTCCCTGAGAGAGAGAGAGAGAGAGAGAGAGAGAGAGAGAGAGAGAGAGAGAGAGAGAGAGAGAGAATAACGGATGACTGCCTGACAGCAATAATTTATGACCGACAATGGAATCGGAAAATGAATGATTACACACACACACACACACACACACACACACACACACACACACACACGCACGCACGCACGCACGGACGCACACACACACACACACACACACACACACACACACACACACACACACACACACTGATATTCTACCATCATAACAATGATAATGATCATTATGATCGCCATCATTATCTCCTAACCTTTTTTTTTAAACTCTGAAGACTGGCAATAAAAAACGCTAGGAGACTTGCCACACATTATCCCCTGGTGAAAATAAGTGCCGGCGATATGGGGAGTTTGTGTTATACTCCCTGTTTGGCTAGTATACTTACCATGTCAGACCATAGCATTCAACGGCAGTTAGCCAGCTCTGTCAGGCCGAATTTTTTCCGTGGCCAATGCAGTCATAAGACAGTCACGTGATGTCACCCCACTTCCGGCCCCGGAAGAAGCCAGTGTCAACTTCCTATAAGTCATTCAGCGAGGCCTGGTGTATGGTGACCCCGAGAACCTTGGCGCCAGAGGGGAAGGTAGGGAGGGAATTAGAGTCTGACATGGTAAGTATACTAGCCAAACAGGGAGTATAACACAAACTCCCCATTTTGGCGTCATATACTTTACCATGTCAGACCATAGCAGAATTTAAAGGAATCGGAGGAGGGCGAGCGCCCTAGTGGTTCTTGGGGTTGACCGATATGGCTGCATTGGCCGCCACAAAGGAAATCCCCTTAGACCCATCAGCTCTGGTCATGCGGATATCCCTCAGGTAAAAATTAATGAAGGGATTTTCCGAACGCCAGTAGGCTGCCTCCAGCAGGTGGCGCACGGGGACAGAGTACTGGAACGCTGTGGAAGTGGCCAGTGCTCTGACCTCGTGGGCCCTGGGTGATAGGACAGGGAGATCCTTGTACGCCTGAGCGTAGGTAGATCTCACCGTCTTGGAGAGCCACCTGGAGATAGTTCCCGCCGAGATATCTCTAGTATTGTTGGGGTTGAGGGAGATAAGGAGTCGTCTCTGGGAGGAGCGCCTGGGGCGTGTGCGTTCCCAGTAGTACCTGAGACACCTGGAGGGGCAAAGGTCCATGTCTCCATCTTTTTCTCCCTTTCCCAAGATGTCAGAACTCCGGAAGGAACTTGAGAGAGACTGAGCCGTCCCTGTGGAAGGCGATATCTGTGGGGTCACCGCTGAGGGCGTGAATCTCACTTCGTCTTCTGGCCGAGGCCAGGGCGAGGAGAAAGGTGGTCTTAAAGGAGAGGAGGTCAAAAGGAATAGAAGCAATGGGTTCAAAAGGGGTTTTTCTGAGGGCATCGAGGACCGTAAAAAGGTCCCAGAGGGGAATGCGCCTAGGGGACTGAGCTTCCCGTAGAGCAACTCCTCTAGACACCTCTCTGAGGAGAAAGTCATTGTCAAAAGAAGGGCCCCCCAGTTGACGAATGGTAGTGCAGATAGCTGATCTGTAGCCCCGAATGGAGCCAGCCGACAGTTTAAGGGAAGAGGATAGGTGGGAGAGGAAATTTCCTATTTGGATGTTGGAGGGGCAGTAATGGGGAACAGAGTTATCTGAGCACCAGGTTATCCATCTCTCCCAACGGTAGTTGTAGAGGGATTCGGTGCTGGCTCTGCGAGATGCCGAGGCGAAGTCCCGTAATCCCTGAGAGGCCCCTGCCCCGGCTAGTGTGTCTAGGACGGACTGGGGTCTCTCCGAGTGGGGGGTAGATGCAGATGTTCGCAGTTGGGCTGGCATAGAAGCCACGCGTGTAGGCGAAGCATCTTGGGATTGGAGTGAGGAAGACCTGACCGGGGTTGTCTCAGCATGTCCCAGCGAGGGCTGAGCCGGAGGGGGGGAACGTGGGTGAGGGACTTGGGGTCCGGGAACCAAGACTGGGTCGGCCACCATGGCGTTACGAGGATCAGCCTGGGTCTTTCCAGCCTTGCCTTCCTGATCACCTTGTGTAGGATGGGGAAGGGGGGAAAGGCATACGCCAGTAGGCCCGTCCCGGGGAGGGATAGTGCGTCGACTGCATCCGCCTGGGGATCTGGAACGGGAGAGACGTACAGGGGCAGGTGATGGTTGAAGCTGGTGGCAAACAGGTCGATCATGGGCACAAACCAATGGTTGCGCGACACCAGCGAAGGAGGGCCTCTGTTCTGAGGGAGAGGCCTATGGAGCGGGCCTCTCCCCCTTTGTTGACATAGCAAGCTACCGACGTATTGTCCGTGAGGAGGAGAACAAGTCGGTGCGCGACCTTGTGCTGGAGTTGGAGAAGGGCTAGCCTGACCGCTTCCAGCTCCCACTCCCCGAGGCGTGACTGTCCTCCACGTGGGCCCCCCAGCCCAAGTTGGAGGCGTCTGTATAAAGTTCCAGTGGTTGGGTTGGGTTGGGAGGGAGATGGGGACCCCGGTGGAGAGAGTGGCTGGAGTGAGCCGCTCCTCCGTCGCCGAAATGAACCAGTGTCCGAGGGGAATGACCTGGTCCCAGCGGTCGGAGGTCTGTGACAAACGTCGGCGGAACTCCCTCTGAAGTTGGCGTTTGGGGACCCGCCGCAGGGGAATGAGGGGAGACAGGGACTCCATCATTCCTAGGAGGGAGGACAGGGTTCTGGCCGAGGTGTGGGGTGCCTGTGACAGGCAGGAGATGAGGTCCACTATGCGTGCAGGCCTCTCCGGGGTCTGCCAGACGAACCGTAGGAATCGTCTGTGGGCCGGGTGAATCAGGATCTGAAAAATAGGCGTCCTTCAGGTCTACGGATGTGGCCCAGTCGCGATGATGGATGGAGTCTCGGATCTGGGTGGGGGTCTCCATCTTGAACTTGGTGGGCCTGAGGAACTTGTTGAGGGGCGAAAAATCTAGAATGGGCCTCCATCCTCCCGAGGCTTTTGGGATCACAAAGAGTAGAAGCCGGGGTTTGGGTGGGAAATCTCCGAGATGGCCCCTCTTTTGAGGAGGTCTTGGACTTCCGTGCGAAGAGCTTCTGCTTTGGCGGGGGAGGGTTCGTTGGGGGAGGGAGGGGGAGATAGCATGAGGGGGGGGACGCTCGTGGGCCCAAGGAAGGCGAAACCCTTCCTGTAGCACCGCCACTATCCAGGGGTGAGGCGTATGCGTCTCCACTGGTGGGCATGCCGGGAGAGGCTGCCCGCCAGGGGGGGCGAGGGTCTGGGCTGGTGGGTGGGGGATAGGGCGAGGGGGGGTGCTACCTGATCTAAGTCCCCCTCGGGCTGTCTCCCTAGTCAGCTCCGGGAGCGTGACTGTTGGCCTAACCGAAAATTTTGCTGATGGGGTTTTGGCTTAGGCCTTGGGAGAAGATTAGGTCGCTTGGCGGGCCGTGCGGTGCGGGAAGGCGATTGTCTGGGATAGGGTCTGTGCCTGGGGAAGGAACGAAGTGGGGGTCTAGCAGGGCGTGGCAGTGGCCTGGGCGCAAAGGACACAGCCTGCTTGCGTTCCTCAACTGCTTGTGCTATGACGTCAGCCGAGTAGTCGCCAAAGAGCGACTGGACCTGGCCCGGGATGCATCGCAGGGCTGCCTTAAGCGTCGGGGAGAGAGAGGTCCGCGCCAGCACGGCCTCTCTCGCGACCAACAAGCAGTTGAAGTGGCTTCTGGCTGCGCTGTCCGCCGCAGCCGAAAGGTGATGCGAAATCCTGTTAACTAGGTGTCGCATGAAAGGATCGCTGAACAAGCGAGGGTCAGGCTCTTGGTGCGCCTCAGAGCCCGGGTCCCCCGGTACTGGGATGGCACCATCGTCCTCCGGCCATAGAGCCTCCGCTCGCTGAAGGGGCATGTCCAAGTAGGTGTGTCCCGCCGTGGTGTGGAGGATGCCCATCCTGGCTACTCGGACCCATTCCTTTAGGTTCTTAAAGGAGATGGCGCCGGAAGTAGGGGGGGGCAGGTGGGGGATCAACCGACGGTCCGACTGGGAAATGCCCATCTCCCTGGTCACGGGATTGTCCGTAAACAAGGAGGCGACTGAGGGGTTCTTGGGTAGATTGGTCTAGATCTCTGGGCCGGGGGAGAGGGAGAGAAATTCGTCAGCGGGTGCGGCCTCTCTCCTAACGAGGTCTGGTCGCCACCGTTCTATCGTGCGGACATCGTACAATGAGGTGGGGGCTAGCTCCTTGTCATCGTCCGCCTCAGGGAGGTACTGGTCCTGAGAGGGTTCATAGCACCCGTCTTCAGGAGGTAAGTCGAGGGGTGCCTGTAGTGTGTCCCCGGTGGCCCTATAATCGGCGGCCGGGACATCGTCCTGCCGATAGGACAGCGCCCGAGGAGGGAGACCAAGGTCGACCCAGGTAAGTGAGGCCGGGTGCCACATTCGACCATGTAGCTGGTCGTGCTGGGTGTTGGCGTTAAGCCACTGGTCTCTCTCGGGGGCATAGAGCCACCGGTCCCCGGGGAGGTAAACGGGCTGTGGCGGCCCTGGGGAAAAACCATGGTAGGTAGGCCGCACTCAAGGTCTGACCAGCGCGTTGGGCGAATGCGTAGGTCAGACATCCGCCGAGTCGTAGCCACGAGACCCTCTTCTTCTTGTAGGCAGAAAGTCCCCGGGGACCCGGGTAACCTGAATCACTGTTGGGGGGGGGCTTGAGAGGCCGTGGCCTGTCGTCCCCGTCCAGGTCTGTGCACTGCACCTACACGTCCTTGGAATGGGCCTGGGAGGGCCATAATGGTATGGAGGAGGATGCGGAAGTCGAGCCCCCAACCCGCGAAAGTGCGGATTGGTCAGGATGCGGTCCCGTGTTCCTCCCCCTGGAGGAATATGTCAGGTTACCCTTGGTCCCGCTGGTAGATCCTCCCCCCGGAGGAGCGGGACCGCGGACGTTGCCCAAATGGGGATCCGAAAGGTCGGTTCCCCAACGTCCAATACCCCTAGGGAAGAAGGTGACGTTCGATCGGGGTAGGTCGACCGTCCTTGTGCATGGGCACGGCCGGGCCCATGGCGCGGCGTGCCCGCACGCCCAGGATTATGGACACCACCGAGGTCGTGCGTCGGGGTGACCATAAGGCTGCTTCCGGAGTCGAAGCGCTCCTCGAGCTCAGGTGTTGGCTGCACCTGTGCCCGGTGGGGCCGAGCGCTATGAGTGCACGTATCAATTTGGGGGGAAAAAGAGATACGTGACTCATCAAGGCGAGTGACGGATGGTGATTCCATCCCAGATCCGTCACCCGTGCTGGTCCGCGGCTCGGCAAGGTGCCCCGGGGGCCGAGATTCGCGTGACTCAGCATGATAGTTAGAAGTCTCCGAGCGAGTCCGTAGGCTAGAGGGCAAGCTGGCCGATGGAGAAGGGGTGGGGGAGGGCGAATTCCGTTGGCTAGTCTTTGCTCGGCCGGGCCCCTTGAGGGGAGCCTTGCCATTAGACTTTCTGGGCAGCACCTTGAGGGGAGCTTTGCCCTTAGACTAGCAGGCAGATCAAATGAAAGGCATTTTGAAATGGTGGCCGCTTGCCTATCAGCCTTGGGACGCCGCGGTCGTGCGTCCGTCGGTTTGGTAGACGAGGAAGATCACGCGTCCCTTCCGCGGAGAAGTCGTCTCTGTCTACCCGAACCGTACGTTCATCAGTGCGAACGGATTGCTCCGAGATGGAATCGACCCGCGGGTTCTCCGGGAAATTGAGCGAACTCCGAGCAGTGGAGTGGCTCGACCCGGCGGTGTCCTTCACCATGTTGGGCACAGGTGGATAGAGCAAACCCGGAACACACGACCGCAAAGAGGAGACAAGGTGGCCGATCGAGAAAATCAATTAATCTCGATCGTCCGTGTGGTGTCGTGCAAAGTGCTCGAGAGATCGACTGAAAACTCGAACTACCCGTACACGCCACCGGTCGTGTGACTGGTATGGCTATTAATAGCAATCTCTACACGTGGAGTATCACTGTGTATAGGTGTGATAGTTCTTGGGCACTAAATCTTAATAAGCAGATCAGTGTCACACACCCTTACTCGAACACGTTCTACCTGTGAAGGGTAAAGAGTACAGGTGTGATAGTTATTGAGCCCTAAACCTTAATATGCGGAACCAGCACAAAATGCGTGCTGAACCCGAGGCTCGGCAATATGGTGGGGGAACACGACCGGCGAGCGGTGCCGACGATCGCGAGTAACAAAGTCGCGAGAGTGCCGGTAAAAGAGACAAATCTTTAATAAATACGCTCCCGAGAGTGCCGGTAAAAGAGACAAATCTTTTAATAAATACGCTCCCACCAAGAGCCTCACACGGCAAAAATACTCAGGGTCTAGTGCAAGCCGGAACCAGCACAAAATGCGTGCTGAACCCGAGGCTCGGCAATATGGTGGGGGAACACGACCGGCGAGCGGTGCCGACGATCGCGAGTAACAAAGTCGCGGGAGTGCCGGTAAAAGAGACAAATCTTTTAATAAATACGCTCCCGAGAGTGCCGGTAAAAGAGACAAATCTTTTGATAAATACGCTCCCACCAAGAGCCTCACATTTGCAAGCCACAACTGAATCAAGTATAGAACAAAACACAGCAAAGTTAACACAAAGGCAAGTATAGGCGAGACAGAGCACAAGACTTATCTTGCTTTGACGGCAGGCCGAAGATGAATGACTTATAGGAAGTTGACACTGGCTTCTTCCGGGGCCGGAAGTGGGGTGACATCACGTGACTGTCTTATGACTGCATTGGCCACGGAAAAAATTCGGCCTGACAGAGCTGGCTAACTGCCGTTGAATGCTATGGTCTGACATGGTAAAGTATATGACGCCAAACAGTATTTATTGTCGCCAGCGACAATATCTACCGACACAAAGTATCGAAACTGCTGTCAAAATGATTAACATGGCATGAGCAAGCAGTTTCTCAACGACAGGCTACGCTGAGTTTCAGTGTCAGTTTCACCAAGGAGGTAAACGAGTGTGGATTGTAAAGCGCTTAGACCTTGGTCTCTAGTCGAGGATAGGCGCTATATAAGTATTCATAATAATAACAATAATAATAGTAGTAGTAGTAGTAATAATAATAATAATAATAATGATAATAATAAAAGGAGGTGTCACTACGTGCGGACTAGTCCATACATACGCTACACCACATCCGCGAAGTTTTGAGACCACACTGCGCATGATTTAAAGCTGATGGATAAATGAATTAATGACTAAGATGAGAGAATTTAAGAAGAGGGTCTCGTGGCTACGACTTAGCAGATGTCTGACCTACGCATCAGCCCAACGCGCTGGTCAGACCTTGAGTAGCAAATAATAATGTCTTCTACTCATCTCCACTACAAAACGTAGCACACCCACACTGGCCAGTGCAACCACGCACTCTCTTCTCACCCCCCCCCCCCCCCACCCACACACACACACACACACAGACATGCACGCACGCACACGCACACACACACACACACACGCGCGCGCGCGCGCGCGCGTGCGTATAGAAGACCACACGGACAAACACTTCAGGCAACCCCCACCCTCACCGCCCATCCCATTCGCCTTCAATTCCACACACACACACACACACACACACACACACACACACATCTTCCGACTGTCTGGTCAGGTATTCAATGTAAATCAGGAATGAGCTTCACCTGAACTGCTTCTTTGTACTTCACCGAACTGTTGGAGGCGACTCACGCTCTCCCTCTCACTGTCACGCTTGGCCGAACAACAACAAAAATTAAAAGGCGCTCCCCCCACGCTCGCCCTCGCCCTCTGACACTCCTTCCATTTCAGTTCCTTAAAGATAAGAGAGAGAGAGAGAGAGAGAGAGAGAGAGAGAGAGAGAGAGAACGTAATAGCGACGAAAAATGCAGTCACTGTGTCCTTTCGTCTTCACCCCCACCACCCCTCTCGCCAACCCCTCTCTCCAAACCAGCCAACTTCACAAATTGTGTGTATCCTGAACCGCTAAAAAAAAAAAAAAAAAAAAAAAAAAGCCTCCGTGGCGCAGTGGTTACCGTTGCGGATTCGCGGCCAGATGTTCGTGGGTTCAAGTCCCCACCAGTGCTATTTATATTTGTGAGATTCTTCGGCGTGCGACCGGCTTCTACTGAGTTAAGGTCTCTATGGGTACATTTGGGAAGACTGGTACCGCACATTCGAGTTTAACCCATTGAATGAGTATGCCTCTGACAGTGTTGCTCAAATTGCCTGACCAACACTGCAGGTGTCTGTTTCACTTGGGCCTGGTTGACGCCGGGATATGTTATGAAAGTAAGCGTAGCGCATAGCCCTGTCATGCATTCCCAGACTAGAATGGACCTCCGAAGCATCATCCTCATGCTCATTCTCGTCAATCGGCATTTAAAAAGTTCTCAGATTCCGTTACCCTTCATGCCCTACTCTCACGTTGTGAACACAGCGCAAGCTTCCAGGGGCCGGGGTGGTGCAGGTCCCAGCTGATATGTCCGGCAGGTCAGAACAGCGCTTCCCTGGGAGGCTTCGATGCCCAGTGCATACATTGTAATTCCCATGTTTGTAATAAGTTTACGTCAAAGACCTCTGGCAAGAGGAATGGACCTCGCAGGCAGAAAACAAACTATTTAAAATCCAAGCAAACCTGAAAGAGTTTTTACAATGTTCCCGAGGTGGCCGTAGAGAAGAAACAGTCTTGTGCCGTTTGTGTACGGGCCACTCCTTTTATATCCATTCTTATCTTTTAAAAGATGAAGAAGCTCCGTGGTGCATTCCATGTCATGTACCACTCACAGTGAAACATTACTCTTTTAGAGTGCTGGGACTTGCATGATGTGAGACAGAAACATTTTACAGCAGACTCCATGAAAACCTTGTTCAGAGATATCCTACTTGATGTGACCTCTGAATTTCTGAAAGAGGTTAACATTTTTCATCTGATCTGAGATTTTACGGAGGAAAGGTTCTTAACCAAATTTCCGGGGTGTTTTTGGAAGATATGTTTTAAAGGGTTGTGTGAATAAGTTTTGTTATTTTTGTTTTGTTTTCGTTTGTTTGTTTGTTTGTTTGTTTCAATATGACTTGTGAGCTGACTTCAACGCGGTGACATCCCTAAAGATAGCCCTTTGCGGGTCAACTGGGCTATAAGAACATTACCTCACCTTGCCTTGCAATAAGTTGACAAGGATGCTGGAAGTAAACGCACAATGCTCAGTGTGGACGGATACGGTGCTGCTGTGAGCATAAGGGGGTCCACGAACGTCATTCTGCATCAGCCGATGGTCGCATCTCACAGTGCCAGAGTCCAAAGCAGAGAGAGCAACATCCCGCAGCATAACGTTTAGGATGGGACTGGCCTCAGCAGACCTGTTGGCCAAGTCCTCCTTCCAGAACATCAGTCTGGACACCGTGTTACCGCCCAGCAATCTGTCTGCCAAGTGTTGAGAGCACACGTCACACCGTGCTTTGAGTCTGGTGACACTTGTTCTTTATGAACGCTTTGAAAGCTTTTCTGACAGTAAGAAGGAAACGCCAATAAACAAAGATTCAGTGTAACGGCTTCTTTTTTTTTATTTATTATTTAAAAAAAAAATCAAAACCGTCTTTTTGAACTTGTTTATGTTTATTGTCGGAAAAATCAGTCACACTTTTTGAATTCTGCATTTGCGTTTGTTTTGGCTATTCAGTGTATTGTGAATACGGTGACAGATTCCGTTGACATTTACAGAGCAAATTACACTGAAATGCTCTCTCACGCCACCTCAAAGCGACCTGCTGACAGGTGAGAACAGCATCTCTCCCAACTACAGCCACGCTTTCGCCCCATGGTCTTCACGTGTCCCACAAAGAGGATTCCGGGTTCCAGTCTTCCCCGCCGTTCACAGCGCCTTCCCTGTGGTCAGTGGGTCATCGTTCCCTGTGGTCAGTGGGTCAACGTTCCTCGCCGTTCACAGGGCCTTCCCTGTGTCAGTGGGTCATCGTTCCCTGTGGTCAGTGGGTCATCATTCCCTGTGGTCAGTGGGTCATCATTCCCTGTGGTCAGTGGGTCAACGTTCCTCGCCGTTCACAGGGCCTTCCCTGTGGTCAGTGGGTCATCGTTCCTCGCCATCACGCGGCTTTTCCACAGAGTCAGTCATAATACGACAGGTTATAAGGTCAAAGATACCACAGAGTGGGCCATAAGGCAGGTCATAAGGTCAAAAGATACCACAGAGTGGGCCATAAGGCAGGTCTAGGTCAAGATACCACAGGTGGCCAAAGCAGCCATAAGTCAAGACATACAGAGTGGGCCATAAGGCAGGTCATAAGGTCAAAGATACCACAGAGTGGGCCATAAGGCAGGCCATAAGGTCAAAGACACCACAGAGTGGGCCATAAGGCAGGCCATAAGGTCAAAGACACCACAGAGTGGGCCATAAGGCAGGCCATAAGGTCAAAGACACCACATAGTGGGCCATAAGGCAGGCCATAAGGTCAAAGACACCACAGAGTGGGCCATAAGGCAGGCCATAAGGTCAAAGACACCACAGAGTGGGCCATAAGGCAGGCCATAAGGTCAAAGACACCACAGAGTGGGCCATAAGGCGGGCCATAAGGTCAAAGATACACCAGAGTGGGCCATAAGGCAGGTCATAAGGTCAAAGATACACCAGAGTGGGCCATAAGGCAGATACCCCGAATTCACGAAAGGTGCCAGAGGGAGAGAGTGAAGTGCTGTCCTCAACTGCCGAATCCAATCCAGAGGAAGCCAGTATGATTGTCAAAGAAACATGTTTCCACTTAGTATTGTTGGCAGCGCGCGTGTTATGCGGTGCACCCGCTACCCTCCCACACACACCCCACAACCACCTTCACCCATTCCCCACCCTCGCCCAACTAGCGTTTCAAAGTGTGTGTACTTCATTCGATAAACGAATGTAACTTTTGCTGTTTCTCCCCATCTTCCCTATTCAGCTCCCCCTCCCCCCCCCTCCCCACCACGCCCCCCCCCCCCCCCCGCGCGCCCTCCCACCCGCGAATTCACCCCTCCCCCCTTTTCTTCACTCTCGTTCTCTCAACTTGTCAAACAAGATCCTGGTGATAGGCGACGGAGCAAATTACTAGTCCCCCATCCCACCCCAGCCCCACTTCCATTCCCACTCGGCCAACATGATTCGTCCTCGTAATTTGCAGTTTCAGGTTGTTGAAAACTGACACCGTCGTTTGTATGTTTGTTTGTTTTGTTCCCTGAGGGTTTCTTTCTTCTTCTTCTTTTTTTTTTAATCTGTCTTTCAGCCTGCACCCCGCACCCCTCCACCTCTGTCTTCTGTCTGTCTGTCTGTCTGTCTGTCTTCTCTCTCTTCTCCTTCTCTCTCTCTCTCTCTCTCTTCTGCATAATTTTTATTTATCTTAGCAAGGACAGATTGAAAGAATAGGCTCTGCCTAAAATCTCAATCTTTGATCAAATAAAAGTTTTCTGAGTTCTGAGCTCTCTCTCCTCTCTCTCTCTCTCTCTCTCCTCTCTCGATTTTGAAAAAGCCTTTGATTCAGTGAACAGAAGTATTCTTTGGCCTATTCTGTTAAAGAATGATATACGTGGGAAGTTATTTAAATGCGTAATGAGTATGTATAGCTATGTGAAAGCTAAAGTTAGATGTGGGGAAAATATATCAGATTTCATTCAGTGTACCAGTGGTATGAAACAAGGGGATGTGTGTAGCCCTGTCCTTTTTTCTTTGTTTATCAATGAATTAACCTCCGAAGTTGTCTCCAATGGTAGACATGGCGCGACATTTACTGCAGACGTTTTACAAGTATTCATTTTATTATTGGCTGATGATGTTGTTTTGTTGTCGGAAACTGTTATTGGTCTTCAAACTCAGTTGAATAGTCTTTCTCGAGCTGCTAGTTCACTTTAGTTAAACATGGCAAAAAGCAACATTGTTGTGTTTAGAAAAGGTGGATATTTAGGAGTTAGAGAGCAATGGAGATTTAATGGAGTTATTATGCCTGTTGTCAATGCATATAAATATCTGGCCATTTATTTCTCTACACGATTAAGTTTTTCTCTGGCATGTAAAGACCTTGCTAGCAGGGTAAGCGTGCTGTTTTATGTATAATGCAACATCTATCTAGATTAGGAAATCAGTCTTTTCAGGTGTTTTGTGAATTGTTCGATTCTCAAGTGCAGCCCATTGCACAATATGGTGCTGAAGTGTGGGGGCTTGATAATGCGGCGTACACTGTGAAAACAGTTCATTTGTTTGCCATGAAGAAATTCCTTGGAGTTTTATTACAAACACCTAATGATTTAGTATTTGGCGAACAAATAGATACCCAATTTGTTTAAACTCTATGATTAGATGCATTCATTACTGGCTAAAACTTACACAATTGCAAGAGTCAAGTCTGTCTAAAAAAGCGATAAAATGTTATATGATTTAGATGAAAGGGGCAGAGTAAACTGGGTAACAAAGGTAAAAGTTACACTCCTCTATGAACTTGGATTTGGGTATGTGTGGCTCAGTCAGGGTGTTGGGGACATGACTAGTTTTTTTTTTTTTTTTTAACATATGCTTCGTACAAGACTGATTGACTGCAGGTAGCAACTACGAAATGCACATATTCAGGATAGTACCAGATTTAATGTGTATAGGCAATTCAATTTGCTTCACTGTGTTCCAACCTATATATATCAATGAAAATCGACAGACATTTAAAGTATATCATGACCAGATTTCGATTTGGGATATCTGATTTATCTCTGCATCACAATTGTTACAAACAGCATAATGAACGAAATCTTATCAGTCCATTATGTAAAGGTGCATGAGAAGACGAGGTCCATTTTGTATTTGTTGTCCCATTTTGAAAGATCTTAGAGGCCAGCTTATCCTTACTAAGTACCTAAACCATCCCACATTATTTAGACTTGTATTGCTTATGTCATCCAAGCGTGAAGATGTTGTCAAATAGCTTACTGTTTACTTATATAAAGCATTTAAAAATCGATCTGAATATTGTGCATGATTTTGTTATCAATTTTCCAATGTTTTTTTTTTTTTTTTTAAACCCATTTCCATTTTTCGATAGTGAACATTTCCTGTGCCTGTATTCTATGTTGTTTATGCACCCTCTTCAAAGGGGGCAATGGCCTTGTTGAATAAATCATCCGTATCCGTAACCGTATCTCTCTCTCTCTCTCTCTCTCTCTCTCTCTCTCTCTCTCTCTCTCTCTCTCTCTCTCTCTCTCTCTCAGGGTAACACTATTCGGTCGCTTTGACCTGTCTGAGGCATTGCTGCAGTTAACTGCCACTCCGCACGTATGTCCACGAACACGCAGCTTTCGCACTCCCTGTACCCATGTCCGCAAGCGGGCTGTTTGTATACCTACACACCCACGTGCGCGAGAACATGCATACGCATGTGCATGCACGCCAGCACGGTTTTCATGTATGCATATGCTCACTCACACATCACACACACACACACACACACACACACACACACACACACACACACACACACACACACATGCACGCCAGCACGGTTTTCATGCATAGCATATGCTCACACACACACACACACACACACACACACACACACACACACACACACACGCACGCACGCACGCACGCACACACGCACACACGCACGCCCCACACACACACACACACACAGAGTGAAATTTTCGAACAAGGAACCTCGTAAAACGTGTTTAGCAGCAGAAAAAGCTCTTAGCTCATCAAGAGGTAAAACACCTGCTTCTTAATAGGTTCCTGTATTTGATGCATGAAATGGAACTCCTAGGGAAAGTTTATAGGCTTTGCAGTCAACACTTTGTATTTCAGTTGATAAATGTTGTGGAGCACTGAAAAATACCTCCTGAGCATACGTCAATTTGGAACGCACAAGTGACGTTGATAATAATATTAATATTTTTGTAACTTGTCCCCACTTTTGTTTGCTAATGATTTTTTAGAAGTTTAAACTCTTTCTTGCTCTGGTTAGTATATGCTCAATATGGCTGGTCCAGGAAAGTTTTGACGTAAGATAAACACCCCGAAACTTTGTTGTTTGAGTATATTGTATGAATGAACCATGGATAGAAAATAGAGAAAGTTTTTCAGGTTATATCCTGAATTAAAAAGCATCATATTGGGTTTTTCAAGAGATAATCAAAGACCATTTTCAGTCATGTATTTACATATTTTATCGAGTTCGTGTTGCTATAACTTCTTGGTGCA
The DNA here is from genome assembly GCA_033310375.1 of Conus canariensis. Lineage (NCBI taxonomy): Eukaryota > Metazoa > Mollusca > Gastropoda > Neogastropoda > Conidae > Conus > Conus canariensis. Next base: position 70,765,479 of record CM065729.1, read on the forward strand.
ATTCAGAGCTCTGGGTGGAGTTTTTCTTTTCATTGATACTTTCATCCATAGACATATGTCGTCGGCATATTGAACTAAAACTGCATCTTCCGATAACCCCCCCTAGGAAGATCTTATATTAAAATATTGAACAAAATAGGGGCAATGACTGATCCTCGAGGAAGGCCCATATGAAAAGATCGAGTATTGAAGTAAGTATTCTCAATCCTTGTCTGTATTGATCAATTAAGAAGAAAGCTTTTAATAAAATCAAACTTTATGAGTTTGTATGAGGTCCGATCTTCATTTTGCAAAAAGAGCTTAATCCATCCAATCATTAAAAACCATAAACACATTTACTTCAGAATCTTTTTAAAAAATCAAAATCAGACGGAAAAGAAATAGTAGCCAAACCTTCCTACTCACCTGTACCTACATGGGAGTTGAACAATCTGAAGCTTGACATAGATCACACAAACTTATCCAAAAATGATCCACCTAATATCCTTAGAAGTTCCGCCTGCTCCCATGTTGATAAGAAGTATTCTGAACATTTAAAGATTAAAACTGATGGGTCTGTACTGTGGAACAGAGAAGTAGGAGCTGCCGTTGTTATACCAGCTTCAAAAGTAGAGAAACGGTTTCACATTTGTTTTTATTTTTACTGCTGAATTAGTTGCAATATTGAAGGCCCTGAATTACCTTTCTGATTTTCCGAAAAACATGTTTCAAATTTGATTGTGTTGATTCTAAATCGGTCTTACAGGCACTTAAATCTTTAAACCAGAAACTGCGATCGGAACTGGTAATTGAAATTAAACGCACTGTTCATCTTTTATCATTGAAAGGCACCAGCATAACTTTCTATTGGGTGCCTTCCCATTGTGGAATTGTTTCAAATGAATGGGCTGATCGAGCTGCAAGAAAAGGAGCAAACAATCATGATGGTTCAGTTCTAGTTAAGAGACAGTTAGATTTATAAGAATGTTATAGATGTTTAGTAAATGTGTCATACAAAATGTTTGACGAGAAACTTAAAAATCTGAAGTGTTACTACAGTCAGCACTGGATAAATGCTAAGAACAAAAGAAACATTAACTCTCTTTTATTTTTTTTTTTGTCCGGATCTTATTCCAGGTCAGTTTCCAGCCTGATGTACAGGTTTCATTTAAATTCGTTTAGGGTGAAACAAAAAATCCCAAGATTTTGGAGGTATGATCAAGAATTTGTTTCAGCAAATAGAGATGTTTTGTATAGTGTAGCGGATTGCAGCAGCAGCGGTAGGAGCAGCAGCAGCAGCAGTAGTGGTAAAAGTAGTAGTAGTAGTAGTAGCAGAAGCAGTAATAGCCGTAATAGTTGTAGAAGCAGCAGGAGCAGCAGTGGTAGTAGTAGTAATAGTAGTAGCAGCAGCAGCAGCTGCAGCAGTAGTTATAGCAGCAGCAGTAGTAATATTAGCAGCAGAGCAGCAATAGTAGTTGTAGTAGCAGCAGCAGCGGCAACAGCAGAGCATCAGTAGTAGCAGCATCAGTAGATACGGCAGCAGTACAGTGGCAACAGCAGTACCAGCAGCAATAGCAGTATTAGTAGTTGTAGATGTAGTGTGGTGGTGGTGGTGGTACTAGCTGTTGTAGGCCCAGAAGTAACAGTAGCAGCAGTTGACCACAAACAGCCGCCTTGATATTTCAGTGGTGCAGTTTGTGGTGGTGGATCTCAATAGCCGGTCCGGGTCGACAAGACTGTATGCACGGCATCAACGGAAAAAAAACAGTTCTCCCAGAAAACCCATACTTACGGGACAAAGTATGCACTTCAAAAGAAAACGCATCCTTAAAAAAAAAAAAAAAAAAAAAAAAGAAAAAGAAAAAGAAAAAAAAAAAAAAAAAACGGGAAGGGCGAGGGGGAACCACGTGACCAACATTATCAATAGGAAATGATGTTTGTGGATTCTTTAATGATCCGGCGTTACGCTTACGTGGGGCATCAAAACTGCCAATGCACCGGTCGGTGACTCTAAAGGAGCAAGCGGTTCAAGTGCCGGGCTACCAGTACAGAATGTCCCACCGGCGGTACCCTTCACTCTGTCCCACTATGTCGGCATAAAAAATGTCACCGGGTGACTTTCTCTACCGCGGTGACGTTTTGCACCGGGCTGACAGTCTTTATTACTACAACACAGGCACATGCAATTTGTCCCTTACAGAACAGTCGGATGTTAATTATTACTGATTTTGACAAACCAGTCGTTCGGGACTTGCACCGGGGGCATGTGCATTCACTTTGCAAGCATCGGTCGCTGAACACGAGAGCATCTGGCCTATGTTTGGACAGACAGACTGAAATGATTACAAAAAAAAAAAAAAAAAAAAAAAAAAAAAACCTATCAAATTTGAAAAAAAAAACAACAACACTGCTAAAGCTCCGACCAAAAAACGTTGACGAACGAATCACAAGACAAAACACGAAGAGGTCGAAACGCGTCGTGTTTCGTCTTGTGATTAGTTTGTCAAGGGGTTTTTTTGTTTGTTTTTTGGGGGGTTTTTTGTTTGGGGGGGAGGGGGGGGGGGGGGGCGAGCTTTAGCAATAATTTTTCATATTTGTTTAGATTTCCGCCTCAGTCGCCTCACTTTGCAACTAATAAAAACTTTTCATTTTTGTGCAAAGTAATCTTAATGGGGCAGGGGCCAGTACACTGTAAACGTCTCCTTGTTTGCTCTGTGTGCTCTGAGTCGTCAGGTCTGCTGGGCAATTGGGTGGTCGTAAGCAGCCTTTGTTCGGAGAGCTATGAGCCTGTATGTATTTCATCGTGGGAGCAAGAGTCGCCCTACCTGTTTGTTATTCTTGTGCGAGACAGCTTCAAGAATGGAGTTCGCAACGCCACCATTGGGGGGAATCGAAGCGATGTGGGGATTAGAAGCGGGTGAAAAGGTAAAGGTGGGCAAGGGGAAGAATTGGTAGGTGGGTGGACGGGGGGAAGCGGTACAAACCAAGGGCGTGGGAGGAACTGGGGAATGGGGAGGGCGTGGAGTTGAGGACACGGAGGGGGGGGGGGGGGGGGGGGAGGGAGAGAGTGAGTGTGTGGGGCAGCCAGAATGATATAGCCGATATGTGGAAGAGGAAAAAAAAGATAACAAAGAAAGCGAAAGCTGAAACAACACCCAATATTTGATTTCGTTTCTTTCTGTGTATACAACTCCGATATATCTTTTGATATGAAAATAGTAAAATGTGCATTGCTTTAAGAGGTTAGACACAGAGGTAAGAAAGGAAAGGCGAGGCGAGGGGCAGTCTACCATTAACTGCACAAACATCGGATTGTGACCTCCCGATTCTCCTCCATAACTCCACCCCGTGGACAGATAGATAGATAGATAGATATGTAGATAGATAGATAGATGGTTAGATTGATGGATGGATTTGACGGACGGATGGATGAATAGATAGATAGATAGATAGATCATAGATAGATAGATAGATAGATAATGATAGATAGATAGATAGATAGATAGATAGAATAGATCGATGGATGGATGGATGGATAAATAGACAGATTGATAGATGGATTGATAGATGTATAGATAGGTAGATAGATAGATAGATAGATAGATAGATGGATGGATGGATAGATTGATGGATGGTTGATGGATGGATGGATAGACAGACAGACAGACAGACAGACAGACAGACAGATAGATACGAACAACAGTTTTTTCATGTCTTCAGACTTGAATGTATTTTTCACAAATTTTCGCTGATGCACACAGCTTCTTCAGGCTTAGGTACAATGACGAAGCCTTCACATCAAGTGAAATGGCTTATCATGTTGTCCGTTTCTAATCAGGGAAAACCAGTAAAATCTGGTAGAATGAGGTCGGACTGATTACTGTTGAATGTAAGGCAGAGTACACGCACCCACGGACACCCAAAACACACACACACGCACACACACACACACACACACACACACACACACACACACACACACACACACACACACACACACTCGCGCGCGCGTGCTAACAAGAGAGAGAGAGAGAGAGAGAGAGAGAAGAAGACAGACAGACAGACAGACAGACAGACAGACAGACAGACAGACAGACAGACACACAGACACACAGACAAAAAAACAGACAGAGAGACAAATAGATCGACAGACATGCAGAAAAAAAAAATCATCATCATCAAACATACTGAGCCGAAAAAAAGTTAGAACATTGCTGTAACCATGCTGTTGGCAGCAATCAGTTGTGGATGTGTGTATGTATTCATTTACATATGTAAAATATTCTTCTCCTTGTTGGTCTCTTATCTTCTCCTCACATTCCTCCACCCCCCCCCCCCCCCCCTTCCCCTCCTCCAGCTTCCTTCTCCCCGGCAGATCCTTGTGTTTTTTTCTTCTGGTCTGGTTTTCTCTCTAACTTTTCCCACGCTCAGTATGTTTGATGATGATGATGTTTTTTCTCCATCAGTGTTAGTCTGTCCTCCCCAGTGAGTTCAACCTTGCCGTTGGTTGGGGAGCTTGCGTGTCTCTATGACCCTGAGAGCTATGCTGGCGGGAGATTCGTCTCCTGGTAGGGCCACCCAAGCCAGACAGGTCAAAGGGCAGAGACCAGACAAAGAGCACTCAACTGGCCCTCCAGGTTGGGGGTTTGAATTGGGCTAACAACCTGGTCCTAGAAAACAAACTTTGTTACAGAAACCGCAATGACATTTTCTGAGAATAGCATGGTTGGGGAAGAGTTCTCTCTAGCAGAGCCCATGACGCGAGCTGGTGAAAGCCTTCAGGAAGCCAGTGCGCCGACAACTCTTCTGACGACCAAAGCCAAGACCAGGATAGGGACCTGGAACATCAGAACCCTATACGAGACTGGAAAAACAGCACAAGTGAGTAGTGAGATGCACAGGTACAACCTACAGATCCTTGGCCTGTGCGAGACTGGAAAAACAGCACAAGTGAGTAGTGAGATGCACAGGTCCAACCTACAGATCCTTGGCCTGTGCGCGACCAGATGGACAGGAACAGGAAGAACAAGGCTGACAAGTGGAGACACCATCATCTACTCTGGACGAGAAGAAGACCAGCCACACACGCACGGAATAGCGCTGCTGATGACACCCGAGGCGACGCGAGCACTGCTGTCCTGGGAACCAGTGTCACCAAGGATCCTCACTGCAAGATTCAATTCAAAGGGCAGGAAAACCACCATCTTACAGTGCCACGCCCCCACAAACGTAGCAGACCCAGAGGAAAAGGAGGAATTCTACAATCAACTCCAAACAGTCATGGATAGAGTGCCGAAGAGAGACCTTAAGATCCTCATGGGAGATCTCAATGCCAAAGTGGGAACGGACAACAAGGGCAGAGAGCAGATTATGGGCATACACGGAACAGGAATACAAAATGAAAATGGAGAATTGTTTGTGGAATTCTGTGCTTTCAACGACATGGTCATCGGAGGCACTGTTTTCCCACACAAGAACATTCACAAGATGACTTGGAATTCACCTGATGGGAAGATCCAGAACCAAATCGACCACATTACCATCGGCAGAAAATGGCGCAGAAGTTTACATGACGTGAGAGTGAAACGAGGAGCAGACGCCGCATCAGACCACAACCTTGTGATAGCTGTGCTAAAGACCAAATTGAAAGCCTACAAAGACCAAGCAGGCCGACTGTCACATAAGTACAATGTACACAGTCTGAAGGAGAGAGCAACAACAGAGGAGTTCAAACTGGAACTGAGAAACAGATTCAGCATACTTGATCAGCTTGCTGAAGAAACAATCGAAGACCACTGGTGTGGCATGAGGGAGGTCTGGCAGACGACATGTAAACAAGTGCTTGGAAAGAAGCAAACAAAACACAAAGAATGGCTGACAGCTGGAACATGGACCCTCATCACAGAGCGGAAGCACCTAAAAGACCAGATCAACCAGACCCAAGACCAAGACCACAAGCAAGAGTTACAGGCACACTACTGGGACGTCAACCGCCAAGTTAAGAAAAGTGCTCGACAAGACAAGAAACAATTCATCCATGAGCTCACAGAAGAGGCAGAAACAGCGGCAGGACAGAGAAGCATGAAAAGACTGTATGAGATTACCCGAACACTTTCTGGAAAGACCAGCAACCCCAGTCGCCCGGTCAAAGACAAGGAGGGAAACACCATCGCAGGAGAAGCTGAGCAGAGAGCAAGGTGGGCAAAGCACTTTAAAGAGACACTGAATAGACCTGCACCACCTGTTCCCCCAGACATTCCACCACCAACCCAGCTTCTGGACATCAACACAGGCCCACCAAGCAAGACGGAAATTACCAAAGCCATCAAGTCACTGAAGTCAGGTAAAGCAGCGGGTCCAGACGGAATTCCACCTGAAGCACTGAAAGCAGACATCCAGACGTCAACAGAGATGCTGCATCCACTCCTAAGCAAGATCTAGGAGCAGGAACGAGTGCCAGAAGACTGAAAAGAGGCCACCTGGTGAAGCTGCCGAAGAAAGGGGACTTGTCATCCTGTAAAAACTGGAGAGGGATTATGCTGCTGTCTATCCCGGGGAAGGTGCTGGCCAAAATCATGCTAGAGAGACTAAAGACCGCCCTAGACAAGACCCTCCGCCAAGAACAAGCTGGATTTCGCCAAGACAGATCATGCACGGACCAAACTGCCACCATGAGAATTATCATCGAGCAGTCTCTGGAGTGGCAGACCCCCTTGTACGCAGTATTTGTGGATTTCCAGAAGGCGTTTGACAGCATCGACAGAGATACCA
>CM065729.1:70777228-70782228 GCA_033310375.1 Conus canariensis
GTGACAAGTCGCCAACACACAAACAGTGCCAGACCCAATGCGGTGACAAGTCACCAACACACAAACACTGCCAGACCCAATGCATTGACAAGTCACCAACACACAAATAGTGCCAGACCCAATGCGGTGACAAGTCACCAACACACAAACAGTGCCTGACCCAGTGCAGTGAGAAGTCACCAACCACACACAGTGCCAGACCCAGTGCAGTGACAAGTCACCAACACACAAACACTGCCAGACCCAATGCATTGACAAGTCACCAACACACAAAACAGTGCCAGACCGAATGCAGTGACAAGTCAACAACACACAAACAGTGCCAGACCCAATGCAGTGACAAGTCACCAACACACAAGCACTGCCAGACCCAATGCAGTGACAAGTCACCAACACACAAACAGTGCCTGACCCAATGCAGTGACAAGTCACCAACAAACAAACAGTGCCAGACCCAATGCAGTGACAAGTCCCCAACACACAAACAGTGCCTGACCCAGTGCAGTGACAAGTCACCAACACACAAACAGTGCCTGACCCAATGCAGTGACAAGTCACCAAACACACAAACAGTGCCTGACCCAATGCAGTGACAAGTCACCAACACACAAACAGTGCCTGACCCAATGCAGTGACAAGTCACCAACACACAAACAGTGCCAGACCCAATGCAGTGACAAGTCACCAACACACAAACACTGCCAGACCCAATGCAGTGACAAGTCACCAACACACAAACAGTGACCCAATGCAGTGACAAGTCACCAACACACAAACAGTGCCAGACCCAATGCAGTGACAAGTCACCAACACACAAACAGTGCCAGACCCAATGCAGTGACAAGTCACCAACACACAAACAGTGACCCAATTCAGGACAAGTCACCAACACACAAACAGTGCCAGACCCAATGCAGTGACAAGTCACCAACACACAAACAGTGACCCAATGCAGTGACAAGTCACCAACACACAAACATTGCCAGACCCAATGCAGTGACAAGTCACCAACACACAAACAGTGACCCAATGCAGTGACAAGTCACCAACACACAAACAGTGCCAGACCCAATGCAGAGACAAGTCACCAACACACAAACAGTGACCCAATGCAGTGACAAGTCACCAACACACAAACAGTGCCGGACCCAATGCAGTGACAAGTCACCAACACACAACAGTGACCAATGCATGACAAGTCACCAACACAAACATGCCAGACCAATGCAGTGACAAGTCACCAACACACAAACAGTGCCGACCCAATTGCAGTGGACAAGTCACCAACACACAAACAGTGCCAGACCCAATGCAGTGACAAGTCACCAACAACACAAACATGCAGACCCAATGCAGTGACAAGTCACCAAACACACAAACAGTGCCAGACCCAATGCAGTGACAAGTCACCAACACACAAACACTGCCATGACCCCAATGCAAGTGAGGAAGTCACCAACACACAAACAGTGCCAGACCCAATGCAGTGACAAGTCACCAACACACAAACACTGCCAGACCCAATGCAGTGACAAGTCACCAACACACAAACAGTGCCTGACCCAATGCAGTGACAAGTCACCAACACACAAACAGTGCCAGACCCAATGCAGTGACAAGTCACCAACACACAAACAGTGCCAGACCCAATGCGATGACAAGTCACCAACACACAAACATGCCAGACCCAATGCGTGACAAGTCACCAACACACAAACATGGCCAGACCCAAATGCAGAGTGACAAGTCACCAACACACAAACACTGCCAGACCAATGCAGTGACAAGTCACCAACACACAAACAGTGCAGACCCAATGCTGACAAGTCACCAACACAAAACAGTGCCAGACCAATGCGTGACAAGTCCAACACACAAACAGCAGCCAAGTCCCCAAACAAACATGCAACCATGCAGTGAAAGTCACCAACACACAAAAGTGCCAGACCCAATGCGGTGACAAGTCACCAACACACAAACAGTGCCAGACCCAATGCAGTGACAAGTCACCAACACACAAACATGCCAGACCCAATGCAGTGACAAGTCACCAACACACAAACAGTGCCTGACCAATGCAGTGGACAAGTCAACCACACACACACAACAGTGCCAGACCCAATGCAGGTGACAAGTCACCAACACACAAACACTGCCAGACCCAATGCAGGTGACAAGTCACCAACACACAAACATGCCAGACCATGCATGACAAGTACCAACACCAAACATGCAGCCATGCAGTGACAAGTCACCAACAGACAAACAGTGCCAGACCCAATGCAGTGACAAGTCACCAACACACAAACACGTGCCAGACCCAATGCAGTGACAAGTCACCAACACACACAAAACAGCTGCCAGACCCAATGCAGGTGACAAGTCACCAACACACAAACAGTGCCAGACCCAATGCAGTGACAAGTCACCAACACACAAACAGTGCCAGACCCAATGCAGTGACAAGTCACCAACACACAAACAGTGCCAGACCCAATGCAGTGACAAGTCACCAACACACAACCACAACAGGCATGCCAACACAAATGCCATGAGTGACAAGTCACCAACACACAAACAGTGCCAGACCCAATGCAGTGACAAGTCACCAACACACAAACAGTGCCAGACCCAATGCAGTGACAAGTCACCAAACACACAAACAGTGCCAGACCATGCTGAAAGTCACCACACACAACAGTGACCCAATGCAGTGACAAGTCACCAACACACAAACAGTGCCAGACCCAATGCAGTGACAAGTCACCAACACACAAACAGTGCCAGACCCAATGCAGTGACAAGTCACCAACACACAAACAGTGCCAGACCCAATGCATTGATAAGTCACCAACACACAAACAGTGCCAGACCCAATGCATTGATAAGTCACCAACACACAAACAGTGCCAGACCCAATGCAGTGACAAGTCACCAACACACAAACAGTGCCAGACCCAATGCATTGATAAGTCACCAACACACAAACAGTGCCAGACCCAATGCATTGATAAGTCACCAACACACAAACACTGGATGAAAAAAAGGCGGTTAAGAAAGCCAGAGCTAAATCTTTTCTAAGACCTAATTGAATAGCGCATCTGCTGTTGTTTAAATCTAATTGAATAGCGCATCTGCTGTTGTTTAAATCTAATTGAATAGCGCATCTGCTGTTGTTTAAATCTAATTGAATAGCGCATCTGCTGTTGTTTAAATCTAATTGAACACCATATCTGCTGTTGTTTAAATCTAATTGAACACCATATCTGCTGTTGTTTAAATCTAATTGAAGACCATATCTGCTTTTGTTTAAATCTGATTGAAGACCATATCTGCTGTTGTTTAAATCTGATTGAACACCATATCTGCTGTTGTTTAAATCTGATTGAACACCATATCTGCTGTTGTTTAAATCTGATTGAACACCATATCTGCTGTTGTTTAAATCTGATTGAACACCATATCTGCTGTTGTTTAAATCCGATTGAACACCATATCTGCTGTTGTTTAAATCTGATTTAATACCATATCTGCTGTTGTTTAAATCTAATTGAACACCATATCTGCTGTTATTTAAATCTGATTTAATACCATATCTGCTGTTGTTTAAATCTAATTTAATACCATATCTGCTGTTGTTTAAATCTAATTGAACACCCATATCTGCTGTTGTTTAAATCTGATTGAACACCATATCTGCTGTTGTTTAAATCTGATTGAACACCATATCTGCTGTCGTTTAAATCCGATTGAACACCATATCTGCTGTTGTTTAAATCTTATTGAACACCATACCTGCTGTTGTTTAAATCTAATTGAACACCATATCTGCTGTTGTTTAAATCTAACTGAACACCATATCTGCTGTTGTTTAAATCTAATTGAACACCATATCTGCTGTTGTTTAAATCTAATTGAACACCATATCTGCTGTTGTTTAAATCTAATTGAACACCATATCTGCTGTTGTTTAAATCTAATTGAACAACACATCTGTTATTGATTAAATGTCCGAATGTCCTTGATTGGCTCCACAAAAGGATGAGGTCAACATGGAGGAGCATGAAGGTAAGTGGCTGATGGACGATAGCTGATGGAGTGTACAATTTCAAATGGCAGAACCCGAGTGACGTAACCAGTTCAGACCAACTTTACCTCAGAACGTCGAGGGGAAAGTCTTCTGTCACGGCAGCCAAGCTGACTACAGTTACAGCAAAGGAGTAGCTGGGTGTGTCAGTGGAGAAAGGAGGTACCCCTGGAGTGTCTGGCTGCGCAGAACATGGCACTGTGATTTGAGAAACGATCCCCTGGGCTACAGCAAGGAAACTGGACCTCGACGTGATGTGGCTCGATCTGGCAAATGCCTGTAGATCGGCTGCACACAAGATGATTCACCTGGCCTTCGAGATGTATCATGTCACAACGAACATCCAAGAAATGCTAAAGAAGTATTTACATGGGTTCTCATGAAGGTTCTACTCAAAGGAATACACAACAGGCTGAATTCATGTGGAAGTTGGAATTGGTTCTACTCAAAGGAATACACAACAGGCTGAATTCATCTGGAAGTTGGAACTGCTACGGGCGTGACGTTTCTCCGATACTGCTGGCCATGGAAGTCATATTGAAAGCAGCCATGAGCCATCAGACATTAAGAGTTCAAATCCTGCCAGCACTCAGCGTGAGATCGGACATGTTTGCTACCCACCTGATGGTGTCGTCGTTCTGGTGGTCCAGTGCAGTGACAAACAGGCCTCTTCATCTCGCTGCCCTGGTCCGGCAATACCGGTCTGCCCTGTCACCTTTGGTGAGTATGGACCTGAATGAAATGGAGGTTCCCCATCCAAATGTTGCTGCACGATGTAGACCCTATTCATTGAAAGACGGCATTAAGAGGAACGACCAGTAAAGGTGTACACGTATCTCTTGGGCTTGGTTAACACCGGAATATGTTATGAAAGAAAGCATAGAGTACACAGCCTTTCCATAAAGTCTAAGAC
>CM065729.1:70787228-70797228 GCA_033310375.1 Conus canariensis
CAGACAGACAGACAGACAGACACACACACACACACACACACACACACACACACACACACACACACACACACAACCAGGAACCACCTCCCCCCTCTCCCCTCCGCTGTGAGATAGGACTTTTTTCTCTTCCACAACAGCCTAGAAGTTATATATGAGGTCAAATAACCCAGAAAGAGCACAACACTAAATGAGGTCTTCGCCACACACAGGTAACAACCACCACCACAACAACAATGACAACTAGAACGTCAGGCACTGGGCCCCAAGTACCTGCTGATCTCACGTTGGTTTATTTGTGATAATAAGAGAATGTCGACGGAAAACGTGGATCACCTGTGCAGGTTTTTAAGGGGTGGGGGTAGAGGGGTGGGGGTGGAGGGGTGGGGGATGGCGGGATGGGGTGGGAGGGGAATGGGGGAGGGGAAGGAAGGGGGCGGAGGGGGGGGGATGCTCCGTCTTGTGCCTGTGTCCATAGCACCATGCATACATGCTGAGCGGTCAACAGACAGCACAGGTGGGGGAGTTGAAACCGGGGAAAAATAAAAACAAAAGAAAAGAAAGAAAGAAAAAAAAAAAAAAAAAAAAACCGAAAGAAAACCCCCAAGTCAACATCTCCCTACCGTCAGCGTGGCTTCATTAACGAGGGCGCATGCCTCATAGTTTTGTTGTTGTTGCTTGTTTGTTTTCTTTTCTTTTTAATTTTTTTTTTTTTTTTTTTTTGTGACTGCCACGGTAAGCGTCCTGAGTGAATGTCAATGAAAGGCCACGACGACCCGGCCTAGGTTACGAAACTCCGCACCTAAGACGCGGGCCGCACCTAAGGGGCCGGAATAGCTCAGTTGGTAGAGCGCCGGACTCGTAATCTTGGTGATCCTGGGGTTGCAGGTTCGAATCTCCGCTGGGCCGTTTCGGTACAGGGGGATTTTTCCCTCGGAGTTAACATTGGTTCTGACTCCATTTCCCATACAGTCCTTCGAATGAGACTATAAACCGAGGTTCCGTGTGTGAACGCACGCATATCATCTTGCACATAGTTACGTAAAATCCCATCACCAACTTTTGGAAGAAAAGGCAGTTTGGCCTTTGGTATGGATGACATGTTACACACAGCATGCACCCTGCGTGAGAAATGGAAAAAAAAAGGAAGGAAGTAAGAAAACTGAGTGAATGATATTGAACGATATTGACTGGATGACACAGGAAACGACTGAAAGAAGCGCCAGCTGGCAGCTCTTCAGTCGGCACTACCCAGGTAGGCAGCCCGTTGTGTAAACGAGTGTGGATTGTAAAGCGCTTAGAGCTTGGTCTCCAGCCGAGAATAGGCGCCATATAAGTATTCATTATAATAATAATACCTAAGATACCGTGAACGCAAATGAAAAGAGAAAAAAAAAAGTGATGAATATTGACATTCTTTTAGATAAAGAATAATACGACTGAAAAAAAAAGAAGTTTTTTCTCTTCTTTTCAGAAACTCTCCCCCCCCCCCCCCCCCCCCCCCGATAGATTAGGGGTGTGTAGCGTTTTCTTTTTTTACTTTTACTTTCTTTTTCCTGAGAGGGGCACAGGTCTTTCTTTTGTGGGGTTGCGGAGATCAGAAACTAGGAAAGAACTGGCTTCAGGTCTGTGAGGAGCAGGACACGTTGCAGAATGGAATGCTTTGTGCGGCACCGTGGGTGTCTAATTTGGAGAGACAAAAAAAGTGTATTTTGTGTCTGCGAGGACCTGTTAACGGACTTCATCTGAAGTATGTAAATAACATAAAAGTTTAGTCCTTGATTAAAAAAAAAGGGGGAAATCTCTTTTGTTTTGTCCGACTTCTTGTTTTTCGACGTGGCGTGAGCGAGGGTCTGACAGATACTAATAAGAACAGCAAGACAAGATGCAAAGCATATCAACGTACTCCCAGTGTATCCTGAATACGCGCGAGATATTCCATAAAGAGGGAAAACCGTCTTGGGCTGGTGTAACCGTTAGTAATGGCCTATTCTGGTAAACATCGGCCATCATCTGTGACCTATAATGAACATACTTACAAATTTTCAGAAAGACCGGCCAAGAACTTTCTGAGATTTTCCATAAAGAAGAAAACCATTACGGGCCGTTAGTAACGGCTATAACGGTAAACTTAAACATCGGGCATCATCCATGACCCATAATGAACATACCTACAATTTTTCAGAAAGATCGACCACGTACTTTCTGAGATCTTCCATGAAGAAGAAAACCCGTTAGGGGCCGTTACAGCCGTTAGTAACGGTTATAACGGTAAGCTAAAACATCGGGCATCGTCAACCCATAATGAACATACCTACAAATTTTCAGAAAGATCAGCAACGTACTTTCTGAGATATTCCATAAAAACGAAAAACCGTTATGGGTCGTTATAGCCATTAGTAACGGCTATAACGGTCAACTAAAACGTCAGGCATCATCGGTCGCCCATAATGAACATACTTACAAATTTTCAGAAAGATCGGCCAAGTACTTTCTAAGATATTCCATAAAGAAGAAAAGCCGTTATGGGCAGTTATAGCCGTTAGTAACGGCTATAACAGTAAACTAAAACATCGGGTATCATCTGTGACCCATAATGAACATACCTACAAATTTTCAGAAAGATCGACAAAGTGCTTTCTGAGATATTCCATAAAGAAGAAAAACCGTTATGGGCCGTTATAGCCGTTAGTAATGGCTATAACGGTAAACTAAAACATCGGGCATTATTCGTGACCCATAGTGAACATACCTGCTAATTTTCACAAAGATCGACCAAGTACTTTCTGAGATATACTATGAAGAAGAAAAACCGATACAGGCCGTTAGTAACGGCTATAACGGTAAACTAAAACATCAGGTATTATTCCTGACCCATAATGAACATACCTGCCAATTTTCACAAAGATCGGCCAAGTACTTTCTGAGACAGCCGTTAGTAACGGCTGTAACGGGGTAAACTAAAACATCAGGCATCATCCGTGACCCATAATGAAGATACCTGCTAATTTTCACAAAGATCGGCCAAGTACTTTCTGAGATATTCCATAAAGAAGAAAAACCGTTACAGCCGTTAGTAACGGCTATAATGGTAAACTAAAACATCGGGCATCACCCGTGACCCATAATGAACATACCTACAAATTTTCAGAAAGATCGGCCCAGTAGTTTTGTCTGGAGCGAGTGGAACACATTTTGACCACGGACGCACGGACGGACGGACACACACACACACACACACACACACACACACACACACACACACACACACACACACACACACACACAGAGCATTTCTTCGTTCCGATTCTAAAGTACTCCCTGTTGTATAAGAACTGGGAGTACAAAAAATAACGGTAAGTGATAGAAGGCACAACACGTGTTCCGGTATTCAAAGCACATAATAATCATACATCTCACGGTGAAAAATATCTGCGGGCATGTACGATACTCACAGCGATAGTTAGGCTATCTATCTAGCCATAGCTTCCTATAGTTAGGCTATCTATCTAGCCATAGCTTCCTACCCAACGTACAAGGAAAGCTAGGGACAGTCATCACCACAACCACCATCACCATCACCCGTCTTAACAACAAAAGTAAGCCTAACAGTTATAGTGATGATGATAATGATATCAATGATGAACATAATGATGATGACGACGATGATGACGTTTGATAAAATGCGAACAGAAAGTAGTGATGGTAATTGTGGGGGAAGGGACCGCATGCGAGTAACGCCGCCGATGGTGGAGGGGGGGGGGGGGGGGGGGGGGGGGGGGGGGGGGGGGGGGGGGGGGGGGGGGGGGGGGGGGGGGGGGGGGGGGGGCGGGGGAGGAGCGTGGGGATAGGGGTGAGGAGGGGGGTGTTGTCATGTGGAAGGGAAGGGGTAGCAAGCAAATTAAATACATCAAAATTAGACTGTTTGAGTCACTGCTTTCTGGTTGCATTAGGCAGGTCTGCCGTAAGACACAATAATAATCGTGACTCTTGACTTTAAGCAACCCCTCACCTGAAAGAAATCTACAAAGTGTGGGACGGGATGCCACAAATGAAGGGAATTATCAGTGCAGTCTACGTCCTTAATATGCCAACCGAGGCTGAGCCTGTGTGGTTACTGAATTGTAAAGATGAAAACTGAATCGCTGCAAGTGTGAGTACTCAATACACCCCCCCCCCCCCCCCCCCCCTTTGTTTCCGTGTGTACTTCAAATTTGTAATCTGCGAAAAAAATGTTCCATACATGTAATTCGTTATCTTAGGAATTATTTATTGCTACCTAGAGTTAGACCTGGTCTCCCAACAAAAGAAAATGCACTACTCAATCGTAGCTTTCGACAGCCATCCGGCCATCTACCTCAGCGAATTATTTATTGTCTGTCTTTTCATCTACCTATCTATCTATCTAGTTAGGTCACCTGTCTGCCTGTATGTCGATCTATCTACATATGTATCTGTCCAGTTATCAAATTATCCATCTTCCATCCATCCATCCATCCACCAAGAGAGATAGAGAGAGAGAGAGAGAAAGAGAGAGAGAGATAGAGAGAGCGAGAGTGAGAGAGAGAGAGAGAGAGAGAGAGAGAGAGAGAGAGAGTGTGTGTGTGTGTGTGTGTGTGTGTGTGTGTGTGTGTGTGTGTGTGTGTGCCTGGGTACATGCGTGCGTGCGCGCGCGCGTGTGCGCAAGTGCGAGTGTGCGCGCGCGCGTGCATGTCTAGGTGTATGTGTTGTGTGTGTGTGTGTGTGTGTGTGTGTGTGTGTGTGTGTGTGTGTGTTTGCGGACGCACGCGCGTGCGCGCGCTTATGCATACGTGTGTGTGTGTGTGTGTGTGTGTGTGTGTGTGTGTGTGTGTGTGTGTGTGTGTGTGTTTGCGGGCGCACGTGCGTGCGCGCGCTTGTGCATACGTGTGTGTGTGAGGTGTGTGTGTGTGTGTGTGTGTGTGTGTGTGTGTGTGTGTGTGTGTGTGTGTGTGTGTGTGTTGCGTTTTAATATTTGATTTGTATAGATGTTCATTCAAGTAAATCCGGTTTGGAAAAAAAAAATCATTAAAACATTGAGGTATGCTGAGTTGTCTCTCCTGCGTGTGTTCAGTCCATTTGAAAAAAAAAAAAAAGTTATGTAGGCTGCGATTCAAACGTATTCAGGAGTTTATCGAGGAAGGTATAGGGACGAAGAATAGTCCACAATAGTTGGATATCAGGGAGACACAAAAGGCTAAAAGAAAAAGATATGTTCTATAGACGGAATTACTTCTGTACATATAGAGTGCACCACACCCTTCAGAGCGTGATATGAGCACGCAGGCTTTACCCTCGCAGGACGTTGAAGATAGGGGCGCCACAATAATGCCACCAGGACGACGTCCCGCGCGCTAAGAGGGGCAACTAAAATGAACCATTTTGATGGGGAACGCCAGCCAAACTCCAGCCCTCAACGTGTGCCGGCGAACTGTGCTCTGCCTCCGAGTCAAAGAGACCTGTGCAAACCCATCCCACAGGAATGTCTGTGAAAGGGACGCAACTCATACACACGCTTTAGCCACAAATCAGCGTGAGTTGTCTCCAGTTTCGGTCACCGTGTCTGCCGTTCAACAGCCAGCTGCTTCGTATTAGCAATTAACTGATGGGTGCTTTTTTTCTTTCTTTCTTTACTTTTTTTCTTTTTCTTTATTTTTTTCTTCAAATTTCAGTCCTGACATTTGAAGACTGGACAGCTCTGTTTCTGAGTGGCAGGCAGTCTCTATGCGGCTACTGTGGCTGGCTGGGCTAACAACATGACGTGACCACCCTACAAATCATGGCAACCATCCCGGCAGCGGAAGTGCCACCCCCCCCCCCCCCCCCCCCCCCCCCCCCCCCCCAGCCTTCTTCTTTTTTTTTTTTTTTTTTTGACTGACGATTCTGATTTTCGAGTTTCTTCGTGGGTCAAGAACCTTGGTCTTGTTTTAGAGTGAGGTGACTGGGGGCGGAAATTAAAACAAACTTATTAACAGAAAAAAAGAAAGAAAAAAAAAGGGAAGGAAAAAAATACTGTTCCGCCGAGCGAAAGAAACTGACAAACCACAAGACAAACACGACGCGTTTCGACTTCTTTGGTCTTCTTCAGGCAAGTTGAACAACATTCAAGACAATGAAAATGAAGAACGAACAATCTCTGGGTGAGGGAAGGGGGGGGGGGGGGGGGGGGGGGGGGGATGGGGGTGGTGTCTGTTCGGTCGGTGATGAACCTCTTCAGCCTCCACTGCCCCTCCTCCGCCCTCCCACCTCCCTTCTCCCCACCCACTCCTTCATCTCCCTTCTCCCGCCCGCTCCCCCCCCCCCCCCCCCCCCCCCCCCCCCCCTTATTCTACCTCCTCCTCTCTCTCCCTGTCTAGAGACATGTATCTAACAGATCCTTAAATACGCGTGTTCTACAACGTGATCAAATTCTGTACGTCAACCGCTGACAAATCAGAAAACCGGTCTAAATCCTGTTTGCAATCCTTCTGTCAACATCGTCCGTTGTCCTGTTATTTTGCCCGTTATACGAGTGAGGCTTTTCAGGCTTTGATTGAACTTTGTTGTTCTTTTTGATATTTCGAAATGCACCAGATCAGGCAAGAAAGTAAAAAAAAAGGCTGAGTTCAATGTGAAATTGTATTCTTCATTTCTTCATCGATTCCCTTGTTTATAGCACTGTCCCTCTCCCACTCTGTCTTCTTGAATTGTTGTAAGGTTTTGAGAGAGAGAGAGAGAGAGAGAGCGAGGAGAGAGAGAGAGAGGAGAGAGAGAGAGAGAGAGAGAGAGAGAGAGAGCAGAGACAGAGAGAGAGAGATGTCTTCTGCATTCTTTGTCTGGAGCCATATCCTATATTAGGCTCTCACCTTCTTCACCCCCGGTTTTATCATTTACAATGCGGCGGCTGCCAGCTGCAGCCAGACCTATATTTCTATAGTAAAAAGAAAATTGTATTGCAGACACGAATCCCTCTGCCCCACCCACTGATCAATTTTCTGTTAAAAAGCGCGGCAAGCCTGTTGACAGACCGTGAAATCACGCTTTATAGGTGCCCATGTTATTACCATTAGTACAGGTACTTGGAAAAGAAAGTGCGTGAGCAGATTCTTATTGTTTTAATTTTTTTTTTTTTAAAGAGAGTACTTATATAGCGCCTATCCTCGGCCAGAGACCAAGCTCTACGCGCTTTACAATCCGCATTCTCGTTTACACAACGGGCTGCCTACCTGGGTAAAGCCGACTGAAGAGCTGCCTGCTGGCGCTTCAGTCGTTTCCCGTGTCATTCAGTCAATACCGCTCACTCAATTTAACAACTCTTTCATTCTTTCGATATGAATGTGAGTGTGCATTTACACGAGATATCCGTGATATATACTTGCTTAATGTCTGTCCCTTGATTAAATTGATGAATTCAATCCTATAATCAGCTAATGCCACGAATACCGTGCATTGTGGTGATGTTTTGAATAAAGTGCGCAGTGCTTATTCATGTTTTGCACATGTTTTTTGTTTGTTTTATTTTAGAAACACTTATTTTTCAGTCCCTTGTTATATATCTTGATTGTCGCGAGCAACTCTTGTATTGTTTTTCAAGCCAGTACTACAACACAACAAGTACTACTACTATTGCTGCTACTGATAATAATAAATAAAAACAACAACGAATACCATCACAAGTACTATGAAACTAATAAAAAGGGCGACAATCCAAAAACAACGTACTCCTTAAAGGCGTCTGTACAAAAGAATGGTTATTTCCCTTGGTGTGACCAGAGAGCAGAGACAGGTGCCTGGCGCACTCACTGTTGCACACAGCTCGAAACACGCACGCACACACAAGCCCGTAGGTGAAATCGCACTCGAAGCCTGCACACAACACGCGCCTATTGTCGATTACATGTACAGAAACAGTGTAGAAAAAAACTTGTTATACTGTAATTCTGTTTGGGTTTTAGTTTTTATGAATGTTTTTTTTTTCTCGTACCTTTATATGTCAGATAACAGTAACAGATACTATGGGAAAAAGTAACTTACATTAAATGTATGAAAAGAGATTATGCAAAAGAAACAAGTCAAACGTGCACACACAATCTGCCTCCTCATCCCCTCTACAGACACTGACACAGACAGACAGACAGACAGACAGACAGACACACACACACACACACAACCACACACACACCACACACCACACCACACACACACCACTTAATCATATCAGAAAGAAAACTTCGAAGGTGCATTCATTCAGACTCCAATCTTTCGGCGTAGGATCTTCCCCCCCCCCCCCCCCTCCCCATCCCTCCCCTCCCCCCCCCCCCCCCCCCCCGCCCCCCCCCCCCCCTCCACTGGTCTCAACACAAGAGCACATGTCAGAGGCAAGGGAAGGGGTAGGGGTGGAGGATGAAGGAAAGGGGTGGGCGCTGTCTGTGGATATGGGAGGAAAGTGCATAAAAGTGGAGCTGTGGGGTCTTTGGTGAGGGAACTATCTGGGAAGCGATTCTGCTGCTGCGGATGGACAGAGACAGGAAAGAGGTTTATGGACTGGGCAAAACCCGTTTCAAATGCAACTACAAGGATATACTTTCAAATCTCTGTCTTTATTTCCTCTTCATCTTCTTCTTAACGTTCATACGGATCCCCCGTCCACAGCCACAGCCTGACCTATCCTGCCACAGCCCCGGCACCGGCAATCCACAGGGAGCAGTCACGTCAATCCTCATGAGGCAATCACATAGAGCAGTCCAACGCTCAAATCCTCATGAGGCAATCCAGGGAGCAGTCAACGTCAAATCCTCATGAGGCAATCCACAGGAGCAGTCAACGTCAAATCCTCATGAGGCAATCCACAGGGAGCAGTCAACGTCAAATCTCATGAGGCAAACCCTGTACAGGAGACGCTTGTGTTGCCGCCGAGTCACTGCGGTGGTGTTCAGTGGTGCCTGTTCTGATCTAACATACGCAGGACACCACCTACTCAACCCACACTGCTGACGACAATAATGGCTTATCGTGGAGCCAGTGTAAATGAGCTCTCTCACCGGCGGGCACCACCACCAGTCCGTCCAGCGACAGTCCCATGAATTTGCTGACATTGGTGACCCTGACAGAAGCTCCAAAAGGCTTGGACGTGGAAAAGAAATAGAAAATTGAGGTCACCATGGAAGCAGGGCATGAAAGACCACTTCATTAATTTTGTGACTTTCTTTCCAAAGCTTGTCGACAAGGATAACGATAATGAAGATGACGCTACGGATTTCCATTCTGAACTCAGATTGCCCAACAGGGCCGCACTCTACGTTTGATTTTATGATGTATGCCGGCGTCAACCAGGATCGAGATGTACAGGTACCTGCAGTGTTGGTAAGAAAATGTGAGCAATACTCTTAAAAAACGCATCCATTCAGCGGATGAAACTCTATTGTGTGGTCCCAGCCTTTCCAGCTGAGCCCATGACAAACTCAGCTCTGGATAGGAGCTGGTCAGGGCAGCAAAAAAAAAAAAAAAAAAAAAAAAAAAAAAAAAAAATCCCACAAATAAACGGCTCTAATGGGAATCGAAGCAACGACCTCCCAGCTGGAAGTCCGCGACACTGACCACTTCGCCACGGCGGCTGCTTATAAATGTATGTCACATGCAAATGACTTCCTTCTCAGTACTGTTCACAGAGAGGGTGGGGGAAGGGGGTGGGGTGTAACACGTTGGCATCAAAACAGCTGCGCGCATCGGCTTGCAAATTAAGTTCCTCGTAATCCGAAATACCCACTTTAGGTCAGAAGGGGACTTCTGGCATGAACACTCTTGAAATTAGAGTAATTGACTAGCCTTAGTTAATTAGAATCAACCACTGGGCTATCGCAGACGACACTGGCAGCTGCGACCTCAGAGGTAAGCACGACCATGTGCGTGTCATCTCCCTGTACGATGTTTCATCTCTCTTTGGGCAATACCAGGGGGCTCTTCAAGAGGTGCCCAGCCGGCAGCCAGTGGACTCGCACGGCACTAT
>CM065729.1:70802228-70829728 GCA_033310375.1 Conus canariensis
GTCCGTGCCAGTCTGCGTCAGTGACTTCAAGAAACCTGCACTGCGTTATGTCTGCAGGCTTTGCAGAATCACTAAAGCCAGAAATGTTTTGTATAACAAAAGACTGCAAGAGAAGAGAAGACATGTAAACAGGTAGCGTATTTAGATTAATAACAACTTCTCTCGTCCCCCTCTCTCCCACACACACACACACATTTCACACACTGCATGACACGTGGACCACTTTCAGATGGTTCTGGTTACATACTTAACGAAGTAAATCTTAAAAGAAACCTGTAATGAGGCTGGGAACAGTCAACAGCAAACAAGTAGGATAACTCTGGCTCCCATGAAGAAATGATTACTGACCCGTAAGTAAATCTGAAATAGTGTTCGTTACTGCGTGTAAGAACGTACGTTTTTGGTTTTGTTTTGTTTTCTGTTCTGGTTTTTTTTTTTTTTTTGTTTGTAATTACTTCCTTTTTTTTCCTTTTTCTATATATTGAACAGTTTGCCAAACTTTAGCACGTTAGGGTTTGTTCTGTTGTAGCTAGGGATAAGAATATTTGGTATGTAAGGAAATTACATTTAGAAATGCAGCGAAACTCGCCTACCAGCACTGACAGATTTACACTGATGACTGCAAGAATGTAGCATGTACCTGTGGTTACATCATGTAACTCTGAGAACGACTCCTTGCATGTGCCTGTTTGATAACTTCTCACAGCAAGTGCCAAGGGCGACAACTCTGTATGAACGCCGGTGACTGAATAATCAGGAAGGTGGACTCTCTGGTGACTGAATAATCAGGAAGATGGACTCTCTGGTGACTGAATAATCAGGAAGGTGGACTCTCTGGTGACTGAATAATTAGGAAGGTGGACGCTCTGGTGACTGAATAATCAGGAAGGTGGACTCTCTGGTGACTGAATAATCAGGAAGGTGGACTCTCTGGTGACTGAATAATCAGGAAGGTGGACTCTCTGGTGACTGATAATCAGGAAGGTGGACTCTATTTCGAGAGAGTTGCATGCAACATGAGTCACAAACTGATCACTTGTAACCTGAGTATCTGGTAACTGGCATCATGGTTGTACCACAATGATCGTGACAGACCTACTCAGGCTTTAGATTGCTGAAGTGGAGGACAGAACATCATGCTTCCTGTGTATTGAAATGAATCTGAAAGCAAAACCTGAGAAACTGACCATCAGTATCGCTACGTAACGAAATCACCTTTCTCTAGGTATATCATAACGATTATTAATCTTGTCTTACCTGGAGATAAGTAAGGTCAGATGAACTAGACCATCCTCAATACACTTCTCTGTCACATGCAGAAAAGTTCTCATGTCGTCTGTCGCCCGCAAACCGGACGCATCTACAGAGAAAAGAATCGGAAAAGATTGACATTGACACGGGAGGGCGGGACGAAGGTGGGGGGGGGGGGGGGGGGGGGGAGTCGTGGGGGAGGGGGGGAGAGGGGTGGTGGTGTTGGTTTAAACCAACTGGGCTGCATTACTGCACGGAGAACTGGGCGAATTCTTTCACACACACACACACACACACACACACACACTCACTCTCTCTCTCTCCCTCTCTCGCTCTCACACGGAGAAGCACGTGCCAATCGTCACGATGAAGCACGTGCAGCACGATCTGTCCACCCAGTGTTAAGCAACAGGTGATTTTTGACAGCTCTCCTCTGGGCTAGGAAGGACGTTTACTGAGTTTGGCCAGTCGTGAAGACCGACATGAATATGAATATATATGGAGAGAGAGAGAGAGAGAGAGAGAGAGAGAGAGAGAGAGAGAGAATAAATAATCTAGTTTCCAATCCTTCTCATTCCCGCATAAAATCTCGATTATCTTCAATGAAAACAAGATGAATAATGTCGTTAAAAGCAAGAAGTAAAAAAAAGAAAAAAAAGAAAAGGTAAATCGTTTCTGTGTGCTGCCATTATCATTCTCACCTCCTCCTTCACCCTCCCTCGCCTCCCCACATAAAAATAGTAACCTGTTCTGATAGGTCGACAGAAGAGTTGGCAGGTTTTCTCTCACATTCTGACTGGCCGGCACTGGCGACCGTTGGCACTGGCTACGTTATCTTTATCCATCACTTTTTGTAAGGACACGGTTGAACGGTCAGGCGCACGTCACAAACGGCCTTGAAAAAGTGGCACGTCTGTGAAATATCCTCGGCAACGCTCTGGTACTAACAGGAGAAGGAGGACACTCAAAGGAGTGGGGGGGGGGGGGGGGGGGGGAGGCAGGGCGAGGAGCTGAGGGGGGGGGGGGGGGGGAGAGAGAGGGAAGCCTCGGCAGGACATACCTATATTCAAGGAACTGTTCTAAATCGTTGATATAAACTGTATGTCATTGCCAAGGCTGCACTGTTGTCCATCGTTGACAATTTCATTGGGTAAAATACGCCACCGGCGATGGAATAATGACGTCATGGTTTTCTTAGTTGGCGTTCTTTTAGTTCTCTTTCGCATGGTACTAGCATCGGGATTCGCCATAGACAGACAGTCCCGTAAACCAAGACTCAATTTTCCAGATAAAAAGAAACTGTCTTTTTCCATGTTCAAATACAGTAATAATAACAATAACCCCAGTGACAACAACAACAGTACTAACGATAATGATAACCACAACAATAATGATAATAATAATAGTCATGATAATAATAATAATAATAATAATAATAATAATAAAAACAACAAGAATAATACAACAAAAACAACAACAATGACAACAACAGCAGCAATAATAATAATAGTAATGATAATAATAATAATAATAAAAACAACAAGAATAATAAAAAAAACCCAACAACAACGACAACAACAGCAGCAATAATAATAATAATACTGATAATAATAATAAAAGCAACAAGAATAATAACAACAAAAACAACAACAACGACAACAACAGCAGCAATAATAATAATAACAGTAATGATCGTAATAACACAGATTTTTTAAAGCGCAAATTCTATAAATCCTCTCACAGCGCGTCACAAGATGACTCTACAACAGCGTCACACCTAATCCGTTATTCACATATATTCACATGTGTAGTAGATGTAAAGATCACCCACAAATAGTCCTAACCTACCCATGCTTACTCTGTCAACAGGTACTCTTGCAATTAACACACACACACACACACACACACACACACACATCTCTCTATCTCTCTCTATGTTCTCCGGACTGATGATATTAATGGTGGTGTTTTTAGACGCTTCGTGTATCTCACCACTACAGGTATTCCTGTTTCCACTTTCATGCCCTCTTTTTCTATGCCCATTTACACTCCCCCATCCTCTCCCTAATTTCTTTCTCCAAAGTTTTTGCTTAGTCATAGTCTCAATGACAGATTGCTTGTTGGTCTGCACCTTTTTTTGACTTGTACGTATTTGTGTCCAGAATATAACTAGGTATGACGAGATTTGCAGTTTTTCATCACAGCATTGATGTTGTACACAAAAACATCTTTTTACCTTAAATCGATATGGGAACTTTTAATCAAAGATATATGACAAAAGTATTCCTGAGTTCATTTGACCAAAGGCATTTTCATCACAGGGAATAAACTGTTCTTGAGTTGACTTGCTTAAAAAGTTTCTTTATCACAGATAAAAGTAGTACAAAATCACCTGATATACCCTAACCATCTCCAGGACAATGCTGTACCCTAACCATCTCCAGGACAATGCTGTCCCCTAACCACCTCCAGGACAATGCTATACCCTAACCATCTCCTGGACAATGCTATACCCTAACCATCTCCAGGACAATGCTATACCCTAACCATCTCCAGGACAATGCTGTACCCTAACCATCTCCAGGACAATGCTATACCCTAACCACCTCCAGGACAATGCTATACCCTAACCATCTCCTGGACAATGCTATACCCTAACCATCTCCAGGACAATGCTATACCCTAACCACCTCCAGGACAATGCTATACCCTAACCATCTCCTGGACAATGCTATACTCTAACCACCTCCAGGACAATGCTATACCCTAACCATCTCCAGGACAATGCTTACCCTAACCATCTCCTGGACAATGCTATACTCTAACCACCTCCAGGACAATGCTATACCCTAACCACCTCCAGGACAATGCTGTACTCTAACGATCTCCTGGACAATGCTATACCCTAACCACCTCCAGGACAATGCCATACCCTGACCATCTCCAGGACAATGCTATACCCTAACCATCTCCAGGACAATGCTATACTCTAACCATCTCTAGGACAATGCTATACCCTAACCATCTCCTGGACAATGCTATGCCCTAACCATCTCCTGGACAATGCTGTGCCCTAACCATCTCCTGGACAATGCTATGCCCTAACCATCTCCTGGACAATGTTATACCCTAACCATCTCCAGGACAATGCTATACCCTAACCACTTCCAGGACAATGCTATACCCTAACCATCTTCAGGACAATGCTATACCCTGACAATCTCCAGGACAATGCCATACCCTAACCATCTCCAGGACAATGCTATAGCTTAATCATCTCCAGGGCAATGCTACACCGTAACTATCTCCAGGACAATGCCATACCCTAACCACCTCCAGGACAATGCTATACCCTAACCATCTCCTGGACCATGCTACACCCTGACCATCTCCTGGACAATGCTATACCCTGACCATCTCCTGGACAATGCTACACCATGACCATCTCCAGGACAATGCTATACCCTGACCATCTCCTGGACAATGCTACACCCTGACCATCTCCAGGACAATGCTGTACCCTAACCATCTCCTGGACAATGCTGTGCCATAACCATCTCCTGGACAATGCTATGCCCTAACTATCTCAAGGACCATTCTCCACTGACTGGCACCAACAAAAACATTTCTCTTTTGTTTTTGTTTTCTAGGAAACAGGGTCGCTGAACTTTTCATTTAACAGCAACACAAGAGGGGGATACAACAAGAAAGAAAGGAAACCTACCAGAAATTTACTTTATTCAGGAACTGTTTAAAAAGATAGATTTGCAAAAATCTGTATGAATTGCCAACAAGACACAACTGGGAGATGACATTTGGGGATAACTTACCCACGGCGATGGAAAGACGAGGTCTTCCTAATCTGCGGATTGTAGTCATTTCGCATCGACTACACATGCCAATAGACCAAAAACAAAAAAAAAGATCAAAAAGATAAAAAGAAAACTAGTTAACACTTATTTCAATTTCAATTTCAGTAAGTATTAATAACAAAATAACCATAGTTTTCAACTAATCAACAAGTATATTTTGACTAATGATAACCCACAACATAAAAATAATGAATGTCCATGAAAGGAAAACTTTTGTTTTGTTCTGTTTTTATTATCTATACAAGATTTTAACAGGGCGATACAACAACAATGACAACAACAGCAGCAATAATAATAATAGTAATGATAATAATAATAATAATAAAAACAACAAGAATAATAAAAAAAACCCAACAACAACGACAACAACAGCAGCAATAATAATAATAATACTGATAATAATAATAAAGCAACAAGAATAATAACAATGCTATACCTAACCATCTCCAGGACAATGCTATACCCTAACCACCTCCAGGACAATGCTATACCCTAACCATCTCCTGGACAATGCTATACTCTAACCACCTCCAGGACAATGCTATACCCTAACCATCTCCAGGACAATGCTATACCCTAACCATCTCCTGGACAATGCTATACTCTAACCACCTCCAGGACAATGCTATACCCTAACCACCTCCAGGACAATGCTGTACTCTAACGATCTCCTGGACAATGCTATACCCTAACCACCTCCAGGACAATGCCATACCCTGACCATCTCCAGGACAATGCTATACCCTAACCATCTCCAGGACAATGCTATACTCTAACCATCTCTAGGACAATGCTATACCCTAACCATCTCCTGGACAATGCTATGCCCTAACCATCTCCTGGACAATGCTGTGCCTAACCATCTCCTGGACAATGCTATGCCCTAACCATCTCCTGGACAATGTTATACCCTAACCATCTCCAGGACAATGCTATACCCTAACCACTTCCAGGACAATGCTATACCCTAACCATCTTCAGGACAATGCTATACCCTGACAATCTCCAGGACAATGCCATACCCTAACCATCTCCAGGACAATGCTATAGCTTAATCATCTCCAGGGCAATGCTACACCGTAACTATCTCCAGGACAATGCCATACCCTAACCACTCCAGGACAATGCTATACCCTAACCATCTCCTGGACCATGCTACACCCTGACCATCTCCTGGACAATGCTATACCCTGACCATCTCTGGACAATGCTACACCATGACCATCTCCAGGACAATGCTATACCCTGACCATCTCCTGGACAATGCTACACCCTGACCATCTCCAGGACAATGCTGTACCCTAACCATCTCCTGGACAATGCTGTGCCATAACCATCTCCTGGACAATGCTATGCCCTAACTATCTCAAGGACCATTCTCCACTGACTGGCACCAACAAAAAACATTTCTCTTTTGTTTTTGTTTTCTAGGAAACAGATCCCTGAACCTTTTCATTTAAACAAACAAACACAAGAGGGGGATAACAAACAAAAGAAAAGAAAAGAAAACAAAACTAAACAAAAATTTACTTTTATCTGTGAATGCTGTGGGGTGAAAAAAGGGAGTAGATTCTGCAGAAAATCCTGAGAAGTGAAGAACAAAACAAACAAACAAACAAAAACATGACGGAGAAGAAACACTTTGGGCGATAACTTAACGACTGGGAAAGACCGAGGGATCTCCCTAACACTGCAAGGAAGTGAAGAATTTGGCCAATCACGAATCCCTACACATAGGCCAATATTGACCAAAAAAAAAAAAAAAAAAAAATAGAGAAAGAGATGGAAAAAAAAACCCCGTAAGTTAAACAACTTAGTTTCAAATTCAGATTCTTTCCGACTAGAATGTAGTTCATCATCCATACAAATATAACATATGTTGTCTTGAAGGCTGAGGATCAACAAGGTCATATTTTGTACTAATATGCGGCCATTATTTTCTCCCACGCACCAAAAAATAGTGAAGTGTTCCTCTTGGAAAGGAAAAGCGGCCGTGTTTTTGTTTTTGTTCTTGTTTTTTTTTCTTTTCTTGTTTTAACCTAGGGCGATACATGAGCTTCAAAAGACGTGTTCAGAAAAGCCTTGGAGACGGGATTAACAAACTGTTTCTGGCATGTATCGCAAGAGAAAATCGGTAATGTACTTATGCGTGTGCGTGTGTGTATCTAGGTGTAGGAGAATGTCCAATAAAAGCTGAGCTGCGTTCACTTCGTATGGTAGAAAAGTTCTTAAATCAAGCAGTTTGTCACAGTGTCACAGATTCGCGAACATCGTCCATTAAACAGAACAGATTTCAAACAAACTTGGAAGCATCCGGTGATTCCAGCTACGTTGTGGCTTTGTGGTTTCAGTATGAACGGTGATTATCCACATCCAACCGACAGACTGATATACACAGACACTGATACAGACAGACTGACAGACCGGTCGACACGCGCACACACGCGCGTACACTTACCTATACACGCGCATCCATATCACACTTTACAGATTGATAGTTACACAAGTACGCACACACATGCTCTCTCTCTCTCCCTCCCTCCCTCTCTCTCTCTCTCTCTCTC
Source organism: Conus canariensis (assembly GCA_033310375.1). Classification (NCBI taxonomy): domain Eukaryota; kingdom Metazoa; phylum Mollusca; class Gastropoda; order Neogastropoda; family Conidae; genus Conus; species Conus canariensis. The sequence continues at coordinate 70,809,916 of CM065729.1, forward strand.
TCTCTCTCTCACACACACAAACACCCACACCCACACACACACTCACTCACTCATACCTAGTCATGTTGTTAACCTGTCCAAAACCGATTGCCATAAGCTCCAACAACATGAACCAATAATCGATCAGAGAACACAGGCAGCTCGTTTAAAGTGTGAGCAACATGGACCGGTTCACGGACACAACGCAGGCCTCCAGAAACAGTCCTCAGTTGTCTGCAGTAACGAACACAGCTGCGCACAACAAGCTCGTTGATATCAGGAGACAAGCGAGCATCGCTTGGTTTGTCCTCGTCAACAACTACTGTACATGACTGAACGTAAGCGTAACGTGTGTATATACCGTACGCAGTGAAATGAGAAACAGAACAGTACACAAAGACGACAACACAAGTTACGTAAAAAACCCCTAGAAGGATCACTTAATTGCATTTCCATGAGGGGGGGGGGGGGGGGGGGGAGGGGGGGAGAGATGAGAGCATTAGTGAAAGTGGAGGGAAGGAGGGGGGCAGGATATCTGGACCAAGAAGGAGGAGAGGGAGGGGGAGGTGGGGGAGAGGGATGCAGCACCACACGGAGAAGGAGGAAGTTGCATAGCTAGGATCCGGGGTTTTGTTTGTGTTTTGTTCATTGACTACATGAGGAGCACACTGAGAGAGAGCAAGGTGCGCAATACGCACCGAGACAGCGAAATGTTTCCCCCGGTTTTCACGTCCGCTGTCTCAATGCTCTCCCTTTACGGCGGAGGACAGTGATGATCTCCCTTGCTGTCCCGACTGTCCAATGCTTTAGCGTTCACTCTGTCGGCGATCGCCCTCCCCAAGACCAAGTGGTCAGTGTCAGTGAGAGGTTGCACGTTCGTTTCTCAGCACATGAATAAGTCACCAGTTTCACTGACAAGGAAACACAAACACAACAAAAGCAAAGATGACTTGATAACGCGATGAGTATTACGGCTGGAAATCCACCTTCTCTGCCCCATCCGGCGACTCCCACATCTGAATGTGGAGGGAAACCAGCGGATGCACAACACTCCATCGGTCAGAACGTCAACTGTTTCGCACTTGACTCGTATCAACACAGGCGTAACTGACCCATCAAGGCTGACTCTTAAGTCACTGACACTGTCGTTCTTCACCATGGAAGTCAGTACTGAACACTGGCTTCAGAGCTCAAGCGAAAACTCCAGGCATCCTAGACAGATTCCCCGCATCTCGTACAAGGAACATAACACAGATGACCATGTCAGGGTCCTAACCAACCCAGGGCTGGCAGACAAGAACGCTAACTCGCAGCTATCAAGCGCTGCAAGCATGCTTGGTACAGGCAGGTACTTGCCCATGACACGCTGTCCAAAACTGTTTGACAGAACACAGTGGAGGGAGAACTTCTCACAGGCTGAACGGAAGAAGTTTTTGGATGGACAACATAGAAGAGCGGACTGGTTTCAACATCTCTACCCTGTCTCGCATGATTGGGGAGAGAGGGAGCTGTAAAAATCTTTGACAATCCAAAATTTTGTCACAACACCTCTGCAACCTCGAGTTACGGGTAAATGTCATGATAACACACGTCTTCACTTGCATTTCAACCTTGCTGACACATTCCCATTGTGAGGTTGGGAGGTGCTGCCCCAAAAGAACGAAAGCAAGAAGCAGTACACAGCATAGGCATGACTCACATGGATAAATGCAGGCATGAGCAAACTCGTTTCGCAAACTTGTCAACATACGGATAGCGCCGACACAGGCTTCGCTCAAACGGGCAACACGATTGCACGCAATGATAATATCCTCATCAGGAGAAGGACATCAGCATTCCACATCTGACGTAATGTCGTCTTCAGTACCAGGAGACTAGAGTCATGACTACGGCGAGAATTCACCAAGGCGCCATCTTAGTGTGAACACTGTAACGAAGGCAGTCTTTGACCTGAAAACTGTCAACTAACACAGGCGTCGTTTGAAAACTATCCAAGGCTGGCTTCATCTCAACACTGTATCCAAGACAGGCTTAAGTTGCGAAGTAACCAAGGCAGTCTTAATGTGAAAAAAAGTAACAAAGATACGGTTGGTTTCAGTTTCAGACTGATATTTCAGCTAAGATACCCTCTGTCTAAAATCTGTAACCAAAGCGGTCTCAGTCTTAGACACCAACAGCCGCTTAACACAGCATCCGCTTTTCTGCCCATTTCAGACGATTTGGTCATCGCCCGGCCAGTCACTAAATGATTCCCCATGCCTGTTCACAGCTAGCTTCAAAGCAAGCTCAAACTCCCAGACCTGTCGTCTCGCACTTTAGACTGTATTTTCAAACACGAACGCGTAGCACGTGCCCACAGCCACCACGCACAGTGAAAGGCTTTAAGTTTATAAAAAAGAGTAGGTAGGGAAGTCAGTGTCCAATCGGGTTACCGTTCAACCCCCCCCCCCCCCCCCCCCCCCCCATCCTTTCCCCCACCACTCATCATACTTTGGTCTCTGAGGTGTTGTGCACATCGGTAGTCTTGGTGGTGTTGTTGTGGCCATGAATGGACACCCATGTGTTCATGGTCTTTGAGCCCTCCTGCCGCAGACTGCTGTGCAGTGAGCTGTACTCCCTGGACAGTGACAGGGACACCTTGCCGTACGGCATCTTCACGAACAGTCCCTTCAGCTCCTTGCGGAAGATCTTGCTGGTGATGACGTAGAAGATGATGTTGAAGGCGTACTGTGTGATGCCGAACTCCTTGATGGCGGCCTGCACCAGCTGGTAGTTGATCCAGCGCTGGAAGCACGGGTCACTCATAGTCTGGCTCAGCAGCGGGTAGGGCCAATCGTAGTCGAACTCGTAGAAGAGGGTGTAGACGATGGTGACGGGGAGGGTGGTGAGGATGAGGTAGAAGGACACAGCCAGCAGCATGACAGTGGTGGCAGAGGTGCGCTGGGAGTGGCCGTGCAGCGTGACCTGCTCCATGCGGGACAGGCGCCACATCTCAGCGATGACCAGGATGTTCAGCACCAGCACGGTCAGTGGCACCAGCGCGAAGGTCAGGATCTCGATGCTCAGGTTCCACAGGATCAGCAGGCTGGTGTTGCCATTCCGACTCACCTGCCCACATGCCCACACACACAGACGGATACAGTCACACGCACGTGCATGTACGCGCGCACGCATGCACACACACACACACACACATACACGCACGCACACACGCACGCACATATACACACACACGCACACAGGCATGCACACGCACATGCACGCATGCACGCACACACACACATGTACGCACGTACGCACACACACACACACACACACACACACACACACACACACACACACACACCACACACACGTGAAATAGATGCGCAATTAAGAACATGTATAGATGCTTGTCTGAAACAAAAAATGTACAAACAAAATCTAGTGTACGCGCACTCTTAAAAAAAAAAAAGAAATCATGCGCATAGAACAACAACTACAACAACAGAGAGAGAGAGAGAGAGAGAGAGAGAGAGAGAGAGAGAGAGATGGACGTCAAATGTGTCAAGGTCCCTGAAAAGGACCGAGAGTGGAATGGTGACAGACGAAGGACAGCAGCCGGGGTGAGGGGGGGGGGGGGGGGGGGGGGGGGGGGGAGGGGGGGGGGGGGGGGGGGGGGAGGGGGTGTTGGGGATCACAGGAAGAGAGGAGGCAGTTGTGGAAAGACATGGGCTACAAGGAACAGGTGGGATGCAGGCAGTTGGGATGGGGAATGGGAGGAAGGGGAGAGGGGGAGTAGGGTGGAGGACCAATGACGGCATCGAAAAGCGTTCACCCTTACGGCAGCCTTCTTATTCATAACGATCGCTGTTCTCTGCCGGTCTGCTGAACATGTGTGTCAACTTTGTACACCACATTCTTTCACGCATCGTCACCTTTCCCTGTTTGATGTCGGGGTGGTGACGATCAATAAAAGGCCTACAACCACATGGAACCTTTCTTCCCCTCCCATCCCTCTACCCCAGATGACGTCCCCCTAGGAGCATGCGGTCATCAAAGCAGAGCTGAACAGACGTGTTGATGGCTCGAACAGTGCTTAATTCGCCATGAAACACGCTGCCACACCACTCCATTCTCTGTGTTCTGGAGGCTGTATTGAGTTACGGGATCAGGGACAACTGTTTGGGAAGCTGTTCTGTCTCTGCTTCATGGTGCAAATCTTTCATCAAAAATCGATCATGTGTATAGGAGGGGTGGAGGGGGGGGGGAGACATAGATGGGGTGGGGGTAAGGGAAGATGAAGAGGTGTTGAGGGTGGGGTGTTGATGGGAGGGGTGTGTGGGAAGGCTGGTGATAGGGGCTGGGGTTGATGGCGAAAACAGTATGATAGGCTTGGCTCAGCAGTGTCTGGGAGCAGGCTGATGAGGTTTGAACAATGAGGACACTATGTGCACAGAGCCTCTATCCTGTCGCCCCTGATTGAGGATAGTGACCCTGTGTGGTGCACAAGACCCTGAGCATGTGTGAGGGCGTTGGTAAAATAGATGGACATAGGGTGATGAATGAATGGACTAACAGAAGTGAAGGCGACTGTGTTTTTGATAGGGTCGCCAATGAAACTGAACAAAAATGTCAGTACTGGCCTCGTTCATATGAATCGAAAATTAGATGTATAACAGAGAGAGAGAGAGAGAGAGAGAGAGAGAGAAGAGAGAGAGAGAGAGAGAGACGAGAGAGCAGAGAGAGACAGAGACAGAGACAGAAGAACACACACAGAGAGATTTGCCTGTCAAATGTGTTGCAGTCCATGAAAAACAAAAACAACTGAGAGTAAAGTGATAATGGAGGAGCAGGGAGGGGAAGATGACAAGAGAAGGGGAGGTAGTTATGGTGGAAAGAAAAGGGCTACGAAGAACAGGTAGTTGGAATGGGGCTGTAGGAAGGGGAGGGGGAGTGAAGCGAAAGACAGTAAAATGGCGAGGAAAAGCGTTCACCCCTTACGGCGGCCTCCCTCACCACAACGATCGATGTTCTTTGCTGGTATGCTGAACGTGTGTGTCAGCTTTGTACACCACGTTCTTTCACGCATCATCACCTTTCCCCGTTTGATGTTGAGCCGGTGACGATCAATATAAGGCCCACAACTACATGGAACCTCCCCCCCCCCCCCCCATCTCCCAGATGACATCGCCCTAGGAGCATGCAGTCATCAAAGCAGAGCTAAACAGACGTGTTGATGGGTTTAACGGTGTTTAATTCACCATGAAACATGCTGTCACGCCATGCCACTCTCTGTGTTCTGGAGGCTGTATTGAGTTACGGGATCAGGGACATCTTTTATAGCAGCTGTCCTGTCTCTGCTTCAAGGCGCAAAAGAAATCGGTTATTTCTTTGAAATAAGAGAAGGGGGTGGGGGTGGGGGGGGGGGGGGGGGAGAGAGGGGAGAAAATAATGGGGTGGGGAAAGGGAGGGTGAAGAGGTATGGAGGTTGTGGGTAGGTTAATTGGAGGGGTGGAGGTGGGGTATGGGTTGAGCAGGAGTGGGAAGGGTGGGGATGGGGTTGGGGTCGATTGCGAAAGTGGTACGATAAGCTTAGCTAAGCAGTGTCTGGAAAGACGGCATGTGAGTTTGGAACAATGAGGATGCCCCTGTGCATAGAGCTTCTATCCTGTCGCCCCTGATTGAGGACAGTGGCTTGTGTGGTGCGCGAGACCTGAGCATGTGTGAGGGCGTTTGTAAGACAGATGGACATAGGGTGATGAGTGAAGAAAAGTGAAGATGACTGTGCTTTTCATAAGGTCACCAATGAAATCAAACAGAAAATACCATTACTGGCTGCATTCAAATGAATCACGAAAGAGAAATGCATTAGATGAACACGCAGATAGATTAATCAAGAGAGAGAGAGAGAGAGAGAGAGAGAGAGAGAGACAGACAGACAGACAGACAGACAGACAGACAGACAGACAGACAGAGAGTTGTATGTCAAATGTGTGGAGGTCTTTGCAAAACACTGAAAGTGGAATGGTTATGGAGGAAGGAGAAGGGTAAGGCAAAGCGGTGGGGAAAAGGTGTCAGAGGAGGAGAAGAGGTAATTGTAGAAATGAATGGGCTACAATGAATAGAGTGGGGTGCAGGGAATTGGGATAAGGAATGGCCTACAATGAATAGAGTGGGGTGCAGGGAACTGGGAGGAGGAATGGGCTACAATGAATAGAGTGGGGTGCAGGGAATTGGGATAAGGAATGGGCTACAATGAACAGAGTGGGGTGCACGGAATTGGGATAAGGAATGGCCTACAATGAATAGAGTGGGGTGCAGGGAATTGGGATAAGGAATGGCCTACAATGAATAGAGTGGGGTGCAGGGAATTGGATGAGGAATGGCCTACAATGAATAGAGTGGGGTGCAGGGAATTGGGATAAGGAATGGGCTACAATGAATAGAGTGGGGTGCAGGGAACTGGGAGGAGGAATGGGCTACAATGAATAGAGTGGGGTGCAGGGAATTGGATGAGGAATGGGTACAATGAATAGAGTGGGGTGCACGGAATTGGGATAAGGAATGGCCTACAATGAATAGAGTGGGGTGCAGGAATTGGGATAAGGAATGGCCTACAATGAATAGAGTGGGGTGCAGGGAATTGGGATGAGGAATGGCCTACAATGAATAGAGTGGGGTGCAGGGAATTGGGATAAGGAATGGCCTACAATGAATAGAGTGGGGTGCAGGGAATTGGGATGAGGAATGGGCTACAATGAATAGAGTGGGGTGCAGGGAATTGGGATAAGGAATGGCCTACAATGAATAGAGTGGGGTGCAGGGAATTGGGATGAGGAATGGCTACAATGAATAGAGTGGGGTGCAGGGAATTGGGATAAGGAATGGCCTACAATGAATAGAGTGGGGTGCAGGGAATGGGAGGAGGAATGGGCTACAATGAATAGAGTGGGGTGCAGGGAATTGGGATAAGGAATGGGCTACAATGAATAGAGTGGGGTGCAGGGAATTGGGATGAGGAATGGGCTACAATGAATAGAGTGGGGTGCAGGGAATTGGATAAGGAATGGCCTACAATGAATAGAGTGGGGTGCAGGGAATTGGGATAAGGAATGGGCCTACAATGAATAGAGTGGGGTGCAGGGAATTGGGATGAGGAATGGGCTACAAGAGTGGGGTGCAGGGAATTGGGATAAGGAATGGCCTACAATGAATAGAGTGGGGTGCAGGGAATTGGGATAAGGAATGGCCTACAATGAATAGAGTGGGGTGCAGGGAATTGGGATAAGGAATGGCCTACAATGAATAGAGTGGGGTGCAGGGAATTGGGATAAGGAATGGCCTACAATGAATAGAGTGGGGTGCACGGAAATGGGATAAGGAATGGCCTACAATGAATAGAGTGGGGTGCAGGGAATTGGGATAAGGAATGGCCTACAATGAATAGAGTGGGGTGCACGGGAAATGGGATAAGGAATGGCCTACAATGAATAGAGTGGGGTGCAGGGAATTGGATGAAGGAATGGCTTACAATGAATAGAGTGGGGTGCAGGGAATTGGGATGAGGAATGGGCTACAATGAATAGAGTGGGGTGCAGGGAATTGGGATAAGGAATGGCCTACAATGAATAGAGTGGGGTGCAGGGAATTGGGATGAGGAATGGGCTACAATGAATAGAGTGGGGTGCAGGGAATTGGGATAAGGAATGGCCTACAATGAATAGAGTGGGGTGCAGGGAATGGGAGGAGGAATGGCTACAATGAATTAGAGTGGGGTGCAGGGAATTGGATGAGGAATGGCCACAATGAATAAGTGGGGTGCAGGGAATTGGGATGGAATGGCCTACAATAATAGAGTGGGGTGCAGGGAATGGATGAGAATGGGCTACAATGAATAGAGTGGGGTGCAGGGAATTGGGTAAGGAATGGGCCTACAATGAATAGAGTGGGGTGCAGGGAATTGGATGAGGAATGGGTACAATGAATAGAGTGGGGTGCAGGGAATTGGATGAGGAATGGGCTACAATGAATAGAGTGGGGTGAGGGAATTGGGAGGAGGAATGGGCTACAATGAATAGAGTGGGGTGCAGGGAATTGGATGAGGAATGGGCTACAATGAATAGAGTGGGGTGCAGGGAATTGGATAGGAATGGCTACAATGAATAGAGTGGGGTGCAGGGAATTGGGATGAGGAATGGGCTACAATGAATAGAGTGGGGTGCAGGGAATTGGATGAGGAATGGGCTACAATGAATAGAGTGGGGTGCAGGGAATTGGATGAGGAATGGGCTACAATGAATAGAGTGGGGTGCAGGGAATTGGGATGAGGAATGGCCTACAATGATAGAGTGGGGTGCAGGGAATTGGATGAGGAATGGGCTACAATGAATAGAGTGGGGTGCAGGGAATTGGGAGAGGAATGGCCTACAATGAATAGAGTGGGGTGCAGGGAATTGGAGAGGAATGGGCTACAATGAATAGAGTGGGGTGCAGGGAATTGGGATGAGGAATGGCTACAATGAATAGAGTGGGGTGCAGGGAATTGGGAGGAGGAATGGGCTACAATGAATAGAGTGGGGTGCAGGGAATTGGGATGAGGAATGGGCTACAATGAATAGAGTGGGGTGCAGGGAATTGGAGAGGAATGGGCTACAATGAATAGAGTGGGGTGCAGGGAATTGGATGAGGAATGGGCTACAATGAATAGAGTGGGGTGCAGGGAATTGGGATAAGGAATGGGCTACAATGAACAGAGTGGGGTGCACGGAATTGGGATGAGGAATGGCCTACAATAATAGAGTGGGGTGCAGGGAATTGGATAAGGAATGGCCTACAATGAATAGAGTGGGGTGCAGGGAATTGGATTAAGGAATGGCCTACAATGAATAGAGTGGGGTGCAGGGAATTGGATAAGGAATGGGCTACAATGAATAGAGTGGGGTGCAGGGAATTGGGATGAGGAATGGGCTACAATGAATAGAGTGGGGTGCAGGGAATTGGGATAGAGGAATGGGCTACAATGAATAGAGTGGGGTGCAGGGAACTGGAGAGGAATGGGCTACAATGAATAGAGTGGGGTGCAGGGAATTGGGATAAGGAATGGGCTACAATGAATAGAGTGGGGTGCAGGGAATGGGAGGAGGAATGGGCTACAATGAATAGAGTGGGGTGCAGGGAATTGGGATAAGGAATGGGCTACAATGAATAGAGTGGGGTGCAGGAATTGGGAGGAAGGAATGGGCTACAATGAATAGAGTGGGGTGCAGGGAAATTGGGATAAGGAATGGCCTACAATGAATAGAGTGGGGTGCAGGGAATTGGGATAAGGAATGGGCTACAATGAATAGAGTGGGGTGTGCACGGAAATGGGATAAGGAATGGCCTACAATGTAATAGAGTGGGGTGCAGGGAATTGGATAGGAATGGGCTACAATGAATAGAGTGGGGTGCACGGAATTGGGATAAGGAATGGCCTACAATGAATAGAGTGGGGTGCAGGGAATTGGGATGAGGAATGGGCTACAATGAATAGAGTGGGGTGCAGGGAATTGGATAAGGAATGGCCTACAATGAATAGAGTGGGGTGCAGGGAATTGGGATGAGGAATGGCCTACAATGAATAGAGTGGGGTGCAGGGAATTGGGATGAGGAATGGGCTACAATGAATAGAGTGGGGTGCAGGGAATTGGGATAAGGAATGGGCTACAATGAATAGAGTGGGGTGCAGGGAATTGGATGAGGAATGGCCCACAATGAATACAGTGGTGTGCAGGGAACTGGTTAAGGAATGGCCTACAATCAATAGAGTGGGGTGCAGGGAACTGGATCAAGAATGGGTTACACTGAATAGAGTGGGGTGCAGGGAATTGGGATGAGGAATGGGCTACAATGAATAGAGTGGGGTGAAGGGAATTGGGAGGAGGAATGGGCTACAATGAATAGAGTGGGGTGCAGGGAATTGGATGAGGAATGGGCTACAATGAATAGAGTGGGGTGAGGGAATTGGGAGGAGGAATGGGCTACAATGAATAGAGTGGGGTGCAGGGAATTGGATGAGGAATGGGCTACAATGAATAGAGTGGGGTGCAGGGAATTGGATGAGGAATGGGCTACAATGAATAGAGTGGGGTGCAGGGAATTGGGAGGAGGAATGGGCTACAATGAATAGAGTGGGGTGAAGGGAATTGGGATGAGGAATGGGCTACAATGAATAGAGTGGGGTGCAGGGAATTGGATGAGGAATGGGCTACAATGAATAGAGTGGGGTGCAGGGAACTGGGAGGAGGAATGGCCCACAATGTTTAGAGTGGGGTGCAGGGAATTGGATGAGAAATGGGCTACAATGAATAGAGTGGGGTGCAGGGAATTGGTTAAGGAATGGGCTACAATGAATAGAGTGGGGTGAAGGGAATTGGGATGAGGAATGGGCTACAATGAATAGAGTGGGGTGCAGGGAATTGGATGAGGAATGGGCTACAATGAATAGAGTGGGGTGAAGGGAATTGGGAGGAGGAATGGGCTACAATGAATAGAGTGGGGTGCAGGGAATTAGATGAGGAATGGCCTTCAATGAATAGAGCGGGGTGCAGGGAACTGGGAGGAGGAATGGGCTACAATGAATAGAGTGGGGTGCAGGGAATTGGGATGAGGAATGGGTTACAATGAATAGAGTGGGGTGCAGGGAATTGGATGAGGAATGGGCTACAATGAATAGAGTGGGGTGCAGGGAATTGGATGAGGAATGGGTTACAATGAATAGAGTGGGGTGCAGGGAATTGGGATGAGGAATGGGTTACAATGAATAGAGTGGGGTGCAGGGAATTGGATGAGGAATGGGTTACAATGAATAGAGTGGGGTGAAGGGAATTGGATGAGGAATGGGCTACAATGAATAGAGTGGTGTGCAGGGAATTGGATGAGGAATGGGTTACAATGAATAGAGTGGGGTGGAGGGAATTGGATGAGGAATGGGCTACAATGAATAGAGTGGGGTGCAAGGAATTGGGAGGAGGAATGGGCTACAATGAATAGAGTGGGGTGCAGGGAACTGGGATGAGGAATGGGCTACAATAAATAGAGTGGGGGTGTGTGCAGGGAATTGGATGAGGAATGTAGGAAGAAGAGGGGGGGGGGGGGGGGGGCTGGAAAGAAGGACATATGATGGTGTTGAAAAGTGTTCACTCCTTACAGCGGCCTCCCTATTCACAACGAATGATGTTCCCTGCCGGTCTGCTGAACATGTGTGTCAACTTTGTACACCACATTCTTTCACGCATCGTCACCTTTCTCCGTTTGATGTCGGGGTGGTGACGATCTATAAAAGGCCCACAACCACATGGAATCTTTCTTCCCCTCCCACCTCTCTCCCCCAGATGACGTCCCCCTAGGAGCATGCAGTCATCAAAGCAGAGCTGAACAGACGTGTTCATGGCTCTAACGGTGCTTAATTCACCATCAAACGCGCTGCCACGCCACGGCGCTCTCTGTGAGCTGGAGGCTGTATTGAGTTACGAGATCATGGACATCTCTTTTGGCAGCTACCCTGTCTCTGCTCCCAAGGTGCAAAGGCTGCCTGAAAACATCGCTGATTTCTTCAGAATATAGGACATGGAAGGGGAAGAAAAGAATGGGGTGGGGGAAGGGAGGGTGAAGAGGGGTTGGGGGGACAGTGACAGGAGGGCGAGGATGGGGGTGGGGGGTGGGGGTGGGGTGGGGGGGGATGGGATGGAGGTCGATGACGGTATGGTCGTACGACAGGCGTAGTTAAGCAGTACATGGGAAGTGGGATAACGAGTTTGGAACAATGAGGACGCCATTGTGCACTGAAATTTTAACCTGTTGCACCAAACAGAGGGCAAGGTGGGTGCCTGAGACTAACAAATGTGAAAGGTGTTCTTACAATATATGGACAGAGGGTGAGGAAAGAATGGACGAACGATAGCGAAGACGACTGTGTTTTTGATCAGCTCACAGATGAAACTGAACAGAAATATCATTACAAGGCATGCTCACATGAATCACAAAAATAGATATATGAATAACAGATTAACAGATAAATAGATAGATAAATAGACAGATAGACAGATCATTAAATAGATACATACATACAAACAGAGAGAGAGAGAGAGAGAGAGAGAGGAGAGAGAGAGAGAGAGAGGAGAGAGAGAGAGAGAGAGAGGCGGGGATTCTATACTGAAAAAAAGCCCATAAAAGTTTTCTTCCCATAATGTAAAGAAAAAATCACCACCACCACCAACCTCCACCACCCTCATCACACACACACACACACACACACACACACACACACACACACACACACACACACACACACACACACAACCTACCTCAGGTCGCGGCCCGCACTGGTAGCTGGTGACCTGCGTGCTGTTGTCGTCGCCGCCACTGGGCAAGGGCTCCATGGTGTAGAAGTAGCCCTGCACGCCACTCAGGCACAGGGCAGAGGCCACCAGCAGGCCGATGACCAGCTTGGCCCGACGCACCGTGCAGTACTTCTCCCGCTTCAAGGAGTGGCAGACGGAGATGTACCTCTCTGTGGTGAACCCCAGCACCAGGAGGGGACCCAGGTACTGTGCGCACAGGAAGATGATGGGGAAGATCTGGCAGAAGACCGGCATGTCTAACGGATGCCCGCCCCACAGCATGTGGAACTCGAACACCACGTGCAGCGACAAGAAGATGAAGTCGTCCAGAGCTAAGGCCGCCAGATAGCAGCCCGACGAGTGCCGCATCCTCTTCTGGATCCAGACGAGGAAGGACAGGATGTTGCCCGGGAAGCCGATGCAGTAGATGAAGATGGTGACGTACTTGTCCACGCTGATCACCTCCGGCTTCACCCTCTTGAACAGCTCCATGGGGTCGCTGGGCACCAGCTCGTCGTCTTCGGGTAAGGCTTGGTCCGTGGTGGCGTCGGGGAAGGCGGGGAGGGAGGTGTTATCGGTGATATTGGTCAGGGTGGTGATGGTGGTGGTGGCGGTAGCGAGGGGGTTGAGGGAGGGAGTGAGCGCCTGCGTGCCCGTGTGGTGGAAGGGCAAGAGGAGGAGGAGGAGGGCGGCCATGGCGGTCAGCCTGAGGTCCAGAGGGCCCTGGGGAAGGTGGCAGGGTCCCATCTGCAACAAGAAGTTCTGTTCGAGGAGGCGTCAATGCACACTGGGCCATATTATGCTACAGACATCCGACAAGCCACGGGTCCACATGATGTACAGCATAACTTCGGACAAAAAGGAAGAAAGAAAAGGGGAAAGAAAGGAAGTAAGGAAATAAGAAGAAATAAAAAACGGAAGAAAGAAAAAAAAGAAAGAAAGAAAGGGAGGGAGGAAAGAAGAAAGGAAGAAGGAACGAAGGAAGAAAGAAAAAGAGGAAGAAAGAAAGAAAGGAAGAAAGAAGGAACAAAAGAAAGAAACAAAGAAAGTAAAAAAAATGGACGAAGGAAGGAAGAAATAAAGTAAGGATGAAAAAAAGAAACAAAAAAAAAGAAAGAAAGGAAGGAAGGAAAAAAGGAAAGGAAGGAAGAAAGAAAGAAAAAAAAAGAAAAAAAAAAGAAAAAAGGAAGGAAGGAAGAGAGAAAGAAAAAAACAAAAAACAAAAAAAAGAAAAAAAGAAAAAAGGAAGGAAGAAAGGAAAGGAAGAAACGAAAGGAAGGAAGAAACGGAGAAAGAAAGAAAGAAAGAAAAGAAGAAAGGAAAAAAAAAGAAAAGAAAGGAAGTCAGAAAGAAAGAAAGAAAAAAAAATGCAAAAGAAAGAAAGGGAGAAAGAAAGAAAGAAAGAAAAAGAAAAGAAAACAAACAAACAAAGAAAACCTACAGAAACCTAAAGCAACATAGGAAAGGAAAAGATGCTTTAGGGGCACACGTAAAGGTATTTTGCAGATGCCTTACCTTGGAAATAATGCAGTGCGCTAGCTGGGCCTTGGAAAAAAAAAACCCACCCCCGCAAAAACAACAACAAAAACAAAACAAAACAAAACAAAACAAAACAAAAAAAACACCCAAAAAATCCTTTTTTTTTTCTTTAACCGTCGATGTATAGTTGGAAGATGATGATATAAAAAATAACCCTGTAAGATAGAGTTAGAAAGAGATGGAAGTTAGTGTCTATCCTGTTACATGTGTTTTTCATGTATTTCAAAGGCAGCGCTATGAATGCCCCGAACGATGAGCAGATCTTTCATTTTCAAAAGGATTGGATACATTGGATTGGATACACTGTGTGCACGACACTTCGCCTCTGTGAAGAAAAATATTTTTTTAAACGATGTTTTATTTACCTGCAAATTTGCACAAGGCGTATCATTATAGGCAATTTTCCGTCATCGTAATTGTTGTGCATTTACTTTTTTTCGTGTGTGTGTGTGTGTGTGTGTGTGTGTGTGTGTGTGTGTGTGTGTGTGTGTGCGTGCGTGCGTGGTGTGTGTGTGTGTGTGTGTGTGTGTGTGTGTGTGTGTGTGTGTGTGTGTGTGTGAGAGAGAGAGAGAGTGTGTGATAAAACGTGTACACGAATGTCATATATTATTATTTGTGTTTAGATTGTTGTCACCAAAGTAGTAACCATTCCATGTTCAGCTGGCAATCTTGCCTACGCTGAGTTGGGTTCTGGAATACCAGTGCAAATCATGTTCTTTTCTGGTCTAGACAATGGTGTTTGTTCAATGAGGGCCAACACTTCCTCACAACTGCATGGAGGAGGTGATATTTGCATATTTTAGCATAGACAAAACAGCAATCAGTGGCACAAACGAAACATTTCTAAGCGGAGAGCCCCACTTGGTGGGTTGATTAAAAGGCCACGTGGATTGTTGAGTCATCGGTCGATTACTTGGCATTTTAGTCGCTGTCTGTATTGGACTGAATAATTAGCGCTGGAATCGATAATCACAATTTACACGACAAATTTAACAAACATAGCAAAGAAAATTCCCCCCACATGGCAATGTTGAAGGGAGGGAAAATTAAACTCTCAGTGAAGCTCTGAAGGATTGCAACGTAAATAGTATTCAACTGGGCACACACACACACACACACACACACACACACACACAACCTCCCCCCCCCCCCCACCTCCCCTCCAACACCCCCCCCCCCCACACAAACACTCTCATTCTCTCTCTCTCTCTCCCTCTCTCTCTCTCAACCTCCCCTCCCTTCACACACACCTCCCCACCCACCTCCCCTCCAACACACACACACTCTCTCTCTCTCTCTCTCTCTCTCATTCTCTCTCTCGACAGGGGGTGATCGAGGTACACGAAGTGGAGAAGTCACGTTGCATGTGCTCTGCCTTTCTATGTCGTTTTGTCCAGGCTAGAAGTGGAACTGTCACATGTCGGTTGTTGACAAATTGTGTCAGCTGTCATGCCTTCGGACAATCTCAGGTTCAGACCGGTATGTGGTGCATTTGCAGCGGTGTATGCACAATTCATGTCGAAGCGGGCAAAATTTAAGGCCGCCATGAGTGTGTCAGTGTTAATGTTGAAGACACGGACAGACGGTGTCACCCTTGGACTGTTACTCTCCCTGATGTTCTACGGAAATTTGTTGCGGCGTTGCGGTGACGTCGAGCTGAACCCAGGACCTGGCTCTAGGGACAACTTGCATCAGTCCCACCTCGGCAGTGGAGGTTCTGCACGACGAGACAGCGTCGGCGGTCAAGGAGCTCCCCCTGGTGCATCTACGCTTCCGTCGGACCCCTCCACGAAAGACGTGATGGCCTCCCTTAGGGAAGTAATTGGCTCCCTGAACGGTCTAAACAGTAAGTTAGACCATATGTGTGATGAGATGAAGGACTTGAAAGATGTGTACTGTTCTGTGAAGGATGATGTGTCTGCTCTAAGACAAGACATTTCTGACCGCAGGCAGGAGAACGAACGACTAAACTGTGAAAATGATAATCTTTGTGCTAAAGTGGAAGATTTGGACAGAAAAGTGGATGATCTGGAGAGTAGGCCGAAGATGAACAATCTTATTATCCATGGTATCCCACGCATGAAGAACGAGAGCTGGCAGGACTGTGAGGACAAGGTGAAAGAAATGTTGACTGATAAACTAGAATTTTCTGATGATGTTCTGTTTGATAGAGTCCATCGCCTTAATGCAAAACCAGAACCTCCTATCATTGCCCGGTGCACTTTTTTCAAAGATAAGGACGGGATTTTACGTGCCAAAAAGAATTTAAAAGGAACCGGCATTTTTATCGGGGAGGACTTTTCCCCCAGAATTAGGGAGATCCAGAAAAAGCTTTCTCCACATTTAAAGTCTGTCAGGTCTAAGGATAGAAAAGTTTTCATAGTATATGATCACCTCGTGATCGATGGGAAAAAGTTTGGGCTGGATGGTAGTGACAACCTTGTTCAACTTAGATAGGGGTGTGGCAGGCCCCATGACATAAAACATCCGTGTCACAAGATTCACTGTGTACCAAAAGTAAGTTGCCACCGATCATTGACAGTGTCTCTGTTCCACAGAAAGGCATGCACGACAGAGTTGTGAACTGTGTTAGTTAAAAAAAAATGTAACACAGATCCCGTGCATTTATGCACGGGGTTTTTGAAAGATGTTGGATGTGAGCGTGGCCATGTTGATGTGCTGAGCGAGAATGAAAGTTTGTGTGAGACCAGTGATCAATGCGACATGATGTTACAACTTGAAAGGGATTCCTTTCTTGAAGAGAGTGTGTGTGAATTTATAAACAAGGTATTTTTTTTTTACACTGGAATATATGCGGATTGTGTAATTAATTAGCAGACAGAGATTTCATCCAGTTTGTTTCTTCATTCGATGTTGTCTGTTTAGTGGAAACTTTTGCAGAAAAGTTTGAATCGAGTGCTTTTACATAGCATGATGTATTTGTAAAGTCAGCCGTTAAACTTACAAAACATGGAAGGTGTTCAGGGGGAATAATTGGCTTGGTACGGAAAGGTTTAGTTCCGTATGTTCTTCCCTTGAACTGTGAAAGTCCTTATTCAATGTTATTTTTGCTTGATAAAGAGTTTTTTGGTTTATATAAAACTGTCTTACTAGTTTGTATGCATGTTCCGCCTGAAAGTGCTCCGTATTATTCCTTAAATGGTTTCGATAATGGCATTGACTTGTTAGAAGACTGTATTGTGAAAAAGATGATATCGTTAGGTGATGTTGATATAATGCTATGTGGTGACATTAATGCGAGGACGTCGAATCTTGTCCTGGAAATCATTTGTGATCGTGAGTTATCCGTTTGTCACAATAGCAAGAACAGTTCTGACATTGTGATATGTTCCCAAGACAAAGTGCTTAACTTATATGGAAAGAAAATGTTGAACATGTGTACTGTACTGGGATTGCATTTTTTAAACGGGGTATGTAATGGCAACTCAGAGGGTCGTTTCACATGTATTGCTGACACAGGAAACAGTGTGAATGATTATTTCCTAGTATCTGTACACCTTTTTGAGTTATTGTGTGACAAGGTGACTTTAAAGTATTGGAAAGATTTGAATCTGACCACTTACTTCTTGTGTTATGCATAAATAAATGAAGTGACAAGATGTGTTTCAACCGAAAATCATATGCTGAAAGTGACCAGTTTATTGTTAAATATTGTTGGAACCAGGCTTTTGCTCAGCAATTCTCTTTTTCCATGAGTATAGAAGAGGTTCAGAAAAAGTTATCAGAAAGTGAAGACTTGATACATGTCGATGTCAATGAAGCGATAAATCAATTTGATATCGTTGTTGAAGATCAAGCTAAAATCATGGAGAAAAGAATACCAGTAAACAAAAACATCACGCAGAAAAATTGGCATGACCATGAATGTAAAACGTCTAAACGTAACATGCGTAGATTATTTAGAATATTTAGGAAAACGCTCGATGAAGAAGACAGGGTTCCATTTTGTATTGCAAGGCGTGAATACACGAACTTAAATAAAAGAAAACAGAAGGAGCATAATGACCGATTGTTAAACGAATTGGTGAATTCAATCCGAAGTCAACAACTCTTTTGGGAATCTTTTCATGAAATGTCAAAAAGGAGATCACAACCTTCCAACAACATTTCTATGTGTGAATGGTGTGAACATTTCAGAAATTTGCTGGAAAATGTGGACGATGAGAATGACAGTATGGAGGAAACTTTGAAGAGAATGAAAATGAAGTGTACATACATGACAGACCAGTATCTAAGGAAGAGATACTGCTTGCCATAAGGAAATTGAAAAATGGCAAATCTGCTGGGCCAGATGGTATGATTGGGGAATTTTTCAAGAATTCTAGTGAATATACTTTGGGCTTCTTAGTAAAGCTGTTTAATTTTCTGTTTGATTCTGGAATGTATCCTGGCAGCTGGAAAGAATCTGTGATTTTGCCTTTATTTAAGAAGGGCAATGTCAATGATGTGAACAATTATAGGGGGATATCATTGAGTAATATCTGTAGTAAATTGTATAGTTCTGTTATCAATGGCAGGTTGTGTGAGTGGGTGCATTATAACAATATAACTGGTGAACGTCAAGGTGGGTTCAAAAAAGGTTACTCAACAATTGACCATTTACTCACTTTACTAGCTGCGATTCAAAAACAGTTTGTAAGTAATCAAAAATTGTATGTTGCATTTGTGGATTTTGAAAAGGCCTTTGATTCTATCTCTCGTAAACTTTTATGGCCTATTTTGACGAAAAATGGAATTAAATTTAAATTATATCGATGGTAAAGAACATGTATATTGAAGTAAAAGCAAGAATAAGACAAGAAGCAAAACTCTCTGATTTGCTTATGTGTTCTCAAGGCGTTCAGCAGGGTGATGTTTGTAGCCCTATATTGTTCTCTTTATACATAAATGAACTTGCATTTGAAATAATTGAAAAGGGTAAACATGGAGTAACTTTTGATGCTATAGAATTGTATATTCTGCTTTTCGCTGATGACATTATATTACTGTCCACAACGGTAATTGGACTCCAGCGACAACTAAATAGTTTATATTCAGCACCAGACTGGAATTAAAAGTTAATATGAGTAAAACTAATATTATTGTATTTCGGAAGGGAGGGTACTTAGCGCAGTCTGAGAGATGGACTTATGGGAATGAAAGAGTCGTTGTAGTTAATGCGTATAGATGTCTTGGAATATACTTCACAACAAAACTTAGTTTCAATTTTGCATGCCAAGATATCGTAAAAAGATCGAAGAAAGCAGCAATAGCTATCCTTCACATTTTGTATAAATTAAATTGTAACTCATTTCGTGTTTTTTCAAAGTTGTTTGACTCACAAGTACAGCCGATTTTGCAGTATGGAGCTGAGATCTGGGCTTTCGAAACAAGTGTAATTATAGAGAAAGTTCATTAATACGCATTGAAGCGTTTCTTAAATGTTGACATCAGAACTCCTAATAACATGATTTATGGTGAACTAGGAAGGTATCCAATTTATCTAAACTCATATGTAACATGCATTAAATATTGGTTGAAGCTGACCAGAATGGATGAATATAGGATACCTTTTAAAGCATGCAGAATGTTGTTGTTTCTAGATAATAATGGTAAGAAAACATGGGCTTCCAAGGTACGACAGTGTTTAAATTCTTATGGGTTTGGATTTGTTTGGGATAACCAGGGTGTTCAGGACGTATCTAGGTTTTTGAAATGCTTTAAAGAGAGGATTATTGACTGTAGATGGCAGGACTGGCATGAACATGTCCATCATAGCGACAGATTTATACAGTACAGACATTTCAAGACTACTCATGAGTTAGAACCATATATTACTATAAAAATGAATCGATATATTATGAGCACATTGGCTAAATTTAGATTTGGTGTCTCTGACATTGCCTGCCATCCTTTAAGATATTCCAACCCTG
>CM065729.1:70834728-70869728 GCA_033310375.1 Conus canariensis
TGCTTTATGGCACAAACTGATGAGTCAAGGCATATCTGGGAAAATACTGCACGTTGTAATCAATATGTATGATCAAATAAAATCGTGCATTTTTCTAAATGGTCAAAAATCAGAGTTCTTTGGCAGTTTTAGGGGAGTTCGTCAAGGAGAAAACCTTTCACCCTTATTGTTTTCATTATATTTGAATGATCTACAACAGTTCCTTATTGACAATAACTGTTCTACTTTAGAATATGATTTAACGCAAGAGTTGAAACTTGAACAGTTTATTAAATTGCTTGTATTGTTATATGCTGATGATACAATTTTATTGGCAAATTCTAAATCAGCTTTGCAAAAAGAACTTAATGCCTTACATATATATTGCACGCAATGGCAGTTAGAAGTAAATCCAAAGAAAACAAAAATAGTTGTCTTTCATGGTCGAAATAGTATGCGTGAAATTTTTTTCTTTGGGAATGAAAAAATAGAGGTTCTTAATTCAATGAAATACTTAGGCATCGAGTTCAGCAGAACAGGTTCTTTTTACAAAGCAAAAAAATGTGCTTATAATCAGGCTCTCAAGGCAATGTTTTCATTTTACAAACTGCAAGAAAA
Source organism: Conus canariensis (assembly GCA_033310375.1). Classification (NCBI taxonomy): domain Eukaryota; kingdom Metazoa; phylum Mollusca; class Gastropoda; order Neogastropoda; family Conidae; genus Conus; species Conus canariensis. The sequence continues at coordinate 70,835,326 of CM065729.1, forward strand.
CAGAAATTGCCAATTGATGTTTGCATACAATTATTTTATTCCATAGTTGTACCTGTGTTGTTGTATGGTTGTGAAATTTGGGGTTATGAAAATGTTGATATATTAGAAAAGTTACAGTTACGTTTTTTAAAGTATCTATTTAGATTAAATAAAACTACAATGACTTCAATGATTTATGGTGAAACCGGAATCTATCCTTTATCTGTACTGATTAAAGTGAGAATGATAAGGTTCTGGGCTAACTTAGTTGTTCCTGATTCTAAGAAGTATTCAAACAAAGTATATAATATCTTACATGAACTATATACAAAAGGAATTTTCGTTTCACCATGGCTTAGTTATGTTAAAAGCATTTTATTTGAAACTGGTTTTGATTGTGTTTGGGAATCTCATTCATTCACAAACAGAAGTAACTTATGTAAGTGTGTTAAAAAGGAGTTGCAAAATAATTATGCTCGTGATTGGCGCAGTTCTCTTGAAAACAGCAACAAGTGTGTATTCTATAAAAGTGTAAAGACTGTCTTTGGAAAAGAACATTATATTTCTACCTTACCAGATATTTATGTTATATCTTTATTTAAATTTAGATGTAGTAACCATAAATTGCAAATTGAAATTGGAAGACACCATAATGTTCCAAGAGAATTGCGTATTTGTCGTACCTGTGAAATGGGTGAAATTGGAGATGAATTTCATTGCATCATGGAGTGTCCAAAATATAATGAACTTCGTGAAAAATTCATCCCTAAAAAATATCTAAAACCAAAGTCTGTTTTCAACTTTTGTAATTTATTTCAAAAAGGAAGACGCATTTGTTTGAATATTAGTAAGTTTCTAAAAAATGGGAAGATTGTTTAATGAGATCATTACAGTTCACCAGAATTCAGCATTTCGCAACTATGTTCACACATTGTTCTGAGTGAGTTTCGTATTTCTCTTTGTTACATTTGTATCCTCCATGCCCCAACAGGGGTCAAAGGATTAAATTTGAATTGAATTGAATTGAATTGAATTGAATTGTGTGTGTGTGTGTGTGTGTGTGTGTGTATGTGTGTGTGAGAGAGAGAGAGAGAAAGAGAGAGAGAGACAGACAGACAAACAGACGGCGAGAACCAAACGGGATTGAAAACGTTCATGGAGTTTCTTTTATTGTCATGAATATGGTTAACACTGAAAAAACCCCACAAAGAACCAAAGAAGGAAGTGCGGGCATCAGTTGGTGTGAATGGTTGCTGTGACAGACGAAAAGCACACTGAGTAACACGTGATGACGATGATGACGATGATGATGATACACTCAGAAGCCCGCGCCTGCCGCCAGCACTCCTCCATGCTACAGAAGTCACAACAGTGCCAGGGACACCAACAAATCCGTGTCCACGGACAATGTACAATTGAGCATGATTCTTCTTTTATAGAACACACACAAATCATGTGGACACGATTCAATGGTACACGAACACAGCCACAAAGAAAAACACAAACAAACAAACTTGCCTGTCAAACAGGACGACGCTTGTTATACAAGATGAACGAAACGAACAGGTAACTGGAAGCCACTTTTAAAGCAGCAGCTGAAACCGTTCGTCAGTATCCCCCCCCCCCCCCCTCTCTCTCTCTCTCTCAAACCAGTACACATCTCTCAAATTCTCACCGTATGTTTACACAATGCACATACATAAACAGACCCCCCCCCCCCCCCAAACTTTCAAATACAGTTTTATAAAACCCCATATTGTAATTATAAACAAAGACCTTCTCTCTCTCTCTCTCTCCAGGGCCGATATTTGAAGATGAAGATAACTGCTCTCATTGGTAGAGTTTGGCTTAGAGTCTGCCCGGTTGGTTTGTAGTGTTCCTTCATTAGTACCGTTAATGCTTTTTTTTTTCTTTTCATTTACCAACTTTTATACAGAACCTTAGGATCGGTTTTGAATAACCAGTCGCCATTATGAATCAAAAGTACTCCACCCTTTCCCTTACACCCAGACTACTGTTAAAGTTCTCAGGGGTAGAGGGTTTTGCTTTTCTGCCTCCTAACACAGCACTTCAACGATCCGCTGGTAAATGACCTGCTTCGCGTTTTGGTTGGCTGCTGACATTGATTCAGAAGACACCAAGTGTCCAGATGTACGAATGTGTTTGATCAGTATAGACGCAGCTAGCGCGCGATCGGCACGTGGCGACGCTGTGCTCAAAATACAAAGGAACTACCAAGTGGCAGCGCTCTGAACAGTCTGCATGTCTCCAAACAGTCTGCATGTCAGCCGAAACAAGGTCAGGGTGTTTAGTGGGTATCGTCAGAGTCCGTGACAGTCTGCGTCAGTGACTCCGAGAAACCTGCACTGCGTTAATGTTCGCAGGCTTTGCAGAATCACTGAAGTCAGAAATGCTTTGAATAACAAAAGACTACAAAAGAAGAGAAGACAGGTAAACAGGTAGCGTATTTAGATTAATAACAATTTCTCTCATCCCCCTCCCTCCCCCCGACCCCCCCCCCCCCCCCCCCCCCCCCCCCCCCACACACACACATTTCACACACTGCACAACATGCAGACCACTTTCAGACGGTTCTGGTTACATACTTAACGAAGTAAATCTGAAAAGAAATCTGAAACGAGGCTGGGAACAGTCAACAGCAAACAAGTAGGGTAACTCTGGCTCCCATGATGAAATGGTTACTGACCCATAAGTAAATCTGAAATAGTGTTCGTTACTTCGTACCAATAACGTACTTTTTTGTTTTTTTTGTTTTTTAGTAATTACTTCCTTTTTCCTTTTTCTATATATTGAACAGTTTGCCAAACTTTAGCACGTTAGGGTTTGTCCCGTTGTAGCTAGGGATCAGAATATTCGGTATGTAAGGAAGTTACATTTAGAAACGCAGCGAAACTCGTCTACCAGCACTGACAGATTACACTGATGACTGCAAGAACGTAGCCTGTACCTGTGGTTACATCATTTAACCTCTGAGAACGACTCCTTGCATGTGCCTATTTGATAGCTTCTCATAGCAAGTGCCAAGGGCGACAACTCTGTATGAACGCTGGTCACTGAATAATCAGGAAGGTGGACTCTGGTGACTGAATGATCAGGAAGGTGGACTCTCTGGTGACTGAATAATCAGGAAGGTGGACTCTCTGGTGACTGAATAATCAGGAAGGTGGACTCTCTGGTGACTGAATGATCAGGAAGGTGGACTCTCTGGTGACTGAATAACCAGGGAGGTGGACTCTGTGTCGAGAGAGTTGCATGCAACATGAGTGACAAACTGATCACTTGTAACCTGAGTATCTGGTAACTGACATCATGGTTGTACCACGATGATCGTGACGGACCTACTCAGGCTTTAGATTGCTCAAGTGAGGACAGAACATCATGCTTCCTGTGTGTTGAAATGAATCCGAAAGCAAAACCTGAGAAACTGACCATCAGTATGCTACGTAGCAAAATCACCTTTCTCTAGGTATATCATAACGATTATTGATCTTGTCTTACCTGGGGATAAGTGACGTCAGATGAACTAGACATCCTCAATGCACTTCTCTGTCACATGCAGAAAGGTTCTCAAGTCGTCTGTCGCCGCAAACCGGACGCATCAAGCGAGAAAAGAATCGGAAAAGATTGACATTGACACGGGAGGGCGGGATGGAGGGAGTGAGAAGGGGGAGTCGTGGGAGGGTGAGGGTGGGTGGTGTTGGTTTAAACCAACTGGGCTGCATTGCTGCATGGAGAACTGGGCGAATTCTTTCACTCACACACACACACACACACACACACACACACGGAGAGGCACGTGCCAATCGTCACGGTGAAGCACGTGCAGCACGATCTGTCAACCCAGTGTTAAGCAACAGGTGATTTTTGACAGCTCTGCTCTGCGCTAGGAAGGACCTTTACTGAGTCTGGCCAGTCGTGAAGCCCGACATGAATATGAATACATATGGAGAGAGAGAGAGAGAGAGAGAGAGAGAGAGAGAATAAATAATCTAGTTTCCAATCCTTCTCATTCCCGCATAAAATCTCGATTATCTTCAATGAAAACAAGATGAATAATGTCGTTAAAAGCAAGAAGTAAAAAAAAAGAAAAAAAAAAGTAAATCGTTTCTGTGTGATGCCATTATCATTCTCACCTCCCCTCTCGCCTTCCCTCACCTCCCCACATAAAAATAGTAACCTGTTCTGATAGGTCGACGGAAGAGTCGGCAGGTTTTCTGTCACATTCTGATTGGCCGGCACTGGCGACCGTTGGTACTGGCGACGTTATCTTTATCCATCACTTTTTGTAAGGACACGGTTGAACGGTCAGGCGCACGTCACAAACGGCCTTGGAAAAAGTGGTATGTCTCCCCAACGCTCTGGTACTAACAGGGGGAGGAGGACACTCAAAGGAGGGGGGGGGGGGGGAGGGGGACAGGGCGAGGAGCTGGGGGGGGGGGGAGAGGAGTGGGATTTGGGGAGAAAAAGGGGGAAGCCTCGGCAGGTCATACCTATTCAAGGAACTGTTCTAAATCGTTGATAAACTGTATGTCATTGCCAAGGCTGCGCTGTTCGTCCATCGTTGACGATTTCACTGGGTAAAGTACGCCCCCGGCGATGGAATTATGACGTCATGGTTTTCTTCGTTGGCCTTCTATAAGTTCTCTTTAGCATGCTACTATTGTTCTCTTTAGCATGCTACTATTGTTCTCTTTAGCATGCTACTATTGTCGGGATCCGCCAAAGACAGTCCCGTACACAAAGACTCAATTTTCCAGATAAAAAGAAACTGTCGATTTCCATGTTCAAATACAGTAATAATAACAATAACCCCAGAGACAACAACAACAGTACTAACGATAATGATAACCACAACAATAATGATAATAATAATGGTAATGATAATAATAATAAAAACAACAAGAATAATAACAACAACAACAACGACAACAACAGCAGCAATAATAATAATAGTAATGATAATAATAATACTAAAAACAACAAGAATAACAACAACAACAACAACGACAACAGCAACAACAGCAGCAATAATAATAATAATAGTAATGATCATAACAACACGGATTTTTTAAAGCGCAAATTCTAGAAATCCTCTCACAGCGCTTCACAAGATCTGCGACTATGTCACACCCAATCCGTCATTCACATATCTTCATAAAATGACTCTATGACAACTTCACACCCAATCCGTCATTCACATATCTTCACAAAATGACTCTACGACAACTTCACACCCAATCCGTCATTCACATATCTTCACAAGATGACTCTACGACAACTTCACACCCAATCCGTCATTCACATATCTTCACAAGATGACTCTACGACAACTTCACACCCAATCCGTCATTCACATATCTTCACAAGATGACTACGACAACGTCACACCCAATCCGTCATTCACATATCTTCACATGCGTAGTAGATGTAAAGATAACCCACAAACAGTCCTGACCTACCCATGCTTACTCTGTCAACAGGTATTCTTGCAATTAACACACACACACACACACACACACACACACACACACACACACACACACTCTCTCTCTCTCTCTCTCTCTCTCTCTATATATATATATATATACTATATATAGATACTAGACGTGAATCGGTTGAACGAATATGAGTCTGAGAGTCAAATGCGACTTATTCAACGTAGCTACGTATTAAAAAGAAACGCATCTATCATTACCATTTGTTTTTGTTAATAGTGAGGGACGTCGCAAGACGCGAGCGTCTAAGGAAGAAGAAGATAGGGGCGGGACGGGGAGGGAGGGGGGTGGGAGGATGGGAGGGGGGGGGGGGAGGCTGAGGAGGTGTGTAGACGTGACCTCATTCAGACAGAGTCGTGGCCCAAACCACAGACGACTAGTCGACTACAAAGGCGAGAGCAGAAAGTTTTGTTTTCGATCCTGTCCGATTTCGGCATCCAGTGAAGAGAGTGCAGACATGACGTCACATGATGAAACTTCAGAAACTCAGGTGACCGGTTGAACAGTGTGGTTCTGCCTTGTTTGAAGTTTACGGGGAAGGTATTTTAGTATTGTAATGTTTTGGGGCAGAGGACACAAAATTTTGATCTAATCCGTCACATATTGAAAGCACCAGCCCAAGTGTATTTTGGAAACATCCCGAATTTTAGAGTTGAATTGTATTAATTTTCATCCGGCTCTTGACACACACTTTCCGTTCTTTATGAAGATCTAACTGTATCAAATCAAAATTAAAAACCTACCGTTAACGACCCCCCCCCCCCCCCCCCCCACACACACACACACACACAATCCTTCTTGTACTAGCAGTATTCCTGACCCCAGATATTTGATGATAAGGTGACAAACTGTCTCCATTTGGTAGAATGTCTTGGTTTCATTTAAACGGAGACAAACATTATTGAATTCAGGAAGCACTTATGAAAAACATTACACGAGAAAAAAGACTACGTCCTGTATTATATGAGCATTTCTTTTTTCTACAGGCATTTTTCTGTGTATGTGGGATGAGAACAATAACATATAAATCCAAAATTTTTTTTCCATTAATTTCATAACTATACGTATCATTCCGAATAAGTATCATTCGCTTATCTCTGAATGATCAGGACATTTGAAAACAAAATCACAAACATAGTCACGCGAACACGCACAAGCGCGCCCAGAGAGAGAGAGAGAGAGAGAGAGAGAGAGAGAGAGAGAGAGAGAGAGAGAGAGGACTACACAGTTACACTATACATGGCACAGCTTGAAGCCACTGTGCGAGTTGCTTTCGAAGGGCAGAAAGACGGAATCCACCAGTGCGCTCTATCATTCAAACAATAAAGAAATAAACAAACGAATCAACAAAACGTTAAAAAAAAAGTAAACAAAGACAGAACCTCGCGAGTAGAGTGTCTCCGTCCTCTTCAGTGACAGAGTCACTCAAACAGCTCACTCTTCTTCTGTTATAAACGAACAAGTCTCTCTCTCTCTCTCTCTCTCTCTCTCTCTCTCTCTCTCTCTCTCTCTCTCTCTCTGTCTCCCTCCCCCTCTTTGCCACTCTCCTCTCTCTCTCTCAATTTCTCTCTCTCTCTCTCTCAATTCTCTCTCTCTCTCTCTTCTCTCTCTCTCTCTCTCTTCTCTCCTCTCTCCTCTCTCTCTCTCTCTCTCTCTCTCTCTCTCTCTGTCTGCCATCTCTCTCTCTCTCCTCTCTCTCTCTCCTGTCTGCCTCCTCTCCTCCTCTCTCTCTCTCGTCTCCCTCCCCTCTCTCTCTTTGTCCTCTCCTTCTCTCCTCTGTCTCCCACCCCCCCTCTCTCTCTCTCCTTCTTCTTCTCTCTTGCTCGCTCGCTCGCTCACTCTCGTGAACTGGTAGATCTGAAGATGATTGTTTCTTTGATGGCTTGAGAAGAGAACTCGTGTCTGATAAGTATTCTACTTGTCCGCTCCTGTTCCGATCATCAAAAATCTCCTGACGTCAAAAAAAAAAAAAAAAAAAAAAAAAAGTTCTCTGTTACACAGCGTTACACTTCTTCTGTACAAAGCTTTCAAGAAAAGGGCATATACACTGAGCGGATAAAGTACAATGGTGCCTGAATAAATAAAGATTTCACACTTCTAAGACTTGAATAATCATCACTGGCACACGACATACGGGCAATGATCGATTGCAATGAAGGTCTACGGCTTAACAGTAAGACATTTTATTATTATTCATTGTCTCTTTTTGTCGATCTGTCCGTCTGTCTGTTCGCGTCTCTTTCTGTCTGTTTCTCAGTCCCTCTCCCCCTCTCTCTCTCAGTCTATCTTTCTTTCTGTCAAACACACACACACACACACACACACACACACACACACACACACACACACACACACACATGTGCGCGCGCGCACGCATGTGCGCACTATCTATCTATTTATCTATCTACCTATCAATCAATCAGTCAGTCAATCAAGCAATCAATCTATCCATCTATCTATCTGTCTGCCTTTCTATCTATCTACCCACCAACCTACCTACCTACCTACCTACCTATCTATCTATCTATCTATCTATCTATCTATCTATCTATCTATCTATCTATCTATTTGCCTGCTTGCCTGCCTGCCTAAATCCAAATCAAAGATGTGGAGGGGGCAGGATCGACATCTCGCTTCGCTTTCCCTCTGTTCGCTCTTTTCGGAGTCCACTTCGTTGGCGCAGGTCATTAACCTAACCTGTACTGGGCGACAACATTATTCATCTGACTGGACTATTTTTCTGGTGTAAACCACATGCACGCCAGCTTCTTCTTGTGCGCTTTTCAACGAGGTTGGCCAGTCGTCTGCATTTAGCTTTCGCTCGCGTCTGAACCACCATATGTGCGCTTCAGAGTTGATAGTGTGAAGTTTTCAGCGGGGAAGCGTGGTGAACAGACAACCGACCTGTGGCCAGGAGGTAGATACAGAGTGAAGCAGGTCGACAGAAGGTGGAGAATGCCAACTGTGTGCGCCATGGGACTCCGCCTTGCCAAAGGCGGAGACACTGATCCTGTCTGCTCTAAATCTTTGTCCGAACCTACCCATCTACTGCCCCCCCCCCCCCCCCCACACACACACCAACACATCCTTGCTCCCTTCACACACACACACACACACACACACACACACACACACACCACACACACACACACACGCACGCACGCACGCACGCACGCACGCACGCACACACACACACACACACACACACACACACACACACACACTTTTGTTGTCAGCGATATAAATCGACCTAAACTTCCCGCATCTCCCAGCCCGCCATGGGAACTTCAAAGAGCATCATTTGATATTAGCCATACGTCGATGAAAAAAAGTGACAATGAAAACCTGATATGCCAAATAGTAAAAGAGTATATTGAAAATTCGTATCCCTTTCATCTTAAAATTTATACAGATGGGTCTCTTTTGGATACCAAAGAAGCAGGTGCAGCATTTACAATTCCTTCATTGAAAATTGAAAAATCTTATTATCTGGGAAAAAACAGATCAATTTTTACAGCAGAACTAACTGCCATTCTAATGGCTTTGTATTTTCTACTTGACATTTCAAATCCAATATTCCAAGTCCTCTTTTGCGTTGATTCAAAATCAGTTTTATTCGCCCTAAGTAAAACAAACCCTATAGTAAGACAAGATCTGATTACAGATATTCATCACCTAATACATTTCTTGATTATTAGGGGTACAAGAATTAGTTTCTGTTGGGTTCCTTCTCATTGTGGGATTCAGTTTAATGAGAGAGTAGACAGAGCAGCAAAACGGAGAGCGAAAAATACTAGCGGGTCGGAGGTTATCAGTATCCCATTGTCTATCCATGAGGGATACAGTCTTCTAGAAAATGCATGCTGGAAACATTTTAGGAAAAAACAACAAAATTCGGGATGTTCTCTTGATACTCGCATAAACCAGCTATTAAACTTTGACACACTTCATTCTTTTTATCAATGTAGTTTGCCGTTTTCTCGGATCATAATTTCGCTAATATATAAGATCAAACTAAACGCTTTTAAGACAAAGTTTTGCAAAAATATAACGTGCCTTTGTGGTGAAATGATAACAAATTCCCACATACTTTTCCACTGCAAACAGTTAAAACCTCATCTACCACCTCTACCTAATTGTTCTCTGGATACAGTTGTAACCGATTTATCACTAATGTGTAAAATTGCTGTTTCATTGCATCAAAGTCCTATTTTTTCTGTTTGTAAAATGGAAACTGGTGTTTTAGTAACGTCCTTGTTATGACCGGTTATTCTTCGATGTTTTATAGTTAGTTATCCATTTTTTGCTGTTGCTGTTAATGTTATTCTTATAGATTAGGTTTGTCTAATATCACATAATGTGTATAGACGTTAAATTGAAGACCTAACACACACACACACACACACACACACACACACACACACACACACACACACACACACACACACACTCAGCCAATCCACCCGTCCCTTCCACTGTCCAGTACAATAAGAGTAGCAACGAGCTGAAAGCTGATAGTGTGCTCTACAACATTACATTACACAACTGACAGTTTTGGTGTCTGCACAAGAAACATGTTACATTTTATACCATGAACTGAAAACGTATCAGAAGTACACAAAAGTAAAGAATGACGAAAAACAAGGATAAATTAACAAAAGGAATAACAAAGAAAAAAAGAGAAAGAGAATGGAATTTTCATAAAGAAGAGACATTGCTCACAGCGGCTGTCTTGTCTGGTTCATAGCATCGTTCTTCATACAGTTCTTTGTGCCATGGATGGTATTTTCCTTACAGTTCTTTGTGCCATGGATGGTATTTTCCTTACAGTTCCTTGTGCCATGGATGGTATTTTTCTTACAGTTCTTTGTGCCATGGATGGTATTTTCCTTACAGTTCTTTGTGCCATGGATGGTATTTTCCTTACAGTTCTTTGTGCCATGGATGGTATTTTCCTTACAGTTCCTTGTGCCATGGATGGTATTTTCCTTACAGTTCTTTGTGCCATGGATGGTATTTTCCTTACAGTTCTTTGTGCCATGGATGGTATTTTCCTTACAGTTCTTTGTGCCATGGATGGTATTTTCCTTTCAGTTCTTTGTGCCATGGATGGTATTTTCCTTTCAGTTCTTTGTGCCATGGATGGTATTCTCCTTACAGTTCCTTGTGCCATGGATGGTATTTTCCTTAAACAGTTCCTTGTGCCATGGATGGTATTTTCCTTACAGTTCTTTGTGCCATGGATGGTATTTTCCTTACAGTTCTTTGTGCCATGGATGGTATTTTCCTAACACAGTTCTTTGTGGCATGGATGGTATTTTCCTTACAGTTCTTTGTGCCATGGATGGTATTTTCCTTACAGTTCTTTGTGCCATGGATGGTATTTTCCTTACACAGTTCTTTGTGCCATGGATATTATTTTCCTTACAGTTCCTTGTGCCATGGATGGTATTTTCCTTACAGTTCTTTGTGCCATGGATGGTATTTTCCTTAAACAGTTCTTTGTGCCATGGATGATATTTTCCTTACACAGTTCTTTGTGCCATGGATAGTATTTTCCTTATAGTTCTTTGTGCCATGGGTGGTATTTTCCTTACAGTTCTTTGTGCCATGGATGGTATTTTCCTTAAACAGTTCTTTGTGCCATGGATAGTATTTTCCTTACACAGTTCTTTGTGCCATGGGTGGTATTTTCCTTACAGTTCTTTGTGCCATGGATGGTATTTTCCTTACAGTTCTTTGTGCCATGGATAGTATTTTCCTAACACAGTTCTTTGTGCCATAGATGGTATTTTCCTTTCAGTTCTTTGTGCCATGGATGGTATTTTACTTTCAGTTCTTTGTGCCATGGATGGTATTTTCCTTTCAGTTCTTTGTGCCATGGATGGTATTTTCCTTACAGTTCTTTGTGCCATGGATGGTATTTCCCTTACACAGTTCTTTGTGCCATTGATGGTATTTTCCTTTCAGTTCTTTGTGCCATGGATGGTATTTTACTTTCAGTTCTTTGTGCCATGGATAGTATTTTCCTAACACAGTTCTTTGTGCCATGGATGGTATTTTCCTTTCAGTTCTTTGTGCCATGGATGGTATTTTCCTTACAGTTCTTTGTGCTATGGATGGTATTTTCCTTACACAGTTCTTTGTGCCATGGATGGTATTTTCCTTTCAGTTCTTTGTGCCATGGATGGTATTTTCCTTTCAGTTCTTTGTGCCATGGATGGTATTTTCCTTACAGTTCTTTGTGCCATGGATGGTATTTTCCTTACAGTTCTTTGTGCCATGGATGGTATTTTTCTTTCAGTTCTTTGTGCCATGGATGGTATTTTCCTTTCAGTTCTTTGTGCCATGGATTGTATTTTCCTTACACAGTTCTTTGTGCCATGGATGGTATTTTCCTTGATACAATCATCTGTGGCGTGAGTGGCATGTTCTTTTTCCGATTCTTTGTGACATGGATGACATCGTAGATCAGATATAAAATCATTTTCACTCGAGGAAGAGAATCAGCTCTGGACTGATGATATTAACGGTGGTGTTTTTAGAGCATCCCTCGACGCTTCGTGTATGTCGCCACTACAGGTATTCCTGTTTCTACTGTTATGCCCTCTTTTTCTATGCCCATTTACACTCCCCCATCCTCTCCCTAGCTTCTTTCTCCAAAGTTTTTGCTTAGTCATAGTCTCAATGACAGATTGCTTGTTGGTCTGCACCTCTTTTTCACTTGTACGTATTTGTGTCCAGAATATAACGAGGTATGATGAGATTTGCAGTTTTTCATCATAGCATTGATGTTGTACACAAAAACATCTTTTTGCCTTAAATCGATAGGGGAACTTTTAATCAAAGATATATGACAAAAGTATTCTTGAGTTCATTTGACCAAAGGCATTTTCATCACAGGGAATAAACTGTTCTTGAGTTGACTTGATTAAAAAGTTTCTTTATCACAGATAAAAGTAGTACTACATCACCTGAAATACGCTAACCATCTCCAGGACAATGCTACACCCTGACCATCTCCAGGACAATGCTCTGCCCTAACCATCTCCAGGACAATGTTATACCCTAACCATCTCCTGGACAATGCTATACCTAACCATCTCCTGGACAATGCTATGCCCTAACCATCTCCAGGACAATGTTATGCCCTAACCATCTCCTGGACAATGCTATACCCTAACCACCTCCAGGACAATGCTATACCCTAACCACGTCCAGGACAATGCTATACCCTAACCACCTCCAAGACAATGCTATACCCTAACCACCTCCAGGACAATGCTATACCCTAACCATCTCCAGGACAGTGCTATACCCTAACCACCTCCAGGACAATGGTATACCCTAACCACCTCCAGGACAATGCTATAACCTAACCATCTCAAGGACAATGCCATACCCTAACCACCTCCAGGACAAAGCTATACCCTAACCATCTCCTGGGCAATGCTATACCTAACCATCTCCTGGACAATGATATGCCCTAATCATCTCTAGGACAACGCTATACCTAACCACCATATGACAATGCTAACCTAACACCTCCAGGACAATGCTATACCTAACCACCTCCAAGACAATGCTATACCCTAACCATCCTCCAGGACAATGCTATAACCCTAACCACCTCCAGGACAATGCTATACCCTAACCATCTCCAGGACAATGCTATACCCTAACCACCTCCAGGACAATGCTATACCCTAACCATCTCCAGGACAATGCTATACCCTAACCACCTCCAGGACAATGCTATACCCTAACTACCTCCAGGACAATGCTATACCCTAACCATCTCCTGGACAATGCTATACCCTAACCATCTCCAGGACAATGCTGTACCCTAACCATCTCCAGGACAATGCTATACCCTAACCACCTCCAGGACAATGGTATACCCTAACTACCTCCAGGACAATGCTATACCCTAACCATCTCAAGGACAATGCCATACCCTAACCATCTCCAGGACAAAGCTATACCCTAACCATCTCCTGGACAATGCTCTACCCTAACCATCTCCTGGACAATGATATGCCCTAATCATCTCTAGGACAACGCTATACCTAACCACCTCCAGGACAATGCTATACCCTAACGACCTCCAGGACAACGCTATACCTTAACCACCTCCAGGACAATGCTATACCCTAACCATCTCCAGGACAATGCTATACCCTAACCATCTCCTGGACAACGCTATACCTTAACCACCTCCAGGACAACGCTATACCTTAACCACCTCCAGGAGAACGCTATACCTTAACCACCTCCAGGACAACGCTATACCTTAACCACCTCCAGGACAATGCTATACCCTAACCATCTCCAGGACCGTGCTATACCCTAACCACCTCAAGGACAGTGCTATACCCTAACCATCTCCAAGACAATGCTATACCCTAACCATCTCCAGGACAGTGCTATGCCCTAACCACCTCAAGGACAGTGCTGTACTCCAACCATCTCCAGGACAATGCTATACCCTAACCATCTCAAGGACCATTCTCCACTGACTGGCACCAACAAAAACATTTCTCTTTTGTTTTTGTTTTCTGGGAAACAGATCCCCGAACCTTTTCATTTAAACAAACAAACAAACAAACACAAGAGGGGGATAATAAACAAAAGAAAAAACAAAAGAAAAGAAAAGAAAACAAAACTAAACAAAAATTTACTTTTATCTGTGAACGATGTGGTGTGAAAAAAACCCAGTAGATTCTTCAGAAAATCCTGAGAAGTGAAGAACAAAACAAACAAACAAAAATGACGGAGAAGAAACACTTTGGGCGATAACTTAACGACTGGGAAAACCGAGGGATCTGCCTAACACTGCAAGGAAGTGACGAATTTGGCCAATCGCGAATCCCCACACATAGGCCAATATTGACAAAAAAAAAAAAAAAACATGAAATAGAGAAAGAGATGAAAAAGAATCCCCGTAAGTTAAACAACTTAATTTCAAATTCAGATTCTTTCCGACTAGAATGTAATTCATCATCCATATAAATAGCATATGTTGTCTTGAAGGCTGAAGATAAAAAAAAGGTCATATTTGGTACTAATATGCGGCCATTATTTTCTCCCACGCACCAAAAATAGTGAAGTGCTCCTCTTGGAAAGGAAAAGCGGTCAGGTTTTGTTTTTTGGGTTTTTTTTGTTTTTGTTTTTGTTTTAACCTAGGGCGATACATGAGCTTCAAAAGACGCGTTCAGAAAAGCCTTGGAGACGGGGTTAACAAACTGTTTCTGATCTTTATTGCAAGAGAAAGTCGGTAATGTACATATACGTGTGCGTGTGTGTATCTAGGTGTAGGAGAATGTCCAATAAAAGCTGAGCTGCGTTCACTTCGTATGGTAGAAAAGTTCTTAAATCAAGCAGTTTGTTTGTCACAGTGTCACAGATATTCGCGAACATCGTTCATTAAACAGAACAGATTTCAAACAAACTTGGAAGCATCCGGTGATTCCAGCTACGTTGTGGCTTTGTGGTTTCAGTATGAACGGTGATTATCCACATCCAACCGACAGACTGATATACACAGACACTGATACAGACAGACTGACAGACCGGCCGATATGCGCACACACGCGCGTACACTTACCTATACACGCGC
Organism: Conus canariensis; assembly: GCA_033310375.1. Taxonomy (NCBI): domain Eukaryota; kingdom Metazoa; phylum Mollusca; class Gastropoda; order Neogastropoda; family Conidae; genus Conus; species Conus canariensis. The sequence goes on from CM065729.1 coordinate 70,850,440, forward strand.
ATCCATATCACACTTTACGGATTGATAGTTACACAAGTACGCACACACATGCTCTCTCTTTCTCCCTCCCTCCCTCTCTCTCTCTCTCTCTCTCACACACACACACACACACACACACACACACACACACACACTCACTCACTCATACCTACTCATGTTGTTAACCTGTCCAAAACCGATTGCCATAAGCTCCAACAACATGAACCAATAATCGATCAGAGAACACAGGCAGCTTGTTTAAAGTGTGAGCAACACGGACCGGTTCACAGACACAACGCAGGCCTCCAGAAACAGTCCTCAGTTGTCTGCAGTAATGAAAACAGCTGCGCACAACAAGCTCGTTGATACCAGGAGACAAGCGAGCATCGCTTGGTTTGTCCTCGTCAACAACTACTGTACATGACTGAACGTAAGCGTAACGTGTGTATATACCGTACAAAGTGAAATGAGAAACAGAACAGTACACAAAGATGACAACACAAGTTACATAAAAAACCCCTAGAAGGATCACTTATTTGCATTTCCATGAATGCTAAAAAAAAAGAAAGAACATATTACCCAAAGCATGCCCCCTTTTACAACGTGAAAAAAAAGAAAAGAAAAAGAGCACAGACAGTTTTTGATACCGATGTTCTTCACAAAATGGTCTGGTAGCAGGCAGGAAGTTAACCCTGAAGGCAAACCAACAATGTATCACCCATCATCCTTATTCCGTGTGTCCTCTAGTCCAGTTTCAAACTCACTCATCCACCAACACACGATTCGAATCACTTCGGAGATCCGTCTGTATCGCAGCAAGCGAAAGTTTCGGACCCGAGTCAGACACACACTCAGACTGTGGTTCGTGCGAGAGAAAAGCAGGTTGAAAGCAACGTAAGAGGTGTTAGACAACGATCCAGTGCGGGATAGAAGACAGGGATGTGGGAAAAGGAGGGAGAAGCCGGGGGGGGGGGGGGGGGGAGGGGGGAGAGATGAGAGCATTAGTGAAAGTGGAGGGAAGGAGGGGGGCAGGATATCTGGACCAAGAAGGAGGAGAGGGAGGGGGAGGTGGGGGAGAGGGATGCAGCACCACACGGAGAAGGAGGAAGTTGCATAGCTAGGATCCCGGGGTTTTGTTTGTGTTTTGTTCATTGACTACGTGAGGAGCACACTGAGAGAGAGCAAGGTGCGCTATACGCACAGAGACAGCGAAACGTTTCCCCCGGTTTTCACGTCCGCTGTCTCAATGCTCTCCCTTTACGGCGGAGGACAGTGATGATCTCCCTTGCTGTCCCGACTGTCCAATGCTTTAGCGTCCACTCTGTCGGCGATCGTCCTCCCCTAGACCAAGTGGTCAGTGTCAGTGAGAGGTTGCACGTTCGTTTCTCAGCACATGAATAAGTCACCAGTTTCACTGACAAGGAAACACAAACACAACAAAAGCAAATATGACTTGATAACGCGATGAGTATTACAGCTGGAAATCCACCTTCTCTGCCCCATCCGGCGACTCCCACATCTGAATGTGGAGGGAAACCACACGATGCACAACACTCCATCGGTCAGAACGTCAACTGTTTCGCACTTGACTCGTATCAACACAGACGTAACTGACCCATCAAGGCTGACTCTTAAGTCACTGACACTGTCGGTTCTTTAGCGTGGAAGCCAGTACTGAACACTGGCTTCAGAGCTCGAGCGAAAACTGCAGGCATCCCAGACAGATTCCCCGCATCTCGTACAAGGAACATAACACAGATGACCATGTCAGGGTCCTAACCAACCCAGGGCTGGCAGACAAGAACGCTAACTCGCAGTTATCAAGCGCTGCAAGCATGCTTGGTACAGGCAGGTACTTGCCCATGACACCCTGTCCAAAACCGTTCTACAGTGCACAGTGGAGGGAGATCTTCTCACAGGCTGGACTGAAGAAGTTTTTGGATGGACAACATAGAAGAGTGGACTGGTTTCAACATCTCTACCCTGTCTCGCATGATTGGGGAGAGAGGGAGAGAGAGCTGTAAAAATCCTTGACAATCCAAAATTTCGTCACAACACCTCTGCAACCTCTAGTTACGGGAAAATGTCATCATCATAACTCACGTCTTCACTTGCATTTCAGCCTTGCTGACACATTCCCGTTGTGAGGTTGGGGGGTGGTGCCCCAAAAGAACGAACGAAAGAAGCAGTACACAGCATAGGCATGACTCACATGGATAAATGCAGGCATGAGCAAACTCGTCTCGCAAACTTGTCAACATACGGATAGCGCCGACACAGGCTTCGCTCAATCGGGCAACACAATTGCACGCAACGATAATATCCTCATCAGGAGAACGACGTCAGCATCCCACATCTGACGTAATGTCGTCTTCAGTACCAGGAGACTAGAGTCATGACTATGGCGAGAATTCACCAAGGCGCCCATCTTAGTGTGAACACTGTAACGAAGGCAGTCTTTGACCTGAAAACTGTCAACTAACACAGGCGTCGTTTGAAAACTATCCAAGGCTGGCTTCATCTCAACACTGTATCCAAGACAGGCTTAAGTTGCGAAGTAACCAAGGCAGTCTTAATGTGAAAAAAAAGTAACAAAGATACGGTTGGTTTCAGTTTCAGACCGATATTTCAGCTAAGATACCCTCTGTCTAAAATCTGTAACCAAAGCGGTCTCGGTGTTAGACACCGACAACCGCTCAACACAGCGTCCGCTTTCCGCCCCCTGTTTCAGACGATTTGGTCATCGCCCGGCCAGTCACTAAATGATTCCCCGTGTCTGTTCACAGCTAGCTTCAAAGCAAGCTCAAACTTCCAGACCTGTCGCCTCGCACTTTAGACTGTATTTTCAAACACGAACGCGTAGCACGTGCCCACAGCCACCACGCACAGTGAAAGGCTTTAAGTTTATAAAAAAAAGGGTGGGCAGGGAATTCAGTGTCCAATCAGGTTACTGTCCAAACCCCCCCCCCCCCATCCTTTCCCCCCACCACTCATCATACTTTGGTCTCTGAGGTGTTGTGCACGGCGCTAGTCTTGGTGGTGTTGTTGTGGCCGTTAATGGACACCCACGTGTTCATGGTCTTTGAGCCCTCCCGCCGCAGACTGCTGCGCAGCGAGCTGTACTCCCTGGACAGCGACAGGGACACCTTCCCGCACAGCATCTTCACGAACAGTCCCTTCAGCTCCTTGCGGAAGATCTTGCCAGTGATGACGTAGAAGATGATGTTGAAGGCGTACTGCGTGATGCCGAACTCCTTGATGGCGGCCTGCACCAGCTGGTAGTTGATCCAGCGCTGGAAGCGCGGGTCGCTCATGGTCTGGCTCAGCAGCGGGTAGGGCCAATCGTAGTCGAACTCGTAGAAGAGGGTGTAGACGATGGTGACGGGGAGGGTGGTGAGGATGAGGTAGAAGGACACGGCCAGCAGCATGACGGTGGTGGCAGAGGTGCGCTGGGAGTGGCCGTGCAGCGTGACCTGCTCCATGCGGGACAGGCGCCGCATCTCGGCGATGACCAGGATGTTCAGCACCAGCACAGTCAGTGGCACCAGCACGAAGGTCAGGATCTCGATGCTCAGGTTCCACAGGATCAGCAGGCTCGTGTTGCCGTTCCGACTCACCTGCCCACATGCACACACATACACACAGATGGATACAGTCACACACGCACGCGCATGCATGCACGCACACACACACACGGATAAATACACACACGCACGCACGCACACACACACGCACGCACACACATACACACACATGCATGCACGCATGCACACGCACATGCACGCATGCACGCACACACACACATGCACGCCCGTACCGCGCGCGCACACACACACACACACACACGCACACACGTGAATAGATGCGCAATTAAGAACATGTGTAGATGCTTGTCAGAAACAAAAAATGTACAAACAAAATCTAGTGTACGCGCACTCTTAAAAAAAAGAAGAAATCATGCGCATAGAACAACAATTACAACAACATAGAGAGAGAGAGAGAGAGAGAGAGAGAGAGAGAGAGAGAGAGAGAGAGAGATGGACCGGACGTCAAATGTGTCAAGGTCCCTGAAAAGGACTGAGAGTGGAATGGTGACAGACGAAGTAGAGCAGCGGGGGGTGGGGGAGGATTGGGGGGTGGGGGTTGGGGGGATCACAGGAAGAGAGGAGGTAGTTGTGGAAAGACATGGGCCACAAGGAACAGTGTGGGATGCAGGCAGTTGGGATGGGGAATGGGAGGAAGAGGAGAGGGGGAGTAGGGTGAAGGACCAATGATGGCATTGAAAAGCGTTCACCCCTTACGGCGGCCTCCCTGTTCACAACGATCGATGTTCCCTGCCGGTCTGCTGAACATGTGTGTCAACTTTGTACACCACATTCTTTCACGCATCGTCACCTTTCTCCGTTTGATGTTGGGGTGGTGACGATCAATAAAAGGCCTACAACCACATGGAACCTTTCTTCCCCTCCCATCTCTCTCCCCTAGATGACGTGCCCCTAGGAGCATGCGGTCATCAAAGCAGAGCTGAACAGACGTGTTGATGGCTCTAACGGTGCTTAATTCACCATGAAACACGCTGCCACGCCACACCGCACTCTGTGTTCTGGAGGCTGTATTGCGTTATGGGATCAGGGACAACTGTTTCGGAAGCTGTTCTGTCTCTGCTTCATGGTGCAAATCTTTCATCAAAAATCGATCATGTGTATAGGAGGGGTGGAGGGGGGGGGGGGAAGACATAAATGGGGTGGGGGTAAGGGAAGATGAAGAGGTGTTGAGGGTGGGGTGTTGATGGGAGGGGTGTGTGGGAAGGCTGGTGATAGGGGCTGGGGTTGATGGCGAACACAGTACGATAGACTTAGCTCAGCAGTGTCTGGGAAGCGGGCTGATGAGGTTTGAACAATGAGGACGCTATGTGCACAGGGCCTCTATTCTGTCGCTCCTGATTGAGGATAGTGACCCTGTGTGGTGCACAAGACCCTGAGCATGTGTGAGGGCGTTGGTAAAATAGATGGACATAGGGTGATGAATGAATGGACTAACAGAAGTGAAGGCGAATCGAAAATTAGATGTATAACAGAGGGGGGGGGGGAGGAGAGAGAGAGAGAGAGAGAGAGAGAGAGAGGAGAGAGAGAGAGAGAGAGAGAGAGAGAGAGAGAAAGACAGAGAGAGACAGAGCGAGACAGAGATTTGTCTGTCAGATGTGTTGCAGTCCATGAAAAAAAACCTGAGAGTGAAGTGATAATGGAGGAGCAGGGAGGGGAGGATGACAAGAGAAGCGGAGGTAGTTATGGTGGAAAGAAAGGGCTACAAAGAACAGGTAGTTGGAATGGGGATTTAGGAAGGGGAGGGGGAGTGGAGCGAAAGACAGTAAAATGGCGAGGAAAAGCGTTCACCCCTTACGGCGGCCTCCCTCACCACAACGATCGATGTTCTTTGCTGGTTTGCTGAACATGTGTGTCAACTTTGTACACCACGTTCTTTTACGCATCATCACCTTTCCCCGTTTGATGCTGAGCCGGTGACGATCAATATAAGGCCCACAACTACATGGAACCTCCCCCACCATCCCCCAGATGACATCGCCCTAGGAGCATGCAGTCATCAAAGCAGAGCTAAACAGACGTGTTGATGGGTTTAACGGTGCTTAATTCACTATGAAACACACTGTCACGCCACGCCGCTCTCTGTATTCTGGAGGCTGTATTGAGTTACGGGATCAGGGACATCTTTTATGGCAGCTGTCCTGTCTCTGCTTCAAGGTACAAAGATTTCCTGAAAAATCGCTTATTTCTATGAAATATGGGGGGGGGGGGGGGGGGGGGAGAGGGAGAAAATAATGGGGTGGGGAAAGGGAGGGTGAAGAGGTATAGAGGGTGTGGGTGGGTCGATTGGGAGGGTGTGGGTAGGTTGATTGGAGGGGTGGAGGTGGGGTATGGGGTAGGGCAGGAATGGGAAGGGTGGGGATGGGGTTGGGGTCGATTGCGAAAGTGGTATGATAAGCTTAGCTAAGCAGTGTCTGGGAAGACGGCATGTGAGTTTGGAACAATGAGGATGCCCCTGTGCATAGAGCTTCTATCCTGTCACCCCTGACTGAGGAGAGTGACTTGTGTGGTGCGCGAGACCTGAGCATGTGTGAGGGCGTTTGTAAGACAGATGGACATAGGGTGATGAGTGAAGAAAAGTGAAGATGACTGTGCTTTTCATAAGGTCACCAATGAAATCAAACAGAAAATACCATTACTGGCTGCGTTCAAATGAATCACGAAATAGAAATGCATTAGATGAACACGCAGATAGATTAATCAAGAGAGAGAGAGAGAGAGAGAGAGAGAGAGAGAGAGGAAGAGAGAGAGAGAGAAGAGATACATACATACATACATACATTCAGACAGACAGACAGAGAGTTGTATGTCAGATGTGTGCAGGTCATTGCGAAACACTGAAAGTGGAACGGTTATCGAGGAAGGAGAAGGGTAAGGCAGAGTGGGGGAAAAGGTGTCAGAGGAGGAGAAGAGGTAATTGTAGAAATGAATGGGCTACAATGAATAGAGTGGGGAGCAGGGAATTGGATGAGGAATGGTCTACAATGAATAGAGTGGGGAGCAGGGAATTGGATGATGAATGGTCTACAATGAATAGAGTGGGGAGCAGGGAATTGGATGAGGAATGGGTTACAATGAAGAGAGTGGGGTGCAGGGAATTGGATGAGGAATGGGCTACAATGAATAGAGCGGGTGCAGGGAATTGGATGAGGAATGGGTTACAATGAATAGTGGGGTGCAGGGAATTGGATGAGGAATGGCCTACAATGAAGAGAGTGGGCGCAGGGAATTGGATGAGGAATGGCCTACAATGAATAAAGTAGGGTGCAGGGAATTGGATGAGGAATGGCCTACAATGAATAAAGTGGGGTGCAGGGAATTGGATGAGGAATGGGCTAAAATGAATAGAGTGGGGTGCAGGGAATTGGATGAGGAATGGCGTACAATGAATAAAGTGGGGTGCAGGGAATTGGATGAGGAATGGGCTAAAATGAATAGAGTGGGGTGCAGGGAATTGGATGAGGAATGGGCTAAAATGAATAGAGTGGGGTGCAGGGAATTGGATGAGGAATGGGCTACAATGAATAGAGTGGGGTGCAGGGAATTGGATGAGGAATGGCCTACAATGAATAGAGTGGGGTGCAGGGAATTGGATGAGGAATGGCCTACAATGAATAGAGTGGGGTGCAGGGAATTGGATGAGGAATGGGCTACAATGAATAGAGCGGGGTGCAGGGAATTGGATGAGGAATGGGCTACAATGAATAGAGTGGGGTGCAGGGAATTGGGATGAGGAATGGGCTACAATGAATAGAGTGGGGTGCAGGGAACTGGGAGGAGGAATGGGCTACAATGAATAGAGTGGGGTGCAGGGAATTGGGATGAGGAATGGGCTACAATGAATAGAGTGGGGTGCAGGGAATTGGGATGAGGAATGGGTTACAATGAATAGAGTGGGGTGCAGGGAATTGGATGAGGAATGGGTTACAATGAATAGAGTGGGGTGCAGGGAATTGGATGAGGAATGGCCTACAATGAATAGAGCGGGGTGCAGGGAATTGGATGAGGAATGGGCTACAATGAATAGAGTGGGGTGCAGGGAATTGGATGAGGAATGGGCTACAATGAATAGAGTGGGGTGCAGGGAATAGGGAGGAGGAATGGGTTACAATGAATAGAGTGGGGTGCAGGGAATTGGATGAGGAATGGGTTACAATGAATAGAGTGGGGTGCAGGGAATTGGATGAGGAATGGGCTACAATGAATAGAGTGGGGTGCAGGGAATTGAATGAGGAATGTAGGAAGGAGGGGGGGGGGGGGGTGGCTGGAAAGAAGGACGTATGATGGCGTTGAAAAGTGTTCACCCCTTACAGCGGCCTCCCTATTCACAACGAATGATGTTCCCTGTCGGTCTGCTGAACATGTGTGTCAACTTTGTACACCACATTCTTTCACGTATCGTCACCTTTCCCTGTTTGATGTCGGGGTGGTGACGATCAATAAAAGGCCTACAACCACATGGAACGTTTCTTCCCTCCCATCCCTCTACCCCAGATGACGTCCCCCAAGGAGCATGCGGTCATCAAAGCAGAGCTGAACAGACGTGTTGATGGCTCTAACGGTGCTTAATTCACCATCAAACGCGCTGCCACGCCACGTCGCTCTCTGTGTTCTGGAGGCTGTATTGAGTTACGAGATCAGGGATATCACTTTTGGCAGCTACCCTGTCTCTACTCCAAGGTGCAAAGACTTCCTGAAAAAATCGCTGATTTCTTCAGAATATAGGACATGGAAGGGGAAGAAAAGAATGGGGTGGGGGAAGGGAGGGTGAAGAGGGTTGGGGGGGGGGGGCAGTGACAGGAGGGTAGAGGATGGGAGGGGGATGGGATGGAAGTCGACGACGGTATGGTCGTACGACAGGCGTAGTTAAGCAGTGCATGGGAAGTGGGATAACGAGTTTGGAACAATGAGGACGCCATTGTGCACTGAAATTTTAACCTGTTGCACCAAACAGAGGGCAAGGTGGGTGCCTGAGACTAACAAATGTGAAAGGTGTTCTTACGATATATAGACAGAGGGTGAGGAAAGAATGGACGAACGATAGCGAAGACGACTGTGTTTTTGATCAGCTCACAGATGAAACTGAACAGAAATATCATTACAAGGCATGCTCACCTGAATCAAAAAAATAGATACATGAATAACAGATGAATAGATAAATAGATAGATAGGTAGACAGAGAGAGAGAGAGAGAGAGAGAGAGAAGAGAGAGAGAGAGAGGAGAGAGGGGGGGGGAGGATTCTATATTGAAAAAAAGTGCACAAACATAAAAGCCCAAAAAAGTTTTCTTCCCATAATGCAAAGAAAAAATCACCACCACCACCAACTACCACCACCCACATCACACACACACACACACACACACACACACACACACACACACACACACACACACACACACACACACATCCAACCTACCTCAGGTCGCGGCCCGCACTCGTAGCTGGTGACCTGCGTGCTGTTGTCGTCGCCGCCGTTGGGCGAGGGCTCCATGGTGTAGAAGTAGCCCTGCACGCCGCTCAGGCACAGGGCAGAGGCCACCAGCAGGCCGATGACCAACTTGGCGCGCCGCACCGTGCAGTACTTCTCCCGCTTGAAAGGGTGGCAGATGGAGATGTACCTTTCCGTGGTGAACCCCAGTACCAAGAGGGGACCCAGGTACTGCGCGCACAGGAAGATGATGGGGAAGATCTGGCAGAAGACTGGCGTGTCTAACGGATGCCCGCCCCACAGCATGTGGAACTCGAATACCACATGCAGCGACAAGAAGATGAAGTCGTCCAGAGCTAAGGCCGCCAGATAGCAGCCCGACGAGTGCCGCATCCTCTTCTGGATCCAGACGAGGAAGGACAGGATGTTGCCCGGGAAGCCGATGCAGTAGATGAAGATGGTGACGTACTTGTCCACGCTGATCACCTCCGGCTTCACCTTCTTGAACAGCTCCATGGGGTCGCTGGGCACCAGCTCGTCGTCTTCGGGTAGGGCTTGGTCCGTGGTGGCGTCGGGGAAGGCGGGGAGGGAGGTGTTATCGGTGATGTTGGTCAGGGTGGTGATGGTGGTGGTGGCGGTAGCGAGGGGGTTGAGGGAGGGGGTGAGCGCCTGCGTGCCCGTGTGGTGGAAGGGCAAGAGGAGGAGGAGGAGGGCGGCCATGGCGGTCAGCCTGAGGTCCAGCGGGCCCTGGGGAAGGTGGCAGGGTCCCATCTGCAACAAGAAGTTGTCTGTTCGAGGAGGCGTCAATGCACACTGGGCCATATTATGCTACAGACATCCGACAAGCCACGGGTCCACATGATGTACAGCATAACTTCGGACAAAAAGGAAGAAAGAAAAGGGGAAAGAAAGGAGGTAAGGAAATAAGAAGAAATAAAAAATGGAAGAAAGAAAAAAAAAAAAAAAGAAAAAAGGGAGGGAGGAAAGAAGAAAGGAGGAAGAAAGAAAGAAACAAAGAAAGTAAAAAAAGGGACGAAGGAAGGAAGAAATAAAGTAAGGATAAGAAAAAACAAAAAAAGAAAGGAAGGAAGGAAGGAAGGAAAGGAAAGGAAGGAAGAAAGAAAGAAAAAAAGAAAGAAAGAAAAAAGGAAGGAAAGAGGGGAGAAAGAAAGAAACAAAAAAAGAAAGACAGAAAAAAGGATGGAAGAAAGGAAAGGAAGAAAGGAAAGGAAGGAAGAAAGGGAGTAGGAAAAGAAGAAAAAAAAAAGAAAAGAAGAAAGGAAAAAAAGAAAAAAGAAAGGAAGTCAGAAAGAAAGAAAGAAAAAAATGCGAAAGAAAGAAAGGGAGAAAGAAAGAAAGAAAAAGAAAACAAAACAAACAAAGAAAACCTACAGAAACCTAAAGCAACATAGGAAAGGTAAAGATGATATAGGGGCACACGTAAAGGGATTTTGCAGATGCCTTACCTTGGAAATAATGCAGTGCACTAGCCGAGCCTTGGAAAAGAAAAACCTACCCCACGCAAAAACAACAACAAAAAACCAAACCAAAACAAAACAAAACAACAACAACAAATACTTTTTTTTTTCTTTTACCGTCGATGTATAGTTGGAAGATGATGATATCAAAAATAGCCCCGTAAGATAGAGTTAGAAAGAGATGGAAGTTAGTGCGTATCCTGTTACATGTGTTTTTCATGTATTTCAAAGGCAGCGCTTTGAATGCCCCGAACGATGAGCAGATCTTTCATTTTCAAAAGGATTGGATACATTGGATTGTATACACTGTGTGCACGACACTTCGCCTCTGGGACGAAAAACATTTTTTTAAACGATGTTTTATTTACCTGCAAATTTGCACAAGGCGTATTATTATGGGCAATTTTCCGTCATCGTAATTGTTGTGTATTTACTTTTTTTCGTGTGTGTGTGTGTGTGTGTGTGTGTGTGTGTGTGTGTGTGTGTGTGTGTGTGGGCGTGCGTGCGTGCGTGTGTGTGCTTGTGTATGTGTGTGTGTGTGTGTGTGTATGTGCGTGTATGTGTGTGTGTGCGTGCGTGCGTGCGTGCGTGCGTACGTGCGCGCGCGCGTGTGTGTGTGTGTGTGTGTGTGTGTGTGATAAAACGTGTACACGAATGCCATATATGATTATTTGTGTTTAGATTATTCTGACCAAAAAAAAAGTCAGACTGTTGTCACCAAAGTAGTAACCGTTCCATGTTCAGCTGGTATTCCTGCCTACGCTGGGCTGAGTTCTGGAATACCCGTGCGATAATGTTCTTTTCTGGTCTAGACAATGGTGTTTGTTCAGTGAGGGCCAACACTTCCTCACAACTGCGTGGAGGAGGTGATATCTGCATATTTTAGCATAGACAAAACAGCAATCAGTGGCACAAACGAAACATTTCTAAGCGAAGAGCCCTACTCTGTGATTAAAAGGCCACGTGGATTGTTGAGTCGTCGGTCGATTACTTGGCATTTTAGTCGCTGTCCGTATTGGACTGAACAATTAGCGCTGGAATCGATAATCACAATTCACACGACAAATTTAACAAACACAGCAAAGAAAATTCCCCCACATGGCAATGTTGAAGGGAGGGAAAATTAAACTCTCGGTGAAATGTGGCGGCACGGATTGTCGTAACGACAATCCGTGCCGCATGTGCACATATTTTCACAGGGAATGGTTGAGGAATGACTGATTTTTGTGTTCCGGGTCTACAATGCGGGACGGTGACCGATCCCATTTCACGTGTCCTTTCATCCATCCATCTGTCTCTCGGCCTGTCGGCCCGTTTGTCCACTGCGCTTTCTACTTTCCTGGCGGAATTCTGGTCATATTTATAACCCGCGAAGTTTACGAATTGGGTTATATTGTTTTTGTCGTGTAAGTGGCTATGCATGTATGTATGTATGTGTGTGTATGTATGTATGTATGTATGTATGTATGTATGTATGTATGTATGTATGTATGTGTGTGTGTGTGTGTGTGTGTGTGTGTGTGTGTGTGTGTGTGTGTTTGTCAACAGCATATCATCATGAAGGAATAAAGATAGGAAGGTGAACCTTGACACACATGTAGGATAGGTGCTGTAGATGTGCTTTTTGGGGTTTAGGTAAAGGTCAAGGTCACGACCTTGACTTGATGACCTTGACATTGAAAATCTATTTTTAGCCATATCTCAAGCACCAGTCAACATAAGATGCCGAAACTTGGTGTGCAGGTACTTTGGCTCAAGCCCCTTTCGAATATTGTTGACCGATCAAGTTCAATGTCAAGGTCGTATGACCTTGAACACTGAAAATCCATTTTTAGCAATATCTCAGGCACCATTTAACATAGGATGTTGAAGCTTGGAGTGCATGTGCTCCGGCTCAAGCCCCTTCCGAGTATTGTTGACCGATCAAGATCAAGGTCAAGGTCGTATGACCTTGAACACTGAAAATATATTTTAGCCATATCTCAAGCACCAGTCAACATAGGATGTTGAAAGTTGGAGTACACGTGCTTTGGCAATGCCCCTTCCGAATATTGTTGACCGATCAAAGTCAGGTTCAAGGTCAAAGTCGTATGACCTTGAACACTAAAAAAATTTTTTTTTAGCCACATATCTAGCACCAGTCAACGTAGGATATTCAAACTTAGTGTGAAGATGCTTTGGCTCATGTCCCTCCGAATACTGTTGATCGATCAAGGTCAAGGTCGTATGACCTTGAACACTGAAAAAAAAACTTTTAGCCATATCTCAAGCACCAGTCAACATAGGATGTTGAAACTTGGTGTGATGGTGCTTTGGCTCATGCCCCTTCCGAATATTGTTGACCCATTAGTCTCAAGGCAAAGGTCGTATGACCTTGAACACTGAAAATATATTTTTAGCCATATCTCAAGCACCAGTCAACATAGGATGTTGAAACTTGGTGTGTATGTGCTTTGGCCCATGCCCCTTCCGAATATTGTTAAACGGTCAAGGTCAAGGTCAAGACTGGACCCTAAAAATATCGCTGATATAAAGGTTTGACTAAAAAAAAAAAAAAATCCCAGACTTGACTTTTTTGGGCGTAGGCGAACTTTCGTACTTTTGGCTTGTAGCTCAGGGTATTGTGTGGACGGCCTGTTCGCTCTAGACGATTAATTTTGTTAAACGCAACTTTGCGGGTTATTCTCGAATGCTGCATTCGAAACTGTACATCCAGTGTATGAATGTTTTAGTTGGAGTTTATTTAAAACGCTACTTAAATTAACAAATAGAACAGATTTTTGTTTATCTGTTTGTTTTTATGTGTGTTATTGAATGACCATGGAATTTCTTTTTGAATTTTAGTGTTTTGTTTGAAATCTACATTACTCAGTGACTCACCTTTAAAACGGGAACAAATCGAGGACTGACCAGCCCCGCAATAGCGGACCTCCCCAGTAAAGGGTTCGATCAGTTGCTCGACATCAAACTTGCATAGTTGAGCTGTAGTGTTTCAAACTCTGTTCATTCCACCGATATTGAGGTCAAGATCCTCAAGAAAGCTCTTCGTGTGTGTGTGAGTGTGGTAATGTGCTGTCTTGCGAGTGTGCATCAGTGAGACACTTGACATGCGTGAAACCATTATGAGGGTGCGTGTTGGGTTCAATTCGCAGCGCCTTGAGCCAAATTGTGTTTTGGAAATGTGCGCGTGTACAATGTTTTTTACTTATTCATCTATTTATGTATGTATTTATTTCTGTATTTATTTATTCATTTATTTATATATCTATTTATTTAAACTTTGTATCTATTATTTATTTATTTATATACTTATTTATTAACTCATTCATTCGTTCGTTCACTCGTTCATTGATTGATTGTTTGATTGATTGATTTATTTATCATTATAGTATTTATTTATTTATGTATTTATTATGTATTTATTATTTCTTTCTTTATTATTCAATTATGTATTTATTTATGTACTTATTTTGTTCATTTATTCATTCATTCATTCATGCATTCATTCATTGTTGGTTGGTTGGTTGATTGCTTGGTTGGTTGCTAGGTTGGCTGGTTCATTCACTTACATAATAATTTTCTATTGCTCCATTTATTTGTTCATTATTTTTGTGACTTAATTAGTTATTTTTTCATTTATTGATTTATCTATTTATCTATTTATTTATTTATTTACTTTATTTATTATTTATTATTCAGTTATTTATTTACTAATTAATTAATTGTTATTTCTTTCTTTTTTTTTTTTTTTTTTATAGTTATTTAGTTATTCAGTTATTTATTTTTTATCTATTGTCTATCTATTCATGTATTCATCCATTTATTCATTTATTTATTCATAATTTGTTTTTCTTTCTTTCTTTATTATTTAGTTAGTTATTCATTTATCCATTTATTCATTTCTTCATTTATTTTGTTAAAAGGTCATGAGGGTTGTCTGTTCAGCTGTGTGGGTTAGGTATATATACGACTCATTTATTACTACCATTATCATCACCTTCACCGTCGTTATGGTTATCGTCGTCGTTACAATTGTTGTGGGTGGTGGTGGTGGCGGGATTGCTGTACTGCCGCTGATGTTGTCACAGTACGTTGTTGACACTTGCCCAACGTGCCCTGCACATGTGTGTGTTTGTCTGTGTACATGTAAACAACGTATATATATATTCTCACTTTTATCTATATCTTAACTTCCTGGTGACGGTGTGGCATTTGTATGGGCTGTTTATGCCCTGCTGGAGGGATGCGACACCAGAATTTTCTGGAGTCGCTAATGACCTCAAATCAGCAGTGTGTGGTTGGATCTGCAGCACCACAGCGAAGGAAGCCTGATGAGGCATTCATGCCGAAACTGCGGTCGCTTCAGCTGTGCCCAAAGGGACTGACCGCACAGACCAGCATCTGCCACACTGCCCCAGGAAGACCTACCACTCCCTTTCTTTTTTCTTTTTCTCTAAAGTCATTTTGACAGAGAAAATGATTGTCTGGCTAGTTTTCTTCCACTGCTTTTCTGATTTGAATATATATTATAAAAATAAAAAAAAAAAGGGGGGGGTGGGGTGGGGGTGGGGGGGGGTTCTCGGCCATGTGGCTGTCACTTACAATCGTATCAAAAGAGTGTTAAAACACATTTTTTAAGGACCAACCTTGATTTAAAATCATGTTTTATGTATTGGAGTCATCTGATTATACTTCTTATATATGTTTGTACCAGTGGCAAATGGGGAGGGAGGAAGGTGAAAGTGGGACTATGTTATTGGTTGTACATGTGGTATGTGTTTGGGTGTGCCCCCGCTGGGAGTCAAAACGTGTATGTGACTGTGATGAGATGAGCCTGTCCTGGATGGGCTGACCCCTCATGTTGCCAATTGTGTATTGGGGGGACGGACGGGTTTGCTTGGATAGAGGGCGTGGACACCCCCCCCCCCCCCCCCCGGGGGAGGTGTGTGGGGGTGGGGGTGGGGTTGAGGGAAAGAATGCAGATACTGATGTGGTAACCCCACTTTTGTAAGACCATTCATATATGCCAACCCCCTCGCCCTGGTCCTTTTCGCACCCCCCCCCCCCCCACACACACCTAAGTTCCTTCCTCTCTCTCTCTCTCTCTCTCTCTCTCTCTCTCTCTCTCTCTCTCTCTCTCTCTCTTCCCTTCGCCTCTCTGTCTCTCTCACTTGTGAATGGAGAATTTGTGTCTTCGCGCGCGCGCGAGCGTGTGTGTGTGTGTGTGTGTGTGTGTGTGTGTGTGTGTGTGTGTGTGTGTGTGTGTGTGTGTGTGTGTGTGTGTGTGCGTGCGCGCGCGTTCTTACGTGTGCGCCTTGTGAGGTGGGATAGTGGGGCACACCAGGCTGAACAAGTTTGGCAGCTTTTCACATACCTTTTAAGCATTATACACGTGCATTTTTAATGCGTTAGTTGAACTTGTTCTCTTGTCGTTTTACTGATGTGGCCCAGACCTTGTCATTTACCCTGAGGAAGGCCGAAAAAGCCGAAATATTGGTTCAAAATCTATACACTTGTTGTGTGTCTTTTTTTAAATCTTTGAACGTTTATATACTTATATATATATATATATATATATATATATATATATATATAATATTCAATTATAAACAAAGCTTGCTCTTATGTCTTAGATTGAAGAAATAGGGGGAAATAAGCATTCATATCTGCAGTGGTAGATAATTCTGCCTAACTAACAGTATGTGCTTGAGTGGGTGAATGGGGAATAATAAATGCATCTCAAAATGAGCCATCAGCAAACTTATAGTCTCCAAGGGGGAGACAATCTCCAATGGGGAGGAAACTTACCAACATAAAACTCCATATATATATTTAGTAATTTAGTCCCTTGCGGATTCATTCCAAGAACTGGCCCTCAGCACTTGTGTCTTAAGAGGTTATCTTTTTTATATTTTCTACTTTTCACAAGAAATGTAGCTTGTTTTGCTCTTTCATGAATTTCTTTTACTTCTTAGGTGGCACCTTTGGTTGGTTTTTTGAAAACTCAACAAACATACTACGGTATTGCACACCAGCCTTTTTCTGGGATAGCATTCTTGTTAAAACCGAAAAGGCAGCGGAGTCTAATTACCACTTTCCGCGGTCACTGAGGAAAAACAATCAGATTTCGAAATACCGGTATCTAACCAGGAGTTATATGTTAGTGAACTTTCTCCCCATTGAAGATTGTCTCCTCCTTGGAGACTATAAGCTTGCTGAAGGCTCATTTTGAGAAGCATTTATTTTTTCCCCCCACTCAAGCACATACTGTTAGGCAGAATTATCTACTACTGCAGATATGAATGCTTATCTCCCCCTATTTCTTCAATCTAAGACATAAGAGCAAGCTTTGCTTATAATTGAATATATATAATATGTATATATATATGTATGAATACATACCCAGAAAAACACAAATATGCACAAGAGAGAGAGAGAGGGACGGACAGAGAGAGAGAGAAAGAGAGATGAGGGGGGAGAGAAAGACAGAGAGAGAGAGGGGGGAGAGACAGAGGGGGGGGGGGTAAAGTAAAGAGAAAGAGTGACCGATGTCAGACAGAAATGCATGTATTGCTAGAAAGACAAGACAAAGAGAGAGGGAGATAAAGAGAGATGTTTAAAAAAAAAAAAAACCCAAAACATACACACACGCACAGATTAATTGATCCATATTCAACTTTATTAAAAGTTTATAGAAAATGACTGTAATAAACTCAAAAGCTTGTTACCTATTGCCTCTGTATTTGGTGTCTCTCGGTCTCTGTGTCTTTATGCGCACGCGCGAGCGCGCGTGTTGTGTGTGTGCCCTTTCTTACAGATAAAGATATTAAGCAATTCCTAGTACTTTGCCCATGCTACGAAAACATAACGTCTCAGCTTCGTTACTTTTGCCTTAATTTGTCTTACTTTGCTGTTTTGAAGCAAACCAACAGCAATATTTTAAGTACATGAATTGCGCCTTCTTCTTAGAAGTTGTTAGGCCTCTCCATAGCAGTAATCTGTTGACAATGTTATATTGTTAACAGTAAAAAACATGAAAAGTCTCGAAATATCTATAGTGTGAACTTGGTGTTTAGACTCATCGCCTAACCGTTAAAAACAAATCGTTCAACGTGAAACCTTAAAACAACTGTCATGACACCATTATCCTGTTTGACGAGAGTACTGATTTTGTTAAAATCCGCGTCTAGACCAAACGAAAGTTATTTCATATGTTCTGTGCATGTCTTCACGCAACCAGAGCCACGCATTGTACCACCTGGGCGAATCGACAATTCTCCTCACTTCTAACGCAAGACCACTACGCCTTTCTGCTGCCCGAATCAAACATCGCACGCTCACGGGACTGGGAACTGAGGGCAGAACAGAAAAAGAAATGTGTCATCTTGGAAGTGGAACTCGATCAACCAACCACGGACAGGAAAAATGTGTTCACACATTGGAGTCTGTACCTACTACTTAGATTTAACCTCGAGCTATGATGGATGATAATCTCTTGAATCTCCCGTGGTAAGAATTCAGCATTTGAGTCCAGCGGATGACGTCTGATGCAATTCACAGAATCAGGCTGGTAGCGTTCATAGGATCCATGCCTGTTTTGTCTGGAGACGTCAGGACTGTTTTGTTTGGAGACGTCAGTACTGTTTTGTCTGGAGACGTCAGGACTGTTTTGCCTGGAGACGTCAGGACTGTTTTGTCTGGAGACGTCAGGACTGTTTTGCCTGGAGACGTCAGGACTCTTTTGTCTGGAGACGTCAGGACTCTTTTGTCTGGAGACGTCAGGACTCTTACGTCAGGACTCTTTTGTCTGGAGACGTCAGGACTCTTTTGT
Organism: Conus canariensis; assembly: GCA_033310375.1. Lineage (NCBI taxonomy): Eukaryota > Metazoa > Mollusca > Gastropoda > Neogastropoda > Conidae > Conus > Conus canariensis. The sequence goes on from CM065729.1 coordinate 70,868,760, forward strand.
CTGAGACAAAGGAACTCAGGAATTCATCCTGAACACAAACTGGGACCCTAATGCTAACACAATGCTCCCCATTGTCTTCAGGGAAATATCCCAAAGGCAGAAGAAGAGTTTTCATTGTACTGTCTATCTGGGGATATCAGTGTAGAGTAGTCAGGCCCACGTGCCCAGACAACCAGAAACTGCACATAATAGTGCCTTGCAAGAGCAAGAAGTGTGATGTGATCTCCGTATGTAGTGTCTTTTAGCATTCTATTAGCATATTCATTAATGTCTTCCGTCAGAAAGAAACTGTACAGCTCAGGAAACTGTGTTATATGAGCAACAGCGTCTTGTCGAAGAGCAGAAGGTGAACGATAAATTCCGAATACGGAACGCTGGTGTACCACTGCGACAAACTGGCAGTTTCCAGGCTGTTCTGGATCTAAAAGTACCTCAACTTGTTTTTCTTCCAGACTATTAACTTGATCTTTGTGAGTCAGGGGGATGTAGTATTTTGATCTGTGACTTACTCTTTTGAAAACCTCGGTCGCCTTCGATCTTTTCTTTTCTTTGTAGAGCGTTGTACTTGTTATATCTGCCACAGATAGCCAAAGAGTGATCTTATGTCCCTGTGGTGTTGTGAGCAAGCTCTTGTACTTGTGGGTGGCAAGATGTCTGTCTTGTACAACCCCCTTGCAAATATTTCTGCGATATGGTACTCGTTTCTTTATGCTTTTTGGTGGATATCTCACCAGGACTGTTTCACCAATGTTGTAAACGGAAACTCTGCTGTGACGTTTCCTGACCATTTTCTCAGCTGCTCGCTTTGTCGCCCTTTTAGCGCTTTTCAACAGGTGAGCGTTGCTTCTGCATGTGAATACCTCAGCTGGCGAATGGTTTCCTAGAACATCTTTTGGGGTTTTGTTCACAGCGTTTGGAATTTTCAGTAGGTCTTTTGCCCAGTTGAATCCCTGTTGCTGCATGGTCATG
>CM065729.1:70877228-70899728 GCA_033310375.1 Conus canariensis
CACACACACCACACCACACACACACACACACACACACACACACACACACACACTGTTGGTTTCAGTGACGTGAAATCTTCCGATCAGGTTTGGTCTCCTAGTATGGACAGAGTGTTTACACTGTCTAGTGTTGTTAGACTGACGTTAAGGTTCGACGGAGAAAAACTCTTTATAAGACTTATAAATAAGGGAGGGGGTTGGTGGGTGGGTGCAGTGGGTAACGGGTGGAAGGGTAGTGGTGAGTAGGTAGCAGGCTAGGACGGTGGAGACAATAAAAGAAAAACAAAAGGCAACCCTTTTAGAATATTTCGGAATATTTATGCAACGTTTCGCCGCTGTCAGACAAGTCCAGAGTAAACAAGTCTGCGGTAAAAGAAGATCCAATAATAGACGACGTCCTGGTCAGCCGACACAGCAGACATTCTGTAGACAGTTTGTGTGAAACTTCCTCGTTGCACGAGATCTTGACACCAAAGATTGTGGACAGTATCCTCGCTTGCTCACAGCCTAGAAGTAGCAGTGTCAGGCGATATCCTGTACTCTGATAGAGTCACGCAACATACTGCGACTGTAGGTTCAAGCGTGTAAAAAAACATTTCCACAATTCTAAAATCTCAGGTGCTTAAAGTTCGGTTATCTGCTATATCACTAGTACCCTCTAATGCCTTTGTTTTCCTGCAACCAGTGCCCTCTGATGCCTTTGTTTTCCTGCCACCAGTGCCCTCTATGCCTTTGTTTTCCTGCCACCAATGCCCTCTGATGCCTTTGTTTTCCTGCCACCAGTGCCCTCTGATGCCTTTGTTTTCCTGCCACCAGTGCCCTCTGATGCCTTTGTTTTCCTGCCACCAATGCCCTCTGATGCCTTTGTTTTCCTGCCACCAGTGCCCTCTGATGCCTTTGTTTTCCTGCCACTAGTGCCCTCTGATGCCTTTGTTTTCCTGCCACAGTGCCCTCTGATGCCTTTGTTTTCCTGCCACCATGCCCTCTGATGCCTTTGTTTTCCTGCCACCAGTGCCCTCTGATGCCTTTGTTTTCCTGCCACTAGTGCCCTCTGATGCCTTTGTTTTCCTGCCACTAGTGCCCTCTGATGCCTTTGTTTTCCTGTCAGCTAGTGCCCTCTATGCCTTTGTTTTCCTGCCCTAGTGCCCTCTGATGCCTTTGTTTTCCTGCCACTAGTGCCCTCTGATGCCTTTGTTTTCCTGCCACTAGTGCCCTCTGATGCCTTTGTTTTCCTGTCGCTAGTGCCCTCTGATGCCTTTGTTTTCCTGCCACTAGTGCCCTCTGATGCCTTTGTTTTCTGCCCCTAGTGCCCTCTATGCCTTTGTTTTCCTGCCACAGTGCCCTCTGATGCCTTTGTTTTCCTGCCCAGTGCCCTCTGATGCCTTTGTTTTCCTGCCACTAGTGCCCTCTTATGCCTTTGTTTTCCTGCCACTAATACCCTCTGATGCGTTTGTTTTTCTGCCACAAAACTGCCCGCAGTGGAATCGACTTTCCTGATGCTCACCAAGAATTCTCAACACTGGGGACACTGACAACCACAGACGTTTAAATCAGAGGTCTTTCCTGGTCACACGTCTCTTTTAGCTGATTTATGTCACTGTGGTGTCCAACCACAAACCACCGCTGAGGCAAGGTAAACGCCGCAAATCAAGGGGAAGGACTCAGTCCCGCCTTTGAAACCCCAACAAACAACGCTCATAACAAATCATGGGAAAGGACTCAGTCCCGCCTTTGAAACCCCAACAAACAACGCTCACAACAAATGCTCACCACTGTCCTCAATCAAGGCTGGCTGTTCTTTTTTATGGGCCATAAACTGGGTTCTCTTTGTAAGCCCAGCCGTTTTTAGCCGTGCGATGTTGATAGAAGGGAATGTGTCAGGAATTACTTTATATACAGGAAACTTGAGAAAAGAAAACTAACTTTCCGCCGAACGACAGAGACAAACAAATAGCGATACAAAACACATGACATGAACTTGTTCTAGAATATGTTTTATGAAAGGGCCTGTTAGATGAATATCTGTGTTGACACAGAGAGAGAGAGAGAGAGAGAGAGAGAGAGGAGAGAGAGAGAGAGAGGAGAGAGAGAGAGAGAGAGAGAGAGAGAGAGATTCAGATTCAAATATTAATTCGTTTAAAGCCATAGCCTCATACAAAAAGGCGATAACAATATTTCAATAAAATCGTTATAAAGACAAGTATAATAAGATCTTACAATTACACCATGCAAACCATCATGATACCATTTGTTATTCTTCACTGAAAAGCTCCTCCTTTACATGTATACAACACTAAATTGCCAATCACGCTCTCTTTCTCTGAGGACATTAATAAGCAAAAACAAAGTATACGTGGCTGACCATAACATGTCGTGGGTATTGGTTCCAGGCAGATATAACTAAAAGCAGGACACTGCAATACAAAAGAACTTTAATTATTTTCAATTAATTGATTACAGGGGGACAGAGCAATCATCATTACATTTTTTTTTGTAGCGATTAGCATGTACCTTGATTTCAGAGATTACAAATCGAAATCTAGGAAAAGCAATAAAAAATACCTGTTTATCCTAAACGAAAGGTATTAAAAAAAATTAACATGAGGAACTAAAAATTTCATACACACCAAACCTCGTCGGAAAACCAAGGCCATGATTCAAACGACAGCGCCAAGGACATCCACGCTGATTATCAAGGCCATGATTCAAACGACAGCGCCAAGGACATCCACGCTGATTATCAAGGCCAGGATTCAAACGACAGCGCCAAGGACATCCACGCTGATTATCAAGTCCAGGATTCAAACCACAGTGCCAAAGACATCCACGCTGATTATCAAGGCCAGGATTCAAACCACAGTGCCAAAGACATCCACGCTGATTATGCAGACAGGGACTTTGTACAGGCTCTCAATGCCAGACACCAGACACTCAACTTGCCACCCACAAGAGCGAAAATGGAGTGGTACAAATTAGATGAAAGAGACTGGATGCGCTGATAGGAAAGAGCACACTGAAGCAAAGACTAGCACGCTACATATATATAGGAAAAGGCACACAAGAGCAAAAACCAGCACGTTACACAATCACGATTCACATTTAAACTTTCATACCTTCTGTTTGTGATTCTGTGGGTTCATCATTACTTTGTTTTATACACTAAACAAGCGGAACGAAAGGAAAAACCGTTGATAAGGCTATGTTTGGAGATCCAATGGCCTTGTTAAAACAATCTTTCAAGGAGCTGCTGAGGGAGGGAGGCAGAGGGAAGACGTAATAAGGCTATGTTTGGAGATCCAATGGCCTTGTTAAAACAATCTTTCAAGGAGCTGCTGAGGGAGGGAGGCAGAGGGGAAGACGTAATAAGGCTATGTTTGGAGATCCAATGGCCTTGTTAAAACAATCTTTCAAGGAGCTGCTGAGGAGGGAGGCAGAGGGGAAGACGTAATAAGGCTATGTTTGGAGATCCAATGGCCTTGTTAAAACAATCTTTCAAGGAGCTGCTGAGGGAGGGAGGCAGAGGGGAAGACGTAATAAGGCTATGTTTGGAGATCCAATGGCCTTGTTAAAACAATCTTTCAAGGAGCTGCTGAGGGAGGGAGGCAGAGGGGAAGACGTAATAAGGCTATGTTTGGAGATCCAATGGCCTTGTTAAAACAATCTTTCAAGGAGCTGCTGAGGGAGGGAGGCAGAGGGGAAGACGTAATAAGGCTATGTTTGGAGATCCAATGGCCTTGTTAAACAATCTTTCAAGGAGCTGTTGAGGGAGGGAGGCAGAGGGGAAGACGTAATAAGGCTATGTTTGGAGATCCAATGGCCTTGCTCAGTCTTTCAAGGAGCTGTTGAGGGAGGGAGGCAGAGGGGAAGACGTAATAAGGCTATGTTTGGAGATCCAATGGCCTTGCTCAGTCTTTCAAGGAGCTGTTGAGGGAGGGAGGCAGAGGGGAAGACGTAATAAGGCTATGTTTGGAGATCCAATGGCCTTGCTCAGTCTTTCAAGGAGCTGTTGAGGGAGGGAGGCAGAGGGAAGACGTAATAAGGCTATGTTTGGAGATCCAATGGCCTTGCTCAGTCTTTCAAGGAGCTGTTGAGGGAGGGAGGCAGAGGGAAGACGTAATAAGGCTATGTTTGGAGATCGAATGGCCTTGCTCAGTCTTTCAAGGAGCTGTTGAGGGAGGGAGGCAGAGGGGAAGACGTAATAAGGCTATGTTTGGAGATCCAATGGCCTTGCTCGGTCTTTCAAGGAGCTGTTGAGGGAGGGAGGCAGAGGGAAGACAGAAGAAGGAAATCGATGGACGGACAACAATGTAAAATGGAAAGGCAAAACATTTGCAGAGACCCAAACCCAGGGCACACAACCGATAGACCAGAGGAACATAGTGAAGTATTCTTCAGTCCCGCACCCAGCTGACTCCCCCGCCCCCTACCCATTGAGAGAGAGAGAGAGAGAGAGAGAGAGAGAGAGAGAGAGAGAGAGAGAGAGGAGAGAAGAAGAGAAGAAGAAGAAGAGAAGAGAAGAAGAAGAAGAGAAGAAGAAGAAGAGCAACACATGCGGGTATGACTCTTGGATGTTGTATCGTTCTGGTCGTGCGAGTCTGTGGGCACTGATAGGCATTTCAGATTCAGGTCACGAGGTGAAATAGAGAAGAGAAGATGAATCCGCTGAATAAAAACCAAGTGGCAACGTGGGCGGTCTCAGGCGGTAACCTTGCATCACACCTAGATATCAGGCTGCCGCTCATTAGGAACTGACAAATCTATGGAAACTTATTAGGTTCGAAAGATCATAATTGATGTTTGTGAGGAGGAGACTTTGTTTCCAAGGAAACTGGTAATTACCGGTTTAACTTCGTCAAAATAGTGATCGTCACTAAAGAAAACACTACTAATGAGGTGAAAACTGTAATCAGCACTCTATTGGAACACTAATGATGAGGTGAAAACAGTGATTATTGTTGTCAGGGTACACTCATGATGAGATGAACACAGTGATAATTAATAATGATGATGCGGTTAAAACAGAACACTTATGATGATGATGAGGTGAAAAGTGATCATCACTCTATGAGAACACTAATGATGAGGTGAAAACAGTGATCATTACTCTATGAGAACACTGATGATTGGGTGAATATAATATTGTCATGGGAAAAGTTATGTCATCTCCACCAGGGAGCATATGTTTTACTGAGTCATAATAAGCTGTTTTCAAGAACTTTGTTTTTGTTAGTTATGGTTATCTATCTATCTATCTATCTATCTATCTATCTATCTATCTATCTATCTATCTATCTATCTAACCATAAGTCACGATTACTTTTTGTCAAGGTGATCGCAAATGAGCACCATGTCTGGTTGAAAAGCAAGAAAACGTCTTATGATGGCGCCACACCATAAGTAATCGTTATGTTTGAAGTGACAGCAGCAAAGTCTCACACGTCACGGGGAGGGAGGAAGCAGATGGGTGTTTGTACGTGAGAGGGTAGCTGGGAAGGAAATTTTTTTTTTTTTCTCCATTTTTTTTTTTTCGCTGGGCGAAACATTGTAAAAATTAATCAAACTTAAAAAAAATCCACACGTCTTCTGGAAGAAAGCATTCGGCACAGAAAGTTGGGATTGTTAGTTTTTTGCCGCGTCTGACTCACCATACAAATCCCTCTCCATTACCCGGTCTCCCGTTACGGTTTAACAAGCCCAGGAAGAAAGTGGGTTGAGGAGTTAACTGTTAAGGGATAGACGGTGGGGGAGGGAGTGGTGATGGTGGTGGTGGTGGTGGCGGTGATGACGGTAGAGAATTCATCCTGGATTACGGGGATTGGCTGGGTCAGATGACCTTCCCCTTTCCATCGTCACACAGGTGAAAGCCTTTGACACAAGCAGCGCGTGCGTCTGTCTGTCTGTCTGTCTGTCTGTCTGTCTGTCTGTCTGTCTGTCTGTCTCTCTCTCTCTCTCTCTCTCTCTCTCTCTCTCTCTCTCTCTCTCTCAGACATCCAGAAGGCTGGATGTAAAAATATATTCATTCTTAATCTATTACCCTCTTAAAATAAAATTCGTTCACTTGTTCTCTCTCTCTCTCTCTCTCTCTCTCTCTCTCTCTCTCTCTCTCTCTCTCTCTCTCTCTCTCTGTATAGACGCACGCGTGCGCGCGCGTATACACACAACACATACACACACATACACGCGCATGCACACACATATACAATTACCTGGATTGTCAGTTTCTGACATCCAACAGCAATCATGCCAGAGCAGATCACCAGCAGACAGAGAGAGAGAGAGAGAGAGAGAGAGAGAGAGAGAGAGAGAGAGAGAGAGAGAGAGAGAGAGAGAGAGAGAGAGAGGAGGGAGCAGACAGACAGACAGACAGAGAGGGGGAGGAAAGGAGTGGGTATGAAGGAATGGTTGGAGGCAGAGATCAAAACAGACAGCTCATCGGGCATGAGGTAATGTGTGTTGTATTAGCAGGTTTATTTTTGCGTCGTTTAAGTTAAACACACCTTTATTTTGTAATCGTCTATGATTTTTTCTGGGTTATTTTCAGGTTTCAAATTAGGGGCTATTCTTACTTCATTGATCTTCTGATTGGTTTGTTGAATTAAATTTCTTTGGAGGCGGAGTAGGAGAGAGAGTGGGGCGAGGAATAGGGCGTAATTGGAATCGAATAGATTCTGTACAACGTTTCTTTGTTTTTGCCTGCGCACATAATAATAGCCAGGACATGAGACGACGCCTTTCGTCCCATACTGACGTAATTGACGTGAAAATCCTATAATTTAACTGATGTGAATTTTTCACGGTAACCTTTTTTTTTTTTTGCCCATACACGTATGGTCAGAATGCGAAATAGCGTCTCTTCGTCTAATACTGGCGACAGTGACGTGAAAATCCTCCCAGTTGTTTAATTCTTTAACATTTTCAGGTCTCAAGGTCTGACCAGCGTACTGGGCTAATAGTGCGTAGGTCAGACATTTGCTAAGTTGTAGGCACGAGACCCTCTTCTTCAATTCTCTCATCTTAGTTGTTAATTCGTTTATCCATCCGCTTAAAATCATGCGTAGTGTGGTCTCAAAATTCAGCGGATGTGGTGTAGCATATATGGACTAGTCCGCACGCAGTGACGCCTCCTTGATGAAACTGAAACTAAAAACTTAACATTTTCCGAGTTCAGTTCAGTTCAGTTCAGTTCGGTTCGGTGATTATCTTAACATCTGTTCATCATCGATGATATTAGACGACATTAAAAGGCGACAGAGATCACTGAGAATGTCAGACCTGCTGTCTCTGGTCATTTTCTCTCGCCTCTCTTCTTCACATGTTGGAATCTAGACACCCCACCAACAATGTTTCTGAAAATATTTGTAAAAAATCACAACAGTCTGCCCAGCACTGGGCAATTACATGTGCGATGTCCGTAATGCATGTGTCCTATCAAAAATATGGTCAGTGCTTTCAAAATATGCAGTATTCATACGTTTTAATTTGTATCCCCCCTGTCAAAATTGGGCAGGCTAGTAGTAAATGATGGACAGACATTTTCCCCTCTAATACACATCTAACATCAGGTGAGAATTTTGTGTTTCATGTGTTTAACAGAAGTTTATTGATTATCTGTGCTGATATATCTAGCACGGGAAGAGTACTCTCAATGCCTACTGTTGTTACTTTAAACCTACTTTAACATCTGATGGAAAGAAGCTCTTGTGGAGGCAAGGAATAGAGCTAGACGGGTGGGGACAGGAAGCTGAGGGTGGGAGAATGGTGGTGGGTGTGGGGGTCATTGTGAAAGGAGAGACAGGGAAAGGGGGAACCATAGCACACCTATCAGAATATGTCGGCAGATTTATGAAACTTTGTTGTTGTTGTTGTTGTTGATGGGAGCCAAGAGCATGGCAAACAATCTCTGACAACAGACGTGTCAATAACAGATGAGGTCCCGGTTAACCAACACCACTTAAATGACGTGCACCTTTTGCTTGAAACTGCGTCATAGCGCGTGATCTTCCAAAAGCTGTGAACATAACCCTCTGTCTGCACACAGCGAAGGGTAACCACGTAGAGTCCTCTCCTCCTTCTAATAGTGGCATGCAGCTAACTGCGACAGTAGCTTCATGTGTGCATGCGTGTTGAAGAAATTCTGTAATTCTAAAAACTTTAATGTTCCAAAGTCTGGTTGGTCTCCTTAACACTAGCGCCCTTCCCACGACTCAATCTTCCAACAACAAAAGTGCATGCAGCGAAAGCGACTTTCTATTCTCCAGCGTAGAAGAGTTCTCACACTGCAGGCGGAACTGGCGACAGCAGGCGTTTAAATCACAGGTCTTTCCTGGCGACACGTCGCTTTAGCTGATTTATGTCACTGCGGTGTCCGACCACAGAACACTGCTGACGCAAGCTAAACGCCGCAAATCAAGGGAAAGAACTCAATCCTGTCTTCGAAACTCCAACAAATGACGCTCATAACAAATGCCCACCACCGTCCTCCTGCTCCTCAAGGCCGTGCGTTCTTTATGGGTCATAAACAGGGTTCCCTTTGTACGCCTAGCCCGTGTTCAGCCCTGCGATGTTGACAGAAGGATTGTAAGCAGGATGCACACCGGTTTTCTGGTATGTCAGTGGTTGGTTACCTGATATACAAGATGTGATCATGTTGTAGAACATATGCTTTTGAAAGGGTCTGTTACATACATGTCACTGTTTGAGATACACATACGCACATGCGCACACGCCCACATGCAAAGACACACATGCATACACACATATATGTATACGTACATATGCACACACGTGCGTATGCTCACACAAGCCCAGAAATCACACACACACACACACACACACACACACATGCACTTCTGCACACGCACATACACACATACGGCGCGCGCGCGCGCACACACACACACACACACACACACACACACACACACACAACACGCGCGCACATAAGCATGCACACGCCCGTGTGCACAGACACTCATGCATACGCATACACGCACATTATGCACACACGCATGCGCTCGCGCGCGCACCCAACCACACACACACACACACACACACACACACACACACACACACACACACACGCACACAACACACACACACACACGGGCCCGTGCCCACACATCCATACACACAATGTGTACATTCACTACACACACATACAATGATAAAAATGACACAACCAATGTTAGACAGATACTCAAGGTCTGACCAGCGCGTTGGGCTAATGCGTAGTCAGACATCTGCTAACTCGTAGCCACGAGACCTTCTCACATTCTCTCGTCTTAGTCATTCATTCATTTATCCATCAGCTTTAAATCATGTGCAGTGTGGTCTCAAAACTTAGCGAATGTGGTGTAGTATATTATAGACTAGTCCGCACGCAGTGACGCCTCCTTGATGAAACTGAAACTGTTCGAGAGAGAGAGAGAGAGAGAGAGAGAGAGGAGAGAGAGAGAGAGAGAGAGAGAGAGAGAGAGAGAATACACACATACATACATACATACAGACAGACAGACAGACTGGCAGAAAGACAGACAAATGGACAGAAAAAGTGACAGAGACTAATAATCCAGAAAACTAACAGATACAACTTAGCTCAATGTAAAAATGAACGAAATGTGAAAAGAAGATCGTAGTTTAGCTCCATCAATAAACCATTCGACAAGCCTTTTATTAGTATACTGAACGCAGCTAGCATGGCTGTTCAGGACTTTGAAAATACTGTAGCGCATTATTCAACTATGTTCCACCCCTATACATTAGACAAGACTTGAACCAGCCTAACTGAAATAGCTGTGCAGTCAATTTGTCTGTGAATGTCTATCAATGTTCACTGGAAAACGACAAATCAAAGATGGAGGTGCATTTCTACAGATGATTTTATGGATCATGATAATGCTTTTTTATGTTCCATATGTAAGTAAGTGGGTCGTGTATCAGGTTTTTTGTGTGTGTAACCGTCAGTTGTTAAAACAGCAGATTTTAAAAGTAATTTGAGGGCACGTTAGTGCAGTCTCACCAGAGATTTTCGTACACTGGCACTTGAAGAATCCAATGAAGTGGAATAGTGCTTAATTAGAAAATAAACATGTGCATGACAGAGTTGTTTTCTGGCACCAAGATTGAGAAAATGGTTTATTTACACAACTTAATTTCTTTAAAAACTATCAGGTTATTTAACATGACTATACAGTCGGACCATGACAGATTATTATCATTTATTGTTACTCGTGTATCCTGATTGGTCAGACGTCTACACATGAGATGCAGCACGCGTGCCCAAATGCCCGATGGTGCCGTGTTTCCATGACAGTCAGCCATATTCCGTGTTCTCCCCGGACAAGTCGTGCAAAAAATTAGTATAGATCAACGTTTGTTCGTGTCTGGTGCATCAACGTTTGTTCGTGTCTGGTGCTCAAGCTGCCAGCGGTGTTGTAATGAATTGATGTGATAATTGAACGGTGCATTTGTAACTTTCAGATCGAAACAAGACTTGCGTCCGCTAACTAGGCCAGTTCACCCCTTTTCAGAGTTCGAATATTCTGGCACCGGCTACAGTATTTCAGAAGCCATGGAACAGTCTTTTAGAACCATCGTGTAACACCACGGAAATCCCCGAGGATCTTAAATATTGTAAAGAAGCGTTCAAGAACTCGATGCCAGCTCCAAAAATATTCGAGTCTTTCGCGGAGTTTATTAAAACGGCCCTTTCATATGTGCAAGACAAAGATAACGACGACGGACGGGGGAAATGCGCGTACAGACACTGACTCTCATGTCATGGAGAAAGAGATGTTGATGGTGGACAAGATACTGACTCTCATGCCATGGAGAAAGAGATGTTGATGGTGGACAAGATACTGACTCTCATGCCATGGAGAAAGAGATGGTGATGGTGGACAAGATACTGACTCTCATGCCATGGAGAAAGAGATGTTGATGGTGGACAACGAAGACATCGAGCTGGACAGATTGGAAGAAAACTGGCAGAAAAAAAAATTGATCAAGACCCACCCCTCAGTAACATGATTCGGATCTGCGAGAGACTATTGCATCTGAACAAACAGTGGAAGAAAACTTAGGAGAAAAGGCGTGAGTGGCTTTGGCAGATTTAGTAAACGGCCATTTTGAATTAAAACTGGGGGCAGATATCCAAAAGACAAAAAAAGAAAAAAATGAAGCTAATCCAAGAGACCAGAAAACTGCATTCAACTCATTATCCTTACTGTCAAAGCAGAACTTGGGTCTATGCTGCCTAAAGAGGCAATAACGACTGATTTCAAGCTCCAGCACATTCACAGAGCCACTGTGACAACAGCCACTAGCACCACCCGTGCAACCGATAGCCCACTGACAAAGGGAGACAAATCATGGCGCGACACTCGCTGACGCAGCGAGAGGCGTTGCAGACTGAATCGCGGTGTATGCGAACACGTACTACGAAAGTTCTGCCTTCGTCGGCGCCATGCGATCAAACCGTACCTGAATAAACGTTCGCTTGGATTCGCAATGAAGCCGGCACAATTATTGATCAACTCTTTTAGACACAGCCTCAAGGCAAACCTGAAAGACATGCGAGAAACGGTCAGCTTTTGTCCTACAGGCCGGAAAGTTCGATTTCATGCCTTGAATTTTGAATGCAGGAGGAAACAGATCCCACCGCAGTTTGCATGGGATGTGAACATCGTCCTAAACACCAGCTGAATGGCCTCATGCCGAACAGTTGACTTTGGAACACACACACACACACACACACACACACACACACACACACACACAGAACTTGTTACTTGCCTTGTTGTCCGGTCAATACACAACTGTCATGTGACTTGCTTTGTTGTCCGGTCAATACACAACTGTCATGCTAGTTGCTTTGTTGTCTGGCCAAGACACAACTGTCATGCTAGTTGCTTTGTTGTCGGTCATACACAACTGTCATGCTATTGCTTTGTTGTCTGGCCAAGACACAACTGTCATGCTAGTTGCTTTGTTGTCTGGCCAAGACACAACTGTCATGCTATTGCTTTGTTGTCCGGTCAAGACACAACTGTTATGCTATTTGCTTTGTTGTCCGGTCAAGACACAACTGTCATGCTATTTGCTTTGTTGTCCGGTCAAGACACAACTGTCATGCCATGTGCTTTGTTGTCCGGTCAATACAGAACTGTCATGCTATTTGCTTTGTTGTCTGGTCAATACACAACTGTCATGCTATTTGCTTTGCTGTCCGGTCAATACAGAACTGTCATGATAGTTCCTTTGTTGTCTGGTCAATACAGAATTGTCATGTTACTTGCTTTGTTGTCTGGTCAATACGGAACTGTCATGTTACTTGCTTTGTTGTCTGGCCAATACAGAACTGTCATGTGACTGTGCTTTGTTGTCTGGTCAATACAGAACTGTCATATTACTTGCTTTGTTGTCCGGTCAATACAGAACTGTCATGCTAGTTGCTTTGTTGTCCAGTCAATAAACAACTGTCATGCTAGTTGCTTTGTTGTCCGGTCAGAGGGGACCGACAACTCATCAGTTACTCTGAGGAGGGGAAAATCTATAACACCAAGTGTATTCTTGTATGTAGCTATACTCTGAGGAGGGGAAAATCTATAACACCAAGTGTATTCTTGTATGTAGCTATACTCTGAGGAGGGGAAAATCTATAACACCAAGTGTATTCTTGTATGTAGCTATACTCTGAGGAGGGGAAAATTTATAACATTAAGTGTATTCTTGTATGTAGCTATCTACTCGAGCAGTCAAGACCAGGTTTCCTTGTAAGGCCACTGGAAATGGGTACATTTGGGAAAAAACCAACCAACCAACCAACCCCCCCACCTCATCACCTTAAAGTGTACATAGACAAGGCCACAGAGTTGTCTCAAGGGACACCATTTTGCTGCCTAACCTGAATCAAGTACCCATTTTACTACTGGGTGTACGGGAATTATTTTCAAGCTGTAAAAAACTCGACCCCAATGAGTGATTCGAACCGGCGACCCGTCAGCTCCGCAAGCAAACGCTCTGATCATTTGACTGCAGGGGTCCTTGCATCTATGGATCTGGAAGAAACGGGAAGCTGAGGAGCCGAAGAGACATGGTGTCTGTAGGTATTTAAGATTTTTTTGGCATAAGGATTATGGGATTTTGAGGTTGATACCCGCCATGATGTTTCAGTGTGGTCTGCGGGTGAGACTTTCAGATCAGAGCTGTTCTGACACTTCCTTCTTTTTTTACTTCCCTTTCTTTCAAAAACCACTCAGTATTAAGGGATAATCGCATTAGAAGCAACGCGAAACAAGATTTTACATACACACACACACACAACACACACTATATATATATATATATATATAGCTGAACAATTAAAAAAAAAGGGAGGGTGGGTGGGTTTGAAGATGAAGAAAATGTATATTATAAATATTAAAAACCCTTCTCTAGCTGTATGAGGGAACCATCACAATCCCTCCTAAAGGCAACCTATATGTATCGCCTGCTCCTAGGATTTACGTCCGCTGGATCGGACTCATCAAAGAGACACGGCTGATCGTGTCGGTGCTCTTGACGTCAAACAGAGACACACTACAGTCCGTAATTCTGTGGTGTTCTCACCACCAAGGGTTCAAAAAAGAATCCAACAGCACCGCCAAAGCAGCCAGCAAAAGGTAGTAGAACGAAACAAAAGGAAAGTGTGGAGAGGAAAAGAGTTGCTGAAAAACTAAAAACATTATGCAAACAGTATAAAATGTAGGGGACAATCTTTGAGCCTATGCTTGAGGATCCATTTAAGGATGCAAGGGAGATCAAAAGATATGGAACAGTCTGAGTGGTCAGCTCTGCTGTTCAATAACCCAAGCATTGTCAGCGGCTAAGAATTGTGCAGAACAACCTTTACTTGGATCTCCTAAGAGATGCAATCGCCTACTGATTGACCAAACAATATAATGCTGAACAAATAAGTATATATATATATATATATATATATATATATATATATTTAATTATTATATATAAGTATATATAGATATAATTATATAAGTATATCTATCTATCTATTTGTCCATCCATCCAACCATCCATCTCTCTCTCTCTCTCTCTCTCTCTCTCTCTCTCTCTCTCTCTCTCTCTCTACCTACCTACCTACCTACCTACCTACCTACGTACTTACCAAATAACAACAGGACTTATTTGTGTGACTGGCTCTACCACCCAGGGTTTTAGTTCCTAGGCTTTCTCCTTTCGGCTTCATTACTGGATAGACAAGATATGACCAAAATACACTAAGCAAAAAACACTGGATATATAAGGCACTAGAACACACACGCATACTGCCCCCTGGGAGACCTGAACTTTCTTTTAACTTTATCTATCTATTATCTATCTATCTATCTATCTATCTATCTATCTATCTATTATTTTTAACACTGTGACTTCGGCCCTAAGAACATTGAATAGTGAATTCTATTGAGACTAGCAGTGACATTAAAATAATTTCTAAAAAAATACATAAACAAACGAATTAAGGTAAGAATGTCGAATGTAAATGTTGTTCTGAAATCATAAAAAGAGATGGTGGAATGAACGTATTATTTGGAATTGATTAAAAAAAAAAAACATAGTTTTTCTTTCTGAAATCACAGAAACCCGTTCTGGGGTTCCTTCTCATTTTGTTTCCAATTCAGCCTTTCTTTTCTTTTCTTTTCTTCTTTCTTTTTTTCTTTTCAGCCCTTTTCCTTCCCTCCCTTTGCTTCCATTTCTCTGTCATTCTTTGCCATCCGCAACTCATGCACTGTTCCCTGGTGAACCGTCATACCACATTACTTTGTTTTTGCTATAAGTATACAAGTGAAACGAGGGAATGAAGACGTTGGTGCAGCCACATCTCAAGGTCTAATGACGTGGGTAACATTAGTCCTTCATAGAGTTGCTGAGGCTGGAGGGCGGAGGGGAGGGGAAGGCAGAGGAAAAAAAAAAACCCTGACAGACTGACTCCATTGCACAATGGATAGAGGAACCATTTGCAAAGGCTCAGGTCTTGGCACTCCCCCCAACAGAACTGGAGGGAACCTACTGAACTGTTCTTCGTTGCTGGTCCAGAGTGATTATGTCTTTTCGACGCCATTACGTTCTGTTCCTGTGAACATGTGGGCACTGATAGGCATTTCACGTTCAGGTCACACGATAAAACAGAAATGGAAAGGAGACAAGCCCGGTAAATAAAAACAAAGTAGCAACGAGGGGGGCGGCCTTCATCGGCTGCCTGGCATCATCTACAGATAGCAACTTGCCGCTCATTAGGAACCGACAAATCTATGGAAGTTTGCATGGTTCGAAAGATCGTGATTGCTGTTGACACGAATTAAAACATATTGTGACCAAGAAAACGGATAATTATTGGTTTAACACCGTGAAAAGAGTGATAACATTCTGAGAGAACTCTAATCATGAGGTGAAAAAAGTGATCGTCACTCTATGAGAACACTAATGATGAGGTGAACACAGTGATCGTCACTCTATGAGGACACTAATGATGAGTTGAAAACAGTGATCGTCACTCTATGAGGACACTAATGATGAGGTGAAAACAGTGATCGTCACTCTATGAGAACACTAATGATGAGGTGAAAACAGTGGTCATCACTCTATGAGAACACTAATGATGAGGTGAAAACAGTGGTCATCACTCTATGAGAACACTAATGATGAGGTGAAAACAGTGATCATCACTCTATGAGAACACTAATGATGAGGTGAAAACGGTGATCATCACTCTATGAGAACACTAATGATGAAGTGAAAACAGTGGTCATCACTCTATGAGAACACTAATGATGAGGTGAAAACAGTGATCGTCACTCTTTGAGAACACTAATGATGAGGTGAAAACAGTGGTCATCACTCTATGAGAACACTAATGATGAAGTGAAAACAGTGGTCATCACTCTATGAGAACACTAATGATGAGGTGAAAACAGTGGTCATCACTCTATGAGAACACTAATGATGAGGTGAAAACAGTGGTCATCACTCTATGAGAACACTAATGATGAGGTGAAAACAGTGGTCATCACTCTATGAGAGAACACCAGTGGTGAGTTGGAAACAACTTTGTCACAGAACAGATATATGATCTCCGCAAAGTGGGTTATGGTTTCACTCGCTTCTGCTTGTTCATGTCTCTGTCAGTAAGAGGACGCATACATTGTAGTACGTCTGCTTGTTCATGTCTCTGCCAGCAAGAGGACGCAGACATTGTAGTACGTCTGCTTGTTCATGTCTCTGTCAGCAAGAGGACGCAGACATTGTAGTACGTCTGCTTGTTCATGTCTCTGTCAGCAAGAGGACGCAGACATTGTAGAACGTCTGCTTGTTCATGTCTTTGTCAGCAAGAGGACGCAGACATTGTAGAACGTCTGCTTGTTCATGTCTTTGTCAGCAAGAGGACGCAGACATTGTAGAACGTCTGCTTGTTCATGTCTTTGTCAGCAAGAGGACGCAGACATTGTAGAACGTCTGCTTGTTCATGTCTTTGTCAGCAAGAGGACGCAGACATTGTAGAACGTCTGCTTGTTCATGTCTTTGTCAGCAAGAGGACGCAGACATTGTAGAAGTGATTTTATCCAAACTTGGTGGAAAGACAGACTGGGGTCCAAGAACGAATCCATTCAATTGCGGTGTAGATCCAGATGAAAAAAAACAATAACATGGCTCCACACGTGAAAAACTAACACAGAAAACGGTGTTTGTTGAGTTTTGCAGCCAGTGATTCACCATACAAATCCCTTCGTATTCCCTCGTCTCCCTTTACTGCTTAACAAGCCCACAAAGAAAGTGGAGTGAGACGTGTAGGGGGAAGATGGTGGAGGTGAGGGGGGGGGGTGGTGGTGGTGATGGTGGATGTGGTGATGGAGAATTCAGCCAGGGTTACGGGGATTAGCTAGGTCAGATGACATTTCCTTTCCACTGTCACGCAGGTAAAATCCCTTTGGCCAGCATTTTATGAGCACTGGATTTAAAATACGAAACTTATATCTCTAATTTTCACATACACGGACACACATGTACGGACGCACGCACGCATGCTCGAACACACGCACGTTCGCGCGCGCGCGCGCGCACACCACCACACCCACACCACACAACACGCGCACACACACAACACACACACACACACACACACACAATGCAAGTGCCTGCATACGCTCATACACACGCGTAAATGCGTGCGAACCCATACACACATACATGCACGAAGAAACTTATACACATAACTCGAATATTGATTTCTGGCAAATCTATTCAAATAACTCTAATGCAAGAGCAGATTACAAGTAAAGATGAAATAGGAGAGAGAGAGAGAGAGAGAGAGAGAGAGAGAGAGAGAGAGAGAGAGAGAGAGAGAGGAGAGCGGATATGAAGAAGGGTTAGGATGGGAAGATGGGAACAGAGCTCTTTGGACATGAGGTAATTTGTATCGTGTTAACCGGACTACTTTTGCGTCGTTCAAACTATACGTATCTTTGTTGCGTAATTTTGTCATGAACTTTCTATGTCGCTTTCGGGTTTCACATTTTAGGAGTTCTTTGTCTGCCTGATTGATTCTCTTGTAGTTGAATTATTTTGGGGTGTGGGATGGGTGAGATGGGGTGTGGGTGGGGATGGGGTGGGATGGGGGTGGGTGGGTGGGGTGGGATGGGGTGTGGATGGGCTGCAGTATGGAGCTGATTTTACACGATCAAATTCTCCATGATGTTTATTTATTTTTGTCCACTCATGTACGGTCAGAATGTGGAATGACGTCATTTCATCCAATACTGGCCACTGGTGACGCAAAAATCCTCGAATTTTAGTTGAACAGATTCTCTACGCTAATTTCCTTGATTTGATTTTGCCCACGAACCTATGGTCCAAGTGCGATTCAGCATCTTTTCGTCCACTGCTGACGTCAGTGACGTGATCATACTCCCAGGTGGAGTCTCAGTCAAGTGCGATTCAGCATCTTTCGTCCACTGCTGACGTCAGTGACGTGATCATACTCCCGGTGGTTTAGTTCTTTAGCATTTTCACGGGACTCTCAACGTCTGCTGTCGTTACGTTGAACTGATCTTACTCTTTGATGGAGAGAAGCTTTTATGGGGGCAAGGAATAGGGGTGGGAGGGGACTTAAGGGGGGTGGGGGTGGGGGGTGGGTGGGTAGGCAGTAGAGTGCCGGAAGAGAGAAAGAGGAAATGGGAACAAAGAAAACCTTTCAAAGCATACCCGGAGATTTATGAAACTTTGTCTTGATGTAAAGCGACAGCATGACAAAACAAAAGGACTGATAACAGACGCTTCAACAATAGAAGAGGCTTGATTTAGCCGACATTGCTGAAATCGGGTGTTTTTTTTTTCCCGCGCGAAAGTAGGTGGGTGCGTGAACTCTTCTAGGAACTGTGGTCAATACCCTCTGCCTGTTCCTATACGTCAACTAGCCGTGTCAAGTAGTATCCCCGTTTCTGACACAGTCGTGCAACTCACTGCGATAGTACATTTATGTGTACCTGCATGATCAAGAAATTCTACAATTCTGAAATCTACATGACCTAAAGTTCAGTTGATCTCCGTTATCACCAATACTCCCTTCACCACTCAACTTTCTCGCAACAAAACTGACCGCCGAGAAATCGACTTACTTGTCTCCAACGCAGGAGAGTTCTCATACTTGCCAGAACCGTCAACAGCGGACGTTTAAATCACAGGTCTTTCCTGGTCACACGTCAATTGAGCTAATGTACGTAACAGTGGCGTCCAACCACTCAACACTACTAACAGCAGACTAAACGCCGCAAATCAAGGGAAAGAACTCAAACCTGTCAAACGACGCTCATACCCAATGCCCACCACTGTCTTCCTCCTCCTCCTCCTCCTCAAGGCCGTGAGGTCTTTATGGGCCATTAACAGGGATCTCTTAGTAAGCGAGGCCTGTTTTTACAGGTGCGACGTGGATAGAAGTGGTTGTAAGCAGGATTTACACCGGTTCTTCTGATGTCAAGATTTACTTGATGTACAGGATGTGATCACAATGTAGAATATACGCTTTTTGAAAGAATTTATTTGATATATGTGAGTGTGTTAGAGAGAGAGAGAGAGAGAGAGAGAGAGAGAGAGAGAGAGAGAGAGAGAGAGAATGACAATGCTTTATTGACAATAGTTAAACAACCCTTATGCCAAGGGAGTGACATGCGCAGTTTCCACTTAGCGTTGCCAAACTCTGCCAGCAATAGAAATGCGAGTCAAAAAGAAGCGAACACACAGAAAACAACTGAACAATACTAATAACTAGAAAATGAAGAAAAAGACCATTCATCAAACAATATTCTCATCACAATAAACCACTTACTGCCTAATCATGACTTACAAACACAGCCTACATATTAATTTGTTTCTCTCTAAATCGAAAAGCTTCCGCCACAAACTTAGCAAATGAGTTCACAATGTCTACATTGTCAGAGGATAAAATACCAAAGAGGTTTTGAGTTTGACCGAAAAAGGACTTAAAGGCAGAAGAACCATTTCTAAATTTATTATACTCTGGGTTAAAAACAAAGTACTCCTCGTCTTCAACTTCTTTTGAGCAAGAGAGAAGAGAGAGAGAGAGAGAGAGAGAGAGAGAGAGAGAGAGAGAGAGACAGAGAAGAGACAGAGAGACAGAGAGACAGAGAGAGAGAGGAGAGAGAGAGAGAGAAGGGGGGGAGAGAGAGAGAGAGAGAGAGCGAGAGAGAGAGAAGGGGAGAGAGAGAGAGAGAGAGAGAAGAGAGAGAGAGAGAGAGAGAGAGACAGTCAGAAAGACAGACAGAAGACAGACGGACAGACAGAGCAAGTTTGATCTCCCATTGTTCGTGCCCTTTTCCTGTTATTACTCTCACATGGCTCATTACCACAGTTACACCCAGGCAGGTCCTGTCGCAGACCCGAGGACAGAGCACCCCGGGGAGCTCTCACTGTCAGGTCGTCATCCGAGGGATCCGCCACCTCACACAGTTCACCGCTGGCCAGTCACTTTGGTGATGTTCCATAGTGCCAGTTCTGATTTCACTGGTGCAGGTTCTCCAATACCCACCACTCCCATCTCTTTCCCTTACACTTTATGCCCCCCAACACACACACAAGCACGCACGCATGCATGCACTCACACACGCACACTCACACACACACACTCACACACACACACACACACACACACACACACACACACACACACACACACACACAACACACACACTCCTCTCTCTCTCTCACACACACACACACGTCTCTCTCTCTCTCTCTCTCTCTCTCCCTCCTCTACACACACACACACACACACACACACACACACACACACACACAACACTCACAACACACCACACACATCAACGACACACATAACTGATTGATGAAGGCGCGGAAGAAGAAAATCTTAATGCTCTTCTTAACAATCGAAATGAAATTTGTAGAATTCGGCGAGTCCGGCTGGCCAGTCCACATATCAATCACTGCAATTAACAGGGACAGAAACGCAGACACAGACGAAGTGTAAACAATCTACTTTTAAATTCTAACTTCTCTCCGTTTAAGATCTATTTCACATCTTTGATCATAAACAAGATCAATGTTGTTTTAAAAACTACAGTTTAAAATTGTATGCCTTAATGGCCGTTGGGGGCAGGTATGTATTCATAATTAGAGGTTCATCGCATCAAGGGCATGGGGTTATAGAAAGCGGAGCCAAGCCCTTTCTTTCCACCGCTTTTCCATTCTCTGGCGTGAATCATGTACTGATATATTACTTGGTAGACATCAAGTTTCCAGGCTGTAAAAATTCGACCCATCATATGATTCAAGCTCACAGCTGTCTGTTCCGCAGACCAACGCTCATACAATTTGACGACAAGCCTCTTGCATCCTAGATCTGGAGGGAACGTGTAGGTGAGGAGCCAGACAGAGGTAATATTTACACACACACACACACACACACACACACACACACACACACACACACACACACACACACACACATATATATATATATATATATATATATACAAAAGATTTTTAGGGTAGATCAACAAGAATAAGGAGTATGGAATTATGAAGCTGGTGCCAGGCATGATGTTCCAATTAGGTCTGAAAGGTATGACTTCAGATCAGAGCTCTTTTCTGCTTTTCCTTCCTTCTTTTCATGAGTCTCTCTGCATTAACGGGTATTCACACTGCGGGTCATATCAAATAAGTATGCATATCTAAATGTTCATGTGTATTTTTCTTTGTTTTTGTCATATTGTGCTTTAAGTCTTGGGAACAATCTCAGTAAATTTTGATGAGACTAGCTGTAGCATGGAAAACAAATAAACAAACGAATGCATGAACAATGAAAAGAATTTAATGCGTGATTGTTTTTCCTTGCGATCATGACAAAAGATGGTTGGGTGAGATTACTATTCGGAAGTGGTTAAGATACTTTTTTTTTCTTTCATAAATCAGGGGAACAACTTTGTAGTTCTTTCCTACTTTGTTTTCTTTTCAACTCTTTCTCTTCTTTCTCTCTTTCTTTCTTTCTTTTTCCTTGTCATCTCCTTTCTTTCTTTCGCTTTAATTTCTTTTCTTTCAGTGCGTTACTCCAGCACGATTCCTGTTCAAACCTTTATATCTCGTGCGTGTGATTCGACCGATCCATTAGTACTTTGTTATCTTGTAACAACACAAGCAAAACGGAGGAAAGAAAATAACGACAGTATGACCATGTATTAAGATCCAAAGGGGAACAAAGGAAAAAAAAAACACAGAGCAAAACCAAAAACAAAGAAATGATAACAACAGCAACAACAACAACACACACACATATACAGCGATGGACCGACTACATAGCGGAATGGACAGGAAAACCATCTGCAGAGGCACACGCCACGACAATCAACAGAACAGGAGGAACCTGTTGAAGAGCACATCACTGCTGCACCCCTGTGACTCCCCATGGAGATAAAGCAAGAAGAGAAGCAAAAACAAACAAACAAACAAACAAAAACAAAGACAAACAAACAAACAAACAAAAACAAACCCTAAGCGATCATGTCTTTTTGATGGTGTTACGTTCTGGTCGCGTGATTCTGTAGGCACTGATAGGCATTTCGGATTCAGGTCACAAGGTGAAATGGAAATAGAAAAAGAAGACATGATAGATAAATAAAAACAAACTTATAGCAACGTGGGCGGTCTCACGCGGCAACCTTGCCGCTCTTTAGGAAGTGACAAAGCTATGGAAACTCACAAGGATGGAAAGACTGTGATTGCTGTTTCCACGAAGGAAACTTTTTTTTTTTTTATTTGGCCAGGAAAACGGATAAATACCGAGTCAGAATAAACTGGTTTCATGTAACGATTATCGGTTTTGATAAATGAAATTACCAATGACACGACAGCGCGTGGACATCAGTTAACAATACTTAATTTCGTGAATTATAGTTACCTTTTTTCCATTAGTCATTA
>CM065729.1:70907228-70919728 GCA_033310375.1 Conus canariensis
GAGAGAGAGAGAGAGAGAGAGAGAGAGAGAGAGAGAAAGAGAAAGAGAGGACAGAGAAGTCCACTCTGGGCTACTTCCCGTTGGATATCGGAAGTCAATCAGAAAGCTGTTGCTTCTAAATGTGCACAGGTCGCCAATGCCATCTGTTCTAATATATACGTTTTTTTTTTTAACCGTCGCCCTTCCCCACTATATCATCACAGACCTTTTGTTTCAGAAATGTTCCATCGGATACGATCCTTGGGTTTCTAAAAGAAATATAATTATGTTCTTCGTTCGATTTGAAATTTTACAGAAAACTGATGTAGTTGTAAGCATTTTCAGCATGTTGGAAGTAAACTGCTTCATCGTGATCAATTTTCTTTCAAAAGAAAAAAGAAACACAGCTCACTTCGAATTGACCATGTGACAGCTATGATAGGGCCCCTCACGGTCGGCGGGGCTATAAACAACAGGCATTGAACGGGCCATCATCGATGAAATGAACGAGAGAGAGAGAGACACACACACACACAGACTCTCCGATTGGGTCTGAGCTCGATGCACTGTAAAACGTTGGTCATTATTTCTGTCTTGTCCACCGAGTCCCTCCAGAGTCCTGACTCACGTGCCGATCATTGTATGTTCTCCTCGCACAGCCACATCCAGCTTTTCCTGTCGCAGTCCCAGTGTCAGCAGTTCCACACGGGGAGCTCTATCAATGTGATATCGTCACGAGGCAACCCGCCAGACAAGACCCCGCCCTGCTGCTGAGTCAGTTTAAGAGTGTTCTGCAGTGCGTGTTGTGGGATCACCGGTAGAATCTCCGTGGTGCATTCCATGTCATGTACCACTCACAGTGAAACGTTCTTTCAAGGGTGTTGGGATTCGCAAGGTGTGAGACATATACACTTTAAAGGAGACTCCATGGAAATCTTGTTCGCAAATGTCCCACCAGATGTGATCTTTGATTTTCTGAAAGAGATGAACATTTTTCATCTGATCTAAGATTTTACGGAAGATTTTGAACAAGATTTCCGGTGTGTGTGTGTGTGTGTGTGTGTGTGTGTGTGTGTGTGTGTGTGTGTGTGTGTGTGTGTGTGTGTGTGTTTTAGGTGTATTTTAAGGGGCTGTGTGAATGCGTTTTTTCTTTAATGACTTGTGAGTTGACTTCAACGCAGTGACAGCCCTGATATGACCCTGCGCGGTCGTTTGGCTATAAGCAACATTGCATTGCCACGCTCTCTGGTAAGAACAATAGTGGCTTAGTAGCGGAAATTTGCCGTTTGAAGTCTTGGACACTCACCCATTACAGATACGTGTATGGGATTTCGGCTGCATCGGAAAGTGTCGTGGAGCCGTGAGGGAGGAGAAAGAGAAAGGGAAAGAGGGGGTAGTTAGCTGGAAGATGAAAGTGGATGGTGGATACAACTTTTAACAGACTGAATAAGAAAAACGCCTGTAAAACGGCTGACACACACACACACACACACACACACACACCACACACACACACACACACACACCTCTCTCTCTCTCTCTCTCTCTCTCTCTCCCTCTCTCCCCCTCTCTCTCCCTCACTCTCTCCCTCTCTCTCTCTCTCCATCTCTCTCTCTCTGTCCCTCCTCTCTCTCCCTCCTCTCTCTCTCCCTCTCTCTCTCTCTCTCCCTCTCCCCCCCTCTCTCTCTTCTTCCATCTCTCTCTCCCTCCCTCTCTCTCTCTCCTCTCTCTCTCTCTCTCTCTCTCTCTCTCTCTTCTAGGGCAACTGAAAACTCGGCAACAGTGTTCTCTAACTTTGGAAAGAGGGTTGGATGAGTAAGAAAGGGATCGGATGAGGCGTTCATCTTCTTCAACTGACTGTGGTTCTGGTTTGTCTGACCTAGAACCGGTCTGGGACTTTGAAAAGCGGATGAAACGCCGCGCAGAAGCCTTAAAATTCGTATTACAGAAAAGACTGCATACGTGGCAAATGGTCGCCTTGGATCCATACATGACTCAGTAGCGACGAAAGGACGGCATACAGTAGTCTGAATGGGCGACTCCAGACAGTCTGAATGGGTGATGTACAACAGCCTGATGGGCGACATAAAACACTCTGAACGGGCAACATTGGGCAAAAATCTGAATAGGCGACGTATGACAGTCTGAATGGGCGATGTACGACAGTTAGAATAGGTTACATACAAAAGGTTAAATAGGCGACGTGTAGTAGCCAGAAAGGGCGACATATAGTAACCTGAAAAGGCGACAAATAGATGTCAAAATGGGCGACAGAACACAACCTGTAAAGGTGAGGAATGGAGGCCTGAATGGGCCACATTGCACAACCCCAACGGGTGATATGTAGTTGCCTAAATGGGCAACATTGCACAACTCGAACGGGTGATATGTTGTTGCCTAAATGGGCAACATTGCACAACTCGAACGGGTGATATGTAGTTGCCTTAATGGGAGACATTGTACGACCCAAACGGGTGATATGTAGTTGCCTAAATGGGCGACATTGTACGACCCGAACGGGTGATATGTAGTTGCCTAAATAGCGACATTGTTCGACCCGAACGGGTGATATGTAGTTGCCTAAATGGGCGACATTGTACGACCCGAACGGGTGATATGTAGTTGCCTAAATGGGCGACATTGTACGACCCGAATGGGTGATATGTAGTTGCCTGAATGGGCGACACAGCCTGAAAAAGGTGACATCTGACAGTCTTAAAATGTGACAGTCTGAGTGGGCGACATACCACAGCCTGAATGGGCGACATATAGTAGCTTAAATACGCAATACATAACAGCCTGAACAAGCGTTCCATGACAGCCTGAATGGGCAAGATACAACAGGCTGAATGGGCAACATACTACAATCCGAATGTTGACATACGACAGCCTGAACGGGCGACATGCAACAGCTTGCATTGGTGACAAACAGCAGCCTAAATGGGCGACATACGACCGCCAGACCAGAACAGATGACATACAATACATGTTTTGAATGGCCGTTATTTGAGATGAAGGGACGTTGGGTGGGTTTAACCGACGCTAGATGAGTTAAATGAACGTTAAATGGATTTACAGGGCATGGCAGTTTTACAGACATTTGATGGGTTCAATTGAACTTAAACCACTTCACATAACGTTAGATGTATTCAACGTATGGTATTACATCTGATGGGGTCAATTGAACTTAAACCACTTCATATAACGTTAGATGTATTCAACGTATGGTATTAAATCTGATGGGGTCAATTGAACTTAAACCACTTCACATAACGTTAGATGTATTCAACGTATGGTATTACATCTGATGGGGTCAATTGAACTTAAACCACTTCACATAACGTTAGATGTATTCAACGTATGGTATTACACCTGATGGGTTCAATTGAACTTAAACATCACATAACGTTATATGTAATCAGGGTATGGTATTACACCTGATGGGTTCAATTGAACTTAAACCACTTCACATAACGTTAGATGTATTCAACGTATGGTATTACATCTGATGGGTTCAACTGAACTTAAACCACTTCACATAACGTTAGATGTATTCAACGTATGGTATTTGCTTCAAATGGCATTAGATGGGTTCCTTTCATGAGTTCAGCTGTGTAGTTGGCAAGATTCTGGTTGACTGGGCCATTCTGGGCGAACAGATCCACATGTAAAGTTCGCACGTAGACGTTCAGCTCTGAGAAATCACAGGCAATCATCACTGAATGTTTCCAGGTCTTCTGTATAAACTGGAATACGGTCCACTCTATGTACAGAATCTTCCAATATCCGAGGAATCAGGTTATGAAACTGTGAGATTATATAACAGCTCATCTGTATTACACCTCCTCCCCTCCCTGTACACTCTGTCCTCGGCTCACTTCTTCACCCCTCCGCCCCATCCTCACCTTCCCGGCCGGGTTTCCTTCAACGACTGTCAATAGCTCAATTTGTAAATGACAGATCAAACGAAATTGTTTGAGCAGAATCTTGTCAAATCTTTTCGTTCTCTGCGAGGTGTAGGAAAACAGCGACATTTCAGAAACTCGCAGTTCCAGAACTTCTTTTTGAAAACAACCATTTAGGGATATTTTCAACTCTAGCGGTGTTGGGACACCGAGGACATGCTGATTTAAAGGGGTGTTTCCAGTTACCGTGGGCGGAAGCTGAGGTGGAGGCAGTGTTGCGGGCGATGGTGGTGCGGGGAAATGTTGCAACAGATGCAACGGACAACTTGCAACACCGCGTTGACATGCAGAACAGCGGAGTGATGACGACTGAGGAAAAGTTATCTTTTCTTTCCGGAGCTTGACTTCCTTTTCTCAAAATTGAAAATCATGGTGGTCAATTGAGAGAAACAGATTTAGGAAACACACACACACACACACACACACACACACACACACACACACACACAAGAGAGAGAGAGAGAGAGAGAGGAGAGAGAGAGAGAGAGAGAGAGAGAGAGAGAGAGAGAAGTGCACGGTTTTTTTTGTTTGTTTTATTTTCTTTTTTTCCTCCGCCTCCGCTCCAATGACGTTGTAGGCCGCTCCGCTGTCAGCTCACAGATCGAGAGTGGACAGGATAAGTATCTTCACTGAGCGTTCCACTGCGCCCATTGAAGGCATTCACAAATACCTGTGTATCTGAGCGGCTCTCTGCCTTCTGTTCAAAGGCTAGCTGTCTTTTCTCCACATTTCGATAAGGATAGTGTCATTCTTACAAGTCTGAAGCACACACACACACACACACACACACACACACACACCACACACACACACACACACAGATGTGTGCGCGGGGGAAAGCTACATGCTGGCGGGCAGTGGGCCTACTCTGCTGAACAGCAGACAACAAGCCAGCCCAGCTGTGAGAGAGCCGCTCAGCCAACGGAACAAGTCTTTCGCGTCGCACGGTTATTGATGGTGCCCGGAAGCGGTTACTGACCTGCGCAAGCAAACGGGACTTTGACAAAGGTAACCGGTCAGAAAGCGAGGCGAAATTCTAATCCTCTCCTGGCATCATCTAGGATCGCCTCAACATAGAAACACGGTCTTCTTTACACTGCTTCTTCCAGAGTGTTCGGCTCGTCCCGGGGCTGTTGTGAATCGTACCGATCCCCGGTTCCTTGGAAACAGTCTCGTTAAACACCTAACACAACACACGATGAAAGGAGCTGAGCGCTCCTCTCGCCCTCACAAGGGCCCCAAGCCAAAGGCTCTTTAAATCTTATAGGCCAATTACATCCCTGGCCACAACACGGCCGTGTTAGGGGCGGCTCAGGCTTTCCCGTTTGATCGCGTGGCGAGATGAAAGAGAGTCTCCTGCTTTCAGTTTAAAGCGTGTGGCGGGATTAAAGTGAGTGTGGGCCCGGCTGCCAGCTTTCAAAGCAAGTGTCTGCAAGTGTGAGCATCCAGGACGGATGGTTTTCATCGGCGAGATGAGACGGGAGAGGGTTGGGGGGGGGGGGGGGGATGGGGATTGGAGGGGAGGGGGAGAGAGAGAGAGAGAGAGGGAGAGAATTCTTAATGATGTAGGTCATTTTCTCAGTTACGCATACAGTAAACCATGGAAATTGATCAAGTGACGTAAGCAAAAGGGACGCATCATACTAAAGAATGTGGCAATAGGATAAGGTACAACGCCTGGGAGAGAGAGAGAGAGGGGAGAGAGAGAGAGAGAGAGAGAGAGATTTGTACGTACAGGCCATCGCTTTTAATGAAGGAGTGCCAAC
The DNA here is from genome assembly GCA_033310375.1 of Conus canariensis. Taxonomy (NCBI): domain Eukaryota; kingdom Metazoa; phylum Mollusca; class Gastropoda; order Neogastropoda; family Conidae; genus Conus; species Conus canariensis. The sequence continues at coordinate 70,912,939 of CM065729.1, forward strand.
AATACTTAACTTGAACATCTCCATATTATGTTTTCTAAACCAAACGTCCGAATGACTTGAGGCTACCACATTTCAACACAACAAAGTGCTACGATTCAAATAATATAGTCATCAAACCCGTACAACGAAAGCTCCAGTAAACCCCAACTACTATTGTTACATCATACCAAAAAAGACTTGCTGGCGCGTTTACACATCACAGACAAACTGCAAGCTAAGTGCATACATCTTCCAATCCTTGCAAGAGAAGCGAAGAGCACTTGAAGCTTGAACCACCAATTTCTTTGCGCACAGAGGCACGTCACGGCCACATTCCTGGTGTGTCACATTAGACGCTCCTATCTCTCCCCTCTGTGATCCCTCACAAGGCTAACAGGCGTCAGCTCCATTAAGGCGGAAAAGCCTGGCATGATAACATTCACAGCGTGCTCTGTGAGGCTGGGTGTGGCTGTGTCTGGTGGGAGCCGATATGCGTGAGGGCTCTTAGAGAAAGGCTGAGGAGAGTAGACAGGATAGAAAAAGCTAACAACAAAATTCAGACAACGAACCAACCCCCTCCACCTCCCCCCCCCCTCCCCCCCCCCCCAAAAAAAAAAAGATCATGGAAGACTTGGTGAATGCCTCTATCTAGGCTTTGGGGAGGAGGGGTAGAGAGAGAGAGAGAGAGAGAAGAGAGAGAGAGAGAGAGAGAGAGAGAGAGAGAGAGAGAGAGAGAGAGAACTTGATGATGCACTGGCTAAAGGCCCTTTTTCTAAGCCTGTAGGAAGATCTCGGAGGGAATACTCGTTTACAAGGCACATGTGGAGACGAGGAAACAAAAATGCAAATAATCAACGCATGAAAAAGTAGTAAGTGTAGGACGAAGTGTTGGACAATTATGATGTGGTAAATGATCATGATGACATGAACCCTACTTGCTGAGCAGTAGGCAAACATCATTATTACTATAATGAACATATCCACAGGATATCATCAAGGTCATGCTTTGAGTACGAAAACACACCCTATAAGAGAGAGGAGAGAGAGAGAGAGAGAGAGAGAGAGAGAGAGAGAGAGAAGAGAGAGAGAGAGAGAGAGAGAGTTATGTATTACTGTAATGAACATATCCACAGGATATCACCAAGGTCATGCTTTGAGTATGAAACACATCCATGAGAGAGAGAGAGAGAGAGAGAGAGAGAGAGAGAGAGAGAGAGAGAGAGAGAGAGAGAGAGGAACTCGGAACTCGGAAACTTTAATTGTAAGGCCACCGGCCTGTATACAATGGATACACGTTAACATGAGTGAATCAAAGCAAATAACATAAGGACAACACGCAAAAAATAAGTACAACATCCCACATCAAAATCAAACTAAAGTCAAGGGAGTTACATTGGCATATGAAATTAAGCAGACAAAAAAACCTTAAGACAGCAATTCAATTACAAGAGTGCAGCTTTACTTCTTATTTAAATGCGTATATCTAGTCTTAAATGCATAAAATATATACATTGCTAAATTTCTTAAGAGCATGACGTCTTCAGATTGTAACATTCGAGCTAAGCATTCTCCATTAATGAATGTATGTTGGTAATACTTTGACAAATATTTTTCTCTTAGAAATGTATATGTTTGACATTCTAACGAAAAATGAGAGAGAGAGAGAGAGAGGAGGAGAGAGAGAGAGAGAGAGAGAGAGAGAGAGAGAGAGAGAGACACTTCATTCAGTGAGGAAGACAGACAGAGTTTGATATCACCAAGGTCATGCTTTGAGTATGAAACACATCCATGAGAGAGAGAGAGAGAGAGAGAGAGAGAGAGAGAGAGAGAGAGAGACAGACAGACAGACAGACAGACAGACAGACAGACAGACAGACAGAGAGAAACATTATTATTACTATAATGAACATATCCACGGATATCACCAAAGTCATGCTTTGAGTATGAAAACACATCCAGAGAGAGAGAGAGAGAGAGAGAGAGAGAGAGAGAGAGAGAGAGAGAGAGAGAGAGAGAGAGAGAGAGAAGAGAGAGAGAGAGAGAAAATTATTATATATAATGAACATATCCACGGATATCACCAAAGTCATGCTTTGAGTATGAAAACACATCCAAAGAGAGAGAGAGAGAGAGAGAGAGAGAGAGAGAGAGAGAGAGAGAGAGAGAGAGAGAGAGAGAGAATTAGAGTTGAGAGAAAGAGACAGACAGACAGACATAGACAGACAGAGACAGAGACAGAATGAGAGGGCGAGAGACAGACAGAGGGGGAGACAGAGATAGAGAGAGAGAGACAAATAGACAAAGAAACAGACAGACGGAGACAGACACGACAGGAGAGAGAGAGAGAGAGAGAGAGAGAGAGGAGAGAGAGAGAGAGAGAGAGAGAGAGAGAGAGAGAGATTGATTGACTGATTGATTGACTGATCTTTAATACACAAGGATGAAGATTTTAGGCCAAAGCCTAGTCTTACCATCTGTCCTTGTCATGCATACATTATTTCAGCACATATCATTCATACTGACAATTCAACATAGCAACATGGTAATCTAATTCTACAATGATAAGCAAACTATTCATAAAAGTACTAATGAGATGGGGGATGGTAAAACAGAAGGAAACTTACAAACAAACAAACAAGACTACAGAGAGAGAGAGAGAGAGAGAGAGAGGTCAGAGGAGGGTGGGGAAGAGAGAATGGTAGGTAGGGGGAGGAGAAAAGGGATGGTAGACAGAGTGGGAGTGGGGATGAGCGATTTTAACGGAGTAGGTTTTATGTTTAGACGATTTATTCAAGTATGGTTCACAAAAGACTTTGCGAATGGACGCTAATCATTGTAATCGAATAATTAGATTACTGAGACATAAAATGTTTATGCAAATGTTCCTTGAAAAGTTTTAAAGTATTCATGTTTTGTAGATTCGGTGGAAGTGAGTTCCAGACATATGGTCCAGAGTAAGCTAGGCTTCTTTTGCATAGATCAATGCGTGGGTAGGGAAGAAGGAATTTCGTCGAGCCAGAAAAGCTGTTCGATCTTGTAAAAAGGGCATTGATATAACATGGCATAGTATCTGTCAAGATTGTAAACATAAATGATGCCTTGTTGAATTCCAATTGCCTATTCAGAGGAAGTATGTTCAGCGCTTTTAGTTTTTCGTCTGTTGTTAGAGATACAGCTGGATGGAGTAGCTTTGCTGCACGTCTATGGAGAGAATTCAGTCTTTTTTGTGGACGTCACTACTTCCGTCCCACACTGTTGAAGCGTAATTGATACGTGACATTATGTGTGCATTGAAGAAAAGTTTAAGCACATTACTGTTGACGTAGCGCTTTAATTGAGATAATAGGAAAAGGTGTTTTGAGACTATCTTACATACGTTATTGAGATGAGATTGCCATTTCAATTCTTTATCTATCGTTAACCCTAAAACACAATGCTCATCTACCTGCTCGATAGAAGTGCCATTCAACTGAAGTTTTAGGCAAAGGGGAGTCAACTGGTGTTTTTGGCGGGTAGCTATAATCATAGATTTGGTTTTGGCTGGGTGTATGACCATTGAGTTTGAATGACACCAGTCTGACACGTCGTTTAGACTTTCCTGGAGAGAACTTTCTATTGTCTGTAGATCACTACCATTCGTTTGGAGTGACGAGTCATCAGCAAATAAATCTGTCGTGACCTTTTCATCTGATACGGACAATGGTAAATCATTGATGAAGAGAGAGTGAGAGAGAGAGAGAGAGAGAGAGAGGGAGAGAGAGAGAGAGAGAGAGAGAGAGAGAGAGTTTAAAAACACATTCAGGAGAAAAGGGGGCGGGAGGAAGAGGAGAGAGAGAGAGAGAGAGAGAGAGAGAGAGAGAGAGAGAGAGAGAGAGAGAGAGTTTAAAAACACATTCAGGAGAAAAGGGGGCGGGAGGAAGACAGACAGACAGAGAGAGAGAGAGAGAGAGAGAGAGAGAAGAGGAGAGAGAGAGAGAGAGAGAGAGAGAGAGAGAGAGAGAGAGAGGGAGAGGTGGGGGTCAGGGATCAAGGTCAAGACAGGGGTGGAAGAGTGAGGGAGGGGTGGGGGTGTGAAGGAGGCGAGGAAGAGCATTTGAAGGGTTGGGGGGTGCAGAAGAGGAGAGCCTTCAAAGCCCAACATGAATGATGGACAGACAACTCTTGAAAGAGCTGTGAACGCTTTCCACTTCACCCGGGCTTTACAAAGAACCCACTCCTTTCACCGCGCATGCGCTCAACAACTCCAGACGTTTCCGGCAGTTACTTGTCTCCATCGCACCAGAAAACACACAAACTACCTTGTTTACTACCAGAACGATTTGGCGTGCCTTGTCATCTTCGTGGTAAAGCACGGAATTTGCTCTGAGGGAGAATGCTTATGGTTCCAGTCTCAAGCGTTCAACTGAAATATCTGCGTGTTCACTGCCCGTGTTGTACATGGTGTCTTGTGGCAGGGTCGCACTGTGACCAGGTGTGACGTGAACAGTGATCTGTCGTGTCGTGAACAGTAATCAATCGTTAAGAGAACACAGATCAATAGTGATCAGTCCCTTAAGTGAACACTAATCAGTCCATAAGTGAAAAGTAATCGGTCGTTAAGTGAACACTGATCAGTGGTTAAGTGAGCAGTGATCAATGGTGATTACCCAATGAGTGCAAAATCAATCATGAAGTGAATGGTAATCAATATTGAACAGTTTTAAGCAAACAGTGATCAATCGTTAGGTGAAAAATGACCAGTCGTTAAGTGAACAGCTACTGAGTCGTTAGGCGAACGATAAATCGGTCCTTAGGTGGACAGTCACTCAGTCATTAAGTGACACGCCATTCAAACACATCCCAGAACCATGGCAGAGGTGAGCACTAACCCAAACAGAAATGGACACGCAGTCAGCAAACGCTACCATTCTGCTTGAAAATGCACACTGTTATTCACACATACTGCACTATTAAGACCACATTTTAAGTATACGTAGGCTTAACAATAACCCTCTGTCCACTACTTTACAAAAGAAAAAAGTGCCAAGTTAGTCAGCACGTCCGTACTCGTCACAACTTCGATTGTAGAATAAATAGGTTGTATCTCTCTACTCAATGACCTTTTCCTCTTCCTCCCCCATCGGTTCGGACGCACGTGGCATTACGGAATCCCTGGTAGAAGCTGGAAAATGTCAAGGATATACTATTTGTAAGCAGCAGCCAATGCAGAAACTGGCCTTTAACTGAACACAAATCAGTTCATAAGTTAACAGTAACTGGTCATTAAGTAGACAGTGATCAATAGTCATTACACGATGAGTGAACAGTGATCAGAGGGTTAGTGAGTGGTGATCAACAGTGATCAGTCGTTAAGTGAACAGTGATCAACGGTGATTACTAGAGAAGTGAACAGTAATCAGTTGTTAAGCGAACGGTAATCAGTAGGGATCAGTTTTAAGCGAACAGTGATCAATCATTAGGTGAGCAATGACTCAATAATCAAGTGATCAGCTTATTCAGTCGTTAGGCGAACAGTGACTCAGTCCTTAAGTGGACAGTGACTCAGTCATGTAGTGAGATGCCATTGTTAACATACCTAGAACGGCAGGAGGGGTGAGCACCAACTATAACAGAAATGAACATGGAGGGGTGAGCACCAACTATCACAGAAATGAACATGGAGGGGTGAGCACCAACTATCACAGAAATGAACATGGAGGGGTGAGCACCAACTATCACAGAAATGAACATGGAGGGGTGAGCACCAACTATCACAGAAATGAACATGGAGGGGTGAGCACCAACTATCACAGAAATGAACATGGAGGGGTGAGCACCAACTATCACAGAAATGAACATGGAGGGGTGAGCACCAACTATCACAGAAAGGAACATGGAGGGGTGAGCACCAACTATCACAGAAATGAACATGGAGGGGTGAGCACCAACTATCACAGAAATGAACATGGAGGGGTGAGCACCAACTATCACAGAAATGAACATGGAGGGGTGAGCACCAACTATCACAGAAATGAACATGGAGGGGTGAGCACCAACTATCACAGAAATGAACATGGAGGGGTGAGCACCAGCTATCACAGAAATGAACATGGAGGGGTGAGCACCAACTATCACAGAAATGAACATGGAGGGGTGAGCACCAGCTATCACAGAAATGAACATGCAGTAAGGAAACATCACCCATGTTTCTTGCCAACGCCTGCTGACATTTATATCAACCCTGCATTTGTAAATCTCTAACCACATTATTGTGACAACTGAAAATCACTTATAAGTATACATATACTTAGCAATAACCCTATGTCCACCTTTTTTTTTCGAAAGAAAAAAAGTGTAAGTTTGGTCAGCACGCCTGTCTTTTCACAGCTTCGGCCGTAAAAGAATTGTATTGTATCTCTCCACTCAGTGACCTTTTCCACTTCCTCCCCGATCAGTTCGCACACACGTGGCATCACGGAATCGCTGGTGGAAGGTGGAAAATGTCAAGGATATACCATTTGTAAGCAGCAGCCAATGCACAAATCGGCTCCCTGGTGTGGCTTCAATGACGACATGGATTGCTACTCGCGTTGGCGTCTCCTGCTTGAGTGCCGTCACTCCTACCCATGTCTAAAGGCGTGAATGTTTCTTTTTATTCCGCATGGCATTGACGTCTGTGTACTAATGATTTATTGCTTTATACAAAAAAGTGTAGGGTTTCAGATTCCTGTGTTTGTTTTTATCACAGCTCAGGCGAGTGTACAGGGTCGTTTTAACCATGAAAAACAGTAGGTGATTGTGAAACGTAATTGAGTGAAACGTGATTCTGTGA
>CM065729.1:70924728-70934728 GCA_033310375.1 Conus canariensis
ACAAGTGTTTCGGCCCTGAACTCCTTACACTCTGAGGGGGCCGGGCCGTACCCAGGTCATGACTCCCAGATGCCCTTCTACTACTTGATTCTAACACGTACATATACACGGATGCACTCTCGCACGCGCAAGCACATAAAAACAGACAGACAGACAGACACAAATATACGCGCGCAGACTCTCTCTCTCTCTCTCTCTCTCTCTCTCTCTCTCTCTCTTCTCTGTGTGTGTGTGTGTGTGTGTGTGTGTGTGTGAGTGGTGTGTGATGAGAGAGAGAGAGAGAGAAAGAGAGAGGAGAGAGAGAGAAACCAACGAGCACACACACACACACACACACACACACACACACACACACACACACACACACACACACGCACACACAGATCTCATTGTTGCAATCATTCACTCGGTCTATGCTCTGTCTCTGTCTGTCTGTCTGTCTGTCTGCCTGCCTGTCTGTCTGTCTGTCTGTCTGTCTGTCTGTCTCTCTTAATAATCTCTCTTTTATTTTACAAATACTAATATTTTCGACCGGCTATTTGATTTGTCTGATTCTGTAATCACCCTCCAGATAGGTCGAAGGAACCGAAGGAACACTTACTGGATTTTTCGATCTGACACCGGGTAAAATCCAGCGGGGAAGAGGGGGGGGGGGGGGGGGGGGGACCAAGTCAGAACGCTATAACTTAAAACGACTCTGAGATGAACGCACTTTCGCGCAATGTGATTCTTCCGGCGACATTCGATTTCAGTCCATTAATGTCCACCGTTAAAACGTTCCCGTCACGCCTACATTCAGCGTCAGTAAAATGACTACAACGAACGCTCCCCCCCCCCCCCCCTCAGCCACCGCCACTCACCCCCACCTGCCTTTCCTCCTCCTCCTCTTCCTCTCCACACGTTCTCAACGGATGAACGCCGAAGTTCCCGTTTGCCAATCAGAAGGGCGTTGGCAGAATCGCTCCAATCCCGACGCTCAACATAATATACGTTTATGAATGTAAGGAACCGAAAATGCTAAACAAAAACAAAGCTGAAACAATCAGTGTCTCTCCCAGCGCCTTCCTGTTTGAAGTCTGCTTCATCTTCAGTTAAAAGAAACAACATTGATATATTGTAGAGGGCTAGAAGTCAATGAGGTCATCTTTCTGAATTGTGTTCAGCACTCTAACCTCCTCCTTCCCCCCTCTACTCCTTCGTCCAGTTCTGATAGGCCTCTGGACTCGAAGACAACACGACTTAATTTCAACTGCCTCTTCCCCCCCCCCACCCCCTTCCCCATCCTCTCTCTCTCCTCTCTCTCTCTCTCTCTCTCTCTCTCAGTATGCCTGTGAACGTGCGCGCGCGCGCGCGTGTTTATGATGCGTACGAGCGTGCGCCTCTGCGTGTGTCTGTGTGTATGAGAGAGAGAGAGAGAGAGAGAGAGAGAGAGAGAGAGAGAGAGAGAGAGAGAGAGAGAGAGAGAGAGAGAGAGAGAGAGAGAGAGTCACCAACTCACGGACATTTTAATGCGAGTTGTTATCCAGTCACACTGACACGGGGAGGTCAGTTTATCATTCATAGAAATAGTTATACAGATCTAAGCCGTGTGTATGAACTTTTTAAAATTAAAGACTAATAAAAACCAACCGTTCATCTGTACGCACTATAAAACATTCTAGTCCATGCAAACATAAACGAGGTATTTGACGAAGATGAAACAACAACAACAACACTAGCTTTACATCCTTTGGCAACACATTATACATTTTGCGACATACCTGGTTAGCAGCTCGTTCTCGAGTGAAGTGTTACCTCATGAACCAAACCATTTTCAATTCTGTAACAAGCGCTTGAAGCAGGCTATCTAAGGAAATATTGATCAAACACTATTTGTCACTACTTTTTTTGTGTGTGACCATTTTTCATGTCTTGAAGGAATTCCCTCAATGTATAAAATGTTTGTTTTATACAAGTCATTCCCTCATTATAAAATCCATAATGTTTGATTTATGTGGGTTATTCCCTCATTCTAAACTCCATAATGTTTGTTTAGTCCAGGTTATTCCCTCATTCTAAACTCCATAATGTTTGTTTAGTCCAGGTTATTCCCTCATTCTAAACTCCATAATGTTTGTTTTGTCCAGGTTATTCCCTCATTCTAAAACCCATAATGTTTGTTTTATGGAGGTTATTCCCTCATTCTAAACTCCATAATGTTTGTTTTGTCCAGGTTATTCCCTCATTCTAAACTCCATAATGTTTGTTTAGTCCAGGTTAACTGTTGATTATAAACGGTCTGCTTCCTCTCTGCGAATGGCCAACCGGTTTTGAAAGCAAAGTAAGCATCATCTGCAAACAGCGTTAGGAACACTTCAATTGTATCTAAAATCCTCATTCTAAACTCCATAATGTTTGTTTAGTCCAGGTTAACTGTTGATTATAAACGGTCTGCTTCCTCTCTGCGAATGGCCAACCGGTTTTGAAAGCAAAGTAAGCATCATCTGCAAACACAGCATTAGGAAACACTTCAATTGTATCTAAAAATCAATTGCAAAGTATGCCATACTTCTTTTACTGATTTTCTATATTGCTAAGCCATTATTAACAAGATGCAAAGCATATAAACGTACTCCCAGTTTATCTTGAATACGCGCGTATATGTCAAGAGCATGTTTACTATATCTCAGTGACAAAATACATTATGATGCATGTTTGATTGTGACGTTTTTCAGCTCCCCCCGCCCCCCTCCCCCTGTACTTTCTGAGATATTCCATAAAGAAGAAAAACCGTTTTGAGCCGTTGTAGCCGTTAGTAACGGCTATTCTGGTAAAATAAAACGTCGGGCATCATCCGTGACCCATAATGAAGATACCTACAACTTTTCAGAAAGATGGGCCCAAAAGTTTTGTCTGAAGCAAGTGGAACACATTTTGACCACGGACAGACAGACAGACACAAACAGAGAGAGAGAGAGAGAGAGAGAGAGAGAGAGAGAGAGAGGGGGAGAGAGAGAGAGAGAGAAGAGAGAGAGAGAGAGAAAGAGAGGGAGAATATGTAGGACAAATGATTGGCAATCAACGTTGGTGACTGACCTTGATACACGTTCGTCCATAATTACAGAGCACATCATCGTGACGGTAATCATCACCTCCACCATCATTATCAGGATGACTCCTACCATTCACAGTAAATAGAGGCCAACGAGAGAGAGAAGAGAGAGAGAGAGAGGAGAGAGAGAGAGAGAGAGGAGAAGAGAGAGAAGAGAGAGAGAGAGAGAGGAGAGAGAGAGAGACAGAGAGGATAGAGAGAACAGAGAGACAGAGAGAGGGAGAGCGAGAAGGAGAACAGAGAGATAGAGACGAAAGAGAGAGACAGAAACAGACGAGATGGGAGCGAGAGGCGGTAAAGAAGATCAGAGACAGAAGAGGAGATGACAGAAGAGATACAGAGAGAGCAGAGAGAGAGCAGAGAAGAGAGAAGAGAGAGAGAGAGAGAGAGACAGAGACAGAAAGAGAGAGAGAGGACAGACACGGATAATCTACACACACACACACACACACACACACACACACACACACACACACACACACACACACAACACACACAGAGTTCTTGTAAGTCGCAAGGACAGCCGAACAGAACGACCGATCAGAGACAGATGAACAGGTTGAAGAAAGAAACAAACACGCAAACACACACACAAACAAACAAGCCAGACAGAGTGATTGAGAAATGCGGGAGGAGGATGAGGAGGAGGAGGAGGAGGAGGAGGAGGAGGAGGAGGAGGAGGAGAGTGGGTGGCAGGTGCAAAAGGAGGTGGGGTGGGTGGTGGGGTGTGGGGGTAAGGGTGGTGGGTGGGGGTGGGGTGGGGTGGGGGTTGTGGGTAAATTGGCTGTTCAGACTAATTGTAAGACGAGAGAAAGCAGAGAAGGCCGACCCAGACATGAATGCAATCAACAAAGCCAGCCCGTCCGACAGACAGACGGTCAGAGAGACAGAGAGACAGACAGACAGACATGACAGACAGACAGACAGACAGATAGACAGGACAGACAGACAGACAGACAGACAGTCAGTCAGTCAGTCAGTCAGACAGACAGACAATCAGACAGACAGACAAAGAGACAGACGGACAGGCAGATAGACAGAGCCAGAGATTGCGCGCATACAAATGATTCATACCTGGTTGGAATGTTTGTTTACCAGACAAGACTAAATCTCTCTCTCTCTCTCTCTCTCTCTCTCTCTCTCTCTCTCTCTCTCTCTCTCGTCTGTTGTGTGTGTGTGTGTGTGTGGTGTGTGTGTGTGTGTGTGTGTGCGCGCGCGCGTGCGTGCGTGTGGTGTGTGTGTGTGTGTGTGTGTGTGTGTGTGTGTGTGTGTGTGTGTGTGTGTGTGAGGAAGGCGAAGGGAGGGATGCTGGAGGCAGGCTGAGGGGAAAAAAGGGAGGGTGGAGGTGGGGGTGGGGCGTTAGGAAGGTGGCGGAGGAAGGAAGAGGGAGGGTGGATGAACAGAGCGCATACCTGACATTGTTCACATTGTTTTCATACCTGACATTGTTCACATTGTTTTCATACCTGACATTGTTCAGATTGTTTTCATACCTGACATTGTTCACATTGTTTTCATACCTGACATTGTTCACATTGTTTTCATACCTGATATTGTTCACATTGCTTTCATTCCTGACATTGTTCACATTGCTTTCATTCCTGACATTGTTCACATTGTTTTCATACCTAACATTGTTCACATTGTTTTCATACCTGATATTGTTCACATTGCTTTCATTCCTGACATTGTTCACATTGCTTTCATTCCTGATATTGTTCACATTGCTTTCATTCCTGACATTGTTCACATTGCTTTCATTCCTGACATTGTTCACATTGCTTTCATACCTGACATTGTTCACATTGCTTTCATACCTGAAGCTAGCTAACATCGCGTGAAAATGTATCTCAGCCCCACCCTTCATGCCCCCCCCCCCTTCCCCTCTCCTCCCTCCCCGTCCCTCTTCCTAACTCTACTCCGCCTTTTTGCTGGTACTATTTGTCACAAGCTGATAATCTAATTACAGTCACGACCAAACAGGTAAATATCGGCGACTCTCCCTACCAATGGAAATGAAGCTTATAGAATTCAGCCAATCACGTGCCCCGACATATTCATCAATACTTATGGTTAAAAAAAAACACACCAGAGATCACACACACACACACACACACACACACACACACACACACACACACACACACACACACACACAAAAACAACAACAACAACAACAACAACAACAACAATAACAACAACAAAGCTTCAACAATCTGGTTTCGAATTTAGATTCTTTCGTTGAAAATCCACATCATGTTCAATACAGACAGATAATTATTGTCATAAAGGAAAGAACGGGTCTAAAAGACAATCTTTTGGAAAATAACGTTTAGCCATCCCCCATCCCCCCACTTCCCGCCCCCCCCGATCCCTCTAGCACCAAAACACAGTACTGACCTCGAATAGGTAGAAAGAGTCGTCGGTCTTTTTTCTTTTCTTTTTTTTTTTACACGTGATAATTTTGGTTTCACAAATATGGATCGGTTTTGTCGTAATAACTTTGGTTTCACAACGAGGGTTCTTCTTACTCGTGAAAACTTTGATTTCACAACGAGGAATCTCTTTATACGTGAAAACTTTGGTTTCACAACTTAGGGATCTTTTTACACGTGAAGAGTTTGATTTCATAACGAGGGATCTTTTCACTCGTGAAAACTTTGGTTTCACAAGTAGGAATTCTTTTACCCGTGACACTTTTGGTTTCAGAACTAAGGATCGTTTTACTTGTGGTAGCTTTGGTTACAGAACTAAGGATCCTCTTACTCGTAATAAGTTTGGTTTCAGAACTAAGGATCTTTTTTATTTGTGGTAACTTCGGTTTCAGAACCAAGGATCTCTTTACTGGTGGTAACTTTGGTTTCAGAACGAATGATCTTTTTACTGGTGGTAACTTTGGTTTCAGAACCAAGGATCTTTTTACTGGTGGTAACTCTGGTTTCAGAACTAAGGATCTTTTTACTGGTGGTAACTATGGTTTCGGAACCAAGGATCTTTGGGCGCTCTGGGGTCTGGTACTTGAACAGCTGAAACTGATTAGCAGCACAGCGGCTGTGTCTGTTGTTTGCTGTTCTAGTCGCAGCAGTCTTTTGTTTCTTATTCTAGTCCATTTACCCTGCCCCTTCCCCCTCGTCACCTCTCACTACCCTCCACTCCCCCCCCCCCCACCCCCTCCCTCTCCACTTAATGGATGCGGTATTCGTTCTCTGTTTTGTTCGTGTTTATCACTGTTGGCTATGTGCGAAAGAGTGAATGTGTGTGTGTGTGTGTGTGTGTGTGTGTGTGTGTGTGTGTGTGCGGAGCGAGTGTGTTTAGTGTTGCGTGCATCGAGCGTGCGTGCGTGCATTGTGCGTGCGTGCGTCGAGCGCGCGCGCATGTATGTATGTGTGTTTCTTTCTCTCTCTTTCTGCCCCCCCCCCCTTCCTCCCTCTCTATCTGTTTGCCTGTCTGTCTATCTGTCTGTCTGTCCATCTGTTTGCCTGTCTGTCTATCTGTTTGTCCTGTCATCTGTTTGCCTTCTGTCTATGTCCTACTCCGTGTATCTGTTTGCCTGTCTGTCTAGGTTTTCTGTCTTCACCGGTGAATCATCCCTTCGCATACCCTCCCACACATCCCCACACGCATGCACGCCACACAACAACAACAACGGTGACAATAACGACGACGACGATCACGACGACGACAATAAGGATGTTTGATGATGATGATGATGATGAGATGATGATGATGATGAGCGAGGAGGAGAGCAGAGGAGAAGGAGAGGAAGAGAGGAGGAGAGGAGGAGGAGGAGGAGGACGACGACGACGATGATAATAATGACATGATCATGAACATGATCACCATGATCACTTGATCATCGTCATCCTACTATACTAGTCTGGTACTACTATTACTACTACTACTACTACTACTACTACATTTACAATACTTGACGACGACGATGATGATATGAACCATAACAATGACAATACATACATCCCTCAAAACTCGCCAAGGATGTTTTTGGCAGTTATACACCAAAAACAAGATGCAAAGCATACAAACGTACTCCAAGTAGTAATTACAATAAAAAATCTACTATAATCAATCAGTCGCTATAGCACAATATAACTAATTCAATCAGTCGCTATAGCAAATATATATATATATCAATCATCGCTATAGCAAATAATCTATCTATATACATCAGTCGCTATAGCACAATATATCTATCTATATATCAATCAGTCGCTATAGCACAATATATCTATCTATATATCAATCAGTCGCTATAGCACAATATATTATCTATATATCAATCAGTCGCTATAGCACTGTCTCCCCTTTTAATGGTAGGAATGTTGTATGTAAGAGAAAAAAACCGAACCCCGGTCTCCCGCGTGACAGGCGGGGCTACTAACCACTATACTACAGAGGAGCTTACAACATTTGGTAACACTTAAGTTTATAAACCATTATTGCTTAAACTGTACATCACAAAATTATCATTTACAGCCTGTTAGTAACGGCTATTATGGTAACATAATATACAATATCCGTGACCCATAATGAACATATCTACACATTTTCAGAAAGATCGGTCCAGCAGTTTTGTCTGGAGCGAGTGGAACACATTTTGACCACGGACGGACACACAGACAGACAGACAGAAAGACAGACAGACAGACAGACAGACAGACAGACAACACACACACACACACACACACACACACACACACACACACACACACACACACACACACACACACATAGAGAGACAGCATCTCTTCGTTCCCATTGTAAAGTACTCCCTGTTCTATAAGAACTGGGAGTACAAAAAGCGGAACCTATTTTGGATGCTTTGACTCTGTGAAGGACACAGACCTGGATAGTGCGCACAGTTCTGTCGCAGCAGGGGACACAGTGCTGAAATGTAGCATGATGTGTATACATGTGTTTGACTGTAGACTCCCCCGCCCTTCCCCCTCTGACAGAGTTTCCAGCTGTGTGTGTGTGTGTGTGTGTGTGTGTGTGTGTGTGTGTGTGTGTGTGTGCGTGTGCGTGTGCGTGTGTGTGTGCACACGCGCGCGTGCGTGCGCGTGCGTGCGTGTATGAGCGCGCGCGTGTGTGTGTATGTGTGTTTCTACCTGTCTGTCCGTCTGTCCGTCCGTCTGTCTGTCTGTTTGCCTGTCTGTTTGCATTCACCGGTAAAATCTATCCTGTTGCATACCCCCTTCCCCGTCCCTCATCCCTGCACGCATACACGCCACACAGCAACAACAACGACGACAACTACAACAACGATAAACGAGGACGACGACGACGACGACGACGACAAGGATGATGATGATGATGATGATGATGATGATGATGATGATGTGATGATAATGATAATAAGAATAATGATGATAATACAATGACGGCGACGATGATCAAAATAACCACAACAATGGCAATACATGCATCCCTCAAAACAAAGGATTTTCTTTACTGGCGCCTGCAGACAGAAAGGTGGAATCGCTTTGGATGCTATAACTCTGTGAGAGATACATCTGTGGATCAGTGTGCATAATTCTGCCATAGCAGGGGATACAGCGTTAAACTGTAGCATGATGTGTAACATGTTACTCCCCCCGGTGACAGAGTTTTCCGGCTGGGGGAGAGAGAGAGAGAGAGAGAGAGAGAGAGAGGAGAGAGAGAGAGAGAGAGAGAGAGAGAGAGAGAGAGAGAGAGAGAGAGAGATTCAGAATAGGCCTTGGCCCCTCAGAAGGGGGATGCATATGAAATATAACAAAGTCGCATTGCCAAACGTATGATAATGATTACAGTGCACAGGTGCTTCGTCTTTTGAAAGCTTTGAATAAAAATACTGCGAACTGCTTTACAGTGTTTTCATTTGCAGATGACATTAACAAAATAAGCTTGAATAAGCAAGGTCTTGTTTAAAATTTTTGGGGAATAAACTTTTCTCTTATATCTTGTGACTCTGGACAAGTTAATACAAAATGCACTTCTTCTTCTCTTGACTGTCGACATAATGGACACAACAGATCAGAGGCACTTACTTGTCTATAACGGAAATGATGAACAAGAATATCAGAAACACTCACTCTAAATTTTGTCATCACAAACTTCAAGTGCCTGTCCATAGTCATTGATATGTACGTTGGGAGAGAATGCGCATCATTCACTGTTCTATAAAAAATTAAAAAAAACTAAACCGGTCACTATTTTGAACATGAACATTCATCTTGCCACTTACAGTCGATTAGTCTTTCTTTAAAGGCACGAACAAAACTGTTCATATCTCCGACACCTTGGTTAAGCCATACGTCCCCGAAACCATAATTCGCATAATTTCGCTCCAACACGTGACACCCAGTTCATCTTGCCTCTATTATCTAGTTCTAGAAGCATTTTATAAGTTTTCTGGGGTAATCTATGTTCAGCTCATCTGAGTTAATTTGAGCCAGTACTTGATACATTGAACAGTAGAGTGCAAATATATGGGATATCTGCTAGTCTCTCCATACATTTGGGGTTTGTGGTGATATACTTAAAAACTTTTTCAAAACAAATAAATGAACCTTTTCGCATTGTGCAGCGGCAGCATCAAGACCCCACAGTTCAGCCCCATATTGTAACATGGACAGGATTTGAGCATCAAGCAGTTTCAGAAACAAAGCAAATGATCCGTTATTCAGCTTCGATAACTTCTTCATAAAACATAGCAATGCATTTTTGGCCCTGCTAAGCAATATCTTTACATGCGAAAGTGAAACTTCATCGCGTAGAGCAATACACACCTAAGTACTTGTATACATTTACAACATGCATATTATCCCCATCATACGTCCATTTTTCCCTAGAGGAAAGGTAACCCCCTTTTCTGAAAACGAAAATATTACTTTTACTCAAATTTACTTACAG
>CM065729.1:70942228-70944728 GCA_033310375.1 Conus canariensis
ATCACAGATATCAGAACTATAAATGACACTAACAAATCTAGTCGCTTCTCGCATTTATGATCAAATTGAAAAAAAACAAATTGTATTGATCTTATTTTTCCTATTCCATTTTAATCTTATTTATTCTTATTTTACTCGATCAGGGACCGAATCCGTCGTAATTTTTGGATCAAAACGTTCCCCTAGCCTATTGACCTTAGGAGCAGTGAACTCTCAGAGGCTCATCGTATCTAGACACCACACGTGGCATGACGGAAGGCGCCGCTTTCAACATCCCCTGAACAGAATCAGGTATCCCCTTTCTGCTGGGTCATACAGAGAGGGTTGTCGAGCCCAATTCCACACCACAAACGGTTCGAACCCACAACCATGAGCTCTGAGACAAACGCTGTGACCACTGGACCACGACACCCTCTATGATTTTTGACACGGACCGGAAAAATGGACAGTCTGTGGTTCTTTTACTCTTACTGGAAGATCGTGCGTTCGCGACTCAATTTCAACTCCATCCCAGTCAAACCTCAATGTCATGAGTTCATTCCCCCTGGCTAGGTTCCCTCCTTGGATCAAGCTTGCTTTAAATAGGCTCAGAGATATTTTTGTCGTAATGGTACTGAGAGGCCAAGACGAGAACCAATTAACAGACACACACACACACACACACACACACACAACACACACACACACACACACACACACACACACACACGGAGGAAGAACGTAGAAGGAGAAACCATTACAAAAAAAGGAGAAGGAGATAAAAGAAAACGAATACGATGACGAAGAACAGCTAGGAGGAGAAGGAGGAGAAGAAAAGGAAAAGTTGAAAAGCCTGTGTGTCCACTTCAGTGTCATGAATGATGTCAGAGACTAACGGGACGTCAACTCCAGGGTTTCATCATAGTCGGACTGCGTGAAAACGAATCCATAATCGGCACACGACATCTGACGCACCACGAAGCGACACTAGTTGTGCAGGGTTTATTAATAGATAGATTAATCAGCTGGCTAGGAGGTGGGATAGTGGGACGGTAGGGGAAGGGGAAGGGGATGGGGGTGGGGTCATAAACGAGACTTACATATGTCTGACCTACCTTTTAACCGAAGGAAGGCAAAGAAGACGGTTAAAGCGCACAACCTTGTTAGCCAAGAAAAAGAAGTAGAGTTGGGGTTGTTGGTTTTTTTTTTTCTTCAAACTATTATTGCCCAGCGAACTATACAAAGCCTTTACTGATGTAAAAGTTCTACAGGAAATAAAGTTTTAAGTTTTCAACTGGCTAGACCCATCAAAAAGGATTCCAACTTAAAATAGAAAAAGAAGCAAACGACACAAGCAGATGACGACATGGTAGTTGAAGTATTGAGATTTTTGTCGCAGATATTACTAGGCTGCGTTGAGAGCACCTTGCAGTGTCCTAGACTTTTCTCTCATAGA
Source organism: Conus canariensis (assembly GCA_033310375.1). Taxonomy (NCBI): domain Eukaryota; kingdom Metazoa; phylum Mollusca; class Gastropoda; order Neogastropoda; family Conidae; genus Conus; species Conus canariensis. The sequence goes on from CM065729.1 coordinate 70,943,664, forward strand.
CGTTAAAATGAAAAAGGTCAGGAAAATTAAAAATAAACCCCTCATTTAAATGCCACAAAAGTACGTATTAAAGTCACATATGTAGAAAACTTTGCAGAACAGACAGCGGGTGGCCACTGTAGACAGTGTACCGTTCACTATGTAACTATCGGAATGCGATTAACAACAGCAACAACAACAACAACAACAACAATAAGAACAACACAGGAGGAGTGAAACAGGGCGACAGACAAGACGGAATATATTAGCATAGAACTTCCAGAAAGCGGAATAGCTGTTTGTACTGGGTCCGCGGCATCCCCACGGGTAGGGAGTGCAGAGGACGAAGAAGGAGAAGGAGGAGGAGGAGGAGGAGGAGGAGGCGGAGAAGAAGAAGAAGAAGAAGAAGAAGAAGAAGAAGAAGAAGAAGAAGAAGAAGAAGAAGAAGTACAACAACAACACGATGACGACGACGACGACGACGACGACGACGACGACGAAGAAGAAGAAGAAGAAGAAGAAGAAGAAGAAGAAGAACAACAACAACAACAACAACAACAACAAAAAGAACAACAAGAGGAAGAAGAAGTATGAAGACAACAAATGGTGAAACAGGAAGAAGAAGAGGAGGAGGAGGAAAAATGAAGAGGAGGATGAAAAGAAGGAACAGAAGAAGAAGGAGGAAAGGGCAAAATTAAGAGAGAGAGAGAGAGAGAGAGAGAAAGAGAGAGAGACAGACATACAGACGGACAGACAGACAGACAGACATAGAAACAGAGAGACACAGAAAGAGAAACAGTGAGAGAGAGAGAGAGAGAGAGAGAGAGAGAGAGAGAGAGAGAGAGAGAGCGAGAGAGAGAGAGAGAGAAAGAGAGAGAGAGAGTGAGAAAGAGAGAGAAAGACAGAGAGAGAGAGAGAGAGAGAGAGAGAGAGAGAGAGAGAGAGAGACAGATAGAGAGACAGACAGAGAGACAGACGGACAAACTGTCACAGACACAGACAGAGAGACAGACAGACAGGCAGACAGACAGACAGACAGACAGACAGACAGACAGACGGATACACACACAGACACAGAGTACGAAG
>CM065729.1:70949728-70962228 GCA_033310375.1 Conus canariensis
AAAGGCGTCAAGGCTTCCGTCCAACCAGAGTGGCCATGAATTTGCCGATGAGGATATGATTATTTGTCACGAATTCACCATGGCCTCGAACATGAAGAAGAAATCGGAACGAAATTCACATAGAAAGCTGAACGTGAAGATCCACAAGACAAGAATTCTCAATTCACGAGGTCGAGGATGATCAAGGTGACGTCACACAGGTCCATTCGTCTCCGAAACTACACGAGAGGGCTGTATTCTAAGCTCCCCTTTTATGAACTTCAAAGAAAAAAAAAGTTATTCCGCTGGACTAAAGGGACTAACAAATTACAAGACAAAACACTTTGTAGTAATCATCTCTTTATCATTAAAAAAATATTTTATCATCATCATTACAATTATCATTTTTATTGTTAGTACTATTATTGTTACTTTTAATATTATCATTATCAATATCATCATTATTTTTTTTAACTCGCATTGTCTCCTTCCCAGCACCCTCGTGTTATGCAACATCCATTTTGCGCCCAGTTTGAGAAGATAAGTGATTGCTCATTTTTCGTTTTCATCGTCCTGAATGTTTGTTTATCTTCCCTGAAGAACACCAAAGAGATCGAAACGCGTCGTGTTTTTCCATGTGATCTGTTCGTTCCTTTCGTCCGGCGGAATAGTAATTCTAACTTTGTTTCAATTTCCGCCTGCAGTCACCTCACTTTGAAACCTTCTCCTTTGTGACCTTTCTCCTTTATGACCTTTCTCCTTTGTGACCTTTCTCCTTTGATGACCTTTCTCCTTTATCCTTCCTTTCCCTTCCTTTGTGACCTTTCTCTTTTATGACCTTTCTCCTTTATGACCTGTCTTCTTTGTGACCTTTCTCCTTTATGACCTTTCTCCTTTGTGACCTTTCTCTTTTATGACCTTTCTCGCCGTCAACCACCACGTTAGGAAACCCGTGTTAACACCCCTCTCCCACTTTCTGCTTGAAATGCGTTTCACCTCATCGTACGTGTTTTGGAATTCATAGGATCTTTTGAATGTTGTCATTCATCCGTTCGCTCTATTCACACGATTCCCCATTCTCGCGTGCCATTCTGAAGGCAGTCTCGGATGTTCTCTCTCTGTCACAAGTGTGCCATTCATACGGTCGCACGTTGGCACGATCTGTTTTTTCCCTCTCATTCGTTAAACGGTTTTTTCACCTCCTAGCAATTAATACTTGTAACACTTTTGTTACGATGTGCTAGCAACGTAGCCTACGATCTGTCGATATGATAGTAGCATTCATTCTCTCTCTCTGTCTCTTTGTTTCTCTCTCTCTCTCTCTCTCTCTCTCTCTCTCTCTCTCTCTCTCTCTCTCTCCCCTCCCCCTCTCTTTCTCACACGCACATACAAGAGAGAAAGAGAGAGAGAGAGAGAGAGAGAGAGAGAGAGAGAGAGAGAGAGAGAGAGAGAGAAAATGAATACAGCAGAGTGAGAATGCCAGCGTACCAAACAACAAAAACACGTCCAGACTCCTTGTGTCCAAGGCCAAACCATAAAGATAAGCAAGATGATGTCCATCAGTACTATAACACACAGACAATGAGGAGAAAGAAGTGACAGTAAGTGTGTGGAAAAAATACGAGGATGGAAGCCCCACGGGATTGAAAAAAAAAAGAAAAAAAATTAAGGAAAAGCAATCAGAAAAACAAAAAGAAAAGGAAAAAAAGGAAGGGAAAAAAAGGAGAATGTAGTGAAAATGGAGATCTGAGTAAGCACGAAAAAGGGAATAACGCTCTTTGAGACGAATCAATGAAGGGGATGGGAACCTATGTGAGGTTTCAGTCGTGCCAGTGGAGCCTGAAGTACTCTCAAACACCGCTTAGAAGCCGGCTGGTTCTGAAAAGACCCTCCCCCCCTCCTCCCCTTCTACCACCCCCCCCCCTCAATTCAATCTGTGTTGTTTATACTCCACCAATGGAGAGGGACTCCATCAGGGCCATCATGTCTTCAAGTCAATTCCCTACACAGATGCGGAAAAAAAGATCACGAGTCATGCAAACAAGTGTTTTAAATCACGATCAAAAACTGATTGAACTAAAACATTTCCTCTATAGAATATCAGATCGGATGAAAAATGTCTATTTCTTTCAGGAACCCAAAACTCATACCCGATGGAGCATCATCTCTGAACCAGCGTTTCATGGAGTCTGCTGTGACCTGTGTTGATGACTGACATCATGTACGTCACAACACTCTAAACGAACGTGTGTTGTGGTCCTATGCTCACAGCTGCACTTAATCTAACAGCAATGCACACTCCCTGGCAGGTGTTGCCTACTTCCCTCCCACCGCCGCGCGCATTGCACGGGTTGTTCACCACAGGGCCAGTTCCAGCTAGCGCTCGCTTTCAGCAAATTCCCACACACGGAAAGATGCTGTTTACTGTACTTACCAGCATGTGGTCTCTCTCTCTCCTCTCTCTCTCTCTCCTCTCTCTCTCTCTCTCTCTCTCTCTTGGGGAGGCCCCCATCTTGCAATAATGGACTTGACCACTGACAATGCGGACTGAGGGAGGGTGCATTGCTGTGTTTAATTACAAAAGTCTTACTTTCTTTCTAAATATTCTTTCTTTTCTATTTCGTACTCAGTGCGTTAATCATACAAAAATCTTACTTTCTTTCTAAATATTCTTTCTTTTCTATTTCGTACTCAGTGCGTTAATCATAATACACATGTTTGTGATTAGTTGACAAAAGTGCCAAAAATCAATGCAAAGTGCTCGGTTTGGGACTTCTGTGAGGATAAGTCCCTGCTGTGAACGTAGGACCACCACAAGCGTGCTTTCTACTGAGTGGGTCTTTCACATGGAAGGAGACTCAGAGCTTGTTCAACGACACGGCAGCTGTCCACCATTTTTCTGCACTCTTTTTCAATCTGTATACCTGCAATAGCTGCTCGGTCAATACATGTCAATTATGCTTTTCACTCTGTCTTTCAATCGGTCGTTTCTGGTCTTTGTTTAGGCCTTCTTACCTTCTGTTTCTTTGTCTCTGCCTCTATCTGTCTGCCTGCCAGCCTGTCTGTCTTGGTTGTTCTTTTGCTCGTTCTTTTGGGGGAGACAGACATAGGGTGGTCGGAAAAAGACAGCATGAAAGCTGAAAGAATTAGAAAATTGAATTGTAGGGTTTCTTTTTTTTATTATTCATTTACTCATTCGTTCCACTTTTGGTTATTAATTTTCATTTAATTTCTTATCGGTTTATTGCATCTTGTTTCACGATCTATGATGATGATAATGATGATGTTTTTTTTAATTATTGTGGTTGTTATTATGATAGTTACCATCATTATTATTATTACATTCATCACTAATTACCTGATTTGTTCATTCATCATTTTAGGGTAGGGGTGGGTATTTCTGCATGCATTATATTCACATTGCACCATCCATTTTTTTTATTTGTTTGTAAGTTTTTAATCCTATATTTCGTTCTATTTGTATTGCATACCGCAAATAATGTTTTTCTGCATGATTTGGGTCCTAAGCTCCTAGGAGAAAATTATTATTCATCTTGACAAACTGAATGGCATTTACTAACTTATCTATTTACCTGCTTATTCATTTACTTATTTACGTATGTATTCATTCATCCATACATCCATTCATTTATTTACTTATCTGTTCATGCATCTATTGTGGTTACCCTGCCACGTATGCCTCAGAGAACGTGTTATATGCCTTGCATAATCAGGCTCATGATGACGTTCAGTTTGTTTCTTCATTTCTTGTCATTTTGTTCGCTATGTAACACTAATGTGCTTCCTAATGCAGCGCAGGTGGATCTACGACTGCTCTCTCTCTCTCTGTCTGTCTGTCTGTCTGTCTGTCTGTCTCTGTCTCTACGGCTGTATCTGTGTCTCTCTCCGTGTCTCTCTTTGTCTTTCTGTCTCTGTCTATCTGTCTCTTCTCCCCCCCCCCCTCTCTCTCTCTTTCTCTCTGTGTCTCTCCCTCTGTCTCTGTGTCTCTGCCTATCTGCCTCTCTCGCTCGCTCGCTCGCTACCTTTCTCACTCTCCTCTCTCTATGCTGCGTTCGTAAATCATTTGTTATCTCTGCCAAAAAGCACACGTTTTCACCCGTCTCTGTCAGTGTGTTTATGTGTCAGTGAGACTGTGCTAAAAACAAACAAAACAAAACAAAAAAACAAAAACAAACAAACAAACAAAACACACACACACACACACACAAACAAACCATGGAACTGATGTTAACGACAGTTTGATGGCAAAGGGGAATGTGACCGCAGTGTGAACCCATTCCATTTTGGTACAGATCCAGCTTTTTTTTGTTGCTATTCTCTCTAATATGGTAAATATGACATTCCTTGAGATTTTCGTTAAATTCTAGAGAAAAAAAGATTGGATGGATCTGGATGAGGAAAAAAAAAGAAAAGGCTTATAACATGCAATGCTGTCTATGACTTTCTCAGACCTGATGCGAATCCAGATTTCATTAGCAATGTAATAATTTTCATAACGGAATTGAAGGAGGTGGGGGTAAGGGAAGAGAGGGATGGGAGAGAGGGGTGATGGTGGAGGATAAATGGGGGGTGCGGGGTGGGGTGGGGGGGGGGATTAGGGGTGAAAGTCTGCACTGTTCCGAGCGCCCCTTAGTTGTGTTTGACTACACTGCTGTTTGACCGCTGTGTTGTTTGTAATGTGCCGCCTGTCTTTCCGCTTCTCTCCAAGTTGACGTTGTACATGGTGCCAGAAAAATGAGTGCGGTAGGCAGGAGGGAGATGAAGTGTGTGTGTGTGTGTGTGTGTGTGTGTGTGTGTGTGTGTGTGTGTGTGTGTGTGTGTGTGTGTGTGTGTATGTGTGTGTGTGTGTGTATGTGTGTGCTGTGTGTGTGTGTGTGTGTGTGTGTGTGTGTGTGTGTGTGTGTGTGTGTGCGCGTGTGTGTGTGTGTGAATATATATATATATATATATATTTGTTAAAAAATATTTTAAAAATGAAGTGGTAAAATCTACAAGCTTGTTTCTAGCTTTGCTATCTTCAGGATGTCTTTTGGAGCACGCCAACGGTCTTTTATGGCGTGCGGGACTTGATTTCAACTCTGTGTGTGCAGGCGGATCTCATTTGCTGCACGTGCGGCCTGTGGTTCTTATTGGGGCCTGTTCAGGTGGAATGTGCTAGCAAAGATTTCCACTTGTGCCTGCAATTGTTTACAATTTCTACTTTTGTGTTCAGAGTTGCTAAGTGTGGTTTGCATAATATTAACCATTTTTCTGTGGAGCATAGATTGCATCTTTTTGAAATATTGTTGTATGGTGCTGCTCTTTTTATGATTTTCCATGATATGTTGTAGTCTATTTTTTTATCTTTGAGTCTCCAGATGTATTTGCTCAGCTCTGTTTGATTTTTTGTATTTTTTAAGGACTTTTTTATATTGTTCATATATATATATATATATATATATATATATGTGTGTGGTGTGTGTGTGTGTGTGTGTGTGTGTGTGTGTGTGTGTGTGAATATATATATATATATATATATATGTGTGTGTGTGTGTGTGTGTGTGTGTGTGTGTGTGTGTGTGTGTGTCATTGAATCAGATTGTATTATACTATATAGTATAACACAGGCATTGCATTATGTTATACTAACTTGTCTAGTGGTGGCTGATTTTTATCCTGTTTGATCTGGTTATATATTCTTTTTCTCTCTTTATTTCCCCCTTTTGTTCTAAAAGGAAAGAGAGTAGGCAGGAACCGCTTAACCATCTTTTCGTTCAGGACTGTGAGTTCCATCAACCGGCATTGCTTGGTTATTTTGAGCTGTTCTCCCTCCCCAATCCGCCCCCACCCGTTCCCTACCCCTCCTATCTCTCCTGAACGTCTGTCATTCTGTCTCTGAAAACCATAAGAAACAGAAAACGGCATCTGTGTTTTTCAGTACGAAACAGACTTAGCTCCGTGAATAAAGTTTGCAGGAAAGATGAGGCTCGTTTGGAGGTGATTAATTTATGATTTATGATTAGAGAGACAGGCTAGGTCACGGAAAGAGGATAATGACAGAAACACTCATGGCTGTAATGAATAGGCCTTGGTTGTTCCTCTAAGGAAGCTTAGGGCACACATACGCGCCCGGCTATACACACCGACACGCACGCACGCACACACAGTCACAACACACACACACACACACACACACACACACACACACACACACACACACACACACACACAGAGAGAGAAAAACAAAGTCGTATTCCGCTTGCTTTCTTGTCACACTTACACCCCAGAGAATGACAACTAGAACAGTCATGACAACGCAGACCCCTCCACCCCTCCAGATATACACATCGTACTCCCTCTTCCCCTCCCCGTTAAAGTCAAGCCGATCCTCGATCCGCTCTTTGGTCCGGATCCGCCGCAAGGATCCGCACCAACACGTGATGTGTCTGCCCTTTCCACTCATGGCATCTATCCACAAAGATCCGTTGACATCGAATCAGTAGTTCTCATGTCATCTTGTGAACAGTCAGAGACAACAACAAACCCACAGTCGCCCGTGGCAATGTTACAAACTTGCGGGAGGTCAAAACTTACAAGAAAAAAAAAACTACTGTTCCGCCGAAAGAAAGCGGACAAACACATCACAAGACAAAACACGACGCGTTTTGACCTCTTTGGTCTTCTTCAGGCGAGACAAACATTCATGAGAGTGAAAACCAAGAGCCAGCAATCACTTGTCTCCTCAAGTAACTGGGCACAAAATCGATCCATCCCTTTTGCGCCCAATTTGAGGAGATAATTGATTGGGAGATAGGTGACTGGGAGATAGGTGATTGGGGAGATAGGTGATTGGGGAGATAGGTGATTGGGGAGATAGGAGATAGGTGATTGGGGAGATAATTGATAGGGGAGATAATTGATTGGGGAGATAGGTGATTGGGGAGATAGGTGATCCATTTTGCGCCCAATTTGAGGAGATAAGTGATTGGGGAGATAGGTGATTGGGGAGATACGTTGGGGAGATAAGCGATCCACTTTGCGCCCAATTTGAGGAGCTAGGTAATTGGGGAGATAGATGATTGGGGAGATAGGTGATTGGGGAGATAGATGATTAGGGAGATAGGTGATCCATTTTCCGCCCAATTAAATTTTGAGGAGATAAGTGATTGGGGAGATAGGTGATTGGGGAGATAGATGATTGGGGAGATAGGTGATTGGGGAGATAGGTGATTGGGGAGATAGATGATTGGGGAGATAGGTGATTGGGGAGATAGGTGATTGGAGATAGGTGATTGGGGAGATAGGTGATCCATTTTGCGCCCAATTTGAGGAGATAAGTGATTGGGGAGATAGGTGATTGGGGAGATAGGTGATTGGGGAGATAGGTGATTGGGGAGATAGGTGATTGGGGAGATAGGTTATTGGGAAGATAGGTGATCCATTATGTACCAAATGCGAGGAGATAGGTGATTGGGGAGATAGGTGATTGGGGAGATAGGTGATTGGGGAGATAGGTTATTGGGAAGATAGGTGATCCATTTTGTACCAAATGCGAGGAGATAGGTGATTGGGGAATAGGTGATTGGGGAGATAGGTTATTGGGAAGATAGGTGATCCATTTTGTACCAAATGCGAGGAGATAAGTGACTGGGGAGATAGGTGATTGGGGAGATAGGTGACTGGGGAGATAGGTGATTGGGAAGATAGGTGATCCATTTTGTACCAAATGCGAGGAGATAAGTGATTGGGGAGATAGGTGATTGGGGAGAATAGGTGATTGAAGAGATAGGTGATCCATTTTGCGCCCAGTTTGAGGAGATAAGTGACTGGGGAGATAGGTGATTTGGGAGATAGGTGATTGGGGAGATAGGTGATCCATTTTTTACCAAATGCGAGGAGATAAGTGATTGCTCGTTCTTCGTTTTCGTTGTCTTGACTTTTGCTTGTCTTGCTCGTCTTGCCTGAAGAAGACCCAAGAGGTCGAAACGCGTCGTGTTTCGTCTTGTCATTTGTCTCTTTCGTCCGGCGGAATAGTTATTGTTTCTTTTAAGTGTGACTCTGTTTCATCCTGCAGTCAGCTGACTTTAAAACTGTTTTGCTGTAGTTCATCGTCTCATCATCTAAGAATGTCCACAGGGCTCTATTCTTGATTATTGTGAAGGTGCGGCATTTCTAATTCCAGGTTGACGAATTGAAACCTATCATACCGAGGGCAAACCTTTTTTTTCCTGATCTTTACAGCTGAACTGGTTGCCATTTTACTGGATTTCTAGTATTGCCACAATCTCTCATCAAGTGTTTGTTTCGGGTTTTTTATTTTATGTTGAATCCAGACCAGCAGTGAAAAGCATCAAAATCTGCAACATTGAAAGCGGGAGCGCCTCTTTCTATGGAACACTTTTGGTGTCATTCATTGATTATGCTTTACTTGGTTCGTGGTACGAATGCGGTTTACTTTATGGAATCCGTCTCTGAGAATGTTCGGAAATGAGTGGGCAGACCGAACAACCAAGCCTGGCGTTGAAATATGTCTACCACTGTGGAGGTTGATATTCCGGTGTGTTCACAACAGGCGTAGGGCCTACTGCAGAAAGCAGTTTGGAGTTATGTCTGCAATCCGTTTTCGGTGTCTGTTTATTCTCCGTGTTAATGGTAGTTGTAAATCTCTCTCTCTCTCTCTCTCTCTCTCTCTCTCTCTCTCTCTCTCTCTCTCTCTCTCCTCTCTCTCCTCAACACACACACACACACACTCTATCCACACTCTATCTCCCTCTCTCTCTCTCCTCTCTCTCTCTCTCTCTCTCTCTCTCTCTCTGCTTTTATACATATATCCTTTCTGCTTACATCTATTGCAAGGTTTGTCTTTTCTTTGTAAAAAAACATTTAGTTGTATACACACATACAAATCTTCTACGTACTCTCTGTCTGTCTGTCTGTCTGTCTCTGCTTTTAAACATGTATCCTTTCTGCTTACGGCTATTGCTAGGGTTGTCTTTTGTTTGTGGTGCCGGAATAGCTCAGTTGGTAGAGCACCGGACTAGTAATCCTGGGGTTGCGGGTTCGAATCTCCGCCGGTCCGTTCCGGTACAGGGGGATTTTTCCCTCGGAGTTAACATTAGTTCTGACTCCATGTCCCATACAGTCCTTCGAATGAGACTATAAACCGAGGTTCCGTGTGTGAACGCACGCATAACATCTTGCACACACGTAAAATCTCATCACCAACTTTCCGAAGAGAAGGCCAGTTTGGCCGTTGGTATGGATGACACGTTACATATAACATGCACCTTCCTGGAAGATGGAGTATGGCTGCCTTAATGGCGGGATAAAAAACGGTCATGCACACAAAACTCCACTCCCTTTGTAGGGTAGATGGGATTAATACTTGCCTGTCCATATAGGAAGTGTCCGCAGGAGTATCAGCCTGCGTACGCAGAAGAAGAAGAAGTCTTTTCTTCGCAAAAACTTTTCGTTGTATACGCAGATACATATCTTCTACGTTTACAACAATCATGACACATTAGACTGGTGTTTTACGTTGGCTTATGCCAACTGTGTTTTCTCTGAAAAAAAAAAAACGAACATAAGAAGAAATGAACGCTGTACAACTCAAGGGAGCTTACTGGTCGCAGGAGGATGCTTACTAGCGTGTTGTGCAGACTGAAGCCAAATACTTCCAGAAGTAATTTCGGCAGGAGCGGCAGATATTTCTGTGAGTGTCAGCCTTCTCCTCTTCAGGTCATATGTCACGGCATTGTGATCAGAACATGTCGACTGACGTCGATTTGGGGTATGTACACGACGGATGACTTTTCAACTGGTGTGCAATTTGACCATCTCTTGTTGTTCGGCATAGTCTGAGGATTAAGTAGAATCCCTGTGGACAGCTTACATTCACTGACAAAAAAATCTTTCCCTAAACTGCTGGCCTCTCATACTTTTTTAAAATAATGTTTACACACACACACACACACACACACACACACACACACACACACACACACACACACACACACACACACACTCACTCACTCACATGCACACTGATACACACACCGAAAGACGTAAGCGAGTTTATCAGGTTTACCTGAGAGAAAAAAAAAGAAAAAAAGAGAGAAAAGAACAGTAACAATGTCTTAAGCCGCTGACAGTTGTCTTCCCTGAATTCTCAAGAATAACAAATTATTTTACCATTTCAGAAAACGGCTATATTACCAACTTACCCGTGAACTTACTAAAACTGTATTCTTGGAGGATGTAAAACAGCAACAACAACCACTAAAGGTTTTTTCTTTAAGATAAAAAGTTACTTCAACTTATGAAAGTAGTCTGCTTCCATACCACCACCCCTCCACCATTTCTCCCCCCCCCCTTCCCCCTATCCTCTCCATCTTCGTGACTAGCCAAAGACCCAACACAGCGCCATTCCAGTTCAACAGATACAGCGTCAGAAGAAAGCCGTAGATCTTCCGAATCCGACCTGGACAGGAGGAGAGACACTGTGCTGTGACTGTATGTTAGTGTTACCAGACAGCGCAGGTAAACTAGGACCGGTCTTCCTCCAGCCAAATTGGTCAGAATGCCAGAGATATCACTGAGTCCTCGTGGACCACACACAGCAAACACAGCGACAGACAGACAGACCGACCGACAGACAGACAGACAAATAGACAGATAGACAGACAGACAGAACGGCAGACAATGAGAGACAGATGGACAGACTGAGAGATAAAACAAAACATGATGATATAATATACCCATGAATTCTACCCGTGCGCGCGCATGCACGCACATACCCCGCTTCCTTTCCTCCACCTCACAAACACGCATATACAGAGGCAAACAGATAGGCCCTTTCCTCCACCTCACAAACACGCATATACAGAGGCAAACAGATAGGCCCTTTCCTCCAACTCACAAACACGCATATACAGAGGAAAACAGATAGGCCCTTTCCTCCAACTCACAAACACGCATATACAGAGGAAAACATACAGGCGCGCGCACTTTTTTCTGGGTCTGTCTCTCACTGTTTTTATTTGCATTTTTCATGCTCATGAACGTCTCTAATTGTTTTTCTATCGTTTCTTCTTCTTCTTCTTCTTCTTCTTCTTCTTCTTTCTTCTTCTTCTCTCTCTTCTCTTCTTCTTTTCTTCTTCTTCTTCTTCTTCTTCTTCTTCTTCTTCTTCTTCTTTCTTCTTCTCTCTCTCTCTCTCTCTCTCTCTCTCTCTCTGTCTCTTCTCTGTCTCTCTCTTCTGTCTGACTGTGTCTCCTTCTTTCTCTGTCTCCCTGCTTGCCTGTCTGTCTGTCTGTCTCTAATGTCTGTCTGTCTCTTGTCTCTGTCTGTCTCTTGTCTCTGTCTGTCTCCTATCTTTTCTGTCTGTGTGTCTATCTCTCTCTCTCCCTCTTCGACACTTCCCCGACCCCCCCCCCCCACCCCATCTGTCTCGCTCTGTCTCTCTTTCTTTCTTTATCCAAACCGCAGTCAAGTTACGACAAACTCATCAGAACTCCGAACAGGATAAAAACGGAAATACATACAATTGTTAATTTCCCGAGACTTATCTGAAATTTTGAACTTAAAAGGCCATTTCAAACCACGTATACCACCATCCACGTTCATCTAAGATCAAATTAAAAACAAAAATTGATTTTTTATCAAAAACACATGCACATCAAGAGAATAATCTTGGAACAGGCTCTACACGGAATCCGCAGAGAGAAAACAGGCCTTCATGAGCTTTTCTTAGCCCTTTTTTGACACGAAAGACCAGTAGTGTTGAGTGAGGTGAAACAAACTCACACCGCTTAGCAGTATTCGGTTGACAGAGGTAGAATAGACTTGTGCAGTTTAGCACAATGTTCAGTTGACTGACTAATACAAACTCCAACTGCTTAGCACAAAGTTCTGTTGACAAGAGGTATTCCACCCATCCTGCTAGGGGCAGTCTTCTGTTTACAATAACAGCATCATTCCGCTAGAGACAATCTCCCGTTTGCAGGGGTGACACAGTCATAGAGATATGGGCAGCCTCCTATGTTATGTCATGAACACAGTCAAACAGCTAACTACAGTCTTGTTTACAAGGGCAGCATGATCATACTACTAATAACAGTCTTGTTTACAAGGGCAGCATAATCATACTGTTAAGGACGGTGTTCTGTCTACAGGGATGACAGTTATACTGGTGACGGCAGTTTTCTGTTTATGGGGGTAACATCCACACTGCCCACGACACCTGTCTGCGGGAGTAACAGCCACATTGCCCACGACACCTGTCTACAGGAGTAACAGCCACACTACCCACGACACCTGTCTACAGGAGTAACAGCCACACTGCCCACGACACCTGTCTACAGGAGTAACAGCCACACTGCCCACGACACCTGTCTACAGGGGTAACAGCCACACTGCCCACGACACCTGTCTACAGGGGTAACAGCCACACTGCCCACGACACCTGTCTACAGGGTAACAGCCACACTGCCCACGACACCTGTCTACAGGGGTAACAGCCACA
>CM065729.1:70969728-70984728 GCA_033310375.1 Conus canariensis
GCTCAGGATTCCTGATCACAGAGGCTTTGTCAAACAGAATTTTACCAATAGCTGTGGATTCTTTCACGAGAGCAAAGTATGTGCTGCACACAGGGAGTCTTCAGACAGGATCCTAGCAGGATTTGCTTTTCTTTTAATGGCCACTAGTCTTCTGTCTTAATTTTGTGAATGATAACAGAAGACTAACAAAAATAGCAACATGAACGAGGAAAGAGGGAATGTACGAAAAAAAAAAATCCCAGCCAAGTAGCAGCCTCCTGTTGGTAGCATGAGCCGTCGCAGCTTTTTCTCTATTACAGCCCAGCAGGCAGACTACATAAAGGAGGGGAGATAAAGCAAATCTCCCACTCCCAGCGTGCAGCATGACGTCCCCTTAATCCATTTACCTGCAGACCGCGGGAAGGCCGCACGCCTATGTTGTAAATCACAGGTCTTTTGTTTGTTTGTTTGTTATTTTTCAAAGAAACTCAACGTCATGAAGGATGTCGGTCACACAATATTCAGATTTCTGTGGCACCGCAGAGAGTCTTTCCACACACGGACGACACTGGTCCACGTTTCTAGTGTTTGAAGCGTTTATTCCACGTATTAGCATGGTTTTCTTTTTTTGTTTTGATGCGGATAAATCCTTAAAAATATCCCTTCTTTGCGACTCGTTTCGTTTCTGTAACTTAATTCTGTTGTTGCCTACATTGGTTTTGTCTTGCTCTGTTGTATGCAATAAGCAATAGCGATTTCTGATTTCATCGTCAATCGCCTTTGTTAACGGTGGTAAATTGACACGTTTAAGTCCAAAGCGAGGCGTGCTTATTGAAAACAAGGACAAAAGTCTTTGTACCACGCTGAAAGGGCATCATCAGGTGACTGTATTGATAAACAGAAGAGAAATCTGTCATACATTCATCAGTCACAAATGCTTTTGTGTTGTTTGTTTGGTAGCTGCAAAAAAACAACAAAACAAACAAAACAAAAAAATAAAAACCACCCCATAAACTTGTGAGCACACCTTGGGATTTAAACTTTGATCTTAGAGTAAGTAAATACACATTGGAAAATGATCGCTAAACCATAGGTATGTACAACAGCTTCGACCACATTTTTTCGAAATATTCCACAAATGTGATCAATTAACGGCTTTTTTGTTTTTGTTTTTTACTGTAATGTTACCCTTATGGGGGGGAATTAATTAACTGAGTGAAATGGCACAATTCATAAGTGTATTTCCATTTATAGTGTAAGTATAGTAAATCGATGACAAAAAGATCTTCAAGCAAGACTGTTTCCACAGCAAGACTGTTTCCATAGAATGATATAGTACATCATTCCATCGAACAGAGAGTCAGATTCAGATTCAGTTGATTTGTTAATATGATAGGCCAAGGCCCCTAATGAAGAGAGAGAGAGAGAGAGAGAGAGAGAGAGAGAGAGAGAGAGAGAGAGAGAGAGAGAGAGAAGATCAGCTGCGTGGGAGGCTCAGATAACTCTGTTCCCTTTCCAGCAGTTTACATACAATGTCAGTTGCGAGCTAGCTCAGAGGCCAAGCAAATGGCGTTTTTATCTGTTCATTCTCCACGACCAGTCAGTAAGAGGGGCGACAGATGGAGTGTTTTGTTCTGAGCTCTCACGGGAAAACTGTCCACGAAGCAAGCCCACACACGTCAGTGACACCCAAGGTGTTTGATGGCAGCCCTGAATCTGATGCGCAGAGTCAGACATATTAGAGATACAGAGGTGGGAGGATAAGTATCGTTTGCCAGGGAGAGTTCAATCGCGCAATGGCTCTCTGTTCACCACACTTCACTGTCAAGTTTGAAGTACACACACGATGTTTGCGCATGGGGACCAAGACTAGGTGCAGAGAGTAAGTGCTGAGCAGCGGACAAGCATATACATGGAGTTCGTGGTTAGTTCTGAGAGTATCCCCATCAGTTGAACATAATATTGTTTTCCAGTGGCGTGCAATGACTGTGCTGCCTGGAAGTTGTTCATGACCTGCATGAGTGAACGGGACTTCAACAAAGGAGAACAGTGGGGAAAGCGAGTTGAGGTGCTTATCCTTTCCCTTCAACGTCTAGGGCAGGTGACAGCTGTTTCAGAATCGTCTCCTTGTCGGCAATGTGTCTCACGTGCAGACGCCACCTCTGTACACCTCTGTAAAACAGCCAAGTGTTAGGTGCCATCATTTGCCTTGAGCGATTCGAAGCAAGAAGTGAAAAGTGTTACA
Source organism: Conus canariensis (assembly GCA_033310375.1). NCBI lineage: Eukaryota > Metazoa > Mollusca > Gastropoda > Neogastropoda > Conidae > Conus > Conus canariensis. Next base: position 70,971,953 of record CM065729.1, read on the forward strand.
TGCCTTGAATGTTGCATTTGGGTTCTCCTTAAAGCATCTAACTGCATTACAAGTTCTTTCTCTCATTTTTTTTCCATTTTGCACATGACACCCCCACCCCCTGAAAACGTCTTGTAACTGAGTTAAACGTTGTGAGGAGGAAAATCGTGATACCATTCTATTGAATTTAGATAAATAAATAAACAAAAAAAATCCCCATGACGACAGCGACTCATTGTTTGTCTTCGCTTTTTGCACAGCAAGTTGAAAGATGACGAAAATCACAATCGACAAACACATGAGGTATCCCATTGACCTTTTCACCTCTGGAGCTGTCAGAGATGACCCGAGGAAGTCTCACGCTGTGCATCTTCATTTGTTTGGGCCATCCAAGCTGTGTCTGGCTGCGTCAATAATAAATAACATCAACACCATTCAGACTCAATATAATTATGTTTACAGCATCCACTAAATCATATCTGCAAAGAACTTGGTGCTAAACACTGGTGCACGACCTAAGGCCTGCTAAACAATACTTGTGAATCATGGCTTTTCACAATGGTAGGTCTCTTTGGGAAGAAGGTGGCGGTGGGGGGGGGGGGGGGGGGGGTGGTGGTGAGGGAAATTGGACCAGATATCCCAGACCTGTTTTGATGGCTTATTTTAGATACTGCCGAGTTCCACCAGCTTTCTGTGAAGGTGGTGTGTCTGCTAGCTTGTGGTAATTCGAATTTTGCAGCCCGTGCCTGACGCTCTCTCTCTTCTCCTCTCTCTCTCTCTCTCTCTCTCTCTCTCTCTCTCCTCTACCTTACACAAATATGTACTTTTTCATTGTAGACAATAATTAGGTTATGACAGAATACTCTCTCTCCACCTTTCTCTTCCTCTCTGTCTCTCTCCCTTTCTATCTCTCCTATCTTACACAAATATGTACGTTTTCATTGTAGATAATAATCAGACTATGACCAGATGCTCTCTCTCTTTTTCTCTCTCTCTCTTTCTCTTCCTCTCTCTCTTCCTATCTCTCTTTCTCACCTTTCGATCCATCTCTCTCTCTCTCTCTCTCTCTCTCTCTCTCCTCTCTCTCTCTCTCTCTCTCTCTCAGTTTTATTATGAGTCAAACGACCACACAGACATCAGTCTGAACTTTTTCTGTCTTATGACAGGTTTCTTTTTTCACCTTCTCGTGAAGACACACACGCAATGTTTCATTGTAGACAATACTCTGGAGATGACCGAACGTCACACACACACACACACACACACACACACACACACACACACACACACTCACACATCGCACGCACGCACGCACGCACGCACGCACATATTAGTGCTTCTCCATTATTGAAATAAGAGGTAATCGATTTTTCCCTCTCTTTCTCTTCTGTCTGTCAATCTTTCCTGTGTGTTTGTCTGTGCATCGTTCTCTTTCCTACCAGAACTAGTCTTTGCATTAGGTGTTATGAACATAAAACTTTCCTTAATTTTTTTTCTTTGTAGCCTCGATATGCGAACATATTGCTCTCATGAAGAGAGAGAGAGAGAGAGAGAGAGAGAGAGAGAGAGAGAGAGAGAGAGAGAGAGAGAGAGAGAGAGTGAAGTGGGGATAGAGATGGGGTGGGAGTGGTAGAGGTAAGTTAAAAAAAACACTGACAAAGAAAAATGACACACGCACACTCTTGATGATCTCTTTTGATCTCTTCCTTACACTGGTGTTATTTTTTTTTCCTTTTCTTTCTTTCGATTTATTTTTCTTTACTTCTTTCTTTCTTTCTCTCCCTCCCCCTTTATCCCCTCACATTTCCAGTTGCATCTCACCCCATCCCTCCCACTGTTATACCCTCACTATCATCCAAAAACCACATCGCGCAATGGACAACAGATGACATACTGTTCAAAAACGATACGCACATTTTCGTGTGAATACTAAGAATATTTCTGGGGGAAAAAAATATGATGACAAATACTAATTTTGCACATCTTTGACTGGTTCCTACGTTTGTCCCTAGTTTATCCGCACATCACTGCACTTGGAAAAGTTCAGAACGCACTGTCGGCCCTGACTTAAAACGAAAGTAACTAGGTAGAAATCAAACCAGTGAGACTTTATGTGTTTCTTTTCTTGAAAGGCATATATAGCCCCCACCTTCAAGTGAACAAACACCGCTATATAATGTGAAATCCCCTCAGGCCAAGGAAGAAGTAGAGTTGTGGGCCCTGCCTACATCAGCCCAGCCAGACGGATGAGCTTCCCTGGCTTCGCCAGCACTTGGCCCAGAATAACAACGCAGTTCTAAACCGCTACAGTTTTTAAGGCGGATCATTTGGGCTTCCCGTTTGCTGTCTGGCCAACCTTGGTTTTGTTATTTTGTCTGCTGTACAAGATCTGGCGAACATACGACCCAGCATTCTGCCAGTTTTACCGACGTGACTAGACAAAGCGGCCATCATCTTTTTAAGGAAAAAAAAATAAACAGGAAAAAGACAAACAAACCTGTCATAAGACAGGAAGAGTTCAGACTGATGTCTATGTGGTTGTTTGAGTCATAATAAAACTAGGACAGAGAGAGAGGGGAGAGAGAGAGAGAGAGAGAGAGAGAGAGAGAGAGAGAGAGAGAGAGAGAGAGAGAGAGACAGAGAGAGAGAGAGAACGATCTCGTACTACAGTCCAATGATCTGAACCAATCCACCTTTTCCATCTCCCAGCTTCTTTTTCTTTTTCTTTTTTCCCCTGTTCTCTCTCTTACCTTCCGTCCTTATAGGATTCTTTATTTTTTAAACAGAAAAAGAAAAGTTTTAATAGGAAAGAACATACAATCCACCTTGAAGTGATTGAACACTGCTGTTACCTCAGGGAAAAGGAAGCGATGGCTTCCTGTACACAACGCCGCTGACACCAGCTGCCGGCCATACTCCACAGATACATCTCTGTTCCCATCATCCTTTTAGACTCGTGTTCATTACACGTGAACATCTCCCCCCCCCCCCCCCCCCAAAAAAAAAAAAAAAAAAAAAAGAAAAAGAAAAAAAAGAAAAAAAAAAAGCCACAAAACGCATGGAAGGGACAGAAGTAATCCTTCGCAATACAGGCACAGGCAATACCTTTCTTTTGCTTTTTACTGGAGTGATGTTATATCAATTAAGAAATGTCAAGGCGCATGTGACAAACATTGAAACAAATAACAAGTGTGCGGTCTCATGATGAGTGTTTGAATCATGTTGCCGCCCATAATAAACACTGGCTTTTTATTTTTTATTCGTAACCATTCTTATTTTGTTGTTTTGGTGGCAGGATTTAATGGTCAACATGCCCCCTTTTCCCACTCTTCGGGGAGAGTTAGTTATTTCTGTCTGCCGTATCACCTGAGATGAGTGTGGACATTCAACCTGAATGCAGTTAACTCCCCTCCTGAAGGAGTGTTCCCTCTTTGTTGCGCGAGCCTTTTTCTGTCTGCATACATGCCAGGTAAACTGGTTCCTCAAGTAACATTGGTTTGGATTTATGGGCAGCTAACTGTTTCGCCATGCAAGCTAAAGTTTCTCTAATGATTTTTTTTTTGTGGGGCTCCAATCGGACCATGCAGAACCACCACAGAGATCAAGTTCGTTAATTTGTGTTGAATTGATTCGGTCATTTATCATTTGTATGCCTTTTTTTTAATTAACTAGTTAGCTATTATTAATACGCCTTATTTGTTATTTGATTTATATGTCTTATTTGTTTGTTTCTTTCTTTCCTTCTTTCTTTCTTATTTATTTAGGTATGTATGCATGTATATATGTATATGTGTGTAGTATGGATGTATGTATGTATTGTATATATGCATTTGAAAAAAAAATACTTGATTCATTCTTTCATTAATCTTATTTTCTTTCTTTGATTTTATCAATGTCATTATTCATAAAGCTTCGACAACCTCTCTCCCTAAGAGGGAAGGAGTTCTTTAATGATTTGTTATTCATGTACATTTTGATGAAAACCAGATTGATTGTTTTGGAGTCATTTTGCTGAGGGATGGATGGGCACTAAACAACAAGGACAGGGGCTTCTAGGTGTATACAGAGCATTTAAGCATATCATATTAAAAACCAACTAAATGAACAACATCATCTACAACACACCATGCTGCTAGCTTTCGGCAAAACACGAGGGTGGACATACTCACAGGATCTTATTCGCAATTAAGGTCATTGCGGTGTGTGGAAATTGCAAAGTTTGCACTTGCTTGAGTTGAAGAAATTTTCAGCTTGCTGTATGTCAAGATCAATCCTTTTACACTGAAAAGAAAAAGGCTACGCAGGAAGATACGACTTTTCCATATCGGTGAATTAATTAAGTTGAGTTAAATTGAACATTCATAACTTTATTTCCATTATTCTGTGATTATAGCAAATCGATGAAAAGCCAGCACTTGGCCCAGAACAACAGCACAATTGTCGACTGCTACAGTTTTTAAGGTGGATCATCTGGGCTTCCTGTTTGCTGTCTGGCCAACCTTGGTTTTGTTATTTTGGCCGCTGTACACGATCTGGCAGACAGACGACCCAGCATTCAGCCAGTTTTACCGACGTGACTAGACAAAGCGGCCATCATCTTTTTTAAGGAAAATACATAAACAGGAAAAAAGAAGCCTGTCATAGACAGGAAGAGTTCAGACTGATGTCTGTGTGGTCGTTTGAGTCATAATAAAACTGGGGGAGAGAGAGAGAGAGAGAGAGAGAGAGAGAGAGAGAGAGAGAGAGAGAGAGAGAGAGAGAGAGAGAGAGAAACAACAACCATGTACCACAGTCCACTGACCTGAACCAATCCATCTTTTTCATCTTTTCCATCTCCAGGCTTCTTTTTCTATCTCTTACCCCTGCCCCCCTTTCTCTCTCACAGAAAAAAAGTTTTAATAAGAAAGAACATACAATCCGCCTTGAAGTGATTGACACTGCTGTTACCTCAGGGAAAAGGAAGCGATGGCTTCCTGTACACAACGCCGCTGACACAGCTGCCGGCCATACTCCACAGATACATCCCTGTTCCTATCATCCTTTCTATTAGACTCGTGTTTATTACACGAGAAAATCCTACAAAATACAAGAACATAAAGAAAGCCTGTAAAACTCACACATGGGACAGAAATAAATTATCTGTAATATGGGCGAATATAATACACCCACCTTTGTTTTTCTTTCTTCTGAAGTGATTTGATATCAATTAAGAAGTGTCACGACGTTTGTAACAAACACCAAAACAAATAACAGGTGCATGGTCTCACGTTGAGGTTTCGAATGACGTTGAGACCCACAATAATCATCGCCATTTTTTCCCCTTCGTAACCCTTTTCAGTTTGTTGTTCTGGTGCCAGCATGCCACGATCAACATGCCCCCTTTACCCACTCACTGGGGAGAGTTAGTTATTCCTGTCAGCCGTATCACCTGAAATGAGTGTGGACATTCAAGCTGAATGCAATCAACTCCCTTCCTGAAGGAATGTTCCCTGCTTGTTGTGCGAGCCTTCTGTCTGCATACGTGCCAGGGGAGCTGGTCCTTAAAGTAGCATCAAGTTGGATTTATAGGCACGTAACTGTTTCACAGTGCAAGCTGAAGTTTCCTTAATTATTTGTTATTTATGCACATTTTGATGATAATCAAACTGATTGTTTTGGGGTCATTTTGCTGAGGGATGGACAAGTACTGAAGAGCAAGCACACAGGTTTCTCGGTGTATACAGAGCATTTATGCATTTCATATAAATAAAACCTACATGAACACAAAATCTACAATAAGCGATGCTGCTAGTCTTATGCAAAACACGAGGGTGAACATGCACACAGGATCGTATTCACAATTACGGGAATCATGCTGTCTGGAAATCACAAAGTTTGGCCTTGCTTGAGTTGAAGACATTTTCAGCGTGTTGTATGTCAAGACCGATCCTTTTACACTGAAAAGAAAAAGGCTATGCGGGAAGATACGACTGAAACTCCTGCTGTTCTTGGAGGTGATGTGTGGAGGCAGGAGGAGAGGGGGGAGGAGGAAGAAGGGGAGACGGCATGAAAGTGGTAGAAGGGAGGGGATGGGAGAGGGGGTAGATGGCTGAGTTATATTGGTGCATTGGCGGTTAGCAACAGTGAGTTGCACTGTTCGGATGCTTGCATTCTGAAGATTGGTTACCTGTGCAGGTAATCCACATCGTATTCATCTCCTCTATAACCTATGTGAAGCAGGTTAATCTTTATCCCCACCCCTTCAGTTTCCAATTTATCCACCGTAGGAGATACCATGATACATATACATTGGGAAAAAAATCATGCTGGTTGATATGAAAAGCATTTTACCTGAATATGTTATTGTACATTAACATTTCAGGATAAGAATAACCTATAAAAGGCGTATTCAGAATGGAATAAGGGATGGGAAGAGAGAAGGGAGACAGGTGGTGGTGTCTATACCAATCCTTTTACATAGAAAAGAAAAAGGCTACGCAGGAAGAAACGACTGAAACTCCTGCTGTTATATGAGGTGATGTGTGGAGGCGGGGGGAGATGGGAGGGGACGTTGAAGGGGGTCGGCGGCTGAGTTATATTGGTGCATTGGCAGTAAGCAACAGTGAGTTGCAGTGTTCCTGCACTTGCTTTTTAAAGATTAGCTACCTTTGCAGGTAACCCCCATCATATTCATCTGGTCTATAACCTATGTTAAGATTAGCTACCTTTGCATGTAATCCCCATCATATTCATCTCGTCTATAACCTATGTTAAGCATGTGGATCTTTATTCTCCACCCCCTTAGTTTCCAGCTTATCCACCACAGGACATAACATGATACACATACATTAGAAAAAAAAACCCATGATGCTGGGCAACTGAAAAGCATTTTACTTAAATATGTTGTCGTACATTACCATCTGAGTATGGAAAACATGTAACCCTCTAACACAAGAATTCTGAATGGGAAAAGGGATGGGAAGGTAGAAGGGGAGACAGGTGGTGGTGGGGAATGGGAGATGAGCATATACCTGAATGCAGGAAATTCCTGTATGAAAGGCACGAAAAACACGTCACTTCAGTGTTTGAGGGATGTTTAGCAAAGAAAAACACGCACTGGTTTCTACTTCACCGAAAATATTCTTCACAAAGATTCCTTTCATGTACAGAGCTTGGTAGAGGGTGCTTGCCTTGCTTATTGACACAAAGGCCCAGTTTTCTTTGAAAAACCTTTTTCGTTTTTAAAGAAGTTTCTTTCAATCGATATTTCGTATCCAAAAATGTTTAAAGTTTTCTTTTTTTTATATTAGAAACCGACGATCTCCTCTCTCTCTCTCTCTTCCTCTCTCTCTCTCTCTCTCTCTCTCTCTCTCTCTCTTCTTCATGAAAAACAATTTCATGAACGATACGCTTCCTTTTACCGCCCACGTACACGCCATTACGCCAAGAACACACATACAAAAACAATGATTATTCTTTAACAGCAACTCCGCATTTTCAGTCAGTAATGAAGAATGTGTGTGTATGTGTGTGTGGTGTGTGTGTGTGTGTGTGTGTGTGTGTGTGTGTTGTGTGTGTGTGTGTGACTTTTGTAAAAAACAAACAGACAGCAGCCCCTCCCACTTGATCTCTCTGTGCACATCACTATGTCTATCTTTGCGTCTATCACTATGTCTGTCTCACAGTGGCAGATCTACGAGTGGGTGGGTGGGAGAAGCTCCAGGGTTTCTCCCCCATCCCTCCCCAACCACCGATCTCAAAAGAAGGACTGAAAGTATTTTCAAAGACATTTTTAAACCATGACATTATGTCTTCCTGAATGGCATTTTGATGAGATGTATGACGGTCAGTCTGGAATCAGGCAGCACCAGACTGATCCATTGTGTCTGCTTATTTAAAATAGGGACAAAAGATTTGTACAATGCCACAAAGGGCATCATAAATAAATTTAAGATAAATTTAAGAAACATATGCCATACATTCATCTGTCACAAATTCTGTGCCACTGTTTTTTGGTAGCTGCAAAAAGACATACACTAGTGAGCACACCTGTGGATTTTAACTCCTGTCTTTGACCAAGTTATACATACTGGAATATGATCACTTAACCATGCATAGGTATACTGGTTTTGACAGCATCTTTTCGAATTAGTCAATAAATCGGATCAATCAACGTTTTTGACTGTAATATTTTCCATATGGGTGAATTAATTAAGTTGAGTTAAATTGCAGAATTCATAAGTTTATTTCCATTTATTCTGTGATTATAGCAAATCGATGTTAAAATCTGGAATTAAACCTATTTTGATATAGTAATTTAATACATCATTCTGTCACACACACACACACACACACACACACACACACACACACACACACACAGAGACACACATGCACAGAGAGAGAGAGAGTGAGAGAGAGGGGATTGACAGAAGAGAGAGAGAGAGAGAGAGAGAGAGAGAGAGACAGACAGACAGACAGACAGACGGGACAGAGAGAGAGAGAGGGGCAGACCATTGGAGAGAGAGAGAGAGAGAGAGAGAGAGAGGAGAGAGAGAGAGAGAGAGAGGGGAAGTGACAAGATCAGCTGCGTGGGAGGTTCAGATAACTCTGTTCACTTTCCAGCAGTTTACATACAATGTCAGTTGTGAGCTAGCTCAGAGGCCAAGCAAATGGCGTTTTTATCTGTTCATTCTCCACTGACCAGTCAGTAAGAGGGGCGACAGATGGGGTGTTTTGTTCTGAGCTCTCACGGGAAAACTGTCCACGAAGCAAGCCCACACACGTCAGTAACACCCAAGGTGTTTGATGGTAGCCCTCAATCTGACTGCACAGCCAGACACGTCAGAGATACAGAGGTGGGAGAATAAGTATTGTTTACTAGGGAGAGTTCAACTGCGCAATGGCTCTCTATTCACCACACTTCACTGTCAAGTTTAAAGCTCAAACACACGATGATTGCACATGGGGCGAAGACTACGTGCAGAGAGTAAGGCCATCCTGCAGTGAGCAGCAGACAAGAATATGTATGGAATTCATGGTGACCTCTGAGAGTATCCCAGCCAGTTGAATGATACATTTTTTCTGTAGTGGCACCCAGTGACTGTAGTGCCTGGAAGTTCGTCGTGACCTGCAATAGGTGAACAGGACTCCAACAAAGCAGAACAGGGGGGAAAGGGAGTCTAGGTACTAATCCTTTCCCGTCGGCATCTAGGACAGGTGATAGCTGTTTCAAAATCGTCTCCTTGTCCGTAATGTGTCTCACGTGCAGACGCCACCTCTGTACACATCTGTAAAGCAGCCAAGTGTCAGGTGCTATCATTTGCCTTGAGGGATTCCAAGCAAGTAGTGAAAAGTGTTACATGCCTTGAGTGTTAAATTCGGATTCTCTTTAAAGCATCTTTCTGGATTGCAAGTTCTTTTGTCACTTTTTCTTCTTATTTACATGACATCCCCCCAAAACATCTTGTTACCATATTAAAATTTATGAGGAGGAACATTGTGATTCCTTTCTATCAATAACAAATAGATGAATAAACAAAGAAGCTCCCAATGAGATAAATGAACAAAACCATGATTTATTGTTTCAGTCTGCTTTTTTAAACAGGCTATTGAAAGATGACGTCAACCACAATCGACAAACACATGGGATATCCGATGCAAGTCACTGACCTTTCAACTTGGGAACTGTCAGAGATGACCCCAGGAAGTCTCACGCTGTGTATCTTCATTTGTTCAGACCATCTAATCCACGTCTGGCAGCGTGTATAGTAAATAACGTTAACACCATTCAGACTCAATATACTTCACAGCATCCTCTAAATCATATCTGCAAAGAACTTAGTGCTAAACACTGGTGCACGACGTAAGGTCTGCTAAACAATACGTGTGGATCATGGCTCTGCTCTACAGGTGGGTCTCTTTGGAAAAAAGGTGAGGGCTGGGAGGGGGGGGGGACGGTGATGGATCAGACAGTCCAGACCTGTTTTGATGGCTTACGTCAGATACTGCCGAGTTGCACGAGCTTTGTGTGAAGGTGGTGCGTCTGCTAGCTTGTGATAATTCGAACCTTGCAACCCGTGTCTGATTCTCTCTCTCTCTCTCTCTCTCTCTCTCTCTCTCTCTCTCTCTCTCTCTCTCTTATATACAAAATATGTACTTTTTCATTGCAGACAAAAAGCAGGTTATGACCAGACTCTCTCTCTCTCTCTCTCTCTCTCTTATACAAATATGTACTTTTTCATTGTGGACAATAATCAGACTATGACCGGATGCTCTCTCTGTCTTCCTCTCTCTCTTTCTCTCTCTGTTTTATTATGAGTCAAACAACCACACAGACATCAATCTGACCTTTGTCTGTCTTATAAGTTTTTTTCGCCTTCTTCTGAAGACAAATACACAATTTTTCATTGTAGACAATACTCAGGAGATGACCGGTCATAACGCACGCACACACACACACACACACACACACACACACACACACACACACACACACACACACACACACACTCACTCACTCACACGCACACACTCACATATGCACACACATATCAGTTTTTCTCCATTGTTGAAATAAGAAGTAATCGATTTTTCTCTCTCTTTCTCTTCTGTCTTTGTCAATCTTTATTTCTGTGTGTTTGTCTGTGTATCGTTCTTTTTACTTCCAGAATTAGTCTTTGTGTTAGGTGTTATGAATATGACACTGTCCTTAATTTTTTTTTCTTTGTGGTCTCGACATGTGAACACATTGCTCTCATGAAGACAGAAAAACACTGAAAAGAAAAAGACCACGCAGGAAGATATGACTGAAACTCCTGCTGTTATAGGAGGTGGTGTGTGGAGGCAGGGGAGAAGGGGGGAGGAGGAAGAATGGGAGACGGCATGAAAGTGGGAGATGGGAGGCGACGGGGGAGGGGGTCGATGGCTGGGTTCTATTGGTGCATTGGCGGTTAGCAACAGTGAGTTGCAGTGTTCGTATGCTTGTTTTCTGAAGATCGGTTACCTGTGCACGTAATCCCCATCATATTCATCTCGTCTATAACCTATGTGAAGCAGGTTAATCTTTATCCCCGCCCCTTTAGTTTCTGATTTATCCACCGTAGGACATACCATGATACATTTACATTGGGAAAACAATCATGCTGGTTGATATGAAAAGCATTTTACCTGAATATGTTATTGTACATTAACGTTTGAGGATCAGAATAACCTGTAAAACGCGTATTCAGAATGGGAGAAGGGATGGAAGACAAAAGGGGAGACAGGTGGTGGTGTCAGGACCGATCCTTTAACACTGAAAAGAAAAAGGCTACGCGGGAAGATACGACTGAAACTCCTGCTGTTATAGGAGGTGGTGTGTGGAGGCAGGGGAAGAGGGGGTGGAGGAAGAAGGGAGACGGCATGAAAGTGGGAGATGGGAGAAGACGGTGAAGGGGGTCGACAGCTGAGTTCTATTGGTGCATTGGTGGCTGGCGACAGCTGAGTTCTATTGGTGCATTGGTGGCTAGCAACAGTGAGCTGGCAGTGTTCCTATGCTTGCTTTCTAAAGATTAGCTACCTGTGCAGGTAATCCCCATCATATTCATCTCGTCCATAACCGATGTGAAGCAGATTGATCTTTATCCCCACCCCCTCAGTTTCTAGTTTATCCACCACAGGACATAACGTGATACATATACATTAGAAAAAACAACAACATGATGCTGGGCAATTGAAGAGCATTTTTCCTGAATATGTTACCCTACATTAACATCTGAGTGTGGACAACGTGCAACCCTCTCAAAGTATTCTAAATGGGAGAAGGGAAGGTAAGAGAGAAAGGGAGACAGGTGGTGGTGGAGAATGGGAGAAGAGCATATACCTGAATGCAGGAAATTCCTGTATAAAAGGCACGAAAAACACGTCACTTCAGTGTTTGAGGGATGTTTAGCAAAGAAAAACACGTCTGGCTTCTACTTCACCGAAAACATTCTTCACAAAGATTCCTTTCATGTACAGAGCTTGGTAGAGGGTGCTTGCCTTGCTTATTGACACAAAGGCCCAGTTTTCTTTTTCATCGATATTTCTTATCCAAACATGTTAAAAGTTTTCTTTTAATTAGAAACCGACGATCTCCTCTCTCTCTCTCTCTCTCTCTCTCTCTCTCTCTCTCTCTCTCTCTCTTCATGTCAAACAATTTTATGAATGATACGCTCCCTGTTACCGCCCACATACACGCCATTACGCCAATGAACACACATACAAAAACAATCATTATTTTTTTTACAGCAGCCCAACATTTTCAGTCAGTAATGAACTTGTGTGTGTGTGTGTGTGTGTGTGTGTGTGTGTGTGTGTGTGTGTGTGTGTGCAAGAGAGAGAGAGAGAGAGAGAGAGAGAGAGAGAGAGGGGAGGGAGGAGAGAGGAGAGAGAAGAGAGAGAGTGTGTGTGTGTGTGTGTGTGTGTGTGTGTGTGTGTGTGTGTGTGTGTGTGTGTGTGTGTGACTTTTGTAAAAAAAACAGACAGCAGCCCCTCCCATTTGATCTCTCTGTGCACATCACTATGTCTATCTTTGCGTCTACCACTATGTCTGTCTCACAGTGGCAGATCTACGAGTGGGTGGGTGGGAGAAGCTCCAGGGCTTCTCCCCCATCCCTCCCCAACCACCGATCTCAGAAGAAGGACTGAAAGTATTTTCAAAGACATTTTTAAACCATGACATTGTGTCTTCCTGAATGGTATTTTGATGAGATGTATGACGGTCAGTCTGGAATCAGGCAGCACCAGACTGATCCATTGTGTCTGCTTATGTAACATAGGGACAAAGGGCATCATCA
>CM065729.1:70994728-70997228 GCA_033310375.1 Conus canariensis
TGATGCTTGGAGAACAATAAACATTTTTCTCTTTATTTTGCATGTACCACGAGTCATTTCTTTTTTACGGCAAAGGATAAAAAAAATCAATTTTGTTCTTTCTGTTTTTTGTCATCTATTCTGTCTCTCAGATTTTGAAACATTGGTAAACTGGCCTTACTCTGTGACTGGACAAATCAAACGAGTGGTAAGATTTACCTGTGGCTGTGTCCACGCACTGTAGAAATAAATGACATCTGTCCATTGTGTCCACGCACTGTAGCAATAAATGACATCTGTCCGTTGTGTCCATTCAGCTCATACATAAAGGTAGACCACTCTATGGTTTCAGATCACCCACGAAAATAGATGCGCACTACGGATGTAAATCATCCATCGGGACAGACTATTCGGGTACATTCACATCATATATAAAGTTAGACCATTCTATGGATTCACATCGTCCATGAAGAGAAAATCCAACCAATCCATTTGCTTGCACATACATGTATTTCTCTACTCTACGGATTCTGATAATGAAAGTGGAGTACTCTATGGATTCATACATAGAGATAGACAACTCCACATCATCCATAGAGGCAAAATCCAATCAATCTATTAGCTTATACATACAGGTCTACTCTACTCCACGGATGTGAATCCAACAAAAGGTAGACGTCAAATTACCCATTTTCCCATATACGTAAAGATGACCATAACCCTCTGGAGTTAAATAAACCGAACATTTCATACCTTTCCAAGTCTGCTCGTTGTGTCAACTTTTACACGAGTTCTTTGGAGTGCATATTTGAAGGAAATGACTGCGGGGCGTTTCCTTGTTTTCGGACAATCCTTTCTGCTTTCAACAACGTCATCCCGCTGTTCGGGAAACACCTGTACAATCCCACAAGGTCTTCCTCCTTACCTTCTCCCCCCCCCCCCCCCCCCCCCACCCTTCGCACCCATCGCCTCTCTCCCTGTCGTCAAGCTTCCCTCACTTCCCTCGCCTTCCATCCCTGCAGATACACTCCTGGTATCTCCCCCGTCAAAGCACCTGTCAAAACAGTGCTTGTGTTTCCTCGCCTGGTGAAGACACTGCAGATGAAAGGGTGAGGATGTGATATTCTTTATCTGGCCATCTCGCTATCGTTTCATCGTGGAGAACTCTCTCTCTCTCTCTCCTCTCTCTCTCTCTCTCCTGTACACACACACACACACACACACACACACACACACACACACACACACACACACGTGTGTGTGTGTGTGTGTGTGTGTGTGTGTGTGTGTGTGGTGTGTGTGTGTGTGTACATGTCTATCCGTCTTTCTATCTACCTATCTATCCACCTATCTCTCTCTCTATCTATGTGTTTGTCTATCTATCTGTCTCTCTCTCTATCTTCTATCTAATTGTCTATCTATCAATCTATCTATCTATCTATCTATCTATCTATCTATCTATCTATCTATCTATCTATCTAGCTAGCTAGCTATCTATCTATCTACCTTCCATCAGCAGTACACAATAATCATATTATTTGTCGACTGATCTGACCCATTACAAAACCCATCCTCCTGTCTTAATATTTTCTCTCTGTGTGAATGCCTGTTCTTGCGTTCAAGCGCGCGCGCGCGTATGTTACCGGTGTGTGTGTGTGTGTGGCGTGGTGGGTGTGGTGTGTGTGTGTGTGTGTGTGTGTGTGTGTGTGTGTGTGTGTGTGCACGTTTGCGCGACAGTTAGCCAAAAAATAGGTTCATGGGAGAGGTAACGTAAGTTGAGAGAGAGAGAGAGGAGAGAGAGAGGAGAGAGAGAGAGAGAGAGAGAGAGAGAGAGAGAGAGAGAGAGTGCGCAACAGGGCTATAATAACAGAAACAATGATACAGGTGTGGTTCTCTCTTACGTGCATTTTCCCATCGACCGAGGAAAACAAAAGCAACACACCGAACCCACCCAACAAGCAAGGAGCCAAACGGCAACTCGGTGCAGCTGGAAACCTGACACCTTTGCCAACTACATCCGTCCAGCCGGTGAGGAACATGTCTGCCGTCTTCCACTTCCTGTTTCCGGTCACGTCACGATTGCCTGACATCCGCTGAAGAGATCAGGAATGGCGCACAAAATAGTTGACCAATCAGCACAGGTTACTATTCATGGAGCATGGACATACAAAATAAAGGCGATACTTGACATGGGAAAAAAAGTCCTAATTTCTCGCTCTCAAATCAATTATTTGTGTTGCATGTGTTGAAGGTTGAAGAGAACTACACACGGAAAGAAGCTGACCAAGAAACTATGGTGTTTGAACTTTTTTAACCCTTATTTCTGTCGCTTTTATGAAGAAACTGTGTTGCTTTGATTTATACGACAGTCCGGACTTTGTCAACTTCTTTGTGATTGGCTTTAATTAATTCAGATCAACGGGGTCTTTTGTGTGTAGAGTGGCTTCACGTGGGCTGAGAGGAAAGAACTGGAGAAAGAAAACCCTGGGTGTGTTGGTCAACTCGCCGCGGATAACACTCT
>CM065729.1:71007228-71009728 GCA_033310375.1 Conus canariensis
AGAAGAAGAAGAAGAAGAAGAAGAAGAAGAAGAAGAAGAAGAAGAAGAAGAAGAAGAAGAAGAGGAGGAGGGGGAAGAGAAGAAAAAAGAAGAAGAAGAAGAAGAAGGAAGAAGAAGAGGGAAGAAGAGAGAAGAAGAAGAGAAGAAGAAGAAGAAGAGAAGAAGGAGAAGAAGAAGAAGAAGAAGGGGAAGAAGAAGAAGAAGGAGAAGAAGAAGAAGAAGAGGGGAAGAAGAAGAAGGGGGAAGAAGAAGAAGAAGAGGGAAGAAGAAGAAGAAAGGAGAAGAAGAAGAAGAAGAGAAGAGGGAAGAAGAAGAGGAAGAGAAGAAGAAGAAGAAGAAGAAGAGGAAAAAGAAGAGGGGGAAGAAGAAGAAGAAAAAGAAGGAGGAGGAGGAGAAAGAGGAGGAGGGGAGGAGGTGGAGGTGGAAGAGAAGAGAGGAGGAGGAGGAGGTGAGAGGAGGAGGAGGAGGAGGAGAAGAAGAAAGGAAGAAAGAAAGAAGAAGAAAGAAAGAAAGAAAGAAAGAAAGAAAGAAGAAGAAGAAGAAGAAGAGGGGGAAGAAGAAGAAGAGGGGGAAGAAGAAGAAGAGGGGGAAGAAGAAGAAAGAAGAAGAAGAAGAAGAAGAAGAAAGAAGAAGAAGGAAGAAGAAGAAGAAGAAGAAAGAAAGAAAGAAAGAAAGAAAGAAAGAAAGAAAGAAGAAGAAAGAAGAAGAAGAAGAAGAAAGAAGAAAGAAGAAGAAAGAAAGAAAAGAAGAAGAAAGAAAGAAGAAAGCAGAGAAAGGAGAAAAAAGAAGAAAAGGAAAAGAAAAGAAGAGCAGCAACGAGATGCGCAAACTGCCACAAAAAAACCAGAAATGGAACAAATGAAAACAAAGATCGTTGCCGAGAACACGGATTCAAAAAATTTGCTTCCAACAACAAAGAAAAGCAAGAGCAGAGAAAACAAAAGACAGATGCCCAAGCAAACAAAGACAGACGCCGAGAACAGAGAAAATAAAAATTGATGCCCCGGAAAAGAAAGAAAATAGACTGGAGATTGCTGCCTGAGAACAGAGAAAATAAAAATTGATGCCCTGGAAAAGAAAGAAAATAGACTGGAGATTGATGCCTGAGAACAGAGAAAATAAAAATTGATGCCCTGGAAAAGAAAGAAATAGACTGGAGATTGATGCCTGAGAACAGAGAAAATAAAAATTGATGCCCTGGAAAAGAAAGAAAATAGACTGGAGATTGATGCCTGAGAACAGAGAAAATAAAAATTGATGCCCTGGAAAAGAAAGAAAATAGACTGGAGATTGATGCCTGAAACAGAGAAAATAAAAATTGATGCCTGGAAAAGAAAGAAAATAGACTGGAGATTGATGCCTGAGAACAGAGAAAATAAAAATTGATGCCCTGGAAAAGAAAGAAAATAGACTGGAGATTGATGCCTGAGAACAGAGAAAATAAAAATTGATGCCCTGGAAAAGAAAGAAAATAGACTGGAGATTGATGCCTGAGAACAGAGAAAAAAAAATGATGCCCTGGAAAGAAAGAAAATAGACTGGAGATTGATGCCTGAGAACAGAGAAAATAAAATTGATGCCCTGGAAAAGAAAGAAAATAGACTGGAGATTGATGCCTGAGAACAGAGAAAATAAAAATTGATGCCCTGGAAAAGAAAGAAAATAGACTGGAGATTGATGCCTGAGAACAGAGAAAATAAAAATTGATGCCCTGGAAAAGAAAGAAAATAGACTGGAGATTGATGCCTGAGAACAGAGAAAATAAAAATTGATGCCCTGGAAAAGAAAGAAAATAGACTGGAGATTGATGCCTGAGAACAGAGAAAATAAAAATTGATGCCCTGGAAAAGAAAGAAAATAGACTGGAGATTGATGCCTGAGAACAGAGAAAATAAAAACTGATGCCCTGGAAAAGAAAGAAAATAGACTGGAGATTGATGCCTGAGAACAGAGAAAATAAAAATTGATGCCCTGGAAAAGAAAGAAAATAGACTGGAGATTGATGCCTGAGAACAGAGAAAATAAAAATTGATGCCCTGGAAAAGAAAGAAAATAGACTGGAGATTGATGCCTGAGAACAGAGAAAATAAAAATTGATGCCCTGGAAAAGAAAGAAAATAGACTGGAGATTGATGCCTGAGAACAGAGAAAATAAAAAATTGATGCCCTGGAAAAGAAAGAAAATAGACTGGAGATTGATGCCTGAGAACAGAGAAAATAAAAATTGATGCCCTGGAAAAGAAAGAAAATAGACTGGAGATTGATGCCTGAGAACAGAGAAAATAAAAATTGATGCCCTGGAAAAGAAAGAAAATAGACTGGAGATTGATGCCTGAGAACAGAGAAAGCAAAGACAAATGCCCGACAGCAATGGAAATAAAGACATGCCCGACAACAGAAACAAAAGAGAGAGTTTCCTGAGAACAGAGAAAATAAAAGTTGATGCCCGAGAATACAAACAACAAACATTCATGCCCAAGAACAATACACATAAAACGTA
>CM065729.1:71019728-71027228 GCA_033310375.1 Conus canariensis
CTCTAGACAGATAAAATTTGATAGATAGAAAGATGTGGTGCGTGTGTGTGTGTGTGTGTGTGTGTGTGTGTGTGTGTGTGTGTGGGGTGTGTGTGTGTGTGTGTGTTGTGCGCGCGCGCGTATTTTTTCATAATATTTTGCTAGCTGCGGAACAGTATTGACACTGATGAAAGGAATAACCAAAGTCTCGTGAGAAATGACTGAGATATTGCTTAGGAGGCATAACAGAAATGTGTCAAGGGAAGTAAACCGAAAAGCGTGAGGGAAATAAACCGAAGATCGTTATAATCTTTTGTAGAGATGAGAGTTGTTTCCCTCCCACGTCAATTCACTCGTCATATGGAGTTATATTCACTTGCGGTTTCTTTGTCCGTGTCTGCGTTCCGTTGGGCAAGTATCTAATTATGGTTTCATTTAAGTGTTTTCATGTTGGAAGCCTTTGGGGCGTTTCGGAAGAATTAAACTGGGAAACTCTTTTGCCAGTCCGGAGGAGATGCTAGTTTCAGTGCTAACTTCTCTCACGTCTCCACTAGTTACACTGGTTGACGTCTTTACCAATTCTTATTAGCTACATCGGTTTATGTCTGTACCAATTCTTATTAGCTACACTGGTTGACCTCTTTACCAATTATTATCAGCTTCACTGGTTGATGTCTGTACCAATTCTTATTAGCTACACTGGTGACGTCTTTACCAATTCTTATTAGCTACACTGGTTGACGTCTTTACCAATTCTTATTAGCTACACTTGACGTCTTTGCCAATTCTTATAAGCTACACTTGACGTCCTTACCAATTCTTATTAGCTACACTTGACGTCTTTACCAATTCTTATTAGCTACACTGGTCGACGTCTTTACCAATGCTTATTAGTTACACTGGTCGACGTCTTTACCAATTTTTATTACGTTTCAAAACGGAGCGACTGACGCGGAAAATGAAGCAAAATTTGAAAAGAGAGGGGGTTAGTTACTGCCAAGGACACAGACAGAGTACAGGACCGATTCTTATTAGCTACACTGGTTTACGTCTGTACCAATTCTTAGTAGCTATACTGGTTGACGTCTGTACCAATTCTTATTAGCTATACTGGTTGACGTCTGTACCAGTTCTTATTTGCTATACTGGTTGACGTCTGTACCAATTCTTATTAGCTATACTGGTTGACGTCTGTACCAATTCTTATTAGCTATACTGCTTGACGTCTGTACCAATTCTTATTAGCTATACTGGTTGACGTCTGTACCAGTTCTTATTAGCTATACTGGTTGACGTCTGTACCAATTCTTATTAGCTACACTGCTTGACGTCTGTACCAATTCTTATTAGCTACACTGCTTGACGTCTGTACCAATTCTTATTAGCTACACTGGTTGACGTCTCTACCCATTTTATTAGCTATACTGGTTGACGTCTGCACCAGTTCTTATTAGCTATACTGGTTGACGTCTGTATCAATTCTTATTAGCTATACTGGTTGACGTCTGTACCAATTCTTATTAGCTATACTGGTTGACGTCTGTACCAAATTCTTATTAGCTATACTGGTTGACGTCTGTACCAGTTCTTATTAGCTATACTGGTTGACGTCTGTACCAATTCTTATTAGCTATACTGGTTGACATCTGTACCAATTCTTATTAGCTATACTGGTTGACGTCTTACCAATTCTCATTAGCTACATCGGTTGACGTCTGCACCAATTCTCATTAGCTACATCGGTTTATGTCTGCACCAATTCTCATTAGCTACATTGGTTGACGTCTGTACCAATTCTCATTAGCTACATCGGTTGACGTCTGCACCAATTCTCATTAGCTACATCGGTTTATGTCTGCACCAATCTCATTAGCTACATCGGTTGACGTCTGTACCAATCTCTTAGCTACATTGGTTGACGTCTGTACCAATTCTCATTAGCTACATTGTGACGTCTGTACCAATTCATTAGCTACATTGGTTGACGTCTGTACCAATTCTCATTAGTTACATTGGTTGACGTCTGTACCAGTGCCTGTTAGCTACACTGGTTTACGTCTCCGTCCACTTGAGTGCGTAAGACGAGAAAAAGCACAGATGCATTTCATTACGATAAATCAGGCATAAATACGAGTGTGGCTTCAGTTTCAGTTTCAGTTTCATCAAGGAGGCGACCTGCTTGCGGACCAGTCCATATACGCTACACCACATCCTCTAAGTTTTGAGACCACATTACGCATGATTTGAAGATGATGGATAAATGAATTAACAACTAAGATGAGACAGTAGAAGAAGAGGGTCTCGTGGCTACGACTCAGCGGATGTCTGACCTACGCATTAGCCCAACGCGCTGGTCAGACCTTGAGTGCCTACCTACCATGTTTTTTTTTTTCTTAATGTGTGTGTAGTGAATGTATCGTGTGGCAGAGAGAGAAAGAGAGAGAGAGAGAGAGAGAGAGAGAGAGAGAGAGAGAGAGAGAGAGAGAGAGAGAGAGAGAGAGAGAGAGAATGAAACAACTCTCCCACCCCCACCCCCGACCCCATCTCTACCTCTCTCTTTCACAGAAGCTAACACAACGGCCACGATGACGTGAGGCACAAACACTACTGAAGCGATTCGGCAGAAGAGCAGTGTCTCCTCCAGTGGGTTGCCCCGCAGCGATCAGATATGAACTGAATGCTCTCTATGTACTGTCGGTGCTGGAGCCACTGTAGGACGATACTGTGCATCTGCTACTGGGTACGAGGCGACTCAAATTACCCAAATGGCGGGGGCGGAACAGCTCAGTGGTAGAGCGCCGGACTCGTAATCTTGGGGTTGCGGGTTCGAATCTCCGCCGGGCCGTTTCGGTACAGGGGGATTTTTCCCTCGGAGTTAACATTGGTTCTGAGTCCATTTCCCATACAGTCCTTCGAATGAGACTATAAACCATGGTTCCGTGCGTGAACGCACGCATAACATCTTGCACACATACGTAAAATCCCATCACCAACTTTCGGAAGAGAAGGCCAGTTTGGTCGTTCGTATGGATGACACGTTACACATAGCATGCATCTTCCCCGAAGTTGGAGTATGGCTGCCTTAATGGCGGGATAAAAAAAAAAACGGTCACACACACAAAACTCCACTCCCTTTGTTGGGTAGATGGGATTAATCCTTGCCTTTCTATACAGGGAGTGTCCGCAGGAGTATCAGCCTGCATACGGAAGAAGAAGAGAAGAAAGAAGAAGACCCAAGCGGCAACAATACCACAGATCATACAAGGAAGAGGATACAGAGAAAATGCCACCATCTGAGCTCACTTGTCGGCGAGCAGACAGACACACCCTTCTCCTGCCTGGCCTGGTTTTTAGTTTTTGGTTTTTCTCTGTTCCGCTTCCTGTCTTTCGCCCTTTCCTGACTAGAACGACGAAGGATGTCAAGGAAGGGCAAAGGAGGCATTGATTGGTTAGAACTCGCCAGGCTGAAGGAAATCTGGTGTCACTGCAGGATGAATTCCTACTCCAGCCACCGGCATCATCCGACAATAGGCCTGTGCAGACACACACTGTCTGTGGGGCTGGCCTGCACATGGGCCTCGGGCTGCACGTGCAATGTTGATGCCTGTCAGGTCGACCTAGCAGGAAGGCGGGAGAGAGAGAGAGAGGGGGGGAGAAAAAGAGGAGAGAGAGGGAGAGAGGGGAGAGAGAGAGGGGAGAGAAAGTGGGAGAGAGAGAGAGAGAGAGAGAGAGAGAGAGAGAGAGAGAGAGAGAGATTCAGATTCAGATTCAGATTCAGATGTTTTAATCATATATAGGCCATTGCCCTTCATGATGGGGAGTAATTGAACAATCATTTCACACAATGTTTTCTTTTATATATACAAATGATAAGGTTAAAGATAACGTTTTACGAGATAGCAACTTGACGCAGCTGAAAGGCTTTATACAAGAAAATTGATAGAGTTTCTGATGGTTCTATCATGTTTGCATGCCAAAAGTAAACTTAATCGAAACAGGTTTGGAAATTTATGAAATTTTGCAGGAATATATTGCTGTCTTAAGCTACTCAGTGCTGAGCAACACAAAACAAAATGGACCTCATCCTCTTTACTGTTTTTACACAGTGGGCAAATTAAATCTTTGTCATTGTGAGATCGATATTGGTAGCAATGCACAGCGATTTCTGAGACGCCAAGTCTGAATCTTGTTATTATGTTGACAAGAGAGAAGAGAGAGAGAGAGAGAGAGAGAGAGAGAGAGAGAGAGGAGAGAGAGAGAGAGAGAGAGAGAGAGAGAGAGAGAGAGAGAGCAAACGAACAGATGAACAAACACGACTTTTTTCTGGATGAAGGTGGAAAAACCGAGCACAACAAAGTTTTTTTTTTCTTCTGTATATCGTGCCTGAGGTATTAAGCAAAACGAAACAAAATTAAGTCGAACCAGATGACGTTGAATGCTAAAGACTGTCACTACATGAAAACAAAGTTTACACAGACAAATCCATGAATGGACTGGCTAAATCACATATTGCAATGGCAGAGAGAGAGAGAGAGGAGAGAGAGAGAGAGAGAGGAGAGAGAGAGAGAGAGAGAGCGAGAGAGAGAGAGACAGTGAGAGAGAGACAGAGAGACAGACAGACAGACAGATAGACAAAGAAACAGACAGACACCCAGACAGAGACAGACGGGGAACGGTGGGACAGACAGACAGGCAGACAGACAGAGACAGATAGCTACACAGACACAGAGCGCTGGGCGGGAAGGCTCTTCACGAAGAAGAAGAAGAAGAAGAGGGGGAAGAAGAAGAGAAGAAGAAGAGGGGAAGAAGAAGAAGAAGAGGGGGAAGAAGAAGAAGAAGAAGAAGAGGGGGAAGAAGAAGAAGAAGAGGGGGAAGAAGAAGAAGAAGAAGAGGGGGAAGAAGAAGAAGAAGAAGAAGAAGAAGAAGAAGAAGAAGAAGAGGAGAGGAGGAGGAGGAGGAGGAGAGAAGAAGAAGAAGAAGAAGAAGAAGAAGAAGAGAGGGGGAAGAAGAAGAAGAGGGGAAGAAGAAGAAGAAGAAGAAGAAGAAGAAGAAGAGAAGAAGAAGAAGAAGAAGAAGAAGAGAGGAGGAGGAGGAGGAGGAGGAGGAGGAGGAGAAGAAGAAGAAGAAGAAGAAGAAGAAGAAGAAGAAGAAGAAGAAGAAGAAGAGGGGGAAGAAGGAGAAGAAGAAGAAGAATGAATGAATGAATGAATCTTTTAATGGGTTGAGAATTAGGCTCATTGAAGGCCTTTTTACAATTCTGCCCAACAACAACTACAATTTAAAAAAGTAAGGTAACATCGAATTACAAAATAACATCAATATAACGATTTCATGCTTAAAAACTCTCTCTCTCTCTCTCTCTCTCTCTCTCTCTCTCTGCCCCCCCTCTCTCTCTCTCTCTCTCACGCACACACACACACACACACACACACACACACACACACACACACACACACACACACACACACACACACACATCTCAATCAACTGCATCGTTTATCAGCAGTACACTTTTTTTTGTCTCCGGTAAGTATGTATAGTCAGGCTAATGTCTACGCATAGGTCAGTCATGAGTATCAAAAAGAAGTAACTTTACTTCATTTTTGAAAGCTGATAATTGGGAAATATTCCTGTGTTTTGCTGGAAGTGTGTTCCATTCTTTACAGCCACAGAAGGAGAAACTTGTTTTGAATAAATCTAAATTAGCTTTAGGAATAACGAATCTGAGCGAATCATGATGGTGATGTAAATGTACTATTGATTTTAAATAATCTGGGCATGCGTCATGAACAATTTTGTGCATAAGAATAAGAGTGTTGAATGTTATACATGAGTGAAGAGGCAGTATTCTATTGTATCTAAATACATCACGCATAGAAGGATCGGATTGTTTCTGACAGCTGATCATCTTAATGGCTCGTTTTTGTAATGAACAAAGTGGTTTTAAAGTAGATGGCGCACATTTACCCCAGATAATAGAGCAGTAGTCCAATCGAGCCTGAACAAAAGCAAATAATACATTTTTCGTGAATGTTCGTTGAGAAAGTGTTTTATCTGTGACAGCTGGAACACACAACACGAGACTTGTTTGATTAGGTTATGGATCTGATCGTGCCAGGAAAGATTTTCATCGATGACGATGCCTAATAATTTGTGCTTTGTAACTTGTTTTATTGTTTTATCTTTGTACATTATTTTTAATTTTGCTTCTTTTATGACTTGTCTTTTTTGACGTGCACATATTAACATAGACTCGGTTTTATGAGGATGAACAAGCATGTCATTTGAATCACACCAGCCTTCCACTGATTTCATGCTTGCATTTAAATGATAATTAATTTCATCGATGCTATGACTAGAGTATTGTAAAGATGTATCATCAGCAAACAAATCACACACTGCATTTTGAATTGATAAAGGGAGATCATTTATGTAGAGGGAGAACAACAGGGGACCTAAGATTGACCCCTGTGGCACGCCTCTTGGCAACAGTCTTTTAGAAGAAATAACACCTCGTGAAAAAACAGATTGCGTACGGTTCGACAAATAAGATCTAAAAAATGATTCCGTATTGTTGTCGACGCCGTAAACATTAAGCTTTTTTAGCAGTATATTGTGATTAATTAAATCAAAAGCCTTTGTTAAATCAATAAAAACTACACCAACTGCTTTCCTGTTGTTGATATCTTTTAGCCACAAATTTGTGATCCGACACAAAGCCGTTTCACATGAATGTAGTTTCCTAAATCCTGACTGATTGATATACAACAGTTTATGTTTCTCAATAAAAGATGATAGATGGTGATGGATATGACGTTCTAATGGCTTTGAGACGGACGATAGCAGCGAAATTGGTCTGTAGTTATTTGGATCATCTGAATTCCCTTTTTTGTGCAGAGGGATAATTTTTGCATGTTTAAATGCTTCTGGAAAATAATGTTTAGATAAACATAGATTAAAGAGGTATGTAAGAGAATCTACAATATATGGTACAGATAGTTTTAATATCTTGGGACTGATTCCATCAAAGCTGTATGAACTTTTATTTTTCAAAGTTGATAGATATAAAAACACTTCATTAACAGATATTAGGGGGATAGAAAACTTTGCGTGCATATTTCTTGCATCACAAAATTTCTGTAAATTCGCAGTGTCAAAAATGCTAGTTTTATCTTTCCCTATGTTTAGCTTGTTACCAATATTGGCAAAATGATCATTTAGTGTTTCTACTGGAATGGAACATTCCTGTCTTGATGAACACGGTCCGGTAAGTTTATTAATAGCTTTCCAAATAGAGGCTCCGTTGTTTTTATTTTGGACCAACTTTCTGAAAGAATCACATTTAGACTTTCTAATAATGTACTTCACAATGTTGCGTTTTCTCTTATACTCTTTGTCAGAGCCTACACTTTTTAAATTGTCCCTCTCGTCCATGGCATTCAGAACATCCTGAGTGAGCCAGACAGGCAGGATATCTGATTTGACTCGCCTCTGGATCAATGGGATGTGTTTGTCGACAAT
>CM065729.1:71032228-71039728 GCA_033310375.1 Conus canariensis
ACGCGTCCGTCTGTCCGTCCATCCGTCCGTCTGTCTGTCTATCTGGCTGTCCGTCTGCCTGTCTGTCTGTCTGTCCGTCCCTGTATCTCTCTGTCTCTGTCTGTCTGTCTGTCTGTCTCTCTTTTACTATTCGTAGAATAGTAACGGCAAGTATGAAAAATGGCTGTTAATACTTTTACCGTTATAAAATAATCATCACTGCCATTGTCATAGTCATTGTCATTCTCTCTCTCTCTCTCTCTCTCTCTCTCTCTCTCTCTCTCTCTCTCTCTCTCCTCACTCACTCTGCTTCTTCCTCAACATCTATCTCCTCCCTCTGTCTCTCTCCACTCCCCTCCAGGCCTCCTCCTCCTCTCTCTCTACCCCCCCCCCCCCCCCCCTTCTCGTCTTGTTTTTTCACTTGCTGAAAATATGAGCGACATTATTCAAAACAGAATGGGACAGTTACGAAGCAACACCACCTCTCCCCCACACATACCTACAGACAGACAAACAGACAGACAGACAGACTGAAGACAGACAGAGACAGAGAAGACGGGTACAGAGAAGAGAGAGGGACAGAGACAGAGAAAGAGAGGGGAGAGACAGAGGGGGAAGGTATATGTACACACATAAATACATACAAACAGTTACAAACATACAAACATACATACACATGCACATACAGACATCACACACATACACACTCACAAACACACACACACCATCTCATTCACCCACCCACACCACTCACACACACACACACACACACACACACACACACACACACACACACACACACACACACACATACACGCGCGCGCGCGCGCACGAACATACACAGGCATATTCATGGACACACACACACACACACACACACACACACACACACACACATACACACACACACACACACACACACACACACACACACACAACACACACACTCTCTCTCTCTCTCTCTCTTACACACACACACACACACACACACACACACACACACACACACACACACACACACATACACACACACACACACACACACACACTTACCTTCAACAACGAATCTGTTAACCAATCTGAGGCGAGCTTTGTAGAGAAACACAACGATCCGCCAACACAATACCTGCACACAAACAGAGAGAAAAATAATGGACGTTACCTTATCAGTCGATAATGTATCAGAAAAAGCAATCTAAAGCTTTTCTGTTATCTTTCCGTTATCTGTGAACAAAGCTAAAATCAAACAGAAACGAACAATACCTCCGACATTCTACGGCAGAAGTCGTCAATTTAAAGCAAGGCTGGTCAGGCCCACTGTTCTTCGTGTGCATCGATATGCTTCGCTGTTGTTATTTGTTCTGGGTATTTCTTCTGTCTGTCTGTCTGTCTGTCTGTCTGTCTGTCTGTCTGTTCCGCTCTCTCTAGTTCTCGTCCTGTGTGTGTGTGTGTGTGTGTGTGTGTGTGTGTGTGTGTGTGTGTGTGTGTGTGTGTGTGTGTGCGTGTGTGTGTGTGTGTGTGTGTGTGTGTGTGTGTGTGTGTGTGCTGTGTGTGTGTATGTGGTGTGTATGTGCGTGTTGCGTGCGTGCGTCGATGGCCAGCACTGACTGATGAGTCTGTGCGTATAACTATTACGTTAGCCAACTTTGGCTCTGCGTTATTTTTCTCGAGGCAAGACACACCGCCACCCTCCTGCATGTTTTGGGGTGTCGCAGATAGACAGAGCGACTAACGAACTAGCTATGTCAGTAAGTAGACATATAGGGCCAACACTATAGGAGAATACGTAAACACAAAGACCAGGATCTATATCACTATTGGAGAATTCGTAAACACAAAGCCCAGGATCTATATAATGAAGAGAAACAAAGGACGGGCTCGACAAATTAGTATACACAAAGCAGCAGCCAGCAGAATGACGCACACATAGGGACCAGGTCTACAGAATAATAAACAAACATATATTACCAACTCCTGTAAAAGATCAAAGTAGATTTGGACAGATTTTGTTCTCAACAAACTTAAAGAAAATGTAACCTGGAGATCGTAACAGCAGTGGTATATGAGGAATGGCATCAGCAAAACATCAGTATGAAATGGTATCATATGTGATTTTAACGAAGGAAAACACAACTGCAAGAAGTTTAAAAAAATGAACATGCAACAAAGATGATTGCCTATACACTGACGTAAAACAGATAAATAATAATAAAGAAAAAACAAAACAAAACAAAACAAACAAACAAAACAAACAAACAAACGTAAAACAACAAAGCAAGGGAAAACAAAACAAAACAAAGCAATGCAAAGAAAAACAAAACAAAGCAAAACAAAACAAAGCAAAACAAAGGAGAACAGGAAACCAAAGCAAAGCAAAACGAAGCAAACCAAAGCAAAGCAAAACAAAGCAAAGCAAAACAAAGCAAAGCAAAACAAAGGAAACATAGCAAACGAAAGGAAGCATAGCAAAACAAAGCAAAGCAAAACAAAGCAAACAAAACAAAGCAACACAAAACAAAATAAAGCAAAACAAAGCAAAGCAAACCCAAACCAAACGAAACAAAACGCAGGCAAATAATTCCTTTGTCATCATGGAACCACTAAGCAAAATTCAGTCCAAAAAAAAAAGGTTGGGGGTTGGGGGGGGGATAGGGAGAGAAGTGAGTGGATGGGATGGGGGGGGGGGGGGGGGGGGGAAGGGGTGTGACTGAAGGTCGAGACGGACTAGAGACTGCATCAAAACCCTGATGTCTTGAACTTCTATAATGATAGAGGAACAAGCACAAAATAAATTCATTGTACATGTGAAAGGGCAAGAATAAATGAGTGACAAACACAGCGGGCGAACGAGGGGACAAAATCCCTCTCCAGCGCAATGTTGAAACGGTTGTAGGTCTGCCGCATGACACCAACCTCTACAACTTTACTGTAATCACAGGAAAAGTGACATTGAAGACAACAACCTTCACTCTGTATCAACAGCTACAATGAATCACCGGCCTACCCACCCATCGCCACACACACACACACACACACACACACACACACACACACACACACACTTACACACACGCGCACATGCATGCACGCACGCACACACACACGAACACACACACACACACACGCGCGCGCGCGCGCGCGTGCGTGCACACACACAACACGCGCACACATATACATATACACGGATACACACACGTGCGCGCGCCCACACACACACACATACTCACACACACACATACATACATACACATACATAGACACACACACACGCGCACACGCACGCGCGCGCGCGCGCGCACACACACACACACACACACACACACACACACACACACCACACGCGCGCGCGCGCTCGAGCGAGCGTGTGCGTGCACACACAACACGCGTACACATACACATACACACACACGCGCGCGCGCGCGAGCACACATACACACACACACACATACGCGCGCGCGCACACACACACACACACACACACACACACACACACACACACACACACACACACACACACACACCACACGCGCGCGCGCGCTCGAGCGAGCGTGTGCGTGCACACACAACACGCGTACACATACACATACACACACACGCGCGCGCGCGCGAGCACACATACACACACACACACATACGCGCGCGCGCACACACACACACACACACACACACACACACACACACACACACACACACACACACACACACACACACTACCGCGCCCCATACGACAAAAAGTAGAAACAAAACAAATGAAAACAAACAAAAGAGAGCAGGTATACTAATGCTACGTCACAGGTTGAGAGAAAAAACAAACCAAAAAACAAAAACAAAACAAAACAAAACAAAAACCAAAACAAAAGCCGTTCCGTGTCTATGTCATCGTCACACTAATTAACCTGCTAACGGAGGCAAGAATCGATGAGTAATGACGTCTATGACATTTCTCAGCATCTGCTGCAGAGTGCATGTGTCGGCAACTGTCAAGTTGTCCCCTTTGCCGTGTGAGACAGATCGCATATAGCACCAGCACGACACACTGAAACGACGAACTGTCTGTCGGTACAGACCAAGACTACAGAGCCAGCCTGCTACTTCTTCTGCAGACTCTGGCACTTGCTTCCAGAAACGCAGGCGTGAGTCATGGTATGCTGGCATTATAGTCTCAGGTTGACTGCGATCAGGAGAGTGGTGCTTTAAGTGTGTGTGTGTGTGTGTGTGTGTGTGTGTGTGTGTGTGTGTGTGTGTGTGTGTGTGTGTGTGTGTGTTACAACTGGTGTTTGTAATGTCTGATGATGATGCATTATTTGAAATTCATTTATCTGTTTCGTATTGTGTGATACATAGTCTTGATTTGGCACATTCGTTTGTGCATTGATGTGTGCTTTGTCTTTTTCAGTCACACACACACACACACACACACACACACACACACACACACACACACACACACACACACACACACACACTAATATCACTTAATGTGGAAAGACGTTATATTGAAGACGACGACAACAACAACAACAACAACAACACAACAACAAACAACACACACACACACACACACACACACACACACACACACACACGCCCATGTCATTGGGATACGTTATACATACATACATACATACATACATACATACATACATACATACATACATGTATAATTAGATGTGCATGGTATAGTAGATTTGTTTATACATATATGCACACACACACACACACCACACACCACACACACACACACACACACACACACACACACACGCGCGCGCGCGCGCGCGCGCGCGCACAAAGACGCTGGCTGGCATAGAAAATGGTCGTACTGGAGGACTGGGAAGTTACAGTAGTAGTTGAAACAGGAAAGTTCTGTAAGCCGGTTCTCCAGGATCACAAAGAATCCGATTGCCGTGGAACAACCGGCAGTGTTGTCCACACTGAAGGAGCGTTGCCTGGTAAGAAGATCTGACTGTTTGCTTTTGTCTTCACCACCACTGGAACTTGTCACTTCCTACCGTCAGAAGCGGAACGATTGTAAGGCATCATGGTGTGGGTTTTACTCGTGAAGAGATGAGCAGGAAGGGACGGTTCAGGCAACACCATACAAAATTCAAAGTTGAAACTTGGTGCTCAATTCTTTTGAGACAAGGTAGCCAGTTAAGGGCGCGTAAAAAAACGTGAAAACACGTTTTCAAACCTCGTAGATGTGAAAATATGACGGACACTATTTTTCTGAAGTCTGTAAACCCTGTTAAGCGGGTACCAGTCAGAACAGGAAAGCTTGAATTAATTCTGGACCAAACAAAAGCACAGACTAACGTTTTTGTTGCCTCGGTTGACAAATACTGACGAAAGAAAATCTTGACTGGGACAGGGAACAGTAAACAGTCGATAACGAACAAGTAGGGTAACTCTTGCTCCTAGCTGAACAAGAGTTAAGTTACTTGTCTGTTAAATAATGACGAAGTGAGTTGTGTTTGTGCAGCTCAAAGTCGGCAGCTCTAGATGTGGTCTTCAACGATGAAAAGTCGGATTCGTGTCTGGATCGTGCCAGGCCACGCACAGACTGTGAGAGATAAAAGACAGCATTGGTCATCAGAAGCCGTTCAGCACACAGGAATGATTGAGGAGTGTTCGGCGGCAGGCAAAGGAAAGCTCAGGCTTGTCATCGTTCAGCGCAATTGTCTGTTGGTCTTTCAATCCTCAGCACATTGTCTGTTGGTCTTTCAATCCTCAGCACATTGTCTGTGGGTCTTTCAATCCTCAGCACATTGTCTGTGGGTCTTTCAATCCTCAGCACATTGTCTGTGGGTCTTTCAATCCTCAGCACATTGTCTGTGGGTCTTTCAATCCTCAGCACATTGTCTGTTGGTCTTTCAATCCTCAGCACATTGTCTGTGGGTCTTTCAATCCTCAGCACATTGTCTGTGGGTCTTTCAATCCTCAGCACATTGTCTGTGGGTCTTTCAATCCTCAGCACATTGTCTGTGGGTCTTTCAATCCTCAGCACATTGTCTGTTGGTCTTTCAATCCTCAGCACATTGTCTGTTGGTCTTTCAATCCTCAGCACATTGTCTGTTGGTCTTTCAATCCTTAGCACATTCTTGGATTCCAGACACAAGGTGGAAGACTGTTTCAGTGATGAAAGCTTACAAGACTGTTTCAACTTACAAGACCATCAGTTTCAGCAATGAAGGCTTACAAGACTGTTTCAGCTTACAAGATCATCAGTTTCAGCGATGAAAGCTTACAAGACTGTTTCAGCTTACAAGACCATCAGTTTCAGCGATGAAAGCTTACAAGACTGTTTCAGCTTACAAGACCATCAGTTTCAGCGATGAAAGCTTACAAGACTGTTTCAGCTTACAAGACCATCAGTTTCAGCGATGAAAGCTTACAAGACTGTTTCAGCTTACAAGACCATCAGTTTCAGCGATGAAAGCTTACAAGACTGTTTCAGCTTACAAGACCATCAGTTTCAGCGATGAAAGCTTACAAGACTGTTTCAGCTTACAAGACCATCAGTTTCAGCGATGAAAGCTTACAAGACTGTTTCAGCTTACAAGACCATCAGTTTCAGCGATGAAAGCTTACAAGACTGTTTCAGCTTACAAGACCATCAGTTTCAGCGATGAAAGCTTACAAGACTGTTTCAGCTTACAAGACCATCAGTTTCAGCGATGAAAGCTTACAAGACTGTTTCAGCTTACAAGACCATCAGTTTCAGCGATGAAAGCTCAGTGGGAAAACTGGAAGTCACCGACAAAGCTCTCATTAAGATAAACTTAAAAGAAAACAATACTATTCGCCAGACAAAAGGGACGAACAAATTACAAAATACAACACGACGCGGTTCGACCTCT
This sequence comes from Conus canariensis, assembly GCA_033310375.1. NCBI lineage: Eukaryota > Metazoa > Mollusca > Gastropoda > Neogastropoda > Conidae > Conus > Conus canariensis. Next base: position 71,039,068 of record CM065729.1, read on the forward strand.
TTGGTCTTCTTCAGGCAATATAAACAAGATTGCTCGTTCTACGTTTTCATTGTCCTGAATGTATATATATAAAATTATACATACGTCTTCATTCTGGGTTTTGCCTAAACCCATCCAGTGTAAAGTTAAATCAAGTGTTAACACGAAAACTTAAAGTTATGATTCCTTTCCAAAAAGGATGATCCAGTGTACACGTAAGACCATCGGAGACACAACCAGTGATTACGTTAGATCAAAGGAACCCACAGAATATCACTCGGATTTAACCCGTGTGTCCCTTCACATCAGGGGACACAAACACCTGTCACTGACACAGTGAGTGGTCTCCCTTAACTTAAAGACCAACACAGGAGGATACAGAATGACTCGGCCAGCGAATCCTCCTTTCAAAGGGGAGAATTCAGAGCACCGAGTAGCTGTCGTGGACACAAACATGGTGTCCTGTCTCTGTGATAGCTTTATCTGTGCTTCTTCTGTTAAACACACCTCTTTGAAGAGGGCTGAGTTTAGGAAAGTGTTTGAAGTTTGAAAGTAAATATTTGATGAGTAAGACAAGGAACACAGAGGTTTATCTTTCCTCTTTCACCGGATTGAAAAGCCTTAGTAAGTTTCCAGACTTTTTTTTTTTGACTGTGGCACAGCGCCAGTAGCAGCGAGTCTT
>CM065729.1:71047228-71052228 GCA_033310375.1 Conus canariensis
GCCCAGAGAAAGAGACAAACGAATGACAAGACAAAACATGACGTGTGTGAACCTCTTTGGGTTTCTTCAGGCAAGATAAACAACATTCAGAGCCAGTGAAAACGAACACGCAATCACTTATTTCCTCAAATTGGGGGCATCATGGATACGGAATGGAAAACTATTTCGTCTGTTAAAATCGTGTGTCGATCTTCATCAGCTTTTTATTTCATGATACTTCACATCAGTGAACCACCCCCCTCCCCCACCAAATAGGAACCTTTTTTTTAACACGCTGGAGGATTTTCTTTTCAAACGTAATTGAAACAATAGTATTCCTCCAGACAAAAAAGGACGAACAGTTTACAAGACAAAATACGACGTGTTTTGACCTCTTTGGTCTTCGATCAGGCAAGACAAACAACGTTCAGGACAATGACTCCAAAGAACGATCACTGATCTTCTGAAACTGAGCGGAAGATGGACGTTGAATGGCCGGACGTTGTTTCTCTTGCCTAAGGAAGACCAAAGAGATCAACACGCGTCGTGCTTTGTCCTGTAATTTTGTTTGTTCCCTTTGTCCGGCAGAATAGTGATTCCTTTCTCTTAAGTCTGTAATTTCCGCCTGAAGTCGCCTCACTTTAAAACTAATTTTGTTTGTCGTTCAACCCTTTGCTCGTTCTTAGCTAGATATTTGAAAATTCAATCACTTCAGTAAAAAAAAAGCCACCCAAACCACGTTATACAGAGAGACCGTCCAATCGATTTCAAGCTACAACGGACAGACAGAGAGACGAACAGACTCGGACAGACGGACAGACAGACGGGGCGGGGCCTGCTTCAGCCGCACCATTCAGGCATGAAGGGTAATGAAGCAGAAGAACGAACGACTCCCACAGTGAACTGGGGGTGATTCTGGAAATCCGCCAGTAACCCGTCAGGACTACATCTTAAGTCTTAAGCACCACTGAAAGCAGGCTGGATGAAGTGAAGGTCGCGTCACAACATCACCCCCAGACCACGTTGCTTAACACCGTGCTTCTCTGGATTCTGATGGGAGACGGAGATGGGAGGATAGTAAAGGTTGATTTGTATTCTGATATGAGACGGAGATGGGAGGATGGTAAAGGCTGATTTGGTTGACTGGATCTGTTTAAAAACGAAAGCATGAATGATCGGTGGGTGAAGCAAAAGAGCAGAAGAATCACGCACAGTTACTATCGTGACCAATCCTCCAGACCCCAAGCGGTGGCTATAACCATATCTCCATCCATCACACCCCCCCCCCCCATCTCTCCTCTTTCTTCCCTCGTCCTGCAATCGCTTATTTGCGTAAGTAACTCCTTCCCATCATCCCTATCCGCCATTTCCTTTCCAAGTAGAAAGTGATAAAGGTCACACAAAGATTTCAAAGGTCACCACAATTGTAATCAGCGAGGAAAGTTAACAGTGCGGTATTATAGGATATATTTTTGTCTTGCGTTTTACTTGACTGTCTTGCATGGCGTTGCATTTTGTACTGTGATGCCTTGTGTTGTGTTGTGTTGCGTTGTATTATACTGTAATGAGTTGGGTTTTAATAGTATCGTAATGAACTGTTTACATTGTGTTGCAGCTTGTGGTAATGTATTGTGCAGTGTAATCTAGTGTAGTGTAATGTAATGTAGGGTAGTGGAGCAGAGTGGAGTGGAGTGTATTGTAGTGCAGTGTAGCGTGGCGCAACAGGATTGTTTGGAGAATTTTCTTTGTGCCTTGTGAAAGTTGATTCTCTTCCTCTTCTTTCATACGGCCATCAAGCAACAAACCAGGTGCTTCCAAGCAGACAGATTAAACTCAAATGAATCATAGGATTATTTTGTTTTCTGGAGCTGGCGCAAAGATAGGATCATAGGTGAGTGCAAAGGCCTTAAGTGTGTGTCAATTAAGGGGGAGGTCGTGTGTTTGAAAATTGTTTGTGATTTTATCGGTGAAGATCCCCCCAAACATGAGAAATAATTGGTGGGGAGTTGCTCTTGTGATCAAGTATCGGTTTAACATTAAATGCTGGCTGCAATTTATGGTAGGCCTCAAAACGCTTGCACGGATTATAATATTGATTTGGTGCAAAATCTCAATAGTGGCGTGTGGCCACAACAGAGAAACAAGAACGGCAACTCTGACGCCTACAATGACAGTGCTGAGGTGGCATCGACCAGGGCGCTGAGAGTTAACAAACTTGCTAAACTCTTAATTGAATGACGGCAACATCGATCGTATGTGTTCAAAAGAACGGTGTTTCGCCCGCTTAAACGGTAAAAGAGTTACACTATCCTCAGCCGTAAGACAACAAGTGGCTAAAGTACATTCACAAATGAGAAAAATCAGCCAACAAATGGCTAAAGTAAATCTACAAGCGAGTCAATTAACACTGAAAAGTGAGTGACGTAATTCTACGAGCGGACAACGAGATGTACAAAAGGGGAACGGTAAAACTCTAAGTGGGCCAAGTACATCTACAAGTACGTGAAAACTACGTATGTGAACAATGCGTCCCCAAAAAGGGAAAAGTAAATCTACAAATGGATTAAGTATGCATGTTGATAATATAAGTCTACACACACACACACACACACACACACACACACACACACACACACACACACACTCTCTCTCTCTCTCTCTCTCTCTCTCTCTCTCTCTCACCATGGGTGAGATAAATATATTGATATGCAAAACAAATGAATAAACGGGTACAGAAAGTCAACTAACAGGTAAAGTAAATCTGAAAATGCATGCACATACGAACACTCCCGCATGTGCGCACACACGCACGACCCCCCTCCCCCCAACACACATACACACAAGTATGTGCGCGCGTCCTCTGAACGCACGCTCCGGACTGATATCAATTCCCTGACCCTCAGACTGTCACCAGCGTGCAGGATAACGAGGCGGCAGAGGGTCAAACTCCACAGATTCACAATCGTGCCAAGCCGTGCCTGATCCAACGTAGAAAAAGATGACTGTGCACCCGCCCACCACGGAAACTGATATGTTTCCCTCCCCCCAGGCCCAGAGCAGTTCATACTGGCAAATACCAACCTCACCCTCTCCACCCTCCTTACCCCTGTCCAACCCCTTTCCCGTCCTCTTACTCCCCTGTCTCTTTCGCTTTTTTCCTTGTTGCTTTTTTAATTGGTAATTATTTTACTGTCTATATTTTTTTTGTTATGTTCTCCTTGCCATTGCTCTCTCACCTCTTAAATCTATACATTTTCTGATATATCGGAGAGCAGAGACTGTTATACACACACACCTCTTAAATCTATACATTTTCTGATATATCGGAGAGCAGAGACTGTTATACACACTGTAAGGTTCCTGGCACCCATCCACCGTCCCATCAACCCAATCCTGCTCTCTGTCTCTGTCTCTGTCTCTGTCTCTCTCTCTCTCTCTCTCTCTCTCTCTCTCTCTCTCTCTTCTCTGCGCACGAGTGTTTGCCTGCCTGTCTGTCTCTCTCTCTGTGTCTCTGTCTCTGTCTCTGTCTCTCTCTCTCTCTCTCTCTCTCTCTCTCTCTCTCTCTCTCTCTCCAAACGAAGTGATGTAATTGTGAATAGTAAGAGAACTCTCACATCAACCAGAATGTACTGTGGTCGAGTTTTGGAACCACGGACCAGCGAATCTTTCGCTTCCCAGGCCAGTGAGTTTTCCTCTAGACCCCTTCCCCTCTTTTGCACCACAGGAGAAGAACAAGAACGACAACTCTGCTGCCTACAGTGACAGCGCTGAGGTGGCAGCGACCCGAGCACTGAGAGTTAACGAACTTGCAAAGCTCCTAATTGAATGACGACCCGACGTGCTCAAAAGAACGGTTTTTCGTCCACTTAACCGATAAAAGTGTTACATTATCCTCCAGCAGTATGACAACAAGTGGCTAAAGTACATGTACAAATGAGAAAAATCAGCTGACAAATGGCTACAGTAAATCTACAAGGGAGTAAAATACACTGAAAGTGAGTGACGTAATTCTACGAGCGGGCAACGAGATGTACGAAAGGGGAACGGTAAAACTCTAAGAGGTCCAAGTGCATCTACAAATACATGAAAACTACATAGGTGAACAGTGCGTCTCCAAAAGGAAAAAGTGAATTTACAACTAGATTAGGTAAATCTGCATGCTGCATAGGTAACATGTTCTGTGAATGATCAGAACTAGTCTATCAAGGAATAAAGCGAATCGCCGTATGTATCATATAAATCTACAAATGTTTAAAGAAATATAAACACACTTGTAAAGGAAGTCTACTTATGGATAACATGGGTAAAGCAAGTGTACAAACAGTCAAGTTGGACCTACAAATCGGCAGAGTAAGTCTTTCAGTTGGACGAATGGAGAACGTGAAAATCTGCAAATGGTCGGATAATGGGAAACTAAGTTTACGAGTTGATAAAGTAAGCCTGCAGATGGGTAAGATGAATATCCACACGTGCAAAACAAATTCATAAACAGGCACAGCAAGTCATCAAATGGGTAAACCTAAAAATGCATGCATATAAAAACACTCCTACACGCGCACACACACATGCGCAGCACTCTCTCTCTTTCTCTCATTCTTTCTCTCTCTTTCTCTCTCTCTCTCTCTCTCTCTCTCTCTCTCTCACACACACACACACACACACACACACACACACACGCACGCACGCACGCACACACACACACACACACACACACACACACACACACACACACACACACAAACAAATACATAAGCGTGCACACACTGCTGACTGAAACCAATTCCCTGACCCTCAGACTGTCACCAGCGTGCAGGATAACGAGGCGGCAGAGGGTCAAACTCCACAGATTCACAATCGTGCCAAGCCGTGCCTGATCCAACGTAGAAAAAGATGACTGTGCACCCGCCCACCACGGAAACTGATATGTTTCCCTCCCCCAGGCCCAGAGCAGTTCATACTGGCAAATGCCAACCTCACCCTCCCCACCCTCCTTACCCCCCTTCCAGTCCCTTTCCATCCTC
>CM065729.1:71057228-71067228 GCA_033310375.1 Conus canariensis
ATAGGTTACTATTCTCGTCCGATGAACTGATAGACACAGAAACAGAAAGTCAAGCAGCAACATGTTTCGCTCCAAAAGCCTTCAAAAGACCAGACAAGCCAACACAACCTCCGACAAGAATACAGCGCCTTTCACCTGGCAGATTTCTTCGATGCGATCTACTTAAACGGAAGCATTCACTTATATTCTTCCGTCCGTCGTTCCTTCCTTTCCTTTTTCTGTTCTTTCTCTCTCTCTCTCTCTCTTGCTTTCTTTCTCACCTTTTCTTTCTTTCTTTCCTTCTCTCTTTCTTTCTTTCATTCTTTTTTCTTTCTTTTTACTTTCTTTCTTTTTTCTTTTCTTTTCTTTCTTTCTATCTTTCAATCTCACGTTCTGGCACCCAGCCCTACTTGTTCCCGACAAATCCGTTCGGTACAGAGCATGCCATGGATGAAGGAACTGAAAAGAGGAGGATTTTGAGCATGCACCCGCCCGGCATACAATGGACCATCCTTTGGAACGGGCTATTAACAGTGACAATACCACGACAGTACTGCAGATAATACAAACCCATCATCAACCTTGTAGACAATTGAAGTCATAAACAATAAACAAGCAGGGTAACTCTTGCTCCCATAAGAAAACCTAACTCAGAGTAACTTTTATTCAAGACTGGCACAGCCTTTTAAACTTGAATAAAGTCAGACAAATACAAAGACGAACAATCTAATAGTGGGGGAAAACAAGCGCTATTAGATTGTTCGTCTTTGTAATTGTCTGACTTTATTCAAGTTTAAAAGGCCGTGCCAGTCTTGAATTAAAGTTACTCTGAGTTAGGTTTTCTTATGGGAGCAAGAGTTACCCTACTTGTTTATTGTTTATTGTTTACTGTGCCCTGCCTCATTTCATTTCAGTTGAAGTCATATTTTTACTCTTGATGTTCGATCGATGATTGTGATGTTTATGTTGAGGAAAACAAAACAAAACAAAGCAAAACACACACACACACACACACACACACACACAACACACACACACACACACACACACACACACCCCTAAAACCACAGCCCCCAAATTGCCTTTTGATCTATTGCGTGTAGCATCTTTCACTGAGATCTACTGTGTTTTCAAGATGACTGTAAACAGCATTAAAATGAATCGTGCGTTATTTTGTAAGGTACCTGCTTCAGCTTTTCACGTTTCATTCTTTGATTTTCATTTCACCATAGCAACGACATGACCAGGACACTGTAGAATCAACGTCCAGCAGGCCATGACGTTGTCAACGCTCGCCGGAAACGGAAACAGTCAATCACAGTCCCCAACAACCAGCATCACGTGATAGTGCGGGCTGTTGGCCCGTTTGGAACAGAGGACAGCGTTAACTCAAAGCGCTCAAACGTATAAGTGTTTCACATTGGATGCTTTCTTCTTGCTTTTTTTTTCTTTTTCAAACGGGAATTTAAACAATTTGCTTGTTGGCTAAATCTGTTACGTTTTTCACAAACTGAACACACCATAATTCCTCCCTCCCTCTCTCTCTCTCTCTCTCTCTCTCTCTCTCTCTCTGTATGTATGCGTGTGTGTGTGCGTGCTTGCATGCGTGCGTGCGTGCTTGCGTGCATACGTATGTGCGTGCATGCTTGCATGAGTACGTGTGTGCGTGCAAGCGTGCATGCAAGCGCGTGCGTGAGTGCGTGCGTGCATGCGCGCGCGCGCGTGTGTGTGTGTGTGCAGATAAGTGATGCTTCTGGGTTCATAATTGCCGGTGATTTTAAACAGCGTCTGAATAATCACTTTTTTTCTAGCCTTACATAAGAGAGAGAGAGAGAAGAGAGAGAGAGAGAGAGAGAGAGAGGAGAGAGAGAGAGAGAGAGAGACAGAGAGACAGACAGACAGACAGAAAGAGACACACTGAGAGAGATTTTATGCATACCTTTTGAATCATTGTGATTAGAGGAGAGAGAAGAGAGAGAGAGAGAGAGAGAGAGAGAGAAGAGAGAGAGAAGAGACAGCGACAGGCAGACAGACAGAGACACACTGAGAGAGATTTTATGCATACTTTTTGAATCATTGTGATTAAACAGTGGTGACGCTGTTTTGGTCGTAAGTTTTGTTGAAGATGCGGCCATATTCCGACATGAGGTCGTCTCAGAATTTCTCCTGAACTGTATTAACTGTTGAGATTTGTACCTGTAACGTTTCGTTTGTAACAGGCAGTCAAAGATGGCAGATCTACAATATATAATTTTGCCAGTAGGTCTGCCATCAGCAGCAAGTATTATGAATGCAGTAGCATTTTGTTAGTTTTCCTTCCCGTAAAGTCCCGTGCTAGCCCCTGTACAGGGCACACGCCACAATTAGGATTTTGCACTGAAACAATATAATTATAATCCATGTCAGCGTTTTGAGGCCTACCATACATTTGAGCCAGCATTTAATGTTAAACTGATACTTGATCAAAAGAACAACTCCTCACCAATTGTTTCCCTTGTTTGGGGGGATCTTCACCAATGAAATCACAAACAATCTTCAAATACATGACCTTCCCCTTAGTTGACACACATTTCAGGCCTTCACACTCACCCGTGACCCTATCTTTGCGCCAGCTTCACGAGCCCAAAATAATCCCATTCCTTGGTTCTAATCTGTCTGCTTGGAACCACCTGGCTCCTACCTTGATGACCGTACGACAGAAAAAGAGGAGAATCAACTCTCAGACACAATGAAAATTGTCAAAACAATCTAACTGTGTCAGTGTATAAATACTCGACTCCTTAAGGAAAGCCTTTGCGCATTAATTTGTGGTGTGCAGCCATACTGGTACCTAACAGCATCATTCCACTTCATGGCCTTCCTGCAGACATACCACGAGTGCCAGACGTAACAGGATCAAGTCATCTGGTGCCACTCAGTCCCCACTGGTACTGTCCATAAACGTTTGACCACTACAATGACCAGTCGACTGATTTGCATAGATGACGAGTATTTGTTTTTCTTTTCTTTTTTTTTTTTTTTTGCTTTGTTTTGTTCGCTTGTTTGTTTTGTTTTTTTCTCCGTGACGTTCAACGTATATAGGGCAACATGACTGAAAAAAGTTAAGACTTTTGACGGTCGTACAGTCAGAGTTTTCATGTCGATTTTTACACAACCGAGACGCAACAGGATAATGTCATCACGTTCCGCTGAATAGACACGAAGCAGGAAAATTCTAAAAAAAAAAAAAAAAAAAAAAAAAAAAAGAATTGTTAGTGATTCCGCAAGACAATATGAAACAAACAGATTGCAAGACAAAACACAGGAAAACGTTTGGTTGATGACCAGTGCTTGAGCTCTGCAAAAGGGAAGGCTTGTTTTTTTCTTTAATGATTCTTAAACATATCACATGTAATATTACCGGCATATGTTCAGGCCTTTGGTCATTATGCAGTCAGCGTTTCCGTGTTGATTTCACCAGTTCCCGGCGTAACAAGACTCTGTCAGCTGCTGCCACTCAGATTCCAATGATCAGAAACTAATCATTGACCAAAAAGTTTAATCTAAGACTGTTGCCACGGCAACCCTGCTGTTTAAGAATCCTCTAACCCACTCTCCCTTCTCCCATACTACAATTGCTATTGCCTTATTATCACCAAAAGTAGTAGTAATCCTGTCTTAATTTATTTTTTCAATTATTTTGACCATAATTAGTATTCCTATCAGTAATATAGTTATCATCATTACTACCTTGACTCACACATTATCTCCCTTCTAACAGCCTCGTTTTCATTCAACGCCTACCTTGCGCTGAAGATATCAAAGCTAAGTGATAACTCGTTCATTTTCATTGTCCTCTTTGTTTGTGTCTTGCCTGAAGAAGACCTGACAGATCGAAACGCGTCGTGTTTTGTCTTGTGACTCGTATGTCCACGTTTCTCTTGGCGGTTCGCTAACATTTATTTAACATTTGTTTAGATTTCCGCCTGCAGTCGTCTCACTTTGCAAAAAAGTTTAGTTTCTTATAAGTCTGCCAACTTTTATAGAGGATTTTGTTTTCAGTGAATTTAATCAAAACGAATGAACGGTGACATTAACGCCATAAATACAGGCCCTTGATGTCTGAGTAGTTCGTATTTTCTGTCGATTTAATTCGTTTGGAATTTTCTAAAGTGACGCAAATACACAAAGCATACTCAGGAGTCGCAATGTTCCAGACAGGGATGATTAAAAGCGTTCGTTTACTGCTCCGAAGGGTGGTATTCCATACTGTTGTATCTCGATCTGTTGCACGAGTTTTTCAGCTTTTTTGTATTCATTTATTTATCTTTTTATTGCTTTGACTTTTTGTGAAAAAGAAAGGGTTCTTTTTTCAATCATAGAATATCGATACATTTCTACGTCATATGAAGGAAAAAACAAACAAATAAACAAACAGAAAACAAAAATGGGTATGGCTGCCACGCTTGCTATACCATCAGTTATTCAAGCCCGATGAAAAAGAAAACTTCTGCCTAGCTATACTAAATCAACATACGATTCATAGTATGAATACTATATTATATATAATACTATATTATAGTAAAATTCTGTAACTTTTTTATTTTATAGAATCATTGATTATAGACCTACAGCAACTAACAGAAATCACAATCAGTTGCTAGAGGCATTTACCAGGTCTAATTATAGTTTTGTCGCAAATTTCATGCTTCCATGTCAAATGATGTATTGATCAAATAACGGAATATTTTGTCAGGTGCGGCATGCTTTCACAAACAATGAGGCGGTTGTCAGTAACAGACTTTCAGATGAGCGAATGAATTAAATAGCATTTGATTTCATTAAGGTGATTGTCTACAACATGCTGATATTCAGACTTCCGTATTTTGCACGCAGAGACTTTTCACTGATAACAGTGAAATAAGAACGATTTTGACTGTATCAAGAGAGATTCGTTTCCCTAAATATACGTACTGAAAAAACAACAACAACAACAACAACAACAACAACAACAACAACGACACCAAAAACCGACTGCTGAGTATAAAGAGCTCCACTGTACAAAGAGACAGTGTGCACCGGAGTATAACTAAGCAGCACCATGTTGTTCTTTGATGTTTAACAGGGATGAGCTGCGATATGGTGTATTGCACTACGTATTTTACGTCTGTGATGCTGCTGTGTTTTGTGACGCGTGGAGTGTTTTCCATTGCGGGTTATTGTCTTGTTCTGCGGTGTTTTGCACTGCACTGTAGAGTATTACAATCGTATAGTAATGTGGCGTATCAAAAATTTATATGGTTCGTACAAAGTTGTATACCGCATGGGTGGCATTGCTTGTTATTGAAATTAACCCTAACATTATCTTATTTATTCTCCTCGATGAACAGTTCATCGTTTTGATGCTACGACGGACAACTGAGCGATCAGGAATCTTCTCAACCCTCTGTTCTAGGTCACGCGCAACAAGGTAGAGGTAACCTGTCAACTTCTTTCTGTTGTGGGACCTGAGTTCGAGATCTGGAATCTCTGTTTTCTCTCTCTCTCTCTCTCTCTCTCTCTCCCTCTCTCTCTCTCTCTCTCTCTCTCTCTCCTCTCCCTCTCTCTCTCGAATCGTTTACAGACTAGCGTTTTACCACTTGGCCAACCCTCCAACATTCCAGACATAAGTCCCCAATGTAATGCCTGTTAAGTGTGCATAGCATGGTACAGACAGCGACAGCCAACACTGAGAACTGCGCGGACTGCCAAGCAAAAGCGTGCAGTATCAGAAACACTATCGGAAGAAACAAACACAGACACAGACAGACAGACAGACAGACAGACAGACAGACAGACAGACAGACGACAGGCAGACAGAGAAACAAACAAACACAAAAACAAACAAACAAACAAACAACAGACGGGCCTTGGTATCCGGTAAAAGGTATACATTTCGAAACTCATTACTTTTCCTTGACATTGGAGGCTGCTTTCTTTTATTTTTTTGAAATTCGTCGGACATTTTAAACGGGGAGGAAAGGTATGCAGAGCAATGGATTAGTTACTCATGAAACACGCCTGCTTCAGTAAAAAAAAAACCAAAACAACAACTTTTCTTTAAAAACAAAAAAACGAAAGAAGGGATAACATCACGTGACATGTGACAGCAAGTACATGTTCAAGCCAATTTAGTGTGAGGCTGTATACTAGAAGTAATCATGCCCTCCCTTGGTCATGCCAAAGTCGAAGACTTTAGAAAGGCAAGGTGCTTCCTCAGTGGTTTTTGTTGCTGAAGAAACTTAATGGTCTTCCCCAGCTATGAGCCCTATCTCTCTGCAACTGGAACCCTGGGCTAGCGAGTCAGGTGAGTCTTCTCTTGGAGAAACGACTATGCCTTGCTTTGGTGCCAACACACTCTGTACCTGTACGTGGGGTAGGGGGGGGGCTTAGAGTAAAGGAGAGCTTCTTAGAGTTGTTCTCATGTGTACCGATTTGATTACTTTTATACATTCAAAATCCGCTGCGCTCTGTTCCAGTCCTTTCTTGAGAGAGGTGTTCAGATTCTAAAATGGAGGTGAGACTATACTTTCAAAATCCGCTGCACTCTGTTCCAGTCCTTCTCTTGAGAGAGGTGTTCAGATTCTAAAATGGAGGTGAGACTATACTTTCAAAATCCGCTGCACTCTGTTCCAGTCCTTCTCTTGAGAGAGGTGTTCAGATTCTAAAATGGAGGTGAGACTATACTTTCAAAATCCGCTGCGCTCTGTTCCAGTCCTTTCTTGAGAGAGGTGTTCAGATTCTAAAATGGAGGTGAGACTATACTTTCAAAATCCGCTGCACTCTGTTCCAGTCCTTCTCTTGAGAGAGGTGTTCAGATTCTAAAATGGAGGTGAGACTATACTTTCAAAATCCGCTGCGCTCTGTTCCAGTCCTTTTCTCTTGAGAGAGGTGTTCAGATTCTAAAATGGAGGTGAGACTATACTTTCAAAATCCGCTGCGCTCTGTTCCAGTCCTTCTCTTGAGAGAGGTGTTCAGATTCTAAAATGGAGGTGAGACTATACTTTCAAAATCCGCTGCACTCTGTTCCAGTCCTTCTCTTGAGAGAGGTGTTCAGATTCTAAAATGGAGGTGAGACTATACTTTCAAAATCCGCTGCACTCTGTTCCAGTCCTTCTCTTGAGAGAGGTGTTCAGATTCTAAAATGGAGGTGAGACTATATCATTTCAAAATCCGCTGCGCTCTGTTCCAGTCCTTCTCTTGAGAGAGGTGTTCAGATTCTAAAATGGAGGTGAGACTATACTTTCAAAACCCGCTGCACTCTGTTCCAGTCCTTCTCTTGAGAGAGGTGTTCAGATTCTAAAATGGAGGTGAGACTATACTTTCAAAATCCGCTGCACTCTGTTCCAGTCCTTTTCTTGAGAGAGGTGTTCAGATTCTAAAACGGAGGTGAGACTATACTTTCAAAACCCGCTGCACTCTGTTCCAGTCCTTTTCTTGAGAGAGGTGTTCAGATTCTAAAATGGAGGTGAGATTATATTTTCAAAATCCACTGCATTCTGTTTCAGTCCTTTACCTTGAGAGAAGTGTTAAGACTCTAAAATGGAACCGAGAGTTGGTGAGATTAATAGGATAGAATCTGCAGAAGAAGACAATTTTTTTAAACAAAACAGACCTATTTTCGCCACTGAACTGGCAAACACCACTCCCACAGTGTTTATGTCTATGATTATTTCTGTCTTCCTTTGGACAGGGCTATTAGTACTGCTCTGAGAGGCCTTTCCCAATGACTTATTCCTTCTGTTGAGCTTTTCGCTGTTTCTTTTACACAAACAAACAAACAAATCACCCATCACCTATCCCAGAGTATTGGAGACCGTTCGGGCGCCACAGAAGACTTCATAACCAGCTTTCTCCACTCCTCCCGGTTTTCAGATGCTCTTAGGCAGTTGCTGAGTGTTAGGCCAGTCCATGCACTGATGTTGTCCTCTCATCTCTTTCTCTATCTTCCTCTCCTTCTGCCTCCTCGCACTGTTCCTTGTAGAATGTACTTGGTAAGTCCTGTTGATTTTAATACGTGACCATACCTTCTCATTTTTGTTCTTTTCACTGTGGACAACAGGTCTTCGTATGGTCCAATGACTTGCCTTACTCTGGTCTGGACCTCCATGTTGGTGATGTGGTCTTTGTATGAGATGCCAAGGATCTTGCGGAAGCATCTCAACAAAACAAACAAACAAACAAACCACAACAACCAGGTGACTTACCCTCAGCAGCATTTTGTTGTTGTTTTTTCCTTCTGTGACTATAGTACAAAATGTACTGTCCCCCCCCCCTCCCGCGATCCTACTCCCCCCCCCCCCCTCCAAAAAAAGGCAAAGCTCACCTGCTTCACTCGCTCAGTGTCCACACCTTTCAACATGCAGACACTTCTCATCAGATTTTCGGCTGGACATTGTCCATTCCACTTCACTAGCCAAGTCGTCATCCAGTCATAGTGTGCACACTTCAGATGGCCACCTAGCCCACCACCCAGGAGTGTCACACTGACCATGTAACAATTTATCCAGTCATAGTGTGCACAGTTCAGACGGCCACCTAGCCAACCACATGAGTGTCACACTGACCTAGTAACAAATCATCCAGTCATAGTGTGAACAGTTCAGACGGCCACCTAGCCAACCACATGAGTGTCACACTGACCTAGTAACAAATCATCCAGTCATAGTGTGCACAGTTCAGACGGCCACCTAGCCAACCACATGAGTGTCACACTGACCTAGTAACAAATCATCCAGTCATAGTGTGCACAGTTCAGACGGCCACCTAGCCAACCACATGAGTGTCCACTGACCTAGTAACAAATCATCCAGTCATAGTGTGCACAGTTCAGACGGCCACTTAGCCCGCCACAGGAGCGTACCATGACCCATGTGTTAACTCCACGCTTCCCGTTTCTGCTCTTCCTCCACCCTTTCTGCTTCTCTCTCTATCAGAAAAAAGAAATGACTTGAGTAAAATGGGCGTCTACATGCCACAGCTACGATCGTAATGAATATGTACAACCAAAAAAAAAAAAAAAAAAAAAAAAAAAAAAAGAAAAAAAAGGGGGTGGGGTTAGGGGTGGAACCCAGCTGGAGGGTATAGTGTGAGGGAGCTATTATTTACTCTGTGTGTGTGTGTGTGTGTGTGTGTGTGTGTGTGTGTGTGTGTGTGTGTGTGTGTGTGTGAATATATATATATATGTGTATATGTATATAGATATCTGTGTGTGTTGTGTGTGTGTGTGTGTGTGTGTGTGTGTGTGTGTGTGTGTGTATGTCTATACATATATATAGATATCTATATCTTCATGTGTGTGTGTGTGTGTGTTGTTGTGTGTGTGTGTGTGTGTGTGTGTGTGTGTGTGTGTGTGGTAGTGCCTGTGCCACATACTGTTTGTCATCACACTATCTAAACGCACGTGTTCACCCTGCAATACTTCTTCAGTTGGAACCAGATAATCAAGCCACCCATGGGACAAAGAAACCGACTAACGACACTGACACCCACCACCCCGCCGTGCAGTGGTGAGTGTGACTCATTGCCACACACCCTCCATCCACCTCGCAACCACATAGAAATGGCTGTCATTGCGTGAATCCCAGCCCATCTGATATCGACATCAACACTCTCGTGCTAACAAAAAAATCAACAACAACAAAAAAGTAAGAAAGAAAGAAAGAAAAAAAAGAAAAAGAAAAGATAGGAAGAAAGATAGAAAGAAAAAAAATGGAGGAAAAAGAAAAAAAAAACACTCTTGTGTGCAGAACTTGCAACCATACAATGGGAGGTTAGTCACGCGTATCCTGGCGTGGAGCGTGCTTGTATGGGATACCGCTAGTGTCAAAATTGCGTTATAGTGCGTGTGTTGCTCTGTTTTACTGGGTTGTGTTATCGTTGAATTCCACCAAACTGCATTGGACTGCATTGTTTCTGACTGTGCGGTGTTGTTCTGTATCATATTGTGCTGGGTCTCATTACTCTATGCTATGTCATTGGTGATGTATTTGCAGTATGTTGA
>CM065729.1:71077228-71087228 GCA_033310375.1 Conus canariensis
CTTTCCAAACCATTGCAGATAAAAACATTTTTGTAAATCGTTTATGTTTGTCATGTTAAGCCCTCCTTCTTTTCGATTTCCTTCCATTATTTTCCGCTTTATTTTTTCAAAAGCATTTCTGTTTGAGTGCTTCCTTTGCCAAATAAACTTATACAATTCACGATTTATTTTATTAAGAATCTGATCAGGTAATTTCAATTGATTACATTACAAATGTGAACTGGCTAATTAATAACGTTTTTACGATCACTATTTTCCCATGAATACTGAGGTCCCTTCTACTCCAGGATTTTATGAGATTTTGCATTTTGTCTACCCTTCCTATCCAATTTTCTTCCAAATTTTGTGCTCATATGTCATTTGTGAAATATACGCCGAGTATTTTTATTTTATCTGTCAATGTATATGGCAGAATATCATCGTCTACATGCCTTCCGATTTTCATTGCTTTTGTTTTTTCTTGGTTTAGTGTGAGGCCTGAAAATTTTGCAAAATCTGATACGATTCCTGAAGCATGTGCCACATCGTTAGCATTTTTTTAAGAATAGTGTGGTATCATCTGCCAGCTGTTTTATCTTTATTTTTTCAGTATCTTGGTTATTTTTAGGCACCCTAATGCCTTCAATATTACTGCTTCTTATTTTAATTGCCAATATTTCAACTGCCAAAATAAATGCTAGGGGAGAAAATGGACATCCTTGTCTGATGCCACACGTTAATGAAAAAGATTCAGATAACCATCCTCCATGATTAATGCTGCTAAATGTATTATTACCTATAGTCCTGGTCCATTTCCTGAACTGTTCTCCAAAACCAAAGAAAGTGAAAGCATGTGATAAAAAGTCTCTGGATATGCCATCAAATGCTTTACAATAATCGAGGGCAAGGAGATACCCAGCTTGGTCTGTATTGTGGAGATAATCTATGACATCTTCGATTGTTCGGATAATGGTTGAAATATTTCTACCTTTTAAGTACCCTACTTGGTCTTCATTAATTAGTTTGGATATAACCTTGCTGAGTCTTTCTGCAAGCACTTTAGCTAAGATCTTATAATCTGTGTTAGATAACGTAATTGGCCTCCAGTTATTGAGTCTGTCGCGTGTTAATTCTTTGCCTTTGTGCAGCAATATAATTATCCCTTGCCTCTCAGAATATGGTAATTCTTCTTTTTCATATGATTCGTTAAAAGAATAGGTTAGTAGTGTTTTGACTTTGTTCCAAAAAATTTATAAAACTCGACAGTCATACCGTCGCTCCCTGGAGACGATCCATTTTTCATCTTTTCCAGTGCGTTCCCTGCCTCTTCTTTTGTGATGAGACCTTCGCATAGTTTTGATTCTTCTTCAGACAGTTTAGAAAATGATTCATTTCCAATAAAATCTTTAACTGCTTGTTCCATGTTTTCTGTGTCTATGGTTTGATTGTAAAGTTTTGAATACTAGTCAACCTGCTCTTTCAGTATACCTTCTTGATCTGTTATTATGTCTCCTTTGTTGTTTATTAACTTTGTCATAATTTTTTTCTTTGCTTTTGTTTTTTTCCAAATTAAGAAAGTACTTGGTGTTTTTTTCGCCTTCTTCTATCCATTTTTCTCGTGCTCTTGTTTGTGCACCTCTTGCATTTTCCATGCTGATTATTTCTAACTGCTGTTTTAAATGAAGCAGTTCACGCTGCAGATCATCATTCTCTGGATCTTTAATTATTTCTTTTTCTACTTTTTTGAATCGTACCTTAATGTCCAGTTGATAATTTCTCTTCTTGTGTGCTTTTTGTTTCCCGTATTCTAAACAGAATTCTTTTATCTTAATCTTGCACATTTCCCATTCTGCTGTAGAACTAACATGTCCGTTAGCTGCATTGTTGCATATATTTCGATCAAGGAACTCATTCATTTGTTTAACGAATGAATCATCTTTTAGATATGAATTGTTGAACCGCCAGTATCCGGGTCCACGTACAAAACTAGCATTATGAAGGTCGACTACGACTGCTTTGTGATCAGTATGTGGGACGGAAAAAATATCACACGTGACAAGGTATTGTAAAATATCTTCATTTGCGAAAATGTAATCTATTCTGCGGGCTATAAATGGACTATGACGACACCAAGTGTATTCTTTTTCTGTGTCGTGAAAAATTCTCCAGATATCTGTCATACCAAGAGTCTGAATTGTGTGTTTAAAGCACTCTACTTCTCTCTTGGAGTGTGGACGACCTGATATGATGTCTTCATTATTATTTATAACACAGTTGAAATCACCCAGAACAATAAGTTTTTTGTCTGAATATTTATGCATTATGTCCTTGAGCCCTGAGAGGAAAGATATTTTTTCGTTACCCTCATTTGGGGCATATATATTTACTAAGACAAAGTCTATGTCTTCGTTTTGCACAGTGACGACAAGTATTCTATCGTGTTGCTCTTCAAGTCTTGCTTCTCCGGTGAAGCGTTTTGAAAACAGAATCATTTCCCCTTACTACGTGCTGTTCCTTCATTATAAACAATTTTCCCTCCCCACTGTCTTTCCCAAATATGAATATCTTTACTTGTAATATGCGATTCTTGTAAGCACACAATGTCAATATTATGTTGTTTAAAATAATCAAACATGGCTTTCCTTTTCATTTTGTTGTTTAGCCCTCTGGCATTCAGTGTCATAATTCGTAATGAGTCCATAGAAAGAGTTAGTAATGATCTTTTTTTTAACAATCTTGTCGCTTTCTTCAAAAGTTATAAATCACAGTTCATCATTCACAGTCCGTTAACCTAGCCAGATTCGTTTTTATCCACGGAAACGTGAGGAGGGTGGCATACGAGAATCGTTCTCAGCTCTCACACGCTTCCTCATGTTTGTCGCTGCTCTCACCACGTTCCATCAGTCTGGGCTGTTTCTCTGTCTGGGATGAAGCCGATTCGCGCGAACGTGTGCGCTTTACAGACCCAGAGTTGTCTCGTCTGTAGGAATTGATGGTGGTTTGTCTGTGTTTTGGTCGCGATCGGTTGGGACTCTTATTTCTGTCAGTATTGTCATGGTTATTTTTATCCTTGTTCTTATCAGGATGTGTAGTGTTGTCAGTTGTCTTTTCTGTTGTCTTGTCATTTTGTCTGCTCTCTTCTTCCACATTACTGTCATCTGTCTGTTCAGAGTTCCGATCAGAACACTGTTGGACAGTTTGTGCAGTTTGTGTGCATTCTCCTGCATACTGCACTCAGGGTCTCCTGCTTTGTGTCCGTCCTTAAAGCATTGTTTGCATTTAACTGGGCTGACACAATCAGATACTCGATGCCCTTTAGTGAGACATCGCCGACACTCCGATTCTTGCTGTTGTCTGGCAAGTTTTTGTTCTTTATGGTAAAGAGCAGCGCGGAAAGGCCAATTTGTACTAGTTTTTGTAGGGGTACAGTTGGTACTTTTATGAAAATGAATCGTCGGCCCGTTTTCCAGTGGGTTAATTTGCCATTTTGGTCTCTGTCCCGTTCTGCGATTAACTTGGAGTGAATCTCCACACCTAGCTGTTTCACTGCTTCCAACAGTTCATCATCAGAAAAGGACAGAGGAATGTTGCTAATGAATAGTTTTGTTGTTTGTACTGGATGTTTACTTTGGTCCGTAACTCCACTGACGGGGTCTCGAACCACGAACGGATTTTGGCTTTTGACCTGCACTAGAACTCCCCTCAGCGTAAAACCCTGGACAAGAAGTTTCTGACGGCTGTCGGCCCTCCGGGGATAAATTCTCCATAGGGAACCGATTCTTTGTGCCCCTTCCATGGAGTTGTATCCGCAGGTCTTTTCCGCAGCAGCACAAATTTCCGAGGTACTAAACGGCTTTTGATCAAAAGCCGGTAGTTGATTGTTGATAATAAATACAGGCAAAACACGCTCACCTTCTGATCTTGTAGCCATTTCTTAAAGATCCGCTCACACTGTCACACTGCTTAGGGTCCAGTTTTGATTATCACCATGAAAACAAAAAGACAATAAGGAGAAAGTCACAAAACTATTATCATTGAAAAGAAAACCACACTGTAAAGAAATCGACAAATAAGTTTCCACACAGAGCAAATACACTATGTAGAAAAAGAAAAAGCACGCAAATCGAGAGCTCCTCCAAAACACGTCTTGCTGACTTCAGCGTGAACACTCGTCTCCGTCCGCCTTCCTTTCCAGGTTGTCCATTCTCGAGACCAGGTCGTCGTTCCTTCTCTGCAGGTCGTGGTTCTGCTGCCGAAGGTCGTCCACCTCCCGCCTCAGCCCTCTCAGCTCCTCCTGCATGGCCGCATACCCCTCACGGAGAACACGTATGTCCTGCTTGACCTCGTCAAATTTCCGGTCCATCGACTGGAACATGGTCATGAGGTCGGACAGGGACGGCTCTTTCACTGGCTGGTTAGAGGCGCCTCCCTGAGGGTTGACAGGTTTCTCCAGACTCACTCTGCCACTGCTCGCCCCAGTGCTGGAGAATCGGGTCTGCCTGGTGCTGTCGCGTCCTTGTGCAGGGTTGGGGCCAGGATTAGTTTCAATATCTCCACAACGAAGCAGAAGGCTCCCCCAGAACAAATACGTGAGGAGCAGGCCTGCCACAACACCGTCCACTCTCCTTTTCAGCTGCAATATGGCGACTCGCATTGACAGTTTTTGCCTAGCTCGCTTCATCATGAAGACCAGGAAAACGGAGAGAAAGGAGCCACAAAAGGCCCTAAAGTCCAACGCTCCAGATGGCATGGTACTTCTGACGTACACTGACCAAAACTGTGTGGGGTAGGTACACTTGAATCACTGCAAAGCATGAAATCAAACGGAGAGCTATCAGGTGCGACTTGACGACGCGCGAAACTCCGTCGGCGCCCCCCGACAGAGAGAGAGAGAGAGGAGAGAGAGAGAGACAGACAGAGAGAGAGAGAGAGAGAGAGAGAGAGAGAGAGAGAGAGAGAGAGAGAGAATAATAATAAAGATAAATAAAAATGATCACTTGTCCACTATATTACACGCAATGATGCTAATTGCCAATTTCTTCCTTTCTTCCTTTTCCCTCCCTTCCCTCTCTACCTTCCTTCTCGCCCCCTCCCCTCCCACCCATCCCACCCTCCCCACTCCCCCCCTCTTCCATCCCCCCACCACCCTGCCCCGCTCCCCCCCCCCCCCCCCCCCTTTCCGCTTCCATCCTCCAATATATGACAGCTTTCAGATAAAATCATTCTGCATCGATAGAAAGTCTTGATCACATGTTTGTGTTATTGCTTTTAGCCGATGGCAAGACACGTTCACACGTACGTGACACTCCACACAGACGGAACACCACCACACACACACCACACAACACACACACACCACGCACGCACGCACGCACACACACACACACACACACACACACACACACACACACACACGCACACACACTTTTACGTAATGTAAAATAATAAAACAGGGGATGGGGGTGGGGGTGGGAGGGGGGAAGCCCAGCAATTGCATTTCACCCGGG
This sequence comes from Conus canariensis, assembly GCA_033310375.1. Lineage (NCBI taxonomy): Eukaryota > Metazoa > Mollusca > Gastropoda > Neogastropoda > Conidae > Conus > Conus canariensis. The sequence continues at coordinate 71,082,715 of CM065729.1, forward strand.
GGAATGGCAGAGGACAGGTAGAGTTATCGTTCTTTTTCCTGCCTTTTTTTTTTTTCTTTATTTTTTTTCCCCTTCTTTTTAACGCTCTTTCATGGATCCGATGCGGCTACCCTTCAATCACAGGAGGCCCTCTTTCTTTTGTTTTTCCTTCGTATTCTCTCTCTCTCTCTCTCTCCTCTCTCTCTCTCTCTCTCTCTCTCTCTCCTCTCAAAATTGCAACAAACACTCACGCCGGCAGAAGCGGCAGAAAGGTGTTCAAGCTGGATCTGGTCAAGGAGGAACAAAAGTGAACTTCATAAGGCTTAAATTTCCTACAAATATCAGGTGTCCCTGTGGCTCAGTGGTTAAAGCGCGAGTCATTAAGTGGAAAATGAGCATGTCCAGAGGGTCATGGGTTCGAATCCCAGCCATGGCTCGTCCCAAGATGGGGGAAAAAAAAAAAAAAAAGGGGCAGCAGAGGGACATCCGGAGTCATGAACCGGGTGTGGCCCAACCCCCCTAGAGTGTCAGGAGATAAGGGCCGAAACACTTGCTTGAAGGGGGCTTCTCTTCTGAGGACTCTCTGCTGCCACGCTCTCCACGAGTTTCTTTCTACTCTTGACTTTCAAGTGACAACGCTCCTATTGTGGCGAGATTTACCAACTTCAAGGACAAAGAACGTGTACTAAAAGCCAAGAGACAATTAAGATATCTGGATGAAGGAAACACTATTTTCATCACCGAAGACTACTCTAAAGGATTTCGCGAGGTACAGAAGAAGCTGGTGCTGTTCGTCAAAAGGGCCAATGAAGACAAACTGAAGAAGGCCTGCATGGTTTTCGACCACCTCCTGATCGATGGCAAGCGATGGTACTACGATCAAATGAACGACTCCCTGTGAGACTCAAAGTGATGGGTCGGCCAACAGAAGGCTGATAAACTTCCGACGAAAACTCTACATAATTATGAAAAACACAAGTCTACTACCTCCCCAGGAGAAAGCTGTGACGAACGTTATTCTTTCTTGGATGGATTCAGTGGACGGGTATGCTGTGGTGAAGCAGCGTGTGTGGGATTGTGTCAGTTGGGGGAGGACCGAAATCCGGTGGGGTCTGGGCTGAAGGGGTTTGATTCTGTGCGCCACGCTGACAGAACTTGTTGGTGTTAATTCTGGGCACACATGTGACAGAACATGTGTTGGTGTTGATTCTGTGCGCACACGGTGTGACGGAACAGTGTGTTGATTCTGTCGCACACATGTACGAACATGTGTTGGTGTTGATTCTGTGCGCACACGGTGTGACAGAACATGTGTTGGTGTTGATTCTGTGCGCACACGGTGTGACGGAACATGTGTTGGTGTTGATTCTGTGCGCACACAATGTGACGGAACATGTGTTGGTGTTGATTCTGTGCGCACACGGTGTGACAGAACATGTGTTGGTGTTGATTCTGTCGCACACGGTGTACACATGTTGTGTGATTCGTGCATCACTTGGATAACGGAAAAGAGGTAACACACATTAATAATTTCACTTTCGTCACGTGGAATGTAGACGTTCTTGTGTCAAAACTGGATGAAACAGACTTTATTCATTATATTTCTAATTTTCACTTTGTAACTTTAGTAGAAACCTTTGTAGATAACTTCCATGCATTTACATTTCCAAATCACACAGCATTTTGCAGTCCTGCCCAAAAGTTTCAAAACAAGGTCGACGATCAGGTGGTGTTCTTGTATTAATTAAAACTACGCTAATTCCATTTGTTCGTCAAGTAAAATGTAAGTATGATAATATGTTGTGTTTTATTATTGACAAAGAATGTCTCGGACTAAACAAAAATCTGTTATATATGTGTACTTATGTGCCACCAAGTGGAAGTCCGTTCTATCAAATTAATAATATTGATAGTGGTATAAGTCTGGTGGAAGAATGTTTGACGGACATGATGATAGATAAGAACATGTATGTTATGGTATGTGGGGATTTGAATGCACGGACTTCTGACACGTCTTATGAAATTAATAGTTGTTGTTTGCCTTTTTACATCGATTCAAAAAATGATGTCAATATTATGACAAGGAAGTCAGAAGACAAACAAGAGAATATGTTTGGTAAAATGTTATTAACCATGTGTTCTACCTTAGGACTCTGCATCCTTAACGGCGCTTGTAACGGCGACCTCCGGGTCGCTATACATATGTATCCGATTTTGGGTGTAGTGTTATTGACTATTTTATTTTATCAGAAGAATTATATCATACACTCTTGCCAACATGTACACTTTTTGTTGCTGACAGAATTGAATCAAGTCATATGCCTGTTGAATTCTCGCTGTGTGCGGTAACAAACGGAAATGATTTTGATAATGAGATATCAAATGAAAATAACAGTTACATTAAAAGATTGATTTGGAATTCACAGAAGAAGGACATCTTTCTTAGATCTCTTGAGTCTGAAATAATAGAAAAGATTGATTTGGCAACTAAACTAGTTGAAGTTGATGTAAATAAGGCACTGAAAGAATTTAATGGTTGCATGATGGACGCTGATTCATGTATGCTCGTAAATAAGCGGATTGGTATAAGTAATCAGAAAAACAGTTGGTTTGATAATGAATGTTTTGTTGAAAGACGAAATGTAAGAAAACTCCTTAGAATCTTTCGCAGCCCATGTCTAAGAGCAGCTAATGATGAACAAATAAAAAGCTGAAATCAGATAATCTGCATAATTACCGTAAGGCTCGAAGAGAATATAAAAATTTACTTAGGCGGAAAAAGTAACAAAATAAAACTAGTCTTTTCCGAACTCTTGGATAGGATTGATAATCAAGAAGAATTTTGGAAGAAGGTGAACCAACTTGCACCGAAACGTACACAGTCGTTGAATAATATATCTACAGATAAATGGTTTAACCATTTTCGTGATCTTTTGGAGATCGAGGATTGTACTGAGGATATAGGTGAAGTAAATAATCAAAGGACTCCGGACTACACAGAAGATGATTTTTACGTACTAAATGCACCAATCTCCAATTAAGAAATATTAAGCGCCATTAAAAATCTGAAAAGTGGAAAATCTCCCGGGCCTGACGGTATAATTGGAGAAAATTTTAAGTGCGCATCAGATGTTGTTATAAACTTTTTTTTGAAAATTGTTTAACGAACTATTTGATCAAGGTACTTATCAGAAAACTGGTCAGAATCTTTAATACAGCCATTACATAAAAAGGAAACTTTATAGCCATATCATAAATCATAGATTACAAGTTTGGATTGATATGCAAAATCATAGATGAACATCAAGCTGGTTTTAGAAAAGACTACTCAACTATAGATAATATATTTACACTTTTTGCCTTTATTCAGAAACAACTGTCTCGAAATCGTAAATTATATGTCAAATTCATTGACTTCGAGAAAGCATTCGATTCTATTTCAAGGAAATTGTTATGGCCTATTCTACAGAAAAACGGAATTCGAGGTAAATTATTTGATTGTGTGAAAAGCATATATACTAACTTAAAGACGCGGGTTAGAAATGGTTCATATATGACAGATTACATAAACTTCCTGCGTGGAGTAAAGCAAGGAGATGTTTGCAGTCCTGTCTTATTTTCATTGTTTATAAATGAATTAGCAGCTGATATAATTAACAACGGACGACATGGGGCTGTACTAACACCTACTCTTGTCGAACTCTTTATTTTGTTATTTGCAGATGATATTATATTAATATCTGAAACGCAAGTAGGGTTGCAAAATCAGCTGAATAATTTGTATGAATCATCAACTAAATTGAAATTAAAAGTTAATATGAACAAAAGTAATATAATTGTTTTTCGTAAAGGCAGTTTTCTTGCAGCGCACGAACACTGGCATTTGGGCAGTACTGAAATGAAAGCAGTCAACACATACAAATGTTTAGGACTATATTTTTCTACAAAATTGAGTCTCTCCTCCTCCTGGGGTGACCTAGCTGCACGGGGTAAAAAGGCGGTTATTGGTATATTGTCATTATTATATACTTATGATATCCAGTCTATTGAAATTTTTTGTAAACTCTTTGATGCTAGAGTGCAGCCAGTACTTCTATATGGGTCAGAAATTTGGGGTCTTGATGACAGTATAAAATACATAGAAAAAGTACACTTGTTTGCATTTAAACGCTTTCTAGGTGTCCAGAAAGGACTGCTAATGCGATGATTTATGGATATACTGGTAGATTTCCATTGTATGTGAACGCATACACTAGATCAATTAAATACTGGATCAAACTGACACGGATGAATGAAAATCGCCTCCCCTACAAAGCTTACCTGATGCTACTTAATTTGGATGAGAAAGGTAAAAAGAACTGGGTAACCAAAATTCGATTAGTTTTGTTTCAGTTTGGATTTGGATATGTGTGGGAAAATCAAGGTGTAGAATCAGTTGACCATTTCATAAATTGTTTTAGACAAAGACTGATAGATTGTTACTGGCTGGATTGGGACAGTCGAATTTGTTCAAGTGAAAGATTTACAATGTACAG
>CM065729.1:71109728-71114728 GCA_033310375.1 Conus canariensis
TGTCGACGTCGTCGACGTCGTCGTCGTCGTCGTCGTCGTCGTCGTTGTCCTCCTCCTCCTCGTCGTCGTCGTCATCATCATCATTATTTTTTGCTGCATCATCGTCGTCGTCCCTACCATCGGCAACATCGTCAATATCATCATCGCTAACATCCTCATCACAGTCAGCATCTTCAAACGAAGATTGGACCGCTATTCCAATGCATTTGTTACCACCCTCATTCTCATGGACAAATGAACATTAATGGTCATAAAAAAGATAGTGATGAGAATGGATTATTTACACAGGTGATAGTTATAAGAACAATAATGATGATTTTAATTAATATTGATAATGATAATGAGGATAGTTTTAGCTTCAGTGTCATCAAGTTGGCTTCACTGCGTGCGGACTGGTCCAGTTTCGCTAGACCACATCAACTACATTGCCAGACCACGATGAAGGAATCAATTAATAACGAAGATGAAAAGATTTTAGCTGTGATCTCAAAAATAGGACTCAGAAGATGTCTGACCTGCGCATTAATCCAGAGCGCTGTTCAGACCTTGGGTAGGATACTGGGTAACTCAGATAACGAGGAATACGATAATGATGCTGATTACGAAGATGAGGAATAGTCTGACAACCTTGCAGATTTAAGCTGCGTTGAAGCCAATGCACTCCTCTACCTCCCCTCAACGCACACACGCATGTCCTCATCACACACTGTGTGCAGCCTACAGAGGTTTTAAATCATGTTGTAAGTGTTGATTAATAATAACTAGAGAACCCAATGTTCTGATCTTGTGATTTGAAACTGTCTTTAAGTTAGGGCTGGACATTACCTTATCTGTAGGCACATACCATGAAATAGTACACTGCTTTTAACTAACAACACTTCAGAGATGCTAAGGAACAAATGTCCCTGTAAAGAAACTGGAACTGCTAATTATAGCGAATGCAGATTTTATGGAGTACAGAAAGACAGTGGTGGCCATAGATTTTGGAAGTACACTTATATTCAACATATCTTAAAATAATGACATTCAGCGATCTTATAAAGGAGAAAGTACTTGATCTGCGTACAGAATGTGCATTTGACTTGTTTTTAAAGTTTTGAGGTGGCAATTCCTATTTATATTATTTTTACTTCATGATAATTCAGTAAAGCATTAATGGTATTTGTCAGGCGCCATGGACACTGATTACATCGCAGACTCCAGGCAGGGAGGTTGTGGGGTCGATTCCCATCGGAGACATTTATTTGTGGGATTATTTTAACCCGGATCGTCTTCTACTCAGAGAGGAGTTTGCTATGAGCTCAAATGGGAAGACTGGAACCACACAGGCCAGTTTTATCAACTGGACGGAGGCGACGCAACGAGTGTTGCTCAAATTTCCTGACCAACAACGCAGTGTCTGTATTTCTCTGGCTTGGATGTCGTGGAGATGTGCTATGAACAGAAGGCAGCGCGCAAAATGTCATATAGTTGATGTATATACAAATATATACATAATAACACAGGCTTTTATGTAACGATTTATAATGTCTTTTTGTAATGTCTTATGTACTTGTGAAATGATGTGGAGCAGGAGAACAATTTCCGATGGACAATAAAGTTGACTGAATTGAATTGAATTGAATTGAATTGAATGGTCTGTGTCCAGAATGAAACCTAATATAAATGCAGACAGTTTGTATCATATGCAAACACATTTAAATAAGCATGCGAATGTCCATCAATAATGGCACACACAGACTATGCACGGCGAGAAAGGGTCCTTACAGAGAGAGAGAGACAAAAAAAAAAAAAAGAGTGAAAGAGAGTGGAAAAAATAGAAGGATGGAGGCCTCACTAAAAAGGAAAAAATGGGAAAAAATGGGAGGTAGGGGGACCCCCCCCCCCCCCACACACACACACAAATTGTGTATCCTCATCATCCTGATTCTTATTGACAAGCAAAGCATTATATGAAAGTCTCAAATCATGTGTCCCTTCATACCCTGCTCTCATGGAGACCTTAGTTTCGATTTTCTCTCGACGCCAATGCCCGTGATGATATCGTTAATATCGTTGGTTTCGGTTAGCTCATGGGGGAGACATGTGTTGCCATCTCCCGGGGAGAGGGGAGAGGGGGGAGGGGTGACGGTCACACACACAGGCTCAGCGGCTAAGTAATTATTGCCACCAGAAGAAGGCTTAGTTGACGGTATCCTGCGAATGTTGCGTGAAAGATAGGCGCCAGTACGCACCTCCGAAGTGACTCAGCAGCGGTGCGGCGTCCCCTCTGGTAGGTTGCCTCAGCGAGACTCGACATCAATAGCTCCCTCTGGAGTGACGGTACTGGGTCTGCCACAAACACCAATCCGGGTGTGGTTGTGTGAAGGGGAACTGATGCCAGCAGTGTGGGAGTAGGACTGTAACACTCTGTACAACTCGCACAACTACACTGCTACTTCCGATTACCATAATCACCGTTGTCATGGCCACTGGTTTCAGTGTCGTCATCCGGATCATTGTCGTCGACATTGTCGTCCCCTTCAAAGGACCAACAGACGGTAGTCTGACTTCAATGCTCTTCAAGACGCGCATCCGCTAGCGACCCTGTCATGTGACGTAGCCTCACATCCAGGCATGTGACGCTCCATCATCTCTCCCCAACATTTGACCCAAAGGGCAGGCTATTCAGCATCCTAGCCTCCGCATCCTCCCCCCTCCCATCCCTCCCCCACTACCATTCATTGCCACCTCACTTTGCCCTTTTTTTTAAGGGGGGTGGGGGGTGGGGTGGGGTGAAGGGATAGTTTCTTGCCACGTCACACCTGGGTCTTTCGCGTGGAGAAACAAAGGAAAATTGAGTTAAAGGGGAGTTCTTCCACATCAGCACCCCCCTCCTCTCCTCCATCTCTCCCTCTCTCTCTGTCTAATTCTCTCTCTCTCTCAATCTCTCTCTCTCTCTCTATTTCTCTCTCTCTGTCTCCCCCCCCCCCTCCTTCTCTCTCCCCTCTCTGTCTCTGTCTCTAAAATTGTCAAGTTGAGTTATATACTTGCTTTATTTAGTTGTACGTGGGGGAAGAAAGGGGGATGGGGGGTGGGGGTGGGGGGTGGGGGCGGGTAGTGGTGGTAGAAGGAGCAGAGGAAGAGCCACAGGAGAAGAAGGGAATGGAAGAATAGTGTTGGGGAAGAGGGTGGAGATGGATGAGGAGGTGGGCGGAGACAGGCTGAATGCGGAAAACAGGAGCCATGAATTTAGTTACCTTAAGTCCCCCCCCCCCCTCTCTCTCTCTCTCTCTCTCTCTCTCTCTCTCTCTCTCTCCCCCTCCTCTTTCTGTCTTTCTCTCCCTCTCCCCCCCCCCCTCTGCCTGTCTGTCTGTCTGTCTCTCTGTCTGTGTTCCACTCTCCGTTCTCCATCTGTGTGTGTGTGTGTGTGTGTGTGTGTGTGTGTGTGTGTGTGTGTGTGTGTGTGTGTGTGTGTTGTGTGTGTGTTTGTGTGTGTGTGTGTGTGTGTGTGTGTGTGTGTGGAGAGAGAGAGAGAGAGAGAGAGAGAGAGAGAGAGAGAGAGAGAGAGAGAGAGAGAGATGAGCCTCTCTTTCCCTCTCTCTCTTGTTGACTGTTTCTGTTTGTTTATGTGTCTGTCTATCGGACTCTCTATCTCTCTCACCACCCCCTCTGTCTGTCTGTCTGTCTGTCTGTCTGTCTGTCTGTCTGTCTGTCTCTCTCTCTCTCTCTCTCTCTCTCTCTGTGCTGGGCTCTGCCTTAAGTCTTAATCCTGGATCGAATAAAGGTTTTCTGAGTTCCGAGTTCTAATCTCTCTCTCTCTCTCTCTCTCTCTCTCTCTCTCTCTCTCTCTCTCTCTCTCTCTCTCTCTCTTTAACCCATTTCTGACTCAGCTGCCAAAACAAACTCCACTCTGTGGCCTGGGCCACCATGAAGAAAACAGAAATAAAACACCAAACCCGAAGGCAGTCAGTCAAACTAACGATGCCCACATTCCACCCGCTGTGACAACAAACAGTCCCAGTCCTGAAGGAAGCTGTACAGGGGAGATAAGCATGAAAACACGACCCTGACTGACAATAATTGCCCTTGTCGAGCACGTCCAACCTCGGAATGGAAACGAACTCGCAGGGTACACAGTTCTTCGGTTGGTCCCTGTCATAGGGCTCCGGAGCTTCCGCTGTCAAATCTGGCTCGGTCGAAAAAATTTCGCTGTGCGATCGTTATGATTTGTAACCTGCTGATATCACTTACAAGTTGGCTTCTTGAGCTCTAAACCACGGAGAACGAAAGTAGGAGCAGAGAAGTTGGTCTGTCTATCAGGGACTACCGATAGGATGATCATCTTGGTCTTCTGTTTTGCTGTGTTAATAGGTTTGAAATCAGTTACCCCCAGAAAACAGCGAATGCGGGCCTTGTGTCCGAATCTAGTATTCGTATTCCCGTGAAACATGGGACAAACTGTTATGGATCGTATTCCCCTGACACATGGGACAAACTGCGTATTCCCCTGACACATTGGACAAACTGCTATGGATCGTATTTCCCTGGCACATGGGACAGACTGCTATGGATCTATTCCCCTGACACACGGGACAAACTGCCATGGATCGTATTCCCCTGACACATGGGACAGACTGCTTAGGATCGTATTCCCCTGACACAAGGGATCAGACTGCTATGGATCGTATTCTCCTGACACATGGGACAGACTGCTATGGATCGTATTCCCCTGACACATGGGACAAACTGCGATGGATCGTATTCCCTGGCACATGGGATAAACTGCGTATTCCCCTGACACATGGGACAAACTGCGATGGATCGTATTCCCGTGACACATGGGACAAACTGCTATGGATCGTATTCCCCTGACACATGGGACACACTGCTTTGGATCGTATTCCTCTGACACATGGGACAAACTGCTATGGGTCGTATTCCCTGACACATGGGACAAACTGCGTATTCTCCTGACACATGGGACAAACTGCTTTGGATCATATTCCCCTGACACATGA
>CM065729.1:71122228-71124728 GCA_033310375.1 Conus canariensis
ACATCCCAAGGCAGTTACAAGTCCCACTCTGAAAGAAGTTGTAGAAACGAGCTAAACTTGAAAACATGGTCTTCACGGAAAAGGTTGGACTTGGTGAGAATATCCAACATCGGAATCAACACTTTATCTCAAGACTAACAGGTGGTCTGCTTTTCCTAAACCATGCGTTTTTGCGGCAAACCTGCCTCAGTCGAAAGGTCTGGCTTTACGAACTTCAGAGTATGTGACCAGCTGTTACTGCACTTTAAACCTTCAGGGCTGTAGGTGGCAGATGATAGACATGTCTGCATGTCAAACACAACCGACAATCATGTCTGTATGTCCTACACAACCGATAGACATGTCTGTATGTCATACACAACCGATAGAAATGTCTGTATGTCATACACAACCGATAGACATGTCTGTATGTCATACACAACCAATAGACATGTCTGTATGTCCGACACAACCGATAGACATGTCTGTATGTCATACACAACCAATAGACATGTCTGTCTGCCATGCACCACCTGTAGACATGTCTGTCTGCCATACACAACTTGTAGACATGTCTGTCTGCCATAAACAACCAATAGACATGTCTGTCTGTCATACACAACCAATAGACATGTCTGTCTGACATACACAACCTGTAGACATGTCTGTCTGCCATAAACAACCAATAGACATGTCTGTCTGTCATACACAACCGATAGACATGTCTGTCTGCCATACACAACCTGTGGACATGTCTGTCTGCCATACACAACCAATAGGTATTTCTGTCTGCTACACACAGCCAATAGACATGTCTGTCTGCCATACACAACCTGTAGACATGTCTGTCTGCCATACACAACCTGTAGACATGTCTGTCTGCCATACACAACCTGTAGACATGTCTGTCTGCCCATACACAGCCAATAGACATGTCTGTCTGTCATACACAACTGAAAGACGTGTCTGTCTGTCATACACAACCAATAGACATGTCTGTCTGCCATACACAAACAATAGACATGTCTGTCTGCCATACACAACCTGTAGACATGTCTGTCTGCCAAAGACAACCTGTAGACATGTCTGTCTGACATAGACAACCAATAGACATGTTTGTCTGCCACACACAACCAATAGACATGTCTGTCTGCCATACACAACCAATAGACATGTCTGTCTGCCATAGACAACCTGTGGACATGTCTGTATGTCATAGACAACCTGTAGACATGTCTGTCTGACATAGACAACCTGTAGACATGTCTGTCTGTCATACACAACCAATAGACATGTCTGTCTGTCATAGACAACCTGTAGACATGTCTGTCTGACATAGACAACCAGTAGACATGTCTGTCTGTCATACACAACCTATAGACATGTCTGCCTGACACACACAACCTGTAGACATATCTGTCTGCCATACACAACCAATAGACATGTCTGTCTGCCATACACAACCTGCAGACATGTCTGTCTGCCATACGGAACCGTAGGACATGTCCTGTCTGTCATACAAACCTATGACATGTCTGCCATACACAACCTGTAGACATGTCTGTCTGTCATACACAACCTGTAGACATGTCTGTCTGTCACACACAACCTGTAGACATGTCTGTCTGACATAGACAAGCAATAGACATGTCTATCTGTCACACACAACCAACAGTGGGGTCACCTTCTCTTGGCTCAATCATTGGGCGCTAAATCCTTTAGCGGCTGCAAAATGCATATGGACGCGTGCTGGAAGCTATGACGTCATTCCCTCGGCATCACTCCATCAAACTTTCATGTGGAAGAGGATGGACAGTTCCTCGACAGATCTCTCCGCAATCACCCCTCCCTCCCTGCCTCTATCCTGAACTCTCCCCCACCCCACTCCCAATAGAAACGTCGGCTGTATCAAAGTACCAGACCTTCAGGAACCTGGCAGACGGTCTGTTTTTTTCCTGTTGCGTGTAGAGAGGTCACTGCCGTGATAGTCCCAGGTGGTGCAGGATGGATCTCTTCCCACAAGTGATGCACAGACCCAGACAGGCCTCCACACACGCACATGGTGGTTTTTTCTTCTTCTTATTGTTTCTTTTACCAGCCGGCCAGTGTTGGGCATGTCTCCAGGTGTGCCGACTGTTGTGTGTGTGGAGATGCCAGCAATATGGAACGCCTTCAACACCCAGGATGGCTATAAAACAGCTCAAAATAGCTTGGAAACACACACACACACACACACACACACACACACACACACACGTACGCGCGCGCGCGCGCGCGCACCCGCGCAAGCAGACACACACACACAGTCACACAAATACACACACACACACACACACACACACACGCACAATAACACACATACACCACACACACACACACACATACACACAGACGCGCGCGCGCGCCCACACACACACACACACACACACAGACGCGCGCGCGCGCGCGCCCACACACACACACACACACACACATACACTTATGCACACACATAAGAAGGGGGGAAGGGGGTTGTATCAGA
>CM065729.1:71152228-71182228 GCA_033310375.1 Conus canariensis
TGGTCAGACCTTGAGTGCCTACCTAACATTGGCGGTGCCGTTATTATCATTGTATGTGAGTGTGGTGAGCGTACACGATTGTCTGTATATGTGTGTGCATGGGTGTGTGGGCACGGGCCAATGTGTGTGTGTGTGTGTGTGTGTGTGTGTGTGTGTGTGTGTGTGTGTGTGTGTGTGAGTGCATCTGGTGCGCATGTGTGTGTGTGTGTGTGTGTGTGTGTGTGTGTGTGTGTGTGTGTGCACGCACGCGTGTGCATTTTGATTCTACTTGTGTCGTCTAAAGAAGATATACTTTTCAAAAAGTCACTTGTTTATTTCGTATTACCTATCCAATCAGCGTGACTTTGTTTCCTCGTTTTCCATAGTATTACCTATCCAATCAGCGTGACTTTGTTTCCTTGTTTTCCCTACTATTACCTATCCAATCAGCGTGACTTTGTTTCCGTGTTTTCCCTACTATTACCTATCCAATCAGCGTGACTTTGTTTCCGTGTTTTCCCTACTATTACCTATCCAATCAGCGTGACTTTGTCTCCTTGTTTTCCCTAGTATTACCTATCCAATCAGCGTGACTTTGTTTCCTTGTTTTCCCTACTATTACCTATCCAATCAGCGTGACTTTGTTTCCTTGTTTTCCCTACTATTACCTATCCAATCAGCGTGACTTTGTTTCCTTGTTTTCCCTACTATTACCTATCCAATCAGCGTGACTTTGTTTCCGTGTTTTCCCTACTATTACCTATCCAATCAGCGTGACTTTGTCTCCTTGTTTTCCCTACTATTACCTATCCAATCAGCGTGACTTTGTTTCCTTGTTTTCTCTACTATTACCTATCCAATCAGCGTGACTTTGTTTCCTTGTTTTCTCTACTATTACCTATCCAATCAGCGTAACTTTGTTTCCGTGTTTTCGCTACCTTTACTTGTGTTTCACCTCGTTTGAGTGGTAAATGGAATGGGAGTTGTCGTTCACTCATTTGTGTGACAACTCTTATTCAGAGTACCTAACAGCAAACGCAGTCTGAAAATACTCTTGCAGAGATGGTCTATGTTTGTATTTTATTAACAATGAAAACGCTCTTGCAGAGATGGTTTATGTTTGTATTTTATTTACAATGAAAACACTCTTGCCTAGATGGTCTATGTTTGTATTTTACTAACAACGAAAACACTCTTGCAGAGATGGTCTATGCTTGTCTTTTACTAACAATGAAAATATTGTTGCGGAGATGGTCTATGTTTGTATTTGACTAACAATGAAAACGCTCTTGCGGAGATGGTCTATGTTTGTATTTGACTAACAATGAAAACGCTCTTGCGGAGATGGTCTATGTTTGTCTTTTACTAACAATGAAAATATTCTTGTGGATATGGTCTATGCTTGTATTTTACTAACAATGGAAACACTCTTGCAGAGACGGTCTATGTTTGCCTTTTACTAAAAACAAAAACATTCTTGTGGATATGGTCTATGCTTGTCTTTTTACCAACATTCTGTAGTTCTGACACCGTTTGTGCGAAGTAGTAGCAGTCTGCAGTATCAGAAATGCTTTGAAGAAGAGGAGCGTAGATAAGTGAAGATAATAACAACGTGTTTACATCAGCCCATATATATATATTTTTAAATTCTGGAACTTCAGCTATACGAAATGACGTGAACTGCAGTTCTTCAACCAAAGTACCAATCCATCAATAGTAGCCAGGTCTGGAACTTTTATCAGGCAGTGACTAGGAAGCATCTCAGCAGGGTTTATCAGCCGTGTGGTGGTTGCTGTTGATGGAAAGAGCCTTTACGGCAGTGGAACAGGCCTCCATTAAGACACTATCGTCTGCCTCCAATGAGGAGATAGTGCATGGTTTCGCTGTTACTTCCTTCTCTGTGTTGGTATCTGTACGTCCATGTGTGTCGTGCTGTGCTTGTGTTGTGTTGTGTTGTGTTGTGTTGTGTTGTGTTGTGTTGTGTGTGTGTGTGTGTGTGTGTGTGTGTGTGTGTGTGTTTGTGTTGTGTGTCTGTGTGTTGTGTGTGTGTGTGTGTGTGTGTGTGTGTGCGCGCGCGCGCGCGCGCGCGCGTGTGTGTGTGTGTATGTGTGTGCGCGTGCGTGTGAGTGCGTTTGTTTATGAGTGAGTGAGAGAGTGAGTGAGTGAGTGAGTGAGTGCGTACGTGCGTGCGTGCGTGCGAGCGTGCGCACGTGATGCGTGCGTACGTGTGCGTGTGCGTGTACGTGTGTGTTGTGGTGTGTGTGTGTGTGTGTGTGTGTGTGTGTGAGTTTGTGAGTTTGTGTTCAGACGCGCGCGCATGCATATTTGAGAATCCTCCCGCACACAGTTTCCTTCACCCCCACACACATTGACGTACACATGCACACACTGACACACACACACACACACACACACACACACACACACACACACACACACACACACACACACACAGAGGCGCGCACGCACGCACGCACGCACACACATTCACTCACACACACATACACACACACACAACAACAACAACAACAACAACAACAACACCATAATCCTTACCTAATTTAAAACCTAATGATGTTACTTTCTAAAGGCAGAGGGGTGTGGCTATGACTGTTGCGCTCCATCCCTGAAGATGAGGTTAGACAGACTGACAGGACACAAGCAACAAACAGCCCACAACACTGCCAACATAGTTACATTCTGAAGGTAGTGGTATGGAAGGCATTTCACCTCATTAATGAGCCGGGACGACGGTACGTCGAGTGGGTAAGACAGACAGACAGAAAAGACAGAATGGAAAAAGGAACAGAGACAGAAAGATAGAAAGGAAGGAAGGAAGGAAGGAAGAAAGGAAGGAAGGAAGGAAGGAATACAGAAAGACAGACAGACAGACAGAGTGAAAGAAAGACAGAGAGAGAGAGAGAAAAAAAAGAAAGAAAGCAAGCAATTAATACAGAAATAAAGGAAGGAAGGAAAGAAAAAAGAAAGAAACAGAGAAAGAATGAAAGAAATGAAGACAAAAAGAGAAGGAAGAAAGAAAGAAAGAAAGAAAGAAAGAAGGAGAAGAAGAAGAAGAAGAAGAAGAAGAAGAAGACGAAGACGAAGAAGAAGAAGAAACAACAACAACAAAGTTAAGGAGAGGAATACGAAGAAGACGGGAAGGAGGAAGAACAGGATAAGTAGAGCAGGCGGAGGTAGAGCATACGGCCTTGATCACACACACACACACACACACACACACACACACACACACACACACACACACACACACACACGACGTACACATGCGCACACGCGCGCGCACATCCACACAGATGCACTAGCATACAGATACATACACACACACACACACACACACACACACACACACACACACAAGCGCGCGCGTGCACGTACAGAAAGAGAGAGAGAGAGAGAGAGAGAGAGAGAGAGAGAGAGAGAGAGAGAAGTTCTGCGTCGACGCACACTGGCAGATGCATATGAATGCGACAGCTCGCATATACTGTCTAGACATACGCCCACATAGACCATCACACACACACACACACACACACACACACACACACACACACACACACACACACACCGACACACACACACACACACACACACACACACACACACACACACACACACGTAAATCGGTGTATATATAAGCAAGAGACCTGTCACATAGAAAGAAATACGTAGGCCAGCTGTCACATTTATGTTAATGACCTTTCCCCAAATTGACAGCTATGACGTCATTGCTGACTCTTCCTATCGTGAACCTGTCCGCGTGCAACTGACGTCATCTCTCAAATGTTGGCAATAATGCACTTTTACTCGTCCTGCAGGTATTGATATCAGCTCTTCTAATCTGATCTCTCTCTCTCTCTCCCCCCCTCTCTCTCTCTTTCTCTCATTTTCTCTCTCTCTCTCTCTCTCTCTCTCTCTCTCACACACACACACACACACACACACACACACACACACACACACACACAACACACACACACACACACAACCAAAGACATACACAATTACGCTCATGATTCAGCAGATCCCTCTCCATTAGAAGAAGAAGAAGAAGAAGAAGAAGAAGAAGAAGAAGAAGAAGAAAAAGAAGAGTCAGAGACAGAGAGACAGGTACAGACAAAGACAGACAGAGACTGAAAACGAAAGAAGAGAGAGAGAGAGAGAGAGAGAGAGAGAGAGAGAGAGAGAGAGAGAGAGAGAGAGAGAGAGAGGGAGAGAAAACCATAAGTAGTTACAGACAATAATCATGTATTGTTGAAATCGGTTCAGTTTACCAAGCCTTTGTTACAGCCAAAGCCTAGGTGGAATCATCTCTTAACATTTTGATTATCTCCAGTTCTCTCTCTCTCTCTCTCTCTCTCTCTCTCTCTCTCTCTCTCTCTCTCTCACACACACACACACACACACACACACACACACACACACAATAATATATATATATATATATATATATATATATATGTATCAGGAAAGCCAGTGCAATGACATAGCTTTTTGATCATTAGGAACAAAAAGAATGACTAGTATGTGACGATAAACAAAGATATAGACACTTGTCACTGAGGCTCTGTACAAGTCGGCTAATTTCTCTTTATCGTTCGAAATGCTTATCTAACCTTACACACACCATCCTATTGAACGCACAGCGGGGTGGACCGTGTGACATAACGTCACTAGCTAAACCAGCTGAGCAGTGGACAGACTGATTCCACCCTGGGAGACCTTTCAGGCGTCTGTCGTGGTCAAACGCTCTAGCTGTGTCCCTAATCTGTCTGAGAGGCGTAAAGGAAAAGATAGGCGCAGGAAGAAGCGTGACGGGGGAAGTTGAACGTAACATCAGCGCCGTTCTAGCTTATCTGTCTGTGTGCGTTTAGGACAGGCCTGTCTTATAAGGACTGTATGTGACACATTACTGTGAGATTAAATCGAGTGACTGATGTGATACGAATGTGTTACCATATTCAACACAAATTTTCATTCACTATTTTATCGTTTTTCTGTTGCGAACGTAACTGACGTTTTGCGTACATCATGATTTTATTTTATTTTATTTTTTATGTTTCTTCTCTTCTCTGAAGATAGGGGGTGGAGAGAGAGAGAGAGAGGGAGGGAGAGAGAGAGAGAGAGAGAGAGAGAGAGGAGAGAGAGAGAGAGGAGGAGGAGGACGGTGGGAGGAGGGAGGGGAAAGGCGGCGAGGGATCGAGAGTTCGCAGATGAGGAGGGAGGGAGGGCGGGGAGGAGGTGATGTCTGGGGATGGTGGATGGTTAGAGAGGGGAGCGGACGAAGGGAAAAGAAACCAGCAAGTGTTATATGAATCAACGTGTTTGAGTCTACCCAGTGTATACACTGCGTTTGATGTGATATGTGAGGTGATGTGATTTGCATATGTGTGTGTGTGTGTGTGTGTGTGTGTGTGTGTGTGTGTGTGTGTGTGTGTGTGTGTGTGTGTAGTGTGAGTGCGAGTGTTTGCGTGTACGTGTGTTTTTGTGTGCACTTGAGAGACAGACAGAGGAGAGAGACAGAGACAGAGAGAGAAAGACAGACAGACAGACGGGCAGACAGACAAAGAGGCAGAGAGATAGAGTGACAGAGAGACAGAGACAAGGAGAGAAAGGAGAGAGCACGCGAGAGAGAGAGAGAGAGAGAGAGAGAGAGAGAGAGAGAGGACAGAGAGAGAGAGAAACAGAGAGAGGGGAAGAGATACATACATACATACAGACAGACAGGCAGACAGGCAGAGACAGAAACAGAGACAATGGGAAAATGAGGAGAGAGAGAGAGAGAAGAGAGAGAGAGAGGAGAGAGAGAGACAGAGACAGAGAGACAGAGACACAGAGAGAGAGAGAGAGAGAGAGAGAGGAGAGAGAGAGAGAGAGATGATGATGATGATGATGATGATGAAAAAGAAAAACACACACCAATGACACAGTTTGAATGCTATGTACACACAGACAAAAAGATAGGTGAAACAGCTGAAACCTCCGCAAATGATAAAAAGCTTCCAAGGATATTACTCTCTAAAGCCCAATGAAGTCTATGGCTCAAATAGATACCAAAAATGGTTCCAAGCAGCATGAAAGCTTCTTTTCACGTCTGGGGAAAAAAACCAGCCTTGAACAATGTCAAAGAGGAAGGGAGCTGAGGATCTGGCCTCTCTCATTCTAAAGGTCTGCAGGTCATTTCAATGATAATCGTTACAATAGCTTGGCATACATTGACTTTCATCTCCATAACGTTATAATCGAAATCACAGAAGAATCAACCTCCCTCCCCCCCCCCCCTCCCCACCAACGTCCTCGCTACAGCTCCTCAATCATAATTACTTCCAACATCTCTATCACTATTACACATATTATTGTCATTGTCGTGTTCACGATTATCTTGCTTTTTCTCTTCCTTTTCCTCGTCCTCCTCTTCCTCTTCCTCCCGCTCATCATCGTCATCATCATCATCATCATCATCATCATCATCATCATCATCGTCATCATCATCATCATCATCATCATCATCATCATCATCATCATCATCATCATCATCATCATCGTCGTCGTCGTCGTCGTCATCATCATATCATCATCATCATCATCATCATCATCATCATCATCTCATCATCTCATCATCATCATCATCATCGTCATCATCACCATCATCATCACCATCATCATCATCAATCTCTACTTCATCACCATTGTCATCAATATCATCGAAGTGATTTCAACATCAACATCTGTAACATCTTCATTATAACCAGCATCATTACCTTAATTTTGAGTTACGGGATGCAGTTTATCAGCCGCAGTTCTCATGGTCGTGGAAATATCAATGATGATGGTCAACACACACACACACACACACACACACACACACACACACACACACACACACACACACACTGACATAAATATACATATTGTGTCATCAAATCGAGGGTTGACTGCCAGAACCCAGTACCTCCCTTATCTATATCTATCTATATCTATCTATCTATCTATCTATCTATCTATCTATCTATCTATATATATATATATATAATTTTATAAATAATCATGTGTGTGTGTGTGTGTGTGTGTGTGTGTGTGTGTGTGCGCGGCGCGCGCGCTAGTGTTGTGTGTGTGTGTGTGTGTGTGTGTGTGTGTGTGTGTGTGTGTGTGTGTGTGTGTGAAGGTTCGGGAGATGTGACACTTCCTTTCCTAGTGAAACACTTCAACACACTTTTCAAAGACGGTGTTGTCTCCCGAGGAATGGAATGAGCCAACATTCATCCCTCTTCATGAGAAGGCGATGTTATCGATGCCTCAATTATAGATGTATTTCTCTCATTAATAACTTGTGTACACTTTTTACTTGCATTTTGAACGAACGGTTCATTTCAGGGCAGAAGCTAATGCAGTTACTTCTGATGTTCAAGCCGGGTTTAGAAAATCTTATTTCACTTCTGAGCACATTTCGCATTCGGTACACCTGCATGGGAAAAAAGCTATCAAGCAAGAGTAAATTCTAGCAGTATTTATTGATTTTAGTAAGGCATTTGACAGGGTCAGCATGGTCTTTTGTTCTATATACTTTAAAAATTGTGCTGAAAGGAACATGCTAAACATTTTGCGAAGAATATATTCCACGAGAAGATAATGCTTTAGATAATTATGGTGACTATTGCACCGATCATTTTGAATGTTTGCGAGATATAAAGCAGGGTTGCTCTCTTAGTTCAACCTTACTTCATATAATTATTAGTCAGCACACAACATGTTTTCACAGGGCAAGCATGGAATATAATTCCTGCCCAAAAGTGTAGACATTTTCATATTGTTATTTGCTGATGATATAGCTCTGAAGTTGTGTACTATAGCTGCAGTACAATACAGTTGTGTACTATAGCTGCAGTACAATACCAATTGAATGTTTCTTTTCACTGTGGAAAACACAATTATGTCTGAAAGTTCATTTAGAAAATCCGGATAAACGTCATGGTGTTTCGGAGAGATGGCTATTTAGGCATAAAGGATTCGTTGTGGTAACAACCGGTTAAACGTTGTAAATTGTTGTTAACATCAAGGTGCTACTTTTATTTTCAACAACGCTCAGCTTTGATCTTGCTGCTGGCCACGATAAAGTCATTTGTGCCCAGAAAGCTACCCTAGAAATTCTGAAAACATAAAAAAAAAACTTGGAATACTTTATGGTCTGCCATGTTCTTTAGACTCTCTAATGTTCAGGTTGCTCCCTTTTATACGGCTCAGAAGTAAAGTGTTTTAAACCACAAGAACTTATTGAATAAGTTCATTTGCATGCCCCTAAACTATTGCTTTGTGCCCCTCCCATCCCCACCCCAGTCTGTTTACTCCGAATGACATGGTCTACAGAACATCAGGTAGATTTCCGCTACATATCATTTCAGCATTGGTTCTGATTTCTGCTCCACGTGCCGCCTTCGACAAGGTTCTCCAGGAAAGCCTGTGACATTCTTCTTGATTTACAAGATAGAAACACAAAGATGCAAATGACAAAAAACAAACAAACAAAAACAACAACAACAACAACAACAACCCTGCTTTGTTAAATTAAACACTTTTGGGGATGCATGGATAGTTCGAGAGACAGGCGGTGTGAAATACTTTATTCAGACTGCAAAGACCGCCTTTGCTAACGCCGTGTGTCACATGATCAGAGAGCAATCGGTTTGAACTGTACAACTGATTGTAAAGTTGTTTTGAATTCATTGACACAAGACTACCCAAAATTGCAATTGTGCGTTTTAGAACGGTTGTTTCGAGCTTGAAGTCATACTTTTCACGTTTGGTCCTTAGGTCAACGTGGTTATCCCCTAAACCATGTTGACAATGACAATGAATTCCAAGTACTGTTTGAATGCAAACACTTCTAAGAACTAGGTATTGTGTTTAGAGTGAAGGGACCGACCTGATGAGCAATGTGCAAAGAATTTAAATGGTAGTCTTTATACTCAATTGAATGTATCCAAATTCCCCCTTTTTATGCTTTGACATGTAGAGCAAGCTATTTTCTATCACTTCTTTTTGTTGCAGTTGTCATGGACCTCGTGTAAACCTGCCGATGAAACGTCTCTTTATTTCTTCTTTACTTATGAACATATGTTTCTTGTCTTTAATCTATCAGACGTATGTAGCGGGAGAAACATACTAACATTGTAACGGGCCCAACTCTTATAAAAACAACAAAACAAAAAACAAAACAAATTTGTTTCTCTCTCTCCTCTCTCTCTCTCTCTCTCTCTCTCTCTCTCTCTCTCTCGTGTGAGTGTGAGTGTGTGTGTGTGTGTGTGTGTGTGTGTGTGTGTGTATGCAAGGTGCGTGTGTTTGTGATGGTGTGTGTGTGTGTGTGTGTGTGTGTTGTGTGTGTGTGTGTGTGTGTTGTGTGTGTGTGTGTGTGTGTGTGTGTGTGTGTGTGTGTGTGTGTGTGTGTGATGTGTGTGTGTGCAAGTGAGCACGCGTAATGAAGAGAGAGAAGAGAGAGAGAGAGAGAGAGAGAGAGAGAGAGACAGACAGACAGACAGACAGACAGACAGAAGAGAGAGAGAGAGAGAGAGAGACAGACAGACAGACACAGACAGACACACACACAACACACACACACACACACAACACACACAAGAGAGAAGAGAGAGAGACAGACAGACAGACAGACAGACAGACAGAGACAGAGACAGCGACAGAGACAGAGAGAGTCAGGCAGAGAAACAGGGAGACACAGAAACACTCTGTCGTTGTCTGTCTGTCTGTCTGTCTGTCTGTCTGTCTCTCTCTCTCTCTCTCTCTCTCTCTCTCTCTCTCTCTCTCTCTCTCTTACTCTGCTGCGAAAATCTATCTTTTCCTTTCTCTCTCCTTAACCCATTTCTGACTCAGCTGTCAAAACAACCTCGGCTCTGAGGCCTGAGCTCACCCGAAGAAACACACCCCCACACACACACACACACAACAACACACACCACAACAACACACACACACAACACACACGCCCCACACGCAGCACGACACACGACGCACGCACGCACGCCACCGCACGCCACACGCACGCACGCACACACACACACACACACACACACGCACACACACACAACACACACACACATACACACACACACACACACACACACACACACACACACACACACACACATTACACACACACACACACACACACACACACAACACACACACACACACACACACACACACATACACACACAGAGACAGACACAGACACAGACACAGACACACACACAACACACACACACACACACACACACACACACAACGACGAGAGCGAGAAAGGAAGGGAGAGAGAGAAAGAGAGAGAGAGAGAGAGAGAGAGAGAGAGGAGAGAGAGAGAGAGAGAGAGAGAGAGAAGCCAGTGCACACACCAAAAATAACGACCCCCTAAATTCGGAGAAGTGACGACGAACATCGGACGTCTCTGAAAAGGGAAACAAGACTGACAGTAATGACCTGACTGAAAATAATCAGAGTTTGTCAAGAACGTCAGGCATCGGAATGGAAACCTCCCCTCAGGATCCACAGATGGCCTGCTGTGCCAGTGGTAGGGCCTGGGTTCCATTGCAGCATCTGCTGCAGTCAGAGAGGCAGGCAGTGCCATCGTCACAGTGTGTGACGTGGTGAATGTCACAGCAAAGACTGGCTTCTACGCTTCTACGCCAGAAGGAGAGAAACTAGCCCATGGATAAGTGAGTCTGTCCATCATGAATGACTGACAGTGTGATTATTTGATTCTTAATCAAAATAGATGAATTCTCCCGTCGAGTCCGACGGATGAGCAGGCAGGCAGGTCATCTGCTGATGGGGGTCCTCATGTGGGAATGAAGACCAATTCTTGAGGCACAAACTCGTCCACAGACATGCATAGAAGGGAGTCCTGCAAATCAGTTACTTGCTTTTAAAGCAATGAATGACCTGCAGAAAAACGAAGATGGACTTGGTACTTCAACCTAGGACTTGATAGCTTAAGCACACTCATCACAATCTCTTGTGAAAGAACATGGGACTGTTTTCTAACAGTTCACTCCACTATCACCCCCTTCCCATCACTCTCTCCTCTCTCAAGGAACCGTCTGCTGTAGCAAAGTACCAGACCTTCAGGAAGCTGGCAGACCGTCTGTTTTCTCCTGTCACGTGTAGAGAGGTCACTGCCGTGATAGTCCCTGTTGGTGCAGGACGGGTCTCTTCCCACAAGTGATGCACAGACCCAGACAGGCCTCCACACACGCTCATCTTGGTTTTTTCCCCAGTCCATCGCTACTAGGTATGTTAACTCTGACAACTAAAGCCACAGTTTTTTTTTTTTGCTTTGCCTCAACTGTAACAACTAAAGGAGGAAAATTTGTTTCATTTGTCTCAACTCTTACAACTCAAGCCACAATGTGTTTCATTTTGTCTCACTTCTGTAAACTAGAGCCAGAATATTTGTTCTATTTTTCTCAATTCTGACAAGTAAAGCATAACATTAGTTTCTTTTACTCAGTTCTGTCAACTAAAGCCACAATATTTGTTTCACTTTGTCTCACTCTGACAACTGAAGCCACAATATTTGTTTCACTTTGTCTCAACTCTGACAACTGAAAGCCACAATATTTGTTTCACTTTGTCTCAACTCTGACAACTGAAGCCACATGTTTGTTTCACTTTGTCTCAACTTGACAACTGAAAGCCACAATATTGTTTCACTTTGTCTCAACTCTGACAACTGAAGCCACAATATTTGTTTCACTTTGTCTCAACTCTGACAACTGAAGCCACAATATTTGTTTCACTTTGTCTCAACTCTGACAACTGAAGCCACAATATTTGTTTCACTTTGTCTCAACTCTGACAACTGAAGCCACAATATTTGTTTCACTTTGTCTCAACTCTGACAACTGAAGCCACAATATTTGTTTCACTTTGTCTCAACTCTGACAACTGAAGCCACAATATTTGTTTCACTTTGTCTCAACTCTGACAACTGAAGCCACAATCTTTGTTTCACTTTGTCTCAACTCTGACAACTGAAGCCACATGTTTGTTTCACTTTGTCTCAACTCTGACAACTGAAGCCACAATGTTTGTTTCACTTTGTCTCAACTCTGACAATTGAAGCCACAATTTTGTTTCACTTTGTCTCAACTCTGACAATTGAAGCCACATTTTGTTTCACTTTGTCTCAACTCTGACAACTGAAGCCACAATTTTGTTTCACTTTGTCTCAACTCTGACAACTGAAGCCACAATCTTTGTTTCACTTTGTCTCACTCTGACAACTGAAGCCACAATTTTGTTTCATTTGTCTCAACTCTGACAACTGAAGCCACAATATTTGTTTCACTTTGTCTCAACTCTGACAACTGAAGCCACAATCTTTGTTTCACTTTGTCTCAACTCTGACAACTGAAGCCACAATATTTGTTTCACTTTGTCTCAACTCTGACAACTGAAGCCACATTTTGTTTCACTTTGTCTCAACTCTGACAACTGAAGCCACAATATTTGTTTCACTTTGTCTCAACTCTGACAACTGAAGCCACAATATTTGTTTCACTTTGTCTCAACTCTGACAACTGAAGCCACAGTGTTTGTTTCACTTTGTCTCAACTCTGACAACTGAAGCCACAGTTTTGTTTCACTTTGTCTCAACTCTGACAACTGAAGCCACAGTGTTTGTTTCACTTTGTCTCAACTCTGACAACTGAAGCCACAATATTTGTTTCACTTTGTCTCAACTCTGACAACTGAAGCCACAGTGTTTGTTTCACTTTGTCTCAACTCTGACAACTGAAGCCACAGTGTTTGTTTCACTTTGTCTCAACTCTGACAACTGAAGCCACAGTGTTTGTTTCACTTTGTCTCAACTCTGACAACTGAAGCCACAATATTTGTTTCACTTTGTCTCAACTCTGACAACTGAAGCCACAGTGTTTGCTTTATTGTCTCCACTAAACCCACAATTTGTGTTTTAGTTTTGCCACAACCAGTTATTCTCTGTCATCTTCATGTGCCCCTCCGCCCTCCCTCAGTAGTATACCCGCTCCCCTCCCCCCTACCCACCCCACGCCACTCATTCCGACTCTCTAACACGAAGCCACACCCAGAATCGTTCTTATCACAGCCTCGGCAATCAACAGGGAGCAATGAATCTCGGGCCACAGTCATAATGTCGTCTGCTCTCCTCTGATACTGGCACTTTGACCACAACTCAAGGTAACGTTGAGTGAATGAAAAATGAGGGGGGGGGGGGGGGGGGGGGGGGGGGGAGGGTGATGGTGGGTGGTGAAGGGAGAGATTTCTATCTAGGGTCTGTATTCAAGGGACTCGTTGAGAGCATTTATTCTTGGACGAGCAATTGTCTGTTCTTTTTCATTTTTAGTTTTAAATTACCACAGCGACAAAACTGTTTGTTTCTCTCTTGTTACTTGCAGAGTTGATCATCGAAATTCTGTTGTTCGCTGGTATATCTCTAAAGAGAAAGGCAAGGAAAGCCGCGCCAGCAAGCAAGAGCAGGTCTCCCACATTGCCTTCCAAGCTGTCACCGCACATTCTGTGCACGCATCGGCTTGATCAGCCACCTGTGCATCCACAATAAAATCATCTCCCCCCCCACCCCCACTCTCCATCCCCTTCCCCCTCAACCCAAGATGATTGAAGTGGTTCTCGTCGACTCGACCTACGAACAGGAACAATCTGTACAGTAGACTGCCAACATTCCAAATGTGCAGTACGCCCCGTTTTCAAGGCCAAACACCACCACACCCACCGCTCCTAACTGAATTGCTTTGGCTGCCTCTATCTCTACATGAGGGGCATAAAATTCCTGCCTGCCACTATTTGCTTTGACAGCGATTCAGACTCTGCACCTGTCTACCTTCATGACCATCTTCATCTCGGCATCCTTCTGGATCCTTCCGTTCTTGTAGTGACGGCCGTACCTTTCGCTGTTCTGCCAGACACTACAGACTCCAGGGGCCGGGTGCCTTTTCTGGCACGGCCCTGTTGTCTGGAACACACTGTGTCCGCCCTCAACGGTTTCTGGCTTCAGTCACACACACACACACACACACACACACACACACACACACACACACACACACACACACACACACACACATTACTACAAACCCTGTTTCCGCCAAACACCACGAGTCACAAACTACCTGGGCAGAGATCATCAGGTGCACATCAGACCACCTAGGGTCCCAAGGCCAGGGGTGCCTGTCTGTGCAGCCAAGAACAATACAGCCATGGCAGAACCAACAGCTGGCCAGAAAGGACCAGGCTGCCAGTGACATTGCTGCCAGAACCAGTAACATCTGTCTGCCCAGGGCACACAAACAGCGCGGATGGCTCACGGAGCTGGAATGGCATGTGTGTGTGTGTGTGTGTGTGTGTGTGTGTGTGTGTGTGTGTGTGTGTGTGTGTGTGTGTGTGTGTGAAAGAGAGCAAGAGAGAGGGCGAGCGAGAGTGGAGAGAGCGAGGCACCGAGCGACCGAGCGAGCGAGAGAGAGAGCGAGAGAGAGAGGGAGAGGGAGAGAGAGAGAGAGGAGAGAGAGAGAGAGGAGAGAGAGAGATAGAGAGAGACGGAAAGAGAGACAGACAGACAAGAGACAGAGACAGCGAGACAGAGACAGGCAAAGACAGACAGAGAGAGAGGAAGAAAAGGAGAGAGAGGGAGAGAGAGAGAGGTGGGGGAGAGGATGAAAGAGAGAGAGAGAGAGCGAGCGTGAGAGAGAAGAGAGAGAGAAGAGAGAGAGAAAGAGAGAGAGAGATAACATAGTGAGTGAAAGAGTTGATAGAGCGAGCGAGAGAGACACAGAGTGAAGACACAGATACACACGCAGAGAGGAGAGGAGAGAGAGAGAGAGAGAGGAGAGAGACGAGAGATGAGAGACGAGAGAGAGAGGAGGGGTTGGGGTGGGGAGATGATCGGAGTGCAGCGCTACACAGGAGCAACAGAGTGGAAAGAGACAGGCTTGGCATGAACTCTGACAGCGTAAGGGAAGACAACATGATGCTGCAAACCACAAACACGACATTCTAGAAGACGACAGACATGAAAAAACAGTATGTTGGATAGGCATGCGACAAAGTGACATGGTCAATCGAACAGACGAACAGGTAATGACAGCCAAAGATGACAGGAGGCACCCCTCCCCCCCCCTCCCCCCCCCCCCCCCCCCCCTGAAACCAGACACAGAGAACTGCACGGCCAAAATCGAGGTCCTTGGCCTTCAACTGAAACCAATGTCCAACTTCATGGCATCGTCGAAGGGTCATTCACACTGAAACCGAGTGTTGCAGTGCCCAACGTTACGGCACTCGAGGGCATTCACACAGAGACAGGAGAATGAACGACTGTTCCAGTGCAAACTGTATGGGCACTTAGGGCATTCACGCTGAAATAGGGGAATGGACTTAAGTTTCCAGTACCAAATGTATGGGCACTAAAGGGCATTCACACTAAATGTTCCAGTGTCAACTGAATGGACATTTAGGGGCATTCACACTGAAACCGACCATTCCAGTGTCCACCTGAATGGGCATTTAGGGGCATTTACACTGAAACCGACAGTGCCAGTATCCGACTTTATGGGCACTAAAGGGCATTCACACTGACATCGGAGAATGAACGACTGTGCCAGTGCCCACTCTGTGGGCACTTTGGGGCATTCACACTGAAAGCAGGGAATGAAGGACTGTTCACTGCCCAAGTTAATGGGCACTGAGGGGCGTTCACACTGAATCCGACTGTTCTAGTGCCACCTGTATAGACACTGAGGGTATTCAGACTGAAACTGTTCCAGTGCCACCTTCATAGACACTGAGGGGTATTCAGACTGAAACTGTTCCAGTGCCACCTTCATAGACACTGAGGGGTATTCAGACTGAAACTGTTCCAGTGCCCACCTTCATAGACTGAGGGGTTATTCACACTGAAACTGTTCCAGTGCCCACCTTCATAGACACTGAGGGGTATTCAGACTGAAACTGTTCCAGTGCCCACCTTCATAGACACTGAGGGGTATTCAGACTGAAACTGTTCCAGTGCCCACCTTCATAGACACTGAGGGGTATTCAGACTGAAACTATTCCAGTGCCCACCTTCATAGACACTGAGGGGTATTCAGACTGAAACTGTTCCAGTGCCCACCTTTCTGGGCACTAAGGGCTATTCACACTGAAACTAGAACAAGAACGCCAAAGCAGATATCCAACTTTAAGGGCACAGCGGGGCATCCACAGTGTACTAACTTATTCGCTTCTCAACGCTGTTTTGTGTGACAATGCAATGCGTGGGCTATACTAAACAGCACAACCGTTACTGTTCACATACTTTGACCTCCATTGCTTCATTTTTGATCACCAGACCAACGCTAATGGATTTCAAGTGTTCATCCATCATGTACGGAAAAGAGGGCAAAGTATTTCTTCGTGGCGTGTTCTTTCAGTTGCCTTCCACTATCCTTCGCTTGATGGTCTTCGTAAGTCGCTGCATTGCGATTTTCTCCTACCTCTGTTCTAGATAGGTTAACATTCATTGCTGGAGCTAGGTCATGTGCCCAGTGTCATCTGAGAGACGAACGTCGAGTCTCATCCAGACGAAACTAATAGTCCTGTCTGAACAAGACAGTACTGAATAGATCCTGTACGCTTTTACTGACGAGCGGGATCGTCATTCATATGCGTTCTCTCCCTCACCCCCCCACCTCCCTCTCTATCTCCCCCTTCATACCCCTTACTTAAAACAATCAAACAAGCGGACAAACAGAAAAACAGACAAAACCAACCAACCAAACACACAGAGAGACAGACAGACAAACAAACAAACAGATCTTTGTTGATTTATACTTTATTGTGACACAAGAATGGCATGTGCATTCTTGCGG
Organism: Conus canariensis; assembly: GCA_033310375.1. Taxonomy (NCBI): domain Eukaryota; kingdom Metazoa; phylum Mollusca; class Gastropoda; order Neogastropoda; family Conidae; genus Conus; species Conus canariensis. Next base: position 71,169,133 of record CM065729.1, read on the forward strand.
TTCTTATCTGTTCCCTAGAAAGCTAATAAATCGTGAACGTTTATTGCTCTGAGAAACTATCATCCTGGCTAATGGAGTTCTGTCACTGGAAGCCATGATTCTCTGTGTAATGCATGTCACGACATTGTTGCTGGAGTTCTGTCACTGGAAGCCATGATTCTCTGTGTAATGCATGTCACGACATTGTTGCTGCTCTTTCTTCCTGATTCTCCATGTCCTCTTTCTTCTCTGGTGTATTTATTTACTTATTTGTTTGTTTATTTATTCATTTATCCATTTTTTAAAAATTCTATTTGTTTAGTTCTCTAGTTATTTATTAACGTATTTATCTATCCATTCATTTACTTATTCAGGTATTTATCTATTTATTTATCTATTATTCACTTGTTCATTTCTTTGTTTATGTTTTAAATACAATTTGTTTTATGTCGACCATTTTACCACGTAGTCTGCCACTTTAATATCATTGATGTTTTAATATAGTTGATAAATGAAAAACATCAAATTCGCCGTTATGGACGCTTTTTCCCCCCACTCTGTTGTTGGATTCACAATCAGCGACCTTTGACTCACTGGTGAGAGAGGATGACTTCAGCTAACAGTCTGGCATTGCTTTTCCTGTGCAAACAGGCATCCTTTTTGTTTTGTCTTGTGATTCGTTTGTCTACGTTTTTTGGCGGTGCATTATCACTAACATTTCAACTTTGCTTAGATTTCCGCCTGCAGTCGTCTCACTTTGCAACTCGATTCTTTTCATGTTTACCGTAGTTCTGCTTAAACCAACATTACTCCCCAAGCGACGTTTTCACAAGGATTTCTAATCAGGCAAGCGACTCTTGGAATCTTCTGCAGATTATCACAGAAACCCAAACCCAGCACGATCACGACCACCTTTCCCACGGGTCTTCAGCAGCAGGTATCTTCTAGACTTTTCACACACACACACACACACACACACACACACACACACACACACACCACACACAGAGAGAGAGAGAGACAGAGAGAGAGAGAGAGAGAGAGAGAGAGAGAGAGAGATACACACACACACAAGCACACAAACACACACACACACACACAAACACACACACACACACACACACACACACACACACACACACACACACACACACACACACACACACACCAGCAGCCAAAGACCTAGAGGGATGATGCTGATGATGATTACAGGGAGAGAGACTGGACGGACTGTAAAACAGCCGACTACTAAATCGGCCCAAGGTTGAGTGATGGTAAGCACTTTGAGAATGACCGCCCCTTTCCCATCATTAGGGTCAGCCGGCTGATGCATGGAGAAAGACATCAACGGAGCAGCGGAGAGACGAGTTAGCTGAATGAAAGAGGTACTTCCTGTGCCCGCACCGATATTAAAGGTCCAATTATAGATAAAAAGAAGAGGAGGAGGAGGAGGGGGAGGGGGAGGGGGAGGAGGAGGAGGAGGAGGAGGAGGAAGCGACGCAGAGAGAAGATGAGAAAGAAGAACTCGGTAAAAAAAAAAAAAAAAAGTCAGAAGAAGAACAAGAAAGAGAAACAAAGAAGGAAAGGGAGGAGACGAAGAAGAAGAAGAAGAAGAAGAAGAAGAAGAGAAGAAGAAGAAGAGAGAGAGAGAGAGAGAGAGAGAGAGAGAGAGAGAGAGAGAGAGAGAGAGAGAGAGAGAGAGAACAAGCAATGTAAGTCACTTAAATGTCTCCAGAAACGCGAGCAGACCTGATGGAGGAACAGCGTGATGGGCCACTTAATTCTAGCAAAGCCCTTCAGCGTTTTTGTTCCAGAGTGGATGCATGAAAAAAAACAAAAAGAAAAGAACAAGAGAGAGAGTGAGAGAGAGAGAGAGAGAGAGAGAGAGAGAGAGAGAGAGAGAGAAGAGAGAGAGAGAGAGAGAGAGAGAGAGAGAGAGAGAGGGGGGGATCTGCATTCAGGATTAAAGAAAAAGTGACTGTCTTTTAAGTTAAAATACAAAGATTGAAATAAACAAAAAATAAAAACAAAACAAAAAAAAAAGGAATAAGGGTACTTGAAAGGACACGAAATAAAGGGATGGAGGGAATGTTAAAAAGTAGATTGCTTTGAAAGTGAGAGAGATTCATAGAGATAGGGAGAGACACTACGAAGAAGGGTAATATCCAGAGAGAGAGAGAGAGAGAGAGAGAGAGAGAGAGAGAGAGAGAGAGAGAGAGAGAGAGAGAGAGAGAGAGAGAGAGAGAGAGACAGACAGACAGAGAGACAGACAGACAGACAGACAGACAGAAATTTTATGTCTCTTGTCCAACCAGAATGGTCTATTGGGATTCCAAAAGATAAGAATGAAACAAATTAACAGCAGCGTTTGTAATTCCAATGTTTTGGTCTCGCGGTGAAAAAACAAAACAAAAACTAGAATGAAATAATGTCCAATTTGATCATTTGGAACAATTGATGGGAAGGTCATCAATAACCCCTAACATGGGTGGTGCAGGATTGCTGTCAGCTGGTTTGTTCGGCAGTTGAGGACAGTACTTCTCTGAGTCCTACCCGCACCTTCAGGTGTATCTTTTTCTTCTCGAGTTGTGTATAGAGAGAGCTTCATTAGCATCACTTCTGATGATGAAGCTAAGACAGACGGGATTTGAGATGCCACGTGTTTTTTTCGGTTTAAGATTGATGCTCTATTGTGACGTGGTGCTAGAAAGCGACTTTCTGTGTTTAAAACACTGTTATGTCAAAGTAACATGATTTGAGACATAGCCATCCATATACTGTTTTTTTTTTTTTTTTGCCTTTTTTTCCTGCGCCAGTCAAAGAAAATGAATGACGTAAAACATTCATAGATCCTTTTTAGTGTACACAACTAATCTCCTGCAACATCACTGTATACAATATGAGGATTATACACATGGTAGTGAATGAGATTATTGACGTTTTCTTCTTTGTGGTATGTTTCTGTTTTAGATTGAAAAAAAAAAAACCATTAAAAGAGTCGTGTCCACGTCAATCATCTTGCAAAGGACTAAGACACTAGAGATTCATTTCTGAATTATACAATTTTCTCTCTCTCTCTCTCTCTCTCTCTCTCTCTCTCTCTCTCTCTCTCTCTCTCTCTCTCTCATGCGCACATACACACAAAACACATACACACACATATACACACACGCGCGCGCGCACACACACACACGCACGTATGCACACATACGCTCACACACATGCACGCAACATCACCCCCGCTCCCCCCCCCCAACACACACACAATTGCACTGTCTTTCCCAGATCAATATTGAAAAACGAAATGCATACAGTGTACTCGCAGATCAGAAGGTAAGTGTTGAAATCCATATTTTGACGAAGTTTTCAAATCCTTTCTTTGGCTCTTTTTTTCGGTATCTTGACACATTCAAGAAAGGAAAGTCCAAACCACAACTACATTATTCAACGTGAAGTCAACATCTGCACGATCTGAAAATTAACCTATCACAGACTACACACATCATCATCATCATCATCAACAAAACAACAGCAGCAACAACAACAACATTAAATGATATGAGCATTTGAAGAAAGATGGCATAAATTATGAGGAGTAAGAAAAAAAATCAAGTCACTAAGAGAGAGAGAGACAGAGAGAGAGAGAGAGAGAGAAGAGGAGAGAGAGAGAGAGAGAGAGAGAGAGAGAGAGAAGGGAGAGAGAAAGAGAGAGAGAGAGGCAGACATACAGACAGATAGAAGAAGAAGAAGAAGAAGAAGAAGAAGAAGAAAGAAGAACAACAACAACAACAACAACAACACAAACAACAAAAACAACAGAAACAAGAAACATAAGTTGAATAAGGTGCACAGATGCAGTGAAAATGGACACCGTTTTTTCATCTTTATGTATCTTTGTTTAGATCGGGAGAAGAGAAAAACAAGAAAAGACAACTTCCCGAATGTCACAAAAACTAGAAACCTCTTTGGTCATTGTATTCTCGAAAGGGTTCTCTTTCCAATCCAATCACGAAACAAAAGCTGGTTTTCGATGGAACAAAAACTGGTTTTCGATGGAACAAAAAAAAACTGGTTTTCAATGAAACGAAAAGTGTTTTTCGATGCAACTCACCTTACCAAAGAGAACGAGAAGGAAGCTTCCAGTAAGGATTGGATCTTGACTGGGAGCACGTTTCAGTAAACCCATCCGTGATAGATGACCCACGAATCTCCTGAGGCATGCTACAGCTCTAATTGCTTCTTGGAGAAGAATTTTTCAAACAACACACGTACAAGAAGCCAATCTGGTTTCACTAAGGAAATAGTAATACAAAAAGGTGTCCTCCAAGGTAATACCCTTAGCCCAACCTTATTTAACATATTCATAAATGACATTGTCGGATATCTCAGAGACCATGATTCCCCAAGAATTTCCGATCTAAAACAAGTCGAAATTCCGTGTCTTTTGTATGCAGATGATTTAGCTATCCTCTCGACTTCAAAACAGGGACTTCAGCGTAAATTAAACCAGTTACACAACTACTGTTTAGACTGGGGAATGAAAATCAACACAGAGAAAACAAAGGTCGTTGTATTCACCAAATCAGATCCAAAGGTACCACTATTCTTCAATTGCGGTGAAAACATAATTGAAACAGTAGATCAATATAAATATCTTGGAGTCATTTTCCATAAAAACGGACATTTTACAGAAGCCCAAGAACACTTAGCAAGACAGGGGAATAAAGCCGCACATACCTTGAAGAGAACGTTTTATGGTCAAAATGTAAATATGAAACAGTTACAACCCTATTTGACTCGTTAGTCTCTCCCATCTTCACATATGGGTCGGAGGTGTGGTTCCCATCCTCTTATCAATACAATGATGAAATATGTCAAGAAAAGAAAATGCAGCATTTGTTCAAAACCTGCCTTGCAAACAAATTCCCACATGAAACTGCACACATTAAATTCTGCAGGCAATTATTAAGAGTTCATAGAAAAGCAATGACATTATCGGTTTTGGGCGAACTGGGGAGATTCCCGATTACTTTTAAAGTGATAACCCAGACTATCGCATTCTGGATACACATATTAGAGTCAGACCAAGACTCTTATCAACAACAGATTTATCAGTCAATGATCTCTCAGGGCACCGAAGAAAGCAAATGGACGAAGTTTATACGACAAACCTTGTCAACGATAGGATTACAGCATGTCTGGGAAAATCAGGGTACATTTAGTGTGACTCGCCTGAAGTTTCTAATCAATGCGAAGCTGGAAACGTTTTATATTGAGTTTTGGAAGAAACAAAAGAACAAAAGCACATCCAAGCTCAAATTTTATGCCACAGTTACTACCGAATACAAACAGGCGGCTTATTTGGAGCAACACACTGACACAGATTGCAGACGAGCACTAACTAGATTACGAATAAGTGCCCATGACCTCGAAATTGAGAGGGGCCGTTATACCAACACTGACAGAGAAGACAGATTATGCACGACATGCCACGTCGTTGAGGACGAACTACATTTTCTCGATGACTGCAAATTATTTGACCAACAACGTTATGACCTGATGACAAAGATCATAAAAACTGATTTTCCACCACAGACTAACATGACAAAACCCTCGGAGCTCATGTTCTTGGACTGCTTCCAACCTGTACTTGCCCAGTATATCCTGTTGTGTTTTTCTCTTCGGAGACAGTAAACTTAATCAGACTCTGACACACACTGTGCTTTTTCTTTCTGCTACTAATGTTATGTTGCAAGATGTGACAACGCTGGGATTAGTTTAGTTTAGTTGAATGTCTGAACTTGATCATCTGTGCCCACAAAACCTCTGGTTTTCATATGGCAATAAAATATGTTCTTGTTCTTGTTCTTGTTCGTACTGACCTACAAGCAGTTCCACAGACCTACAAAAGAGAGAGAGAGAGAGAGAGGGGGGGGGGAGAGGGGGGGGGGGAGAGGGGGGGGGGGTTGTAAGAGGTAAACTGATTTCCAAATCCAGCCCAGATCGTTTTCGCGGGAACGCAAACTGTTCATATGAATCACAAACAAGTAGGGTAACCTTTGCTGCTTGTTTTGCAACAGACAGCGCACAGAACAAACAAGGAGCCATCCCCCATCGCTTGTTCTGTGCATTCTCTGTTGTCCTTAATTTTCTGCTACTAGCCGATTGTGTATTGTAAGCGGCATTCCTTTTGCAAGTATGGGACTGTACGTATTTCATCGGGGGAAGCAAAAGTTACCCTACTTGTTTGTTATTTGCTGTTAATTGTTCCCAGACTCATTGGAAAAAAAAATCAACATTTCCTTTCTAATCAAATGAAAACAACGATTGAATTGTTTTTGATGTTGTTAAAATAAAAAAAACAACAACAAACAAACAAACAACAAAAAAAACGACGGACCTTGTGATCGCCACGAGATGTGGGATGAAGAAGAGTTCAAGTGTAGAAGCCATTTTGAAGTTGGGTATATTGCGCCTGTTCTGTATGTGCGCTGTTCAAGGTTATGCTTCACACCACTGATCCACGATATCTCTGGCACCAGTGCGCATGCCTAGAAATCACAGTTACTCGTTCTCACGAGTTATGAATAGCTGTTCTCATATCATGAGTTATGGTTACCTGTATCCTTGAGTTATGATTACCTGTATTCATGAGTTATGATCATCTATATTCATGAGTGATGATTACATGTTTTCATGCATGATTATTACCAGTATTCACAGTCATGGCTACCTGTATTCGTGAGCCATGATTGCATACCTTCATGAGTTATTTTAACCTGGGTTTTTTTCGGAGTAATAGTAACCTGTTTTAGTCACCCAGCGTGACCTGTTTTCACGACAACTGACCTGTTTTCATGAGTCATTGGTACTAGTTTTATTGAGTGATGGTGACCTGTTTTCACGACAACTGACCTGTTTTCATGAGTCATTGGTACTAGTTTTATTGAGTGATGGTGACCTGTTTTCACGACAACTGACCTGTTTTCATGAGTCATTGGTACTAGTTTTATTGAGTGATGGTGACCTGTTTTCACGACAATTGACCTGTTTTCATGAGTCATTAGTACTAGTTTTCACGAGTGATGGTGACCTGTTTTCACGACTATTGACCTGTTTTCATGAGTCATTGGTACTAGTTTTATTGAGTGATGGTGACCTGTTTTCACGACTATTGACCTGTTTTCACGACTATTGACCTGTTTTCATGAGTCATTGGTACTAGTTTTCACGAGTGATGGTGACCTGTTTTCAGAACGCACAACAATAGCTGCTAGTAGATGCCTGTTTTCGTGGCTTGTATTTACCTGTTTATCTTTTTTCCTGAGTCACCGGTACCTGGTTTCCTTGGTTATAATTACTAGTTCTGAGAACTTACAAAGAGCTGTTCACCGGTTTCAATAACATCATAGTTACTTCTTTTCATTCTTCGTAATTACTTGCTTCCATGGCAGTCACGTGACACTGCCAAGTCAGGGTCTAAAGCAAGACAACAGGTATCTACAAAACAACAATGTTGACTGGCTCCTTGCGAAACCGATAATATTCCTGACAAACTTGGGTGTCGTTGTGTAGATGGAAGCTAGAAGGAGACAACACACACACACACACACACACACACACACACACACACACACACACACACACACACCAAAACAAAACCTAATTAAAAACAAACCGCCTTTTCAGGAAGTCTACAGCTTTCATGGGCATTCGGAGCTAAAGGGTCCCCGTGGTCTCCATGTGCTTTTCTTACCTGCTGCCATCACCATCTGCTACGATGCAGAAGGGAGCGTTACAGTTTCCCTGCTGAATGAAGTTAACCGCGAACAGACAGACAGACAGTCCGACCGACAGTCAGACATGCTGGCAGGCAGATAGGCAGGCAGACAGGCAGGCAGATAGGCTGGCAGACAGAGAGACAGACGGACGGACGGCCAGCCAGCCAGACAGTCAGGCAGACAGACAGACAGGCAAACAGATAGACAGAGAGACAGACAGACATGCAGGCAGATAGACAGACAGACAGACAGACAGACCGACAGACAAAAAAAACAGGCACGCAAACAGACAGACAGACAGACAAGCAGACGCACAGACGAGCGACAGAAGAAGAGAGAGTATATAAACTCATTTTACGTAATCTCAACATTCAATTACAAGACGCCTCCACGTTTAACCAGTGCGGCAGGCTGTGCTGAGTTTCAGGACACAAGGCAGGGGAAAGCATTTCGCAGCCTTTCTGCAGCTAACACACGCTACACATCACTTAGATAAGATAAGATAATGTTGCTTATAGCCCAGCCGACCGCGTTAAAATCAACTCAAAAGTCATTCAGTCACACAATTCTTTAAAATACATCTTCTGAAAACCCATCCGAAAGTTTGTTTTAAAAAAAACAAAAAACTTTCCACTGTAAAATCTCAGATCCGATGACAAATGTTAATCTCTTTCAAGAACTCAAAGATCGCGTCAGGCGGAACATCTCTGAACAAGGTTTTCATGGAATCTGCTGTAAAATGTTTGTGTCTCACATCGTGCAGATTCCAACACCCTAAAAGAACATGTTTCATTGTGAGTGGCACATGACATGGAATGCACCACGGAGCTTCTTCACTCTTTAAAAACTTGCAGTTTTGGTGGAAGTAGATTTTTGCAACATGTCTGCTCTACTTCTCTGACTTGCAGCTCATGAGGGAGGCGCTCCTGCTTTATTTCATGTCAATGGTATGGATATGTGACGGAGAGGGAGTTACCCCCCTTCCCTCCTCCATTTGGTGTTCAGCTTCTATAGAGGGTAAACATTACAATTATGCCGTTACGTATTTTGATTTTAAAAGTATGCATTGCAGTGTCGTTATCTGCGAAAAAAAAACAAGTGGGCTTTCTAAGGGAAAAAAGTGTTGAGTTACACCCTTCACCCCCCCTCCCCCCCCTTTTGCTTCCTCTCCTTCCAGGTTCTCACACCCTAACTCATTCCCTCCCCAAAACTTTTCATTACCTACTCTCCTCCCCCCCCCTCCACTCCCCCCCCATTCCCTACAATAAAAAAGCACAGGAAATGGAATAAGCTGAAGATCGACGATTTTCTGAGTGCTAATTCAAAAAGCTTTGAATGTGTATCGTACGACGGAAAAAGCGCGCGCGCGCTTGTGTGTGTGTGTGTGTGTGTGTGTGTGTGTGTGTGTGTGTGTGTGTGTGCGTGTGTGTGTGTGTGTGTGTATATATATATATATAAGTGTGTGTGTGTGTGTGTGTGTGTGAGAGAGAGAGAGAGAGAGAGAGAGAGAGAGAGAGAGAGAGAGAGAGAGAGAGAGAGAGAGAGAGGTTCGCATTGGGCTGACTCTGGCAAGTAAAAGAATGCACAGAATGACCAAAAAGCGGCCATTACCGATTTAATATACTGTCGAAGGGCGTTGTGCGAACAGAAGGGGAGGAGAAGAAGAGGGATTGGGGCTGGAGAGAGAGAGAGAGAGAGAGAGAGAGAGAGAGAGAGAGAGAGAGAGTGAGAGAGAGAAAGAGAGACGGGGGAGGGGGGGGGAGGAGAGGGGATGGTCGAAGTGGATTACGATGTTGTTGTTGAACAAGGAGAACAAGAATGAGAACAAAAAAGATATATAAACATGAATGAGAAGAAAAGCATTAAAACGAAAAATACTGTTTGATTAAATGTTAATTGTGTAAATGCACTGCGAGTTGAGAATCATTTTACACTATTCCAACAATGCAGAAGGAGGAGGAGGGATGAAAACAGAAGAAGAAGAAGAAGAAGAAGAAGAAGAAGAAGAAGAGAAAACAAAACATAGTGTAAGACACACATGATTTGGGACAAAGACAAAGAAAAAAACAAACAAACAAGAAGAAGATAGTAATAGCAATGATTATGATGATAATGACAATGGATAATTATGATGATGACGACGATGATGACGATGATGACTTAGAAACAAAAACCAACGGTAAGGAAAATGTGAAGAAGAGGTTACCTTGACAAAAGTCGTGCCAGGTAGTCAGTTTCTTTGCCAGTCAACGTCTCTCTCTCTAACCGTCTCCCCCACCGAGTCAGCTGACTAGGAACCTGCAACAGAGATCATCATACACACTGTAATCAGCTGGACAATTCTCAGCTTGCAACACTGTCAGTTACAAACCTAATGCTTTGCTAACAGCAGCAGCAGCAGCAGCAGCAGCAACAATAACAGCAGCAGCAACAATAAATAACAGCAGCAGCAACAATAACAGCAGCAGCAACAACAACAACAATAACACACACACACACACACACACACACACACACACACACACACACACACACACACTGCACAATTCAGTCTTGGAACAATTGTAATTCTCAGCACAAAACTTTACTGGCAACAAACACATCGCTTAGCATGTTCGCAACAGCAAAACTCACACTTGGCTTAGCTGTGACAATGGCGAACAGCAAGAGATACACCATTCAACATGAAAAGGAAAGACTACCAGTGCGGTATTGAGAACATTGCACTTACACTTACAGGGCCGATTTTTTAAAAAATGTTGATACATTCCTTTTCCTTTTTTTTTTTTTTTTTTTGAACGAGTGGGCGGCACTAGTTTTCTGATTGGATAAACAAGCAAACAAAAGAGTGAATAAGGAAACAGATACATACGTAAATAAATAGACAGATAAACAAATAATAATTATATGAAAATAAATAAATCAGATGAAATAAACAAATAAATAAATAAATAAATAGACAAATAAATAAACAAACAGGTGTAACCAAGCGCGCTCCGCTCGTAAGTCTCTCTCACAGCAGACGCCTATTGAAGCCTACCTGCTTGACCACGACACAATGACCAGCGACTCAGTGACCTACTTACCTCAGACAATGGCGCAACAGCCTTCAACTTCGAATCATCATTACAATGGCAAAAATTGCCCCTTTGCCCTTTTTACCACATGATCTGCGCTCATGTGTGTATCAATCACACAATACATACACTTCATTGAACACCTATTATTTGTAAATTTCAGTACCGGAGCTCCGATTTTGATCTAAACTCAATCGTGGATCAGTCTTAATGATTGCGTCATTTCTGTCTTTCTTTCTTTGAAGTTTTATTTTTTTTATTTTGTTTGATTTGTTTTTCGCTCAGGTCAAAATTCTTTACACTTTTATACTATCATCGCAGCAGTCGATAAGTAAGAGATTTATTTTAAGGTCCTAACCAACAAATCGAAGTGAAATAATGATTTTCAAGCTATTTCCATTGTCCAACAGGCGCTTGCACACGTGTTCGGCGGCGGCCAACTCGATTGGTTTGTCTCATCAGTCAAGGTGTGTTTTCTAACACTTCTATTTCATTCATTATTCAGTCGCCTTGATCGGCGAAATAAACATCGTGTCGCATATCGACAGATTTGTCCTGAATGCAGCTATTAAAAGATAGTGTCATAGTTATTTTAATCGAGCTCGTTCAGTTTTGTGAAACTTAATTTTTCTGAAGAATAAAAAAGCCTGTTTAAGCTGCCCCTGAAAAGGCACTTTAAAACCTAAGTTACTGAATAACTGTTTAAATCCTTAAACTGAATGCAAAAGGGTATCTTGTCCTTAGTGTCATGGCTCGTTCTTCATTTTATTTTTTCCCCCATTTTACTCCATTACACAGTGTGTAGATTGACTGTGGCTGGAAGACTTGTTTTGAATCATGTCTGAGTTTTGTTTTGTTTTGTTTGATTTGTTTTACTTTGTTTGAGATACTAGATCTTGAAGTATAAAAATACATGGCTCTTTTTTGTGAAAATTCAGTGCTGATAACTCCCCCCCCCCCCCCCCCCTTTTTTTTTTTTTTTTTTTGTATTTTGTGTCCACCTTTGCAATCTGTCTTTCCTGCTGATCATTATAGCTTCTGAGTCTGTAGAACACACACACACACACACACACACACTGTGACGTTCATTCATAAGCTCGGGTCATTTTCATTGAGAAAATGACGCAATTGATGCATGACGTTTATTTGCTCTGCACTTGTTTTATATTTCTATCTCCAAACGACGAAACTAATTGTTAGTTTTGCTTTAGTGCAGTACGCTTATGATTTTAAACGTTGTGTAAATCTGTATTTGTATTAATAATAAAATAATTTACAATCTTAGAGTATGGAAAACCATGGTATTGACCAATCATAATTATCGAAATATCAGTATTTTTCATCCGCGCATGTGCAGTAAGTGTTGGCCGTTGCTTCATGTAAACTGATCAACCAAAGTCGACAAGAATTGGCTCGACACGAAAGGTCGATTTTTTTCGAGAAGAAGAAGCCTGTCGGAAAGAATCAGTCAAGGCCAGACTGAGAGGGGACTGCAGAGCAGATCGATAATATCTACAACCTTTGCGGGGAAGGCTTTGACGAGTTTCATCGTTCCGTGGTCAAGTCGATAGCTGTAGCCATTGAAGACTGTGTTGAGGTAAATAGAACTAAACCATTTTTTTCGTGTAGCGCAACAAAATTTATATCAATATAATCGTATCAAGGCACATTTTACCGGTTTAATAATATTTTGTGCGCGCGATCATCTAAAATGCTCTAAATTAATTATTTCAGATTTACCAGTCAACACATTATGATTGATTATGGAGCTGTCATTTCGTTTGTCTGCTCTCATCATATTGTGTTGTCATGTATTAACCCATATTATGCCAATTCTATTTCAGTTTCACCGTTGCATACAACCATATTTAGAAGATGTGATACTTGTATGGATGGAGTGTGAATGCAGATTTATTAATTGAAGAATTGTAAACGAGTTCAAGTTATGAACGAAACATTTTTCTTGGATCTAAGTGATCTGTGTAATATGAAGATTAACGCGATTTGATTTAATCTGTTCAGAGATTAAATATGATTGTAATTCATTAAGCATTAAGCCTTGGCGAATTACACAGTTAAGGCAGATTGGAATATTCGTGTATACTTTTCTTCTTTGTTAACGAGTTTTATCGTAAAGTAAATTTTTGAAGGAAATCAATTGTAAATGATAGAGTAAGCTAGTGTAATTGTAAAGTGTGTTTGGAGCGTGTAGTGAGTGGATTAGTGATGTGCTATTATAGTGCAAGATTTAAGACGATC
>CM065729.1:71192228-71207228 GCA_033310375.1 Conus canariensis
CAGGGGAGTTTGTCTTCACTTAGAATGTTAGTCTAAAGGGAAGACCAGCAGGACAAGTAGGCGACACCTATATATACAGAGAGAGAGAGAGAGAGAGAGAGAGAGAGAGAGAGAGAGAGAGAGAGAGAGAGAGAGAGAGAGAGAGAGGCAGGCAGACAGAGAGACAGAACAAACAGACAGACAAACAGACAAAAACAACAGACAGACAGAGACAGAGACAGAGAGACAGAAACAAAGACAAGAGACCGAGACAGAAAGACAGAATAACGGAACGAGTTGTAGGAACATAGTTACCAGCCCGAATCACTGAATGACCCTAAATGACACAAAAGAAATCTATCATTGAATTGGCGGATAGGGGTGGGGGTGGGGGGATGGACCGGACTCACAGACATTGAACACAATCCAGCTGCCGAGGGACCAACCAACTCGGTCAATTCGTAGGCGACTGTTCGATTAAAAGTCCAAGATGTAAAAGCCACACACACACACACACACACACACACACACACACACACACACACACACACACACCACACCACACCACACACACAAAGACACACCATACACCACACACACACACACACACACACACACACACACACACACACACACACACACACACGCACGCACGCCACACACACACACACACATCACACACACACACAAAGACACACCACACACACACACACACACACACACACACACACACACACACACACACACACACACACACAATCACCACCACCACCACCACCACCACAAACAACAACACGAAAGCTGAAACATTTGGGGTTACCACAACAGATCGGGCCCCAGGTGGAAACAAATACGTCTGGCGTGTCTCACAACAATTTAGAGAGAGAGAGAGAGAGAGAGAGAGAGAGAGAGAGAGAGACGAAGAGAGACAGAAGAAGAGAGAGAGACAGACAGACAGACAGACAGACAGACAGTCAGAGACACAGACAGACACAGACAGACAGAGACGAGACAGACGCAGACAGAGACAGAGATACAGAGACAGACAGAAAGACAGACAGACACAGACAGGGACAGACGGAGAAAAACAGAGACAAGAGACAGAGAGAGAAAGGGGAAGAGAGGGACACAGACAGACAGAGACAGAGAGACACAGAGTGAAAGAGAGAGACAGAGAGATAGAGACAGCAAGAGAGACAGAGAGCAAGACAGACAGGCAGACTGAAACACACACGAGAGAGAGAGAGAGAGAGAGAGAGAGAGAGGACAGACAGACAGACAGACAGACAGACAGTCAGACAGACAAACAAACAGACAGATTGACAGGCAGACAAACACAGAGACAGAGATAGAGAGAGACAGAGAGAAAAACAGACTGAGAGAGAGACAGACGGACAGAGAGACAGACACTCAGATAGACAGACAGACAGACAGACAGACAGACAAAGACAGAGACAGAGTGACAGACCGAGAGACCGAGACCAAAACAGAAACAGAGAGACAGAGACAGACAACAAGGAGAGAGAGAGAGAGAGAGAGAGGAGAGAGAGAGAGAGAGAGAGAGAGAGGAGAGAGAGCACTAGCAATGTGAGACACGGACGATGGACAGAGCCCAGGCTAGTCCAACAGACCTCTGTGACATCGACAGCCCCTTGTTGCTTCAGCTGGGACTCCCACCAGGGGCTGGCTCTGCCACAGTCTGGCCTGGAGATGGGAGCCGTGTGGAACAATCAACATCGCCCGGACAGAAATCACCCCAGGCACCCACGGGGAAAGGAAAGGGGAGTGTGTGTGCGGGGGGGGGGGGGGGGGGGGGGGGGGGGGGGGTGGGGGGGTAGGAGATTGCAGGGGGCGGGTGAGGGTGAAATAACATTGACCATCACTGGTTCCTGTCTAGAGACACTGACCAGTCGCTCGGTGTGGTCAATGTGGACGACGTGGGCTGGCTGTTGTCAGGAAAGGAGAGACGCGCGTGTCTGTGACTGGTTCCGATGGATTGCACTTGACATCAGCACCATGGGCGGGACAGGGTGAGGCTCTATCGCTCTCTAGTGCTGGAACTGGCAGCGAATGGCCGTGTGTGCATTCAAAGCACATTGGCCTACCCCTACTTCCCACCCCCCTCACCCATGAACAGAGAGAGAGAGAGAGAGAGAGAGAGAGAGAGAGAGAGAGATTCGGATGAGTTTATTCACAATAGGCCACGGCTCCTTGTGAAAGGGTGTGTGAACATCATATAAACAGTTTGTCAATAAACATAAGTGGGCACAAATTCATACATAAAACAAACCTCAACAAGTGACCAATAACAATGCATAGAAACAGAAACAGGGTAGGGACAAAACCAAAAGAATCATATTGCTAAGACGTTACTAATTCTCTAAACTTAATGCCTTAGACAGAAACAGTGAAAAATTCCGCACGTCGTGAGACTTTTGTGAGGACATTAGTAAACTGAGTTTGAACAAAGAGGGTTGTCGATAATACTTAGGTTTTATATGGCCTTGGCGAATATGTCTAAGTGCTGGACAGCAAAATACAAAATGTACCTCATTTTCCTCTGCTTCTTTACACATTGGACAAATTAAAACACTTCTGTTGACAGTTCTGTATCTAAAGCTATGTACCATTAAATCTGAGATTCCAAGCCTGAATCTTGTTGTTATATATTTCAAATGTGGATTTAAATCCAGTAATAGGTAGGGCTTCAAAGAAGGCGTATCACAAAAATTTCTATACATGTCATATCTGCTGCTGGTCTGAATATGTTCATTCCATTTTTGCCAACTACAGTCTAGTAACCGTTGGCGAAATGTACGAATAAAATCGTTAAAGTTTCCAACCCCCTGATTGTACCAGACGAACCCAAAACCATATTCAAACAAACAGGTTCGCACTTGAGTCACCCAGTTTACTTTACCTTTCAGATCTAAATCATATAACATATTATATGCTTTACATGGAATTCTTTGCTGTTCCATTTGTAATATTTTAAACCAGTAGCGTACGCATTTCACAGCTGAGTTTATATGTATAGGATACCTGTTAGTTTCACCATAGACAAGGTCATTTGGTGTCCAAGAGAGAGAGAGAGAGAGAGAGAGAGAGAGAGAGAGAGACGGACGGACAAAGTGAGAGACAGCGACATAGAGACAGAGAGAGCCAAAGACAGAGACAAACACACACACACACACACACACACACACACACACACACACACACACACACACACACACACACAGCAACAGACAGACCGAGACAAGAGACATGAGGCAGAGACAGAGAGAAAGAGACCAAGAGACAGAAAGACAGATAGAGACAGAGAGACAGTGAGACAGAGACAGACAGACAGACAGAGGGAGAGACAGCACTGGCAATGTTAGACAGGACGATGGACACAGCCCAACAGACCTCTGTGACATCGACAGCCCCTTGTTGCTTCAGCTGGGAATCCCACCAGGGGCTGGCTCTGCCACAGTCTGGCCTGGAGATGGGAGCCGTGTGGAACAATCAACATCGCCCGGACAGAAATCACCCCAGGCACCCACGGGGAAAGGAAAGGGGAGTGTGTGTGTTGTGTGTGTGGGGGGGGGGGGGGGGGGGGGGGTAGGAGATTGCAGGGGGCGGGTGAGGGTGAAATAACATTGACCATCACTGGTTCCTGTCTAGAGACACTGACCAGTCGCTCGGTGTGGTCAATGTGGACGACGTGGGCTGGCTGTTGTCAGGAAAGGAGAGACGCGCGTGCCTGTGACTGGTTCCGATGGATTGCACTTGACATCAGCACCATGGGCGGGACAGGGTGAGGCTCTATCGCTCTCTAGTGCTGGAATTGGCAGCGAATGGCCGTGTGTGCATTCAAAACAGTTTGGCCTACCCCTACTCCCCCACCGCCCTCACCCATGACACACACACACACACACACACACACACACACACACGCACACACACACACAGAGACTCTCTCACACACACGCTCTCTCTCTCATTTTCTTTTCTCCGTTACACACACACACACACTCTCTCTCTCTCTCTCTCTCTCTCTCTCTCTCTCTCTCTCTCTCTCTCATTTTTGTCTCTGTTACACACACACACACCACACACACACACACACACACATCTCTTTTCAATTCCCTCTCTTTCCAAGATTTAATAACATTAAGCACGATAATGTAATAACATGCAGAAGCAATTCTTTCAGCATTGACAGACAGGAACATTGTTCTCTCCGCTGAACCGTTTATGCTTTGACCCGAGTACGTTTGTTTGTTTGTTTGTCGGCAAATTTACGCCAAAAGCTGCTAAACCGATTGGAACTTTGGGAAAGATGCACCGTGGCCAGTGAACGAACCTTCTGATTTTTTTCCCCATTTGATTCATGGTTTGGTTCCGCATCAACTGGTGGGTCTGCTCAGAAACAGCTTCACCGAGCAGGGCGACAGTGTAGTTGCTATTACGAATCAGTCACCATTACCATTATTATTATTATCATTATTCTGGATACTCATACAGCACCTATTTTTGGTTAGAGACCAAGCTCTAAGCGCTTTACAATCCACACTCGTTTACACAACGGTCTTCCTACCTGGGTAGTGCCGACTGAAGAGCTGCCAGCTAGCGCTTCATAGAGTCGTTTTCCGTGTCATCCAGTCAATATCGTTCAATATCGTTCCCTCAATTTCCTTTCTTCCTTCATTCTTTCCATTTCTCACGCAGGGTGCATGCTATGTGTGACGTGTTGTCATCCATACCAACGGCCAAACTGGCCTAATTATTCCACAATATGTTTCTATGTAACATCCAGACTTTGTACGGATATAAACGTAGTAATTTCGCATTTTCCATGTCCTGTTAGAAAAGGAGCAGGGGAAGTAACTTTTGCAGTCCTTACCTATTGTGACTTTCCCTGGCAGAAGGTTCAAACATGATGTAACTTACTAGTAGCTGTTAAACAAACAAACAAACAAATAAAAACAAACAAACAAAAAAAAAACAAACAAACAAACAACAACTATGTACCGACACTATGTTTTTCTCCTATGCTATTAAGAGGTAAACACCATTTTTTTGTCCTGAAATTTTGGTGCGGATTCTGATCTAAGAGCGGGGCCAGAAGCCTTTGGATTATCAGCAGGAGTATCAGCCTGCGTACGCAGAAGAAGAAAAGAAGAAGGAGAGCAACAACACCAACAACAGCAACAACACAACAACAACAGCAGCAGCAACGACAACAACAGCAACAGCAATAAGAAAAAAAAAAAAAAAAAAAGAGACGAAGAAAAAAAAAGAGAAAGAAAGAGAAAAAGAGGAAAGCCCCGACAGCGGCAACAATACTGACAGCGGCAACAATACTGACAGCGGCAACAATACACAATACTGACAGCGGCAACAATACTGACAGCGGCAACAATACTGACAGCGGCAACAATACACAATACTGACAGCGGCAACAATACTGACAGCGGCAACAATACTGACAGCGGCAACAATACACAATACTGACAGCGGCAACAATACTGACAGCGGCAACAATACTGACAAGTAAAACACAAAGAAGGAGGAAGAAGAAGATCTCAGAGAAAGAAAAAAACAAAACAAAAGAGGAACAGCTTCAGCAGCCCGAGATGCTAAGCTAAGCGTGCTTCCAATGGGCTGTAACTGGAAGTCTGGAACCACAGAGTGAGTTTCACCCGCTTGATCAGCGCATCTCTGAGAGTGATGCCAAAAAGTCCAGAATGAGCGGTATAGAAGAAATGTCAAGGAGAGGGCACAAAAATTAAAAAAAACATCAGCCAGTACGGCAGCAACATCAGTGACGACAGCAAATCTTAAAAGAAGCAGAATTTTAAGAAAGAAGAAAAAGAAGAAAAGAGAATGACGACGACGAAGAAGAATAAGAAGAAAAAGCAGAAAGGATAATTAAAGTGCCAAGATCGATAAGGAGGAGGAGGTGGAGGAGGAGGAGGAGGTGGAGGAGGAGGAGGAGGAGGAGAGAAGAAGCAGACGTGGAGGAGGAGGAGGAGAAGGAAGAGGAAGAGGAGAGAAGAAGAAGAGGAGGAGGAGGAGGAGGAGGAGGCGATGGGGGAGAAGGAGGCGAAGGAGGAGGATAGGAGAGAGGAGGAGGAGGAGGAGGAGGAGAAAGAAGAAGAAGAAGAAGAAGAAGAAGAAGAAGAATCGGAAAAGTGCAACTAAAATGAAAAAGAAGACGAAGAACACACACACACACACACACACACACAGACACACACACACACACACACTCTCTCTCCCCTCTCTCTCTCTCTCTCTCTCTCTTTCTACCCCCCCCCCCCCCCTCTCTTTCTCTACTGGTTTGTATATCAAATACAAGTGGAAATGGTCGGGTAGGTGATGGCCTTGTCCTCCAATGTCTAACCTTTGCGTGCAGCCAGTGAGGACAAAGATGAACTGTTTTTCCTTCAAGAAAGATGATCTGATGCCATCGACCCTCTTCAGAGACATGTATTTTCAATCCCCCCCCCCCCTCCCCCCTTAGATCCAGAAAATATGAGTGGTAGGGGATAGTAAAACAAACAAATAAAAACAAAACACCAACACATCCTCTCTCCACCCCCGAAAAAACAACAACAACAACAACAACAACAACAACAACAAAAACGAATGTTGTCGAGGTGACAAGAAAGGAAAATCAGCAAGTAGAGAATAATTAAATTCAATAAAAACACAAAACACCGTCTGTTTTAGCGCAAGCTTTCGAGCCACTGCTCTTCTTCAGGCCGCATGACAACAAGTGACGCAATAGAAAAAATGACGTCCATTGGTGACATTATCTGTGACATCATCTCTCTCTCTCTCTCTCTCTCTCTCTCTCTCGTGCACAACTCTATCATCCTCCGTTTCTCTGTTCAGTCAGACCCACACATTGAGCCCTTGTGGATAGTTCGTCTTGAGTTTGTATCTCCAGAACCTCTCCCTCTCTCTTCGCTTATTGATGTCAAGATTTTTCATAAGTTCGATGACTGTGCAGCGGAGGTCGGTCAACTGGTGACCGGGGCCATTGAAGTGTTTGGCAACCAAAGTGTCCTTCTTGTGCCTGATGTCGTACCTGTGGGCATAGAAGCGCTCCACCAGGGTATTGCCAGTCTCCCCAACATACTGCACATCATGACACGCTGCACAGTCAATCAAGTACACTAGATTGTTGGAAGTACAGTAGACCGCATCTCTGATGTTAAAAGTTTGACCTGTCCTGACGCTGGTGAAGTTAGGTGATTCCTGCAGATGTTCTTTGCAGATGATACACCGTCGTTTGCCACATTTGTGGCAACCTGTTGCATCTTCATGTGCATCTTCACCTCGATCGCCAATACCAGTCTGAGGTACATCAGGGGGCAAGCATGAAGGCATCAGCAGTTTGCGGAGGTTAGTACAGTTTCTTTCCCCCACGATTGGAGGAGATGGAACAGCCTTGGTCATCCTCCTGCTTGTATGGAGGACCTTCATGTATGTCTTGAGCCACTGGCCAAGTGGAGGATTTGAAGGGTTATGGGTGATGATGAACGGCACTCTCTCTGCATTGTTCTTTCTGCTCACATAGTTGAGAGCGTCACTCCTGGAGATAACTTTCACCTTCTCAATGGATGCCTCCACAAGTGTAGCTGGATAGCCCCTCTTGATCAATCTTTGCTGTAGTTCTTTGCTTCTCTGCTGGAATTTGTCGTCCTCAGAACAAATGCGGCGTATGCGTAGGCACTGTCCGTATGGTATCCCCCTCATGCAGTGTCGTGGGTGACATGAGTTGAACGGCAAGTACATATGCGCATCAGTTTCTTTGTGTGCAGGTCAGTGGTGATCTGACCATTTTCGATGCTGATGCTGACATCCAGGTAAGGGATAGCCACTGTTCCATAACTGGCGGTGAACTTGATCGTTGGATGCTGCATGTTTAGCCAGGTCAGAAACTCCTTCAAGTTCTGCTCACCCTGCATCCACAACATGATGATGTCATCGATGTATCTACGCCACATGGCGAGATCAATGTGCCATGGAGACTGTGCCAAGATCCTCTTCTCCAGCCAGCCCATGAACACATTGGCAATCGATGGTGCCATAGGCGTGCCCATTGCTGTTCCGTGTATTTGTCGGTAGAGCTCTCCGTCAAAGTTGAAGACATTGTTAGACAGGATGTGATTTACAATGTCCAGTAGTTTGGTGGTACTGGGGATCTTGTCTGTAACATGACCAAACTCACTCATCATTTCTGCCAGGGATTCGCCAACTTCATGATGAGGAATGTTGGTATAAAGTCCTACCACATCTACAGTGACAATCAGGGTGTCCTCAGGCAAAGGTCCACTCGTGGTTTTCCAGTCTTCCAGAATTTGAAGGAAATGTGTAGTATCCTTCACGTATGATGGTAAAGCACGGACTACAGGCTGAAGCCAAAAGTCTACCATAAGTAGAGAATAATCCAAGAAACGCGATAGTACATGGTTTTAATTAAAAAGAAAAAAAAAGACATATTTTGTATGCTGTTGCTTTGGGATTTTTTTGGGTTTTTTTTGTTTTTGTTTTGTTTTTCCATTAGAACACTACTGCCTTTGAGTGCAAGCTCCGACATATCATAATTATATCTGTCTACATGCGTGTGTGTGTGCCTGTCTGTCTGTGTCATCTGTCTCGAGGTCAGACCACTGTAGACTTTCTAAGGACCTTTCCTACACTGGGATCACTGTTAACGTTGGCTGTGTCTGCGTTTCGGCTGCCAGTGCCATACAAAAAAAAACAAAAAAACGGTAGTGTAGTATGTTCTGCTGTCCTCACTCTTCTCGCACAGCGCAGAGAGAGAGAAGAGAGAGAGAGAGAGAGAGAGAGACAGACAGACAGACAGACAGACAGACAGAAGGAAGGCAGGCAGGCAGCAGGCAGACAGACAGACAGACAGACAGAGAGAGAGAGAGAAAGAGAGAAGAAGAGAGAGACACAGAGAGAGAAAGAGAGAGGGAGAGAGGATGTAGGTGGGCGCATACGCATGCAGATACGGAAAATGGGCAAGTTTGGTTTGGTGAACTTCAGTGTGACTGTTTCACCCACATCAGGAAATATGGCTGACGGTGATAACAATTCCAGGAGAGAGAGAGAGAGAGAAAGAGAGAGAGAGAGAGAGAGAGAGAGAGAGAGAGACAGACAGACAGACAGAGACAGAGACAGAGAGAAATAGAGAGAGAGAGAGATAGAGAGAGAGAGAGACAGACAGACAGACATGCAGACAGACAGACAGACAGAGCGACAGACAGACAGACAGACAGAGACAGTACACATCTTGAGGCAGAACCCTGTAGTCTTGCTGACAAGGCGACAGTTGGTCAGACCACTTAAGTCTGGAATTTCAGCGCTTTGCTGGTGCCAGCTCTGCTGTCTCTCTCAGTCCGCAATGCCACCCTGCAATGTACACCTATAGATCTCCGTGATTGCCAAGTCTCCAAACCGCGTATCTCATACAAGCTACAAAAAGCAATTCAAACCGAGAAAATCTGTTCATGAGTTACGAGAATTGTACGTTTCTGGCTAAATCAATGTTTGGTAGGTAGGTACTCAGGGTCTGACCAGCGCGTTGGACTAATGCTATAGGTCAGACGTCTGCTAAGTCGTAGCCACGAGACCCTCTTCTTCAGCTCTCTCATCTTAGGCAATAATTCATTTATCCATCAGCTTTAAATCATGTGCAGTGCGGTCTCAAAAACTTAACGGATATGGTGTAGCGTATATGGGCTAGTCCGCACGCAGTGGCACCTCCTTGATGAAACTGAAACTGAAACTGTACGTCTCTCCAGTAATGAACTGTCAATATACCCTGTCAGAAAATTGTTGATTGAAGTCTTAAGAAAACTTGTGTTTGCCTGTAGAGATTGTTTGTAAAGAATTTGAGGGAAAACAAATATAGAGGACAAAATGCATTTTAGGATGGAATTTCCCCAAAATAGCAACAAACGATTCGGTTATAATTTTTGTAATTAACCAGCTGTAGGTATTACTGATCATTCTGTTTTTGTGTAACCTGGGTAAAATGAATTAACTTCAGTCAAGTGTGTGCCTGCATGCCTACGTGTGTTGTGTGTGTGTGTGTGTGTGTGTGTGTGTGTGTGTGTGTGTGTGTGTGGTGTTGTGTGTGTGTGTGTGTGTGTGTGTGGTGTGTGTGTGTGTGTGTGTGTGTGTGTGTGTTTTTGTGTGTGTGTGTGCCTCTCACGAGCCTGCGACAACTTCGGTCTCACCATCAGCACCAAAAAGACCGAAGTGATGTATCAGCCTGCGCCAGGTAAACCCTTCCAGGAGCCACACATCACAGTAAAGGGGCAGAACTTACAGGAAGTTGACAACTTCACTATCTGGGCAGCACACTCTCACGAGCTGTGAACATTGACGCAGAGGTCAGGAACAGGATTGCCAAAGCCAGCTCTGTGTTTGGGAGACTCCGTGAAAATGTCTGGGAGTGGAGAGGACTAAGCCTTACCACCAAGCTGAAGGTCTACCGTGCAGTGGTACTAACCACTCTTCTCTATGCCAGTGAGACCTGAACTGTCCACAGCAGACACGTCAAACAGCTCAACCATTTTCACTTCAGCTGTCTCCGCAGACTCCTACACATCAATCGGCAGGACAAAGTCCCAGACACTGAGGTCTTGGAAAGGGCCAGCATCTCCAGCATCTTCACTCTCCTTCAGAAATCCAGCGCCAGATGGGCTGGCCACATCGTCAGAATGCCAGATAGTCGACTGCCGAAACAACTGCTGTACGGAGAACTGAGTCAGGGCAAGCGCAAAGCTGAGAGGCAGAAGAAACATTTCAAGGACTGCCTCAAAGTGTCCCTCAAATGCCTGGACATCAACCTCAACACCTGGGAGTCGCTTGCCCTGGACTGCCCAGCCTGGCGAAGCAGCATCACAAAGGGTGCATGTACATCAGAGAAGAGACGCACAGCAGAAGCTGAGAGAAAGCGAGCCGCGCGCAAGGCCAGAGCTACCTCCACTCTCCACTGTAGCATCCACCCACATGTGTCCCACATGTGGGCGTTCCTTCCGGGCCCAGATCAGCCTCACCAGCCACCTGCGGACCCACACTCGGCGATCTTCCATCTGAGATTGAAGTCATGGTCATCTTCGAAATCGGACGAACAACAACATGAGTGTGTGTGTGTGGTGTGTGTGTGTGTGTGTGTGTGTGTGTGTGTGTGTGTGTGTGTGTGTGAGTGTGTGTGTGTGTGTGTGTGTGTGTGTGTGTGTGTGTGTGTGTGTGTGTGTGTGTGTGTGTGTCGTGTGCGCTCGTACGCGCGTGCGTGCGTGCGTGTGTGCGTGCGTGCGCGCTTGCATGCGTGCGTGTGTGCGTAAGCGCGCGCGCGTGTTTGTATGTGTCTGTGTCTGTCTGTCTGTGTGTCCTCAGACAGATTAGTAGCAGGGCTGAAGGCAATGCTGGCACTGACAGTGAGATGAGTCACTGACTCCAGATGACCCGTCCCCCCCCCTCTTCCCATCCCCCCCCCCCCCCCCCCCACCCCCCGACACACACACATTCTGCCCCCACTGCCTCTAATGAAGCAGGAGATGAGGACAAGGCTGGAATTTCCTCCGGTGGACAAGGAACTCTACTTACTTGGCATCATCTCGACAGCTCCGATAAGAAAAAAGGAGACAAGCCCAGTCATAAAGACAGACAGACAGACAGACAGACTGAAGGCGGCGCAGGGAGGGTGTGTGGATTGGGAAGAATCAGAGAATGAGAGAGATGGAGACAAGCCCAGTCATAAAGACAGACAGACAGACAGACCGAAGGCGGCGGAGGGAGGGTGGGTGGATTGGGAAAAATCAGAGAATGAGAGAGATGAGGAAAGACGGGCAACAGGTGGAGGGAAAAGAGGGGGGGGGGGGGGGGGGGGGGGGGGGGGGGGGGGGGGGGGTCGGGACGCAGAGAGAAAGAGACAGACAGAGACAGAGAGACAGAGAGATAGACAGAGACAAAGAGAAAGACAGACAGACAGAAACAGAGAGACAGAGACAGAGAGGCAGATACACACATACAGACATATAAACAGACAAACTAACAGACAGATAGAGACAGAAAAAGAAAAACAGAGTGAGAGAGAGAAAGAGAGACAGAGAGACAAAGAGAGAGACTGAGAGGGACAGAGAGACAGATAGAGACTGAGAAAGAAAAACAGAGAGAAAGAGAGACAGAGACAGACAGAGAGACAGACAGAGACAGACAGAGAGACAGAGACAAACACAGTGAGTCTGAGAGATGTGGGGTTAGCGGATTAGGGAGAAGAGACGGGAGGATGGGAAAGAAAGAGGGAAGGGAGGGGGAAATTGATTTAAGAGAGAGAGAGAGAGAGAGAGAGAGAGAGAGAGAGAGAGAGAGAGAGAGAGAGAGAGAGAGTAAACATCATAAACAAGGGAGACAATTTGCCTGACTCCAATGCGGTTTTTTTTTTTTTTTTTTTCGAAAAGCAGAATTAAGGGCACAAGGCTGGTGGGGAAGGTGAGAGGCGTGTAAATACGTATATACAACACCAAAAACATCATCATCATCATCATCAACAACAACAACAACAACAACAACAACAACGACGACGACGACGGACGACGACGATGACAACGACGCGACGACGACGACGACAACCATGACGACGATGATGACGACGACGACAACAACAACTTTCTCTGTAAGGCAATCAGCATCAAAACTGAAGATTAAACATGTCCTACAGCTAATGCGTGATGAAGAAAGACAGATAACAAGAAAGGGTAACGACTGTCTCTTGGTATGTTCTTCTCGACTTACCATGCCCAGGTATTTCTACAGAGCTCTTCAACCATGAACGGCCCTCAATGTCCACCCTTCGTTTTTTCCTCCCTCTCCCCCCTGCCCCCACCTCCCTCTCCACTCTCTCCCCTCACCTCACTTTTACACTCGCCTGCCCTTTTCCCATAGCTCGTCTTCTCTCTCTCTCTCTCTCTCTCTCTCTCTCTCTCTCTCTCTCTCTCTCTCTCTCTTCTTTCGCCCAGCGCAAAACGTTCAAAAACGTTTCTTATAAAGTTCAACATTGATTTAGCGACCGATTTACAGTGAGCGCCAGCTGGGCGGGTCATTGAGTGCCCCAACACACGTCTCCTGGCTATAAACAGCAGCAGTCTGAAGTGGTCTCAGTTTGGTAGATCTTGTTCTGTCTGGCTTGACTTATGCAACGGACACCTGCATGATGCTTCGCCTCTACATGAAAATTCCGCTCTGAGATTCAGTTCTGTTAGGTCTCAGCTGTCGTTTTCTTGAATTTATGTGAAATCATCTTTGTATTTGAATACTGCGTCTCTGACAAATTGACCTACGTATTGTACACATGATGTTATGTTTGACGTAACATATGTCATGCTTTACAGTGTTTGATGCATCGATTTCAGTTTGTTTTTAAAGCTACCAATTGTTCTTAATTTTAGCAACAATATAAATTTCATTACGTGTTTGTACAGTGTTTGTCAAGATGTGTTATTTGTGAAACAATAAAGATTGTTTTGTTTAATGCTTTACTGCTGCGCCCCTTTACTGGATGCACATGAAATGAATTATATTGTCTTATTTAACTGCTAGCTGCTATACTTGGCAAAATGCACCAGCACGTGGTATATTACAGTTTTATATTTGCTAGCATATCGTTGCCTTCACCTATGCGTGGCAGGAATTGCATTAAATGGTATCAACTACAGTATGTAAATAAATATTTGCAAGAACATTTGCACTTGATATTTTACATGCCTTTTATTATTGTGTACAGCAACAAGTGTAAGTGATGAAGTTTCAGAAAGTCATTTCTTTGTGATATAAAAAACAACAACAACTGAACATGTAAATAGCAGATTTACGACCGCCACCATGTGGTGACATCTTCTCGGTGGGGATGGCTGGAAGTCTTAAGAATATTCATTCATGTGCCAAAATTGGGTATGCTAGCACATGTAATTGCTGAGAAAATGCCGGGATTAGTTTCTTACACACACACACACACACACACACACACACACACACACCACATCAACCCACACGCACAAACAACCCAAAAACAAACAATAATAAAACAAAAAAGAAATCTAAAAATCACAAAAAGAAAAAAGAAGAACCAAATTCAGAAACCAAATATACGGATAGAACATACATTGAGAGGGAAGTCGCACACAAAAGATAGGAATGTACAAAGACATAGAGAAAGCAAACAAACAACTGGGGAAACAACGTAAAGAGAAAAACAAAACAGTAAGAAAAGAGAGAATCGGGCGAGAACTGGAGTGAGTGGAAGTTCTCCATGGCAGAAGTCGGTGAAACTGCTTTCTTGCTGTACATCGATCACGTTGAACCCACCGCATACGTCAGGCCGGTGACGATGGGGTCACATTGGGCTGTCTTGAAAGAGGGAGAGTGGGAGAGGAGGAGGGAGGGAGGGAGGGAGAGAGAGAGAGAGAGAGAGAGAGAGAGAGAGAGAGGGAGACAGACAGAGAGACAGACAGACAGAGCAGAGGTAGAGAAACCAAGAGACAAAGAAAGAGAAAGACAGAGACAGAGTGAGAGAGAGAGAGAGAGAGAGAGAGAGAGAGAGAGGCAGAGGCAGAGATAGAGAGACAGACAGAGACAGAGACAGAGAGACAGAGACAGGGAAACAGAGAAAGAGAGACAGACAGTCAGTCAGACAGACAGACAGACAAAGACAGAGACGCAGAGAAGTCGAAGAGGGAGCGAGAGGGAAGGAGGGAGGTGGGGGTGGGGGATGGAGGTGGGGGTGGAGGTAGAGGGATAGCGGAGTGAGACATAGAAAAACATTAAAACAAAACCAACACTTCTTCCGAACAGACGTTTAAATCATACCACACAAAGTATCGCAGAATGACACAAACAAAAAGATGAAAAAAAAGATAAAATAACAGGGCTATAATCCAGGAAAGTGAGAACACAGAAATAACAAAAAAATTGTTTAAAAAGTAGAAGAAAAGAAAGAGAAAGAAA
>CM065729.1:71213886-71221386 GCA_033310375.1 Conus canariensis
TTCTGGGTTCCCAGTTTTCTTTTTGATAAAATAATTTGAAGCGGGTTTAAGGCAGAGAGTGGGCGGTGCTGATACAGGGTGCTGTTGAAGAATGATTGAAGTACTTCAGCTGGAGTTCACCAGGGCTGCTTTCTAGTTTCCTCACGTGTCAACATTTCCCTGGAGCTCATCAAAACTGATGTTCTTGAAGATCATGTCAGCACAGTCTGCAGTAGAGGAAGAACCGTCACAAACCTTGGCACTGCGGGCGGCAGGCGGTGAACAAGATGTCGCCAAGCGTGATGGACAGACTGATACACCAGCAAAACATGGCATGGAAAGCAACGCCCAGAAAACCAAGTGGATGGGCAGCTACAACACCGCCATCAACACTGAAACAACTCTCCATGGTCAGAAGAAAGCCAAGTGGATGGGCAGCTACAACACCGCCATCAACACTGAAACAACTCTCCATGGTCAGAAGAAAGCCAAGTGGATGGGCAGCTACAACACCACCATCAACACTGAAACAACTGTCCATGGTCAGAATGGACAGCTACAACATCACCATCAACACTGAAACAACTGTCCGTGGTCAGAAGCTAGAATATGTCCAGCGATTAACTTCACTGGGATCCATCATGAGCAGTGAGGGATCCCCAACAGAAATGCTCTCAAGGGCAGCAGTGACGATCACTGCACAGTCCAGGTTGAAAGCTCTACGAACAGACAACATCTCATGAAGAACAAAACCAGGCTCCTGCTTGCACGGAATATTCCATCATCTTGTGCGCATGCAAGGCATTGACTCTCGCAGCGGATCTAGAAAGAAAACTTCAAGCCATGAAAATAAGATGTTACCACAAAGTACAAACCGTAAGATGTACTGATCGCAACACTAATCAAATGCCTTCGACCATCATGCAGCAGAATTATAGGGCCATACGAAGCTCTTATCGACATCAGTCTGGGAAAGAAAAGTGCACTGATATAGCTGTGTGACAAGATCCGATGGCCTTGTTAAAACAGTCGTCCAGGGAACTGTTGGAGGATGGGGATGGGTGGGAAAAAAGACAAACATGATGGGTTGACAACACCGCAGAGTGGACACGAAAAATATCTGCAGAGATCTGGGAACTGGCACACAACTGCAGGAACCTGGGGAACTGTTCTTCAAAGTGCTGCCTCAGTGATTCATCACGGCGTCCAGAGAGAAGGGAACAAGAGGGAGAAAAGAATAAACAGTAACGACCTGCAGCTGCTGCACATAAAGATCTCTCTCTCTCTCTCTCTCTCTCTCTCTCTCTTCTCTCTCTCTCTCTCTCTCTCAACCCCTTTCCCTCTATCCCCTCTCCCCCTCTTTCTCCTCCTCTCTCCCCCTCTCTCTGTCCCTCCCTCTCTCCCCCTCTCTCTCCCTCACTCTCTTACTCTCTCTCTTTCGTGTCTCTCTTCCCCCGCCCCGATCTCTCTCTGTCTTTCCTTCTCTCTCTCCCTCTCTCTATCCGTCACTCTCTTTTTATTAACAAAAAGGCGTCACAACCCACCATAACGCGTTCACCAGCAAAAACAACAACAACAACAAAGAAATATCAGCATTCATTCAAGACCTCGGATCTCAGTCTAGACAAGAATCCAGGGACGACACTAGCAAGAATAAACAACAACAACATAAAAAAAAAAAAAAAAGTGGGAGGAAGAGGGGTAGGGGTAGGGGGCACAGCTGGGAGGGAGGGGGGAGGGATGGTGGGTGTGTCACTGATCTGTGTTATCTCCCTCACAACTTGACGATGGCCTGTCTGCCTGTGTGTTCACCTGCCTGACTGTCTGTCTGCCTGTCTGTTCGCCTGCCTTCCTGCCTGACTGTCTGTCTGCCTGTGTGTTCGCCTGCCTGACTGTCTGTCTGCCTGTGTGTTCGCCCCCCCCCCCCCCTGACTGTCTGTCTGTCTGCCTGTCTGTTCGCCCCCCTGACTGTCTGTCTGCCTGTCTGTTCGCCTGCCTGACTGTCTGTCTGTCTGTGTGTTCGCCTGCCTGACTGTCTGTCTGCTGAAGGGACTGAACACTCATCCATCAACACCTTCTTCGCCAACGGGAAAAGACCCACCCACGGGAAGCAGGATATGAGAGGCGGGCTGGGGTGCGAGTGGGGGTGAAGGTGGAAGAAAGTAGAAGAAGAAGAAGAAGAAGAAGAAGAAGAAGAAGAAGAAGAAGAGAGAGAGAGAGAGAAGAGACAGAGACAGAAACAGAGAGAGAGAGACAGACAGACAGAGACAGAGAGACAAACAGACAGACAGAGACAAGAGAAGAGACAGAGAGAACAGAGAGAGAGAGAGACAGAGAGAGAGAGAGAGAGAGAGAGAGACAGAGAGAGAGACAGAGAAGAGAGAGACAGACACAGAAAGAGAGGAGAGAGAGAGAGAGAGAGAGAGAGAGGCAGACAGAGACAGAGAGAGACCGAGAGAGACAGGCAGAGAGAAAAAAAGAGTGTGAGAGAGAGAGAGAGAGAGAGACAGACAGACAGACAGACAGAGACAGACAGACAGAAAGAGACAGAGAGGCACAGAGAGAGAAAAAAAATGAGAAAGAGAGAGAGAGAGAGAGAGAGAGAGAAGAGAAGAGAGAGACAGAACAAGAGAAGAGAGAGAGACAGAGAGAGACAGAGACTGAGAGAGACAGAGACAGAGAGACAGAGAGAGACAGAGAGAGGCAGAGAGAGATGAACCGATAATACGAGTTGTATCCTCTTTCCTGTGGAGGACTTGTCATGTGCAGGTCTCCGCCTGTCGTTGCTGCAACGAGACTCTCCCAGACAACATGGCTGACATCCATCTGCTTGTGAACATGGAAACAGATCGGGCGTCTTCGCCACCGATATCAGCAGTACCCGCCCATCCCCCCTCCCTTCTCCCCCCCCCGCCCCAAAGTCCCCGTCCATCCTCTACCCCTCCCTCCCACCCCCCTCCAATTTTATATGGGAGTATAGTAGCGTCAACAGGTGGTAATAGTCGTTTCCCCACAGGAAAAGGGTAATAATCCTCGAGTGAAATGGCGAAAAGATTTCTGTCCATCATATGCTACTAGACCACCCAGTTTTAACAGGGCGACTCTCAAATCAAAAGGTATGAATAATGCACATTTTGAAAGCATTGATCCTGTGTTATATGACACTAAGTATTAAGGACATTGCACACGTCATTGTCCAGTCAGAGTTGGTCATTTAAAAAAAAGCATTTTCAGAAGTATTCTGAGTGGAGTGTCTAGATTTCAACCTGTGAAGGACAGAGGTGGACGAAAATGACCAGAGACCGTAGGCCTGACATTCTCAGTGACCACCTCTGTCGTCTTTTTGTTGTTTTGTTGTTGTTGTTGTTGTTGTTGTCCCAACCTCTGCGACACATCAGAGGCAGTGCACCCACGCCGCTCATTCCGAAACCCCGTTCACAGCCAAAGCCCGGTCGGCCCCGCCGCAGCCCCGACACCGGCAATCCACAGGGAGCAGTCAATGTCAAGTCGTCAAGAGGCAACCCACCGGAGGAGACACTGCACTGCTGCCGAGTCACTTCGGTGGTGTTCAGTGGCGCCTGTTCTGATCTAACATACACAGGACACCACCTACTAAGCCCCCTACTGCCGACAATAATTGCTTCGTCGCGGAGCCGGCGTGAGTGAGCTCTCCCTCCGGAGGGCGCCACCACGTCCGTCCAACGACAGCCCCCATGGACTCGCCGATACCGGTGACCCCGACGGAACCAAACCAAGGCCACAGATGTGGACAGGACATCGAAACTGAGGTCACCATGACGAGCAGGGCATGAAGGGCCACAGAATTTGAGACATTGTTTTTTTTTATGCTGACCGATGAGAATGAGGATGATTAAGATGCTGCTACGGATTTCCATTTCGGTCTGAGACTACATGACAGGGCTGTACTCTACGCTTCCTTTCATAATATATCCTGGCGTCAACCAGGCCCGAGAGATACAGGCACCTGCAGTGTTGGTCAGGAAATTTGAGCAACACTCTCAGAAACGCATCCATTAAGTGGATGAAACTCGACTGTGTGGTCCCAGTCTTCCCAACTGAGTCCGCAGCAAACTCAACTCTGGGTAGGAGCCGGTCGGGGCAGAAAAACCCACATGACTCTGATGGGATTCGAACCCACGACCTCCCAGCCGGGAGTCCGCGACGCTAACCACTTCGCCACGGCGGCTGGTTACCTCTGTCGTCTTTGAATGTTGTCTAATATCATGGATGATGCACAGACGTTCACATACCCACTAAACTAAACCGAACCAGCGAAAAGGGGGACAGTTACTGTCGTGAGGATGACAACTATCTTCCCAAGCATCTCAAACAGGTTTTCCTGTTTTCCAGGAGGGATACTAACTGTTTGCCCTGTTTCCCCTGGACAATTCCTCATTTTCCTTCGGATGAAAACTGTTATCTTGTGTCCCTGAGGGAAAATTAGTACTTTCGCGAAGAAAACGCTGTTAACAGGGAAAATAGCTATGATCCATCTTAACCATGACAAGCGCAAATGAGGTCAGTATTAAAGAGAAAACGGTTGTGGTCCTGAGGATTATAAATGTTTTCACATTTTCGATGTGTTCGGTAAGGATAATAACTGTTTTCTTTCCAGCGGAAAAAAAGGAGAAAAACAGTTGTGAGCCTGAGGACTAATGGCGATAATAACTGTTTTCGGCGGGGAAACAGTGAAAACCCTTAGGATCCGTAGGGAAAACAGTTAGAATTGTCCTAAGGAAAAAGTTATGGTCGTCAGGAATAACATCTTAACCTCGCTGTTTTCTTGTAGGGTAATAGCTCTTTTCCTGGGGAAAATTGTTATTATCGGCTTATGAGACTAGCGAGCTTCCATAATCCACACCTCGTTTCTCGTCCTCTTCTTCTTCGTCTGCTTCTTTTGAAGGATCTCTCTCTCTCTCTCTCTCTCTCTCTCTCTCTCTCTCTCTCTCTCTCTCTCTCTTGCCCGTTCTCCCCGTCTTTTTCTGCTTCTCCATCTGTCTTTCTGTACATCTTTCTGTCTGTCTGTCAGTCTCTTTGTCTGTCTGTCTGTCAGTTCTCTCCCCCCCCCTCCTCTCTCTCCCTCCCTCCCCCCTCTCTCTTCCATCATGATCCCCATCTCTCAGATATTTTTGGTGAAGGGGGAGGAGACGTATAAACGTGTGCCGGAGAGGTTTTTAAAGTAAATAAACACTTGGAATTTGCAGGATTGTTGATGCTACCTCCGATGCCAGCTAAACTGGGAGCTAAACCAGCCCGGCTTGAAACAGTGCACGCTGGTATACATGTGCACATTCAAACACACAAGCGCCCACGCGCGCACACGAACACACATGCATGGACACATACGCAATTTCATGTACATGGTTACATGCATGCCGAGTTTGAAAGAAAACGAGAAATAGAGAGAGAGAGAGAGAGGAGAGAGAGAGGAGAGAGAGAGGAGGCAGAGAGGTAGGATCGAGGACGAGGGGCAGGAAGACAAGAGAGAGAGAGAGAGAGAGAGAGAGAGAGAGAGAGAATATAAACATGTTCCCGGCTTGTGTGTCGACATAAATTCCTGATGCAATATCACTAACGGTATTTACGTGACAGCAGAACGTCTACAAAACACACCAGAGTTCCAGGGAGAGCGACGACCTCCATCAAGGTTGAACGGATCCTGGATCAGTGATCAAATCCAGATCTTTCCAAAATGTCAACATGACAAGCAAAACAAAAAAAAAGTGTTTTGCTGTAACGTGGGAGAAAAACGAAGTAGGATCTGCAGGAAGGCTTTTTATCTATTTTTTTCCCTTTAAAGTTCTGCGATGAAATAAGTTCCTAAGTGAAAACCAGATTCTTTTTCCCACGCAAGAGAAGGTAATGGTAAACGAAGACTGAAAGAAAATCAGAAATGAAATGAGGCAGGAACAGTAAACGATAAACAGAAACAAGTTGAGTATTTTTTGCTCCCATAAGAAAACCTAACACAGAGTAACTTTTATTCAAGACTGGCACAGCCTTTTAAACTTGAATAAAGTCAGACAAATACATAGACGAACAATCTAATAGTGGGGGAAAAAACAAGCGCAGGCCAACAACTGAGCTATCTTCATAGTAATGACTTGGCAAAGATTTGGACTTAAGGAGGGTGGGGGTGGTTTGAAGATGGAGAAACTGGGAACATGAAATTAAGAAAATATGTTACAAGTATGAAAACTCTTCACTAGCTGCATAAGGTAACCATCGCAATCCCTTTTGAAGGCAGATATATTTGTATTGCCTGCTCCGAGGCCTTTCGTCCGCTGGGTCGGACTCATCAGGGAGACACGGCTGGTTGTGTCTGCGCTCCTGGCGTCAAATAGAGACACACCACAGTCCATAATACTGTGGTGTTCTCACCACCAAGGGTGCAAAAAAGAATCCAATAGCACCCCCAAAGCAGCCAGCGAAGAGTAGTTAATGAAACTAAACGAAAGTGTGGGGAGGAAAAAAGTTGCTGAAAAACTAAAGACATTATGCAAATAGTATAAAATGTAGGGGACAATCTTTGAGCCTACGCTTGAGGATCCACCCAAAGATGCAAGGGAGATCAAAAGACAAACACACAGACGGACAGAAACAAATACAAATAACCTCAATTTAATCAAAACAAAATCAGAAATGAAATGAGGCAGGGAACAGTAAACGATAAACAGTAAACAAGTTGAGTATTTTTTGCTCCCATAAGAAAACCTAACACAGAGTAACTTTTATTCAAGACTGGCACAGCCCCACTATTTTTTTCCCCACTATTAGATTGTTCGTCTATGTATTTGTCTGACTTTATTCAAGTTTAAAAGGCTGTGCCAGTCTTGAATAAAAGTTACTCTGCTTCCATAATCCACACCTCGTTTCTCGTCCTCCTCTTCTTCGTCTGCTTCTTTTGAAGCATCTCTCTCTCTCTTTTCTCTCCTCTCTCTCCCTCTCTCTCTCCCTCCCTCCCTCTCTCTCTCTCTCTCTCTCTCTCTCTCTCTCTCTCTCTCTCTGTAGGTGGTCGAATGGTTGCGGAAAGGGATCGAGGACCTGCCAGCAGAGAAAAGACCCCCCGCCCCCCCCCCCCCCCCCCCCCTCCTCCTTTTCTGAAATAATATTTTGAGCAATGTGCCAGTAACACTGAGGTCCCATGAGCATCAAGCACTTCGTGCAGGTAAAAGAACCAACGACATAGAGATTCAGTTTCAGTTTCATCAAGGAGGCGTCACTGCGTGCGGACTAGTCCATATACGCTACACCGCATCCGCTAAGTTTTGAGACCACACGACGCATGATTTGAAGCTGATGGATAAATGAAATAACAACAAAGATGAGACAATCGAAGAAGAGGGTCTCGTGGCTACGACTCAACGGATGTCTGACCTACGCATTAGCCCAGTTACGCGCTGGTCAGACCTTGAGTGCCTACGTACCACGTTTGTTTGTTTGTTTGTTTGTTTTAATGTGTGTGTAGTGAATGTACACGTGTGTATGATGTGTGGGCAT
>CM065729.1:71226386-71231386 GCA_033310375.1 Conus canariensis
AGCTGAAAGAATATTTTTGGGTCAGTACAATTGATTCTCCACATGGTTCTAAATATGTCTACAACACATTTCTTTGCTTTTGTAATCATGTCTTCAACAGACAATTTGCGGCTCAGGCGAGTAGTAAAGTTGAGGCCGAGGTATTTGTAAACGTTTACTACTTCAACATCTTGGGTTCCATAATTCCATTTTTCATGTTTTGATAAGTAGCCCCCATTTCTGAACACCATTATTTTTGTTTTACTGAGGTTCACTTTCAGTCCGAGTTCTGCCGATATTACAAATAAGTTGTTTAGCTGAGTTTGAAGACCACACGGGCTGGATGAAAACGAAGCAATATCATCAGCAAACATTAGCAAAAATAACTCAGTAGTGTCAGGTCTAAATTGGAAGCCATGTTTACCGTTATTGATTATATAAGCAGCTAATTCGTTAATAATAAAAGAAAATAGTGTTGGAGAAGCCAAACAGCCCTGCTTAAGTCCTTGAAGGCATTCAAAATAGTCGGTATAAACCAGATCATCTCTTACGCAAAATTTCACAGAGTTGTACATTGCTTGGAGTGCTGAAAGCATTTTACCACCGATTCCGATCTTTAGTAAAATATTCCACAGTACGTGTCTCTTGACCGTGTCGAACGCTTTCTGAAAGTCGACAAAGGCTACATAAATCTTTCTGTTCAGAGCGAGATATTTCTGAACTATGGCATTTAATGTGAAAATATGATCGATTGTTGAATAATCTTTGCGGAAACCAGCTTGTGTTTCAGATATAATATTGTATGTATTCGACCATTCTGACAACCTCTTATTCAATATATAAGTATACAGTTTGCTGAGGCAAGACAAAAGAGCAATACCACGATAATTATCGGGATTGTTAATGTCTCCTTTTTATGGAGTGGAAATATGATAGCTTTAGACCATTCACTGGGATACGTACCCTTGGAAAACAATGCATTAAAATACTTTGTCAAAAAAGGGACAATCGCATCCTGTGAGACTTTTAAAACTTCATTTATTAACCCATCAGGTCCGGCTGCTTTTCCTGATTTTGAATGTTTTATAGCTTCTTTTACCTCTAATTCTGATATATCAATATTTAGGCAATCAAACAAGTTGTCAGCTTCGTTACCCTCTGGCTCAAAAATATCGTGAACGTGTTGTTCAGCATTGTCATTTAAGAGATTAGAAAAGTGACGAAACCAGTCTTCTTTTGGTATGTTATTTTTTAGTCTGGTTTTACGTTTCCATTTCTTTATTTCTTTCCAGAATGCCTGCGAATTATGTCGATTGTTGACAAGTCTATCTACAGCTTCCTTTTTGAATTCTTTTTCCTTAGTTGTAAGAGTAGTTTTATACTTTTTCCTTTCCTGTACGTATGATGATCTGTGTTCTAGTTTCTTGTTTCTATTAAAGATTCTTAACGCTTTTCTTGCGTTCTTCTTTAACAGGCGACAATCTTTGTCGAACCAAGGCTTACTTTGTTTAGAAGTGGGGACAACACCTTTAGGGTTATTGGGACAAATCCGCTTAGTCATACACATTGCTGCATTTTTAATAGCACACGTAAAAGTGTCCAAAGCATCATCGACTGATCGTTCAATCTGAGCAGTGGCTTCTGCTATATGGTCAGAAAACGCAGGAGAAAAACAGGATTCATTGAGTCTATGTACTTCATCAGGGTTCCATATTATCTTATCAACAGAACAAAGGGAGCTGTCACATAAGTTATCTGCATCATTTTCTGTAAGCAAACGATTTACTGAAAGCACAAGGGGCATATGTACTGATTCCACTCTCTCTTCTACAACGAAATTTGTACATAAAGAAGCAAAGTCCAGAGAAGCAATAAAGTAATCATTTACACTTGCACCACTAGGAGAAACAAAAGTATATTGCTTTGATGCATCAGGGTAACAGAAGCCGTTTAAAATCAAAAGTTCATAGCAGGCACACAGATCTAGAAGATGTCTACCAAAGGCATTAAGAACCAAGTCTTCTGTCTGACGGTTATCAACAAATAATGCAGTGTTGTCATTCAACGTGTTTTCCAGCTCAGAATGGAATACATCAGAATTGGGTTGAAGGTTAGCTGTTCTGCTGTTAAAATCTCCGCACAGTAGAAAAAGGGCATCACCAAATTGTTCAAGAACATCTGCAAGGCACTGTTCTATTTCAAACAAGTGACATTTATGTTGCACATAATTATAGAACGGAGAATCGATGGGGGGGTACGTAGCAAGCTACAAGAAAAACGTCACTGACAGTTCCAAGGAGTGGTTTATCTAATTTTAGAACAAGAACGTGGTCGTATGAAACATCAACACGCGATACAAATTTTTCATATTCTTTACGTATCAAAGTGATAATACCACCACTGCTCCTACCTCGACGAGAGAGAGAGAGAGAGAGAGAGAGAGAGAGAGAGAGAGAGAGAGAGAACGGGGGGAAGGTGGGAGTGGGGGATGGAGAAGAGAGGGCGTGGATGCATGCATTCGTGTGCGTTTGTGTGTGCATGCTGTGAAGCACCTTAAGACCCACTTAACGATCATTCAAGTTAAACCGAAAAGCGCTCCCATTATCTGTAGCAGCAGCAACAGGAGTAGTGGCAGCAGTAATAGTAACAGCAGTACCAGCACTAATGGTTGTAGTGGTAGCATACAGAGAGAGACAGAGACAGAGAGAGAGAGAGAACGAACGAACGAAACGAACGAACGAATTTTATTTTCAGAGGGTAATGGAATAAGCATCACTGCTTTTTTACATCCAGCCCTCCGGGGCCAAAAGAAATTTAAGAAAGGAAAAGAAAAAAAACACACAAAAAAATTGATTAATGTAAAATAATGAAAAATCATTCTTAAATATGAAATACGAAAATACAAAAGGATACAAAATCTATGTACAGAGGGAACACCGACAGAAGGTGTGGGAGACGGTGGGGGTGGGAGTGGGATGGGGTGGGATGGGGGACAATTAAAAGAGAGAGAGAGAGAGAGAGAGAGAGAGAGAGAGAGAGAGAGAGAGAGAGAGATGGGGTTTGAAATTACAGAGGAGGGGTGCGGATTTGCAAAATGATATTCCAGATCTACAGACAGACAGACAGACAGATCTACAGACAGACAGACAGACAGACAGATCGACAGATTTGACAGACAGACAGACAGTCAGATCGACAGAATTGACAGACAAACCGACAGACCAACAGACAGGTAGACAGGCATACAGCTGACAGACCGACCGACCGACAGACAGACAGACAGACAGGCAGACAGAGAGATAGACAGGCAGACAGACAGGCAGACAAATAGAAACAGAGACAGAGTAACAGAGAGACCGACAGACATCAACGGCAATTTCTTTTAATCCCTTGACCGTCGTCTCTGACCCACAGTTGTGTGAGCCATGGCTTGATCGTGAAGACCGGAACCACATAGTCGAATCTGGACCATTTAATCGAGTTGCATCTCTGAGAGCGATGGTCAAATTTCCTGATCAACACCGCAGATTGTATCTCTCGGGCCTGGTTGACGCCGGTTTATGTTATGGAAGTAACTGTAGATTACAGTCATGTCATGCGGTCTCAGACTACAACCAAACACCATGGCAATGTCTTCCTCATCCTCATCCTCATCGATCAGCATTATTTAAAAAAAAAAGTCTTACATTTTGTCGCTCTTCATGCACTGCTCTCACGGTGACCTTCATTACGATTTGCTTTTGATGTCTTTGCCTTCACTGAGCTCGTGTGGAAGTTGCCAGTATTGGCAAATTCAAGAGGACTGTCGTTGGATGGACGTGGTGGCAAACTCTTGACAGCGATGTCCACTCACGCTGGGTCCGCGATGCATCGTTGTCGTCTGTACAGGGCTTAGTCAGTGGTGTCCTGCGTATACTGGATCAGCACAGGCAGCACTGAACACCACTGAAGTGACTCGGCAGCAGTAGTGCGGTGTCTCCTCCGGTGGGTTGCCTCAGATCGACTTGACACCAACAAAAATTTGGAAAGAGAGGGGGTTAGTTACCGCCAAGGACACAGACTGAGCACAGGACTAGACACAACGCATTGCGACCTCTTGGGTCTTCTGCAGATGAAAATGAATACCATTTAGGACAGTGACAAGACGAACATGTAGCCACCTAGCCTGGCGTCTCCTGTTCCTCTAGGGCAGTGACAAGAAGAACATGTAGCCACCTAGCTGTTTGTCTGTGTCCTTGGCGGTAAATAGCCCCCTCTCTTTCCAATTTTTTCTTCATTTTCCGCCCTCAGTCACTCTGTTTTGAAACTTGACACCAACAACTCTCCCAGTGGAAGTACCGGTGCCGGGGGGGGGGGGGAGGGGGGGCTGCCAGGGGGGTAGGAGGGGGGAGGGGGAGGGCGAGGGGGCGAGAGGGGGGGGGGGGAGGACAAGTCTGATTGTGGCTGTGGGCAGGAGGCCGCCAAAAACGGTGTGGGAGTGCCGGTGATGCACTGGTAGAGCAGAGAAAATGACACAGTGATGCACTGGTAGAGCAGAGAAAATGACACAGTGATGCACTGGTAGAGCAGAGAAAATGACACAGTGATGCACTGGTAGAGCACAGAAAATGACACAGTGATGCACTGGTAGAGCAGAGAAAATGACACAGTGATGCACTGGTAGAGCAGAGAAAATGACACAGTGATGCACTAGTAGAGCACAGAAAATGACACAGGCAGAAAGACAGACCTCTCCAGACAGACATCCAGAAACAGACAAAGAAAGACACAGAAAGAACGGTACTAGAGACGGTCGGCCTGACAATAAAAGAAAAAAAAAACGGTTCCTGGTATACCAGCAGCAACCGTCGTCCAACAACCATACAAGTCAGGCGGCATTGATGCGACGCAAAGTGTAACAATGCAGCAACCCCCCCCCCCCCCCCCCCCCCCAAAAAAAAAAAAAAAAAAAGGAAAAAAAAAAAAACAACTACAAAAAATGTGCTTCCATAAGCATATAGAATTGTTACATTTTTCATGCG
>CM065729.1:71243886-71248886 GCA_033310375.1 Conus canariensis
TTAACAGAATCAAATGCTTTCTCAAAATCTATAAAAGCGACATACAGCTTACGATTTAAAGAAAACTGTTTTTGCACCAAAGCCATCAAAGTAAATATATGATCAACAGTTGAATAATTGCGCTTAAAACCTGCCTGATATTCGCCAGTGATATTATTATCTTCAACCCATTCCTGTAATCGGCGATTGATAATAGTGCTGTATAATTTACTACTAGCGTCACTTAAAGAAATTCCTCTGTAGTTATTAGGATCATTCACGTTGCCTTTTTTGTACAGTGGTAGAACAATACTTT
Organism: Conus canariensis; assembly: GCA_033310375.1. Classification (NCBI taxonomy): domain Eukaryota; kingdom Metazoa; phylum Mollusca; class Gastropoda; order Neogastropoda; family Conidae; genus Conus; species Conus canariensis. The sequence continues at coordinate 71,244,182 of CM065729.1, forward strand.
GCGTCCAATGTTCAGGATAAATTCCCTTATCAAATAAAGAATTGAAGAAGGCTACAAAAAAGTTCATAATCAGGTCAGTTTTACAAGCATACCTCAGCAGCTCACCAATTATACCGTCTGGTCCAGGAGCTTTACATTTCTTGATTTTTCTTAGAGCAAACATTACTTCCTCTTTTGAAATCGGACGACTTAAATAATCCTCCTCTCCTTCATTATGATCCAGTTGTAACCCGCTGTTAGGATCTACGTCTTTCGTTAGAAGTGACTTCAAATGGTCGTACCAGGTTTCAATATTGATGCTGTTCACTGGTTGTTTTCTTTTTAATGAAATTCGATGTACATTCTTCCAAAATTCTTTCTGATTTTCCATAGATGCAATTAGTTCTGTCAGCAATGCGTTGTTAAATTGTTTCCTTTTAATCCTTTGCAAGTGTTTGTACTCGCGTCTTGCCCTACAATAGAAATCACGATCTTTGTCGTCATGCGTACTTTAAATTTTCTAAATAAATTTCGGACTTTCTTTTTATTGTCATGACATTCAGAATCAAACCAATCTTTTGATTTCGAATCATTAATTCTTATTTCTCTCTTCATACACTGTGCTGCATCTTTGATGCAGGTGTTGAAAACATTCAACGCCTCATTTACATTGACATCAATAACACTAACTGCATATCTGATTTTTTCTTGAATCTGTTGCGTGGAAATATTACTCATAAACACATCAGCACGGTCTTCATTCCATATAAACCTTTCCAGTGTAAAACTGTGTTCAGAAGGACTTGTCTCCGAGTTGACATTATCCCTGCTATAACTTAAATGAAATTCCACAGGCTTATGATCCGAATCGAATCTCTCAGACACTCGTAACTCACATGAATCACATAATAATGCAAACAAATCACACGACATAACAAAATAATCATTTACACTGCATCCATGGTCTGAAACGTACGTGTAGCAACCTTGACGGTCGCCATGACACACACCATTAAGAATACACAAATCCAGTGCAGTACACATATTCAACATCATTTTGCCGTAATTATTCAGTACAGAATCCTCAGATAATCGATTAGCGTTGATTGGATGACTTGCATGTTGAAAATCGAAAGTACTTGATACTGCTTGACAACAATGTGAAACATTACCCGTTCTACTGTTCAAATCCCCGCACAACAATACGTATGCATCTTTGTAAACTAGTAAACAACTGGACAAATAGTCTTCCAACAACGCAATTCCATTTTCAGAGTCAAAATATGTATAATACGGGGAGCCTTCTGGAGGCACATATGAGTATACATACAATACATCTTTGTCCACACCAAACAATGTTTTATTAATAATAAGTGCACCAAAAATATTAGATTTTATTTCAACTTGTTTGACATATGACGCATACATATTCTTAACTAGACACAAAATTCCACCAGATCGTCTCCCTTTAATCGTCAGTTTTACCGCAGGTAAACAAAACAATTTGTATGCAGAGAATACATCAGATTTAAATTCATCAGTAAATGTTTCTACTAAACAAATGAAATCGAAGGACCGAAGAAAGTTTACAAAGTCATTGTCTTGTAATTTTGATAGTAAGCCATTGACATTCCAATGCAGGAAAGATAACGAACTACTTTTGTCATGTTTATGGATAGTTACATCTTCCAAGCGTCTGTGTTCACAACAATCACTCACAGAAACACACACAGAAGTTGAAACACACAGGGAGTCTTCGTCATCCAGGTAAACACTCTCACTGCCATCAACACCAAAACCACGTGCACGTTGAGTGTCATTCTGGGCTGCACTGGACGGTGATACCGGTGTCGCTTTTGGAAATGTTCCCTCACATAAATCAATTTTATGCACAGAGTGAGAGAGAGAGTGAGAGAGAGAGAGAGACAGAGAGATTGCGTCTAGATGGATGTTTCTGTGGACAGGCTGACTCTCTCTCTCTCTCTCTCTCTCTCTCTCTCTCTCTCCTCTCTCTCATCTCTCACCCATCACAACAGATACACACACACACACACACACACACACACACACACCACACACACACACACACACACGCACACACACATCTTTCTCACACATACTCTCTCTCTATCATTTAACTTGATCATCTGTGCCCCACAAAACCTCTGGTTTTCATATGGCAATAAAATATGCTCTTGTTCTTGTTCTTGTACTCCCCCCCCCCTCTCTCTCTCTCTCTCTCTCTCTCTCTCTCTCTCTCTCTCTCTCTCACACATGCATGCATGCAGGTATGACCAAAACAAAACAAAAAATCATGACCACCCATTCCACCCCCTGAGCAACTACTATAAGGGCAGTGGTAATCGCAGACCACTGCCAAATTGGGACGTATCCTCGCTCCCCTCTCTGATCCAGATCCGCGTCAGAGCGAGGAGTCGGAGATCAGGGAATAGCAATTATTGTAATATAATCAAAACTAAAAATTAGAATTAAAGTGATTAGCGTAAGAAATGTAGAGTGTCTTCTCAGCCTTTACAAGAATTAATGAAGCCCATTTCTGCTGGTTAATTTTCGAAATTGGTGCGACGAGCATTCTAACATTTTGTCGGCTTGAAATGCAGACAAATTGTCTGAAAATGATGGAACGAACATTCGACACAGGATATTGCTATTCATTGGTGAACTGAAAGAGGGAGGTTCGGGAAAAGAAGACCTTGAAATTGAGGAAGAAGTGGACATAAAAAGTTTTACATTCTTTTGAAAATGAATATGTGAACGAAGCGAAACAAACACATATAAATAGATAAATAAACAAACATATCGATAATAAACAAACAAATAAATAAATGAATAGATAAATAAATAAATGAATAAAACAATAAATAAATAAATAAAGATCGAATGGGAAAATTACGTGAAATACTATTTCGTTGCGTGCAGGAGCCAGTAATAGTTTATGAAAACAAAACATTTTTGAACCCTTGGTGATGAGAACACCACAGAATTACGGACTGTGGTGTGTCTCTATTTGACGCCAAGAGAACAGACACAATCAGCCGTGTCTCCCTGATGAGTGCGATCCAGCGGACGAAAGGCCTAGGAGCAGGCGATACATAAAGATCTGCCTTTGAGAGGAATTGCGATGGTTCCCTTATGCAGCTAGTGAAAGGTTTTCCTATTTACAGTACATATTTTCCCATGTTATTCTTCTTGAACCTCCCCCCCCCCCCCCCCCCCCCCCCCTTTTGATTTTTTTTTCTCTTCAAGTCTTTGCCAAGTCATTATTATAATGATGGAAGAATTGTTAACCTGCACTTGTTTTCCCCCACTACTTAATTGTTCAACAAAACATTATCCGTTAGCGGACGAATAGATCGTTCTAATGCCTTACGTGTGACGTCATTTCCTGTCCTGTTGAAGTGGGGAAGACTGCAGCCCGGGAATCCTGTTCAGGGGCACGTAAAACAGTTCAAGCTTGGCGGTGTCTGGAGTTGCACTGATTTGAACTGTCAGCGAAACAGCAACGATGGGCTCTGAAATGCATGCAGCAGTTTGCTTGCTGGTGGTGTCTTTTGCCAATGGTCTCTGCAGTCACAGAACACGGACTGATACATCCATGGGTACGCATCCATGAAGGTTCTGTTGTGTCCCATCCAATGGCCATCACACAATGGCGTCTGCCAGGGACCACTTACACGCCCTTAGACGTCTCAATGGACTGCCCTGTGCGTGCATGCACTGTATGTGAACACAGCGCAGGCTTCCAAGGGTGGCGCAGGACTGCTCACGACTGGTCGGTGCGGCAGTTGAGGACAGTGAATCTCTAGGTCCCACCAGCAGCTTCGGGTGTATTTTTTAAAATTTATTTTACTTATTTTAATTTAGTGTTGTTGTCTGTCTTTTGGCCGATTCTGTGGGAAGGCCCAGGGACGGTGAAAACAAACTCACAGACCACATGAAAAGTCTTGTTGACAGCGGGAAAGACTGTAACCGATTTTCTCTTCAGAGGGCACGTAAGATCACGCCTCTTCAGAGGGCACGTAAGATCACGCCTCTTCAGAGGGCACGTAAGATCACGCCTCTTCAGTGATAGTTAGGGCACGTAAGATCACGCCTCTTCAGAGGGCACGTAAGATCACGCCTCTTCAGAGGGCACGTAAGATCACGCCTCTTCAGAGGGCACGTAAGATCACGCCTCTTCAGAGGGCACGTAAGATCACGCCTCTTCAGAGGGCACGTAAGATCACGCCTCTTCAGAGGGCACGTAAGATCACACGGCGACAGCTCGGCTGTGCCTGGAATTGTACTGTTGTCACCTGTCAGCGGGACAGCAGCCAATGGGGCTGCAGAGTATCGTGCAGCAGTTTGCTGTTGTCACCTGTCAGCGGGACAGCAGCCAATGGGGCTGCAGATATCGTGAGCAGCGTCAGTTTGCTATGGTTCAAGTTGCGCATGCCTGTTTTGCCGGTGGACTCTGCAGTCATGAAAGATGGGTTGGTACACACGTGGGGTTGCTTCCGTGGAGGGTCTGTTGTGTCATGTCCAGTAACCATTACACAATGCCAGGGAGCAGTCATGTCCCTTGATGTCTTCATAGAATGTCATGTGCGGGCCTGCATCTCATTTTGAAACAGCGCAAGTTTTCTAGGGTTGGGAGTGATTGCGCTCAGCTGGATGGTTCTGCAGTTGAGGACAGTACTTCTCTGGGTACCGTTGACACCTAGGG
>CM065729.1:71253886-71261386 GCA_033310375.1 Conus canariensis
ACAGCAGTAACAACAACAACGACACCTGCCACACTCTCACCCACCTGTGAAGGCTCCAACCAGTGCTCTGAGGACTAGTGAACAGCACCAGCCTACACTGCAAAAAGTTCACGGACTCACTGACTCACTCATTCACGGATTCACGGCTTCACTGCTGACGATCACACCCGTTAGCTGGCTTCATGTGGAACAGAACTGACAACCCCGGCATCTTCATCGTGATGATGATGGCTGCATAATTATTCACTGATGCAGGACTGCTGTTGTCATAGACAGAGGGAGGAGGGACGGTGCCACGCAGACTGGGTTCACCACAGACGACCACCAATCATTGTAGTCCGGTTGGACGTTGGGCATGACGAGAACGAAGGACGAAGGATTGAGCCTCACTACAGAATGAAACCCGTACATTTATTGATCACCGATAACGGTTGATTTGGACTCGATCTCTCTTGACCTTCCTGTCTCTGTCTGTCTCTGTCTCACTCTCTCACTGTCTCTCTCTGTCTCTCTCTCTCCTTCTTTCTCTCTCTCCACCTCCCTCTCTCTCTCTCTCTCTCTCTCTCTCTCTCTCTCTCCTCTCCTCTCTCTCTCTCTCTCTCTCTCCTCTCCGTGGTATGATTCGTTTTCGCTCTAAAATATTCTAGTGTCATACTGAAGGCAGTGACCATGTCTCTTTCTTTTGTTTTGTTCGTTTCTTTGCTTGCTTTCAGTGGATGAATATTGGCAGACGAATCAAAAGTTCATTACGTTTATTGTTCCTGATTCACAATTATTGATCTGATCTAATTTGTTTGAGACAGTGTACCTACATCATGACAGAAAAGGCTACGAATCTGGTGTCATTAAATAGTATTGTTATCATTAAAGGTCGTCATTCTCTCTCTCTCCTCTCTCTCTCTCTCTCTCTCTCTCTCTCTCTCTCTCTCTCTCTCTCTCTCTCTCTCTCTGTCTCTCGTGCCCGGTGTATGTATGTCGGGGAGGGGGAAATAACGAGAGAGAGAGAGGAAGGGGGAGGGAGAGAGAGAGAGAGAGGGAGAGAGAGAGAAGAAAGAGAGAGAGAAAGAGAGGGAGACAGAGAAAGAGGGGCAGAGAGAGAGAGAGAGAGAGAGAGAGAGAGAGAGAGAGAGAAAGGGAAGGAAGAAAGAGAAAAGAGAGAGAGAGAGAGACAGAGAGAGAGAGAGAGAGAGAGAGAGAGAGAGAGAGAGAGAGAGAGAGAGGGGGGGAATAACGGACTTATTGGAGTACATTTTTCAGAATCGAAGCAAGAACCACCTATTCGAAGATGAAAAACGAAACAAAACAAAACAACAACAACAAAAAATGTCGATTCTTAAACGCTGTGTGCCTTAATACCATGCTTTGGCAGTGACCTCAGTCTCCAGTTTCTTACCACCTCCATTCCAATGACAAACTCCAGTCAACATCATCAGTGTCGGCAGTTTCTGGGGCACTGGGCAGACGTGGTGCCGCCCTCCGAAGGTCAAGGGGACACGCTCATTTCATGCTGGCTTGGCGACCCAGCAATGATTGTCGTTAACTGGTGGGTGGCTCACCAGGCAGTATCCTGCCTACGGTTCAGAACAGAACAGGCACCACTGAACATAAACCGAAGTCACTGAGCTGCAGGGCAGCGTCTCCGCCGGAAGGTGGTCTTATGACAACTTGTTAGTGATTGTCCGCTGAGGATTGCGCGAGCGCGAGCGCGTGTGTGTATGTGTGTTGTGTGTGTGTGTGTGTGTGTGTGTGTGTGTGTGTGTGTGTGTGTGTGCTTGTGTGTAAGCGTCTCTCTCTCTCTCTCTCTCTCTCTCTCTCTCTCTCTGTCTCTGTTTCTCTCTTTCTCTCTCTGTCTGTCTCTTTGTCTCCCGCTCCGTGTGTGTGTGTGTGTGTGTGTGTGTGTGTGTGTGTGTGCGTGTGTGTGTGCGTGCGTGCGTGCGTGCGTGAGTGTGTGTGTGTGTGTGTATTTGTGTGTGTGTGTGTGTGTGTGTGTGTGTGTGCGTGTGTGTGTGCGTGCGTGCGTGCGTGAGTGTGTGTGTGTGTGTGGTATGTGTGTGTGTGTGTGTGTGTGTGTGTGTGTGTGCGTGCGTGCGTGCGTGCGCCGGAAGCGCCGGAATGAGGACAATGGAGTGACATCAGTAGGGCTGTGCAGACGATCAGACAGCGGGGGAGAGGGGGGATGGGGGGTGGGGGTGGGGGTGGGGGGCAGAAAAAAAAAAGAAAAAGAAGAAAGAAAAAGAGAAAAAGACAAGAAAGAAAGAAATTAAAAAAAAAAGAAGGGCTGATAATCCTCTCTTTTTCTTTGCTCATTCTTTTGCTCATTCTCGTTAGCTTTGGTTTTGGAGCGTGTGTCTGTCTTTTGCATCTTATTCCATTTTTCAACGTTCAGACATACAGACTGCGTCGAGCATCTGTTGCACAGAACTAGTCTCTTGCCTCGCATGACTAAATTCTGTTCTTTCCCATTTCTGTCTAAAATCACTGACCCCTCGCTTTAGGTAATAGATAATATGACGTGCGGTTCAAAGAGTGCAGAGTTGTCTTCGTAGATGTATTGAATGATAATTATTATTAGTGATTAGCATAGACATTAGAAACGATGAACTGTGAAAATCGGCTGATCTTTTACTTCGTTTGTACTACTACTACTACTACTACTACTACTACTACTACTACTACTACTACTACCACCACCACCACCACCACTACCACTACTACTGCTATTGATGGTGATGATGATGATGACGATGAGAAGAAGAAGAAGAAGAAGAAGAAAAGAAGAAGAAAAAGAAGAAGAAGAATTTTCGTGACAGGAAAACACTTTCTTCTAGCTTTTCTTTCCTTTTTCCTTTATTTTCCTAACCTTGAAACATTGTTAAGAAGAAGAAGAAGAAGAAGAAGAAGAAGAAGAAGAATTTCCTTCACGGGAAAAACAACTATCTTTTAGGGTTTGTTTTCCGTAAAACCTTGAAAAAAAAATTCCCTTAGTGCAATGAAACTTATCCGCACTTTCTTAACGCTGCAAAAGCTGCGGACTCATGAATAAAACTGGACACTCGTTAACAGAATTCTTTTCATGTAACTTTCAAACCCTTTATCTCTTCTTAAGAACGCTGAAACTTCTTCACAATACTTTTCTCCATTTCTTTTTTTCTAAAGTCACAAGTTCGACGAAGAAACGTCTGCACGCATCTGAACTGCAGTTGGTAGCTGCTTTGCTGACCTTGAAATACTTACTTGTTTGGAAAGCATGTTCGGTTTTATCCATGTTATTTTACTTCTTGATATGTGCAGGCTGAAAAAAAAAAATTAACCAGCGAAGAAAGATGTACACCGACCATACATTTTCCCGTCTACATTCTGACTTTGATAACTCATACGAACAAGCGTAGTTCGCGTTGTATGCTATCAGTATCCTCTCCCTCCTCCCCCTCCCCCTCCCTGCACCCCCCCCCCTCCCAGCTACTAAAACCATACCAGCGCGAATCAGAAGGTGCGTGGTCCCCCCTCCTCCTCCCTCACCCGCCCGCCCATCCTCTCCTCCTGATACTCCCCCCTTCCCCCTAACCCTTTGAAAAATCCCGAAACCATCCTCCTAACCCTTTGAAAAATCCCCGAAACCATCTCCTAACCCTTTGAAAAATCCCCGAAACCATCCCCCTAACCCTTTGAAAAATCCCCGAAACCATCCCCCTAACCCTTTGAAAAATCCCCGAAACCATCCCCCTTACCCTTTGAAAAATCCCGAAACCATCCCCATACCCTTTGAAAAATCCCGAAACCATCCCCCTAACCCTTTAAAAAATCCCGAAACCATCCCCCATACCCTTTAAAAAAATCCTGAAACCACAAGAAAACAACAACAACAAAAAAAAAAAGCGAGGGAAATTGAATGGTGATAAAATCCGATTCGACCCTCATCTCTCCTCCCACCTCCGTTCTCCACCTGTGTTCATGTGCCCCCATCCCCCCGCCCCCCGCTCCCCCCTCACACACACACACACACCTATACCCGCGCCTTTCTTGCTCTCCTCCGTCCCCCCCCCCCCCCCCCCCCCCCCCGCAACACCTTTTTGGCGAACTATCTCAGTAAAGGAGAGGAAGTTTTGCTACCATCACTCCCTCCATCCACTAATCCTCGTGTCTTGCCTCCCCCACCCCCCACCCCCATAACCCCAAACACTGATTGATACGTCTTTGGTTATCGTGGATCTGCAAAGCTACAGAAACCAAAGGCCCCGCCCTAATTTTTGATGAGGTTATTTACCCTTGAAAACCTTGATTAACAATCGTTTTTTTTTTTCTTTGTGTACTTTTTAGTGACGCAGTCAAACAAAGTTTTCTAACCATAGTCTTGGACGCTCTGTGAAACCAGTTTACAATTTCACAAACTTTTCCATTCGAGTCTTTTTCTTTTTGTAGTCTTGACTTAGTCAATTTTTTTTCTTGTAGCAATTACTACACACACACACACACACACACACACACACACACACACACACTTGAGTTCTGAACTTGTAAAAGAAGTATAACCATCATCGCATAACACTTTAACTTTTTTTTCTTTAATAAATTTCACAACCACCTCAATCAAACATAACTAATTTCGCATCACACACTAAATCATTTTTTTTTCTTCCAACCTTGACGAATTTCCAAGAAATATGTCAGTACCACCGCAAAAAAAAACAACAACAAAAAAACACCCTAATAATAATAATAATAATAATAATAATCCATTTCGGTTGTCTCCCTTAGAGTATATAACTCCTCGCCAGAGTTTGTCAACCAAACACTAATAACAATAATCCATCTTGAACACGTCACTTCTTAGTCGTCGTCCGGACACAGCAACAAAACCGTCACCGTTGTCTACCAGCCACCACAGCACAGACAGACTGACAGACAGGCAGCAGCAACAGCAACGGCAGTAGTAGTAGCAGCATCAGCATCAGCATCAGCAGCAGCATCCCATAGCGGAAGGGGTGGAAGGCAAGTGCCCGCTAGGACGCACGCAACACACACGCACGACAACGGTACACGCACTGCTATGCTTTGTCAGCACAGGCAAGCAGGCGGAGGCGGCCAATTTCACACAACGTGCAACGACTGTACTCCTGTGTGAGTCGAGTGCTAAGCGAGGTAGCAAACGGCGCAGGTAGTGTAGCCTAGCCCTCCGAGCTGCGAAAGGTGGGCGGAAGGGGAGGGGAGGGGTAGAGTGGGCGGGGGTGGGGGTGGGGGATGGGGGGTGGGGGGTGGAGAGCTGTCTTGCGGCTCTCTCTCTCTCTCTCTCTCTCTCTTCATCTCTCTTAGGTATGTCTTAAGCCCCGGAGAAGGGGTTGGAGGTGTTCGTCCGTTCATCTGATTTTGTTGTCCGTCCTGCCGGGAGGTCTGGGAAGGGGAGAGAGAGAGAGAGAGAGAGAGAGAGAGAGAGAGAGAGAGAGAGAGAGAGAGAGAGAGAGAGAGATTCATATCTACAGCAACCTTTGACAAAATCAAGAGAGAGAGAGAGAGAGAGAGAGAGAGATAGAGAAAGAGATACGGATACGGATAGATACGGATAGTTTATTCAATAATAGGCCATTGCCCCTATTGAAGGGGGTGCAACAAAAAATCGTTCCATAAGAAATGTAATACAATATAACTGATCAAAATTGATACACTAAGAAACACACACAGAACGTATCTTAAACGCTTTATATAGATAAATGGACAGATTTTTAGTTGTTCTTTCGTTATTTGATGCTAGAAGTAATCCAAGACGGAAAAGATTCGGATATTTATAGTACTTAAGATGTATATACCTTACTCTTAAATCCTTTAGAACGGGACAGCACAAAACAAAATGCACCTCATCTTCTGTCGCTTGTTTGCACAATGGACAAATTAAATCAACAGGTGTATGTTGTTTGTAACGAAACTTATGGACCGCGATTTCTGAAACACCAAGTCTAAATTTTGTCGTAATGATTTTCAGGTGCCAGTCTAAGTTCAATTTCAAATGCGTCTTATCAGCAGCTATTGTGCAAAAAGTATTATAGAAACTAAATCTTTCACTGTTCTTAATATGAAAGTCCCATTCTTGCCATCTACAAAGAACCAACCTTTCCTTAAAAGCAGTAAGGAACTGATTTATTCCCTCAGCACCTTGGTTTAGCCATACATACCCAAAACCCAATGAATACAATTTACAACGAATATCGGATACCCAGTTGTTTTTGTCACGAGAATCCAAATCGAACAACGTACAATATGCTTTTCGTGGTAATCTTGTCTCATCCATTCTTGTCAACTTTAGCCAGTACCGTACACACCTGACTGCAGAATTTATGTAAATGGGATACCTATTGGTTTCTCCATATATCAAATCATTTGGTGTTTGCATTTGAACACCTAGGAACTTTTTAAGAGCAAACAGGTGTACCTTTTCACAGTGTCGAGCTGCACTACTTAATCCCCACAATTCAGCCCCATATTGAACAATTGGTTGTACTTGTGTGTCAAATAGTTTAAGATATACAACAAGGGAACTACAGTTTAATTTAAATAATTTTTGCAATATACTTAACATCGCATGTTTCGCTCTGCTAGCAAGATTTTGACACGACACAGTAAAACTCAATCTTGTTGAAAAATGAATACCTAAATACTTATAAACATTAACAACGGGTATAGGTATTCCATTGTAAGACCAATGTTCTCTCGCTGCTAGGTATCCTCCTTTCCTAAAAATGACTATATTGCTTTTATTCATATTCAGCTTTAGATGGAGTCCTGATGCTGCTCTATATAGGCTGTTTAATTGTGTCTGTAACCCAACTATTGTTTCAGACAAGACAGCCACATCATCTGCCAAAAGTAATATAAATAATTCAAGATAATCACACGTAAATGTAGCACCATGTTTCCCATTTCTGATTACTTCCAACGCTAATTCATTTATAAATAAAGTGAACAACACTGGACTAGTAACATCGCCTTGTTTTACCCCTCGGGTGCAATTTATAAAGTCAGTCAGTTTTGAGCCGGAACGAATTCTAGTTCTGACTGTAACATACATGCTGTGGATACATCGGAAAAGTTTTCCTTTGATACCAGTTTTCAAAAGAATAGGCCATAATAAGTTTCTTTCAATGGAGTCAAAAGCTTTTTCAAAATCAATAAAAGCAACATAGAGTTTGCGGTTAAGACAAAACTGCTTTTGTATTAGAGCTAATAATGTGTACATATGATCAGTAGTAGAGTAACCTCTTTTAAATCCCGCTTGTTGTTCCCCAGTAATATTATGCAACTCAATCCATTCCTGAATCCTGTTGTTTATAATAGAACTATAGAGTTTACTGCTTGTATCTGATAGCGATATTCCTCTGTAATTATTAGGATCATCTTTATCACCTTTTTTGAATAAAGGTAGTACAATACTTTCCGTCCATTTATCTGGGAAGATTCCCTTGTCAAACAAAGTATTAAAAAGTTTAACAAAGAAGTCAATAACGCGATTCC
>CM065729.1:71276386-71278886 GCA_033310375.1 Conus canariensis
GTATACAACATTTTAAACTTAGGTTCTTTAGATAATGAGATGCTCATAATCAGACTTAATGAAATCTGCATTCAAGTAAACAACATTCTTTCTTATGTTCTGTAGATGAAGAGATGTGCATGATCAAACTTGATAAAGTCCGTATTTCTAATATTGTTTTTTGAGAAGACACCATAACATTCCATTCCGCGTATATTACGCATCGTGTCTCAAAAGTTCCTCTGCGATTCTCGAACATCATTCTCCTTCAGAATAAGAGCTGAAAACACGATACGTGCAAGGCGTCCAGCTGGTTTAGTGTGTGCTTTATAGCTGTGCTTCAGTCTGCAGAATTATGATCAGCACCTAACAGGCCGCGCTCATTTAACAACGCTGGGGTCGGGACAGATCATTATACGCTGGACATACTACTTATTCTGTCGGTTGATTCAACGCAGACTTACTGTCCTACTTAAAACGTCACCAGTTTCGGGATGCCTTTCTTGTGACATCATCGATTTGTGTGTGGCCGGTTTTCTTCCCCCCCCCCCCCCCCCCCCCCTTTTTTTTTTTTTTTCTTTCTTTGTTTCACTGAGATTTCAGTCGGAATATTTCGTGTGGATTTTAATCGTTTGATAGAAGTCTTGATGGAAAAATAAAGAAACCATTGTTGTACAAATGTTGTTGTTTTTTCTTTCTAGACCCATCATTTGATTTCACTGTAGATGAGTAATTTTTTTTAAAAATAAAAATCAGATGAAATCAGCTTTATCGTTTTAGAAGAGAAACTACAACTTGGCCGTACACATATCCAGCACAAACACATAATCAAATTAACACAAGTAGAAAAGTGTGCATTGAATTCATCTGATTTATATCAAAAGCAAACAAAGTCAGAGTGGCGTACACATTGTGTTTTAAACTACATCGAGATCACCACACACATGCGCGAGTGTTCCCCTCCCCCTCCCCCACCTTTTACCAGATTATTTCAGTCAGAATAGCATAATGTCGTTGTTTGTTGTGATATATGTGTCTAAAACTTAAGTTTACCTTTTATTTGCTTATATCACACACACACACACACACACACACACACACACACACACACACACACACACACACACACACACACACACACACAGAGAGCTGTTTGGAAATTGTCCCACATGTAACAGGGTCATCATATTGTTCACACTAGCCTAAATCTGCCATATGAACAGAAATCTCGTAGTAAAGCTGATAAAGCATTTCATGTTAAGTCTAGCATCCTATATCCCTTATATTTTCTCAGCTGTCTTCGAACAACTTACGCATTAGTGAAAACAGGACGTTAATCACCTATTTAGGTCACGCTGACAATCTGGGCGGTGACTGTTTCTGCCTTTGCTGAATGCGAAAAACCTTTTTTCTAACAAGCCGTTTTCGAAGCTCGTTGTTTACAGGTTCATACATGTCTTCTACGCTTTCTTGATTGCGTTTAAAAAAAAAAGCCATCAATTCATTGAGGTGTATGATTAGTCTGTGCACGTGACGCTGATACTTTGCACGCAGACTGTCAACGTCTTTCGCAAAAGATTTCGATTACCATTAGTTGTTTTTAAGCTCACAGATTGCCTTGTCGTTTTTAAACTTCATATTTTTCTGCCACAATTCCAGAACACAGGCCAGAGAGAGGAGAGAGAGAGAGAGAGAGAGAGAGAGAGAGAGAGAGAGAGAGAGAGAGAGAGAGAGAGCGGGGGGAGGGTGGGAGAGGGAGGGTTGTTGGGAAGAGAGAGAGAGAGAGAGAGAGAGAGAGAGAGAGAGAGAGAGAGAGAGAGACAGGCAGTGTGTGTGTGTGTGTGTGTGTGTGTGTGTGTGTGTGTGTGTGTGTGTGTGAGAGAGAGAGAGAGAGAGAGAGAGAGAGAGAGAGAGACAGACAGACAGACAGACAGACAGACAGAGAGAACGCTTATGAACACAATGTCGTTATTTTTCAGACACATTACACTAAGATGAGTCGCATTTGGACACAGGGTGTCTAAAGTATAAAACAGTCAGTTAGAAAATGAAAACATGCAACATTACAAATGAAACAGAATAACAAAACAAATGAGATGACACATCAGCACAGGCACATAAAAACTGTGACGATTTTTTTCCCTTTTTCTTACATGTTTCTCCGAAACATATATAAAACACATCTGAAATGCTAACATTAGTTTTCTACACATAACCTTCCTTTAGTGTTTCCCCTATCATCAAAGTACAGTACTTGGTCAAACTGCTGCAAAATATTTCTTTTATTCATTTGTATTTGTAAATTCTACTGTTTGGCGAGAACGATACCTAGAACACTTGATTTTAACGTGGTGACAACCCTGATGTGGGCCTTTGCGGTCGGCTGGGCTATAAGCAGCATTATCTTATCTTATCTTACCTAGAACACTAACTAGTTATGCTCATAACGGTGTCAGTTTCTTGCTGATATGCAAGGGATTGTTTAGTTGTCAAAAAGGCGCAACAATCATGACTAATCAAT
>CM065729.1:71288886-71291386 GCA_033310375.1 Conus canariensis
TATTCATTTGAGTGACGAAAAAAGCACGTCATTATTTTCTTTTTCTTCTACATGGCTTCGAGCCTCATCATTAACATTTAGGTAATCCGTTCCAATTCATGTTTCTTTGCATTAGATACTTCTTTTTCGGCTCTACAAAGGTTAATGTACACCCCCTTGACATAAAGGCTATGTAGACCATTGTCAATAAAAACTATCTGAAGCGTCTGAAGCGTCTCTCTCTCTGTTTTTAACACATATATGCCCACGTGCGCGTATGTCCGTGAATGTTTGCATGCTTACGTACGTGTGCACACTTGTGCATATATGTCTGCATCCAGCCTATATCTTCATGTCTCGGTCACATAGACATACAGACACACAGACACACACACAGACACAGACACACACACACACACACACACACACACACACACACACAGACACACACACACACAACACACACAGACACAGACACACACACACACACACACACACACACACACACACACACACACACACACACACACATTAACATCGCTCAGATAGTTTTCTTTGTAGATTCAAAATCAGTCCTACTTGCCCTTGACTCCTCTAATATATCGACACGACCCGACCTTGTGTTTGAAATTAAATATCTTTTATACTGTCTGGTGTCTAAAGGCATTATTATAGAATTTTGCTGGAATCCTTCGCATACTGGTATACTTGGAAATGAATTGGCTGATAGGGCTGCAAAAAAAGGTGCTAAAAAAGCAGGGTCATTTTCTGAGTTGAAAATAAAACCGTCAGTAGTAGAATGTTATCGTACCCTTGAATCGACTGCACGGAAGAGAGCTCAAACAAATGTTGATACGTCTACCGAGATTTCATCTAACCAATGGGAAGCTTTTCCAATAGACCTTGTATTAAGAAAAATGACTGATCTTCCAGTTTATTATTCCAGACAAATATCTTCTCTTATAATTCGATTAAAGCTAAATGCTTTGAAAACAATGTTTAGTAAGAATACTAACTGTATTTGTGGTAAAGAGATAACACTGAACCACATTTTGTTCGATTGTCACAAGTTGACTACTTTCTTACCAACATCATTACGATCCAATACTTTTTCTGAACGATCTACTTTTGAATCATTCTCTGCTGATCGAAATCGCTGAATACTTAATACATAGTCCGATTGGGGTTTTTATTTAGATAGTTTTGAGCTAATTTCATTTCAGATTGTGAAGGATTTTTGTTTTCTTGCTATATGTTAGTCCCCCCCCCCCCCCCCCCCCACTAATTGTTGTATTTAAGATTATTGATCTGTTTATTGTTCGGTTTAGACACATATACAGATACATACACGTACACACTCACATACAAAGGCCTACATTCATGCTTACACAACACATAGGCTTACTCATTTAATCATTCAGTCAGTCAGTCACTCTCTTCTTTCATTCACGTCTAATATCACTCAAAGTGAACAGACGTTAAACAGAAGTACGAACGAACGAACACACACACACACACACACACACACACACACACACACACACACACACACACACACACACCGCGCTCGGAGTTTCGTACGTTTTCCTGTTTCAGTGTTATCATTGTTTACAAATTATAATGGGGAAAAAAGTAACAAAAGCGAACGAATCTTCCATCATCACCATCATCATCATCAGCAGCAGCAGCAGCGGTATCGCATCAGCAGCATCAGCAGCATCATCAGTATGATCACCATCACGAAGGAAGGAACAATACGGAAATGCAGATCCAGACAATGTAACAAAGAAAATGGAAGAAAGCAAGTAGACAACAAAAAAGGAAAAGAAATACAGAAAGGACGGAAAGAGAAAATACCTGAAAAAACAAGAAGAAAGTAAAAGTTAAGAAAATGCACGGGTTTGAAAAATAACCTTGTTTTCTTTTGTATTCGTGACCTTGGCATGTATGTACGCAGTTGTCTTCATTGTGGCTTCACTGATGTCACAAATCAATGCCACTCACAAGCACACCTGTCAGTGTTTTCTGCACTTCAGACACAACGTCTTGTCTCAGCAGAAAGAAACGACAGCAGCGTCATCTTCTGAATGGCTTCCACCGACAAAACAAGATGGTTTGAGGAAAACAAAAGGTCGTTTTTCAGGTTTTTTATGATGTACCGTGCTGTGTCTATTGTGTTATTATCTCCCTTCATTTCCGGAAGCAAAATAACCGATGTGTTTTTGTTCATGTTTATGTGTGGTGTGGTGCGTGTAAGGAAGGCGCTCGCGTGTTTATGCTCGTACGTGGGTGTACGTGTAGTGTTTGTCACATCAGATGATTGGCATAGAAGAGACGACAATGGAAGCGGTTTAAACTCCCACACAGTCTGCTTTATTGAATTAAAAACAGAATATACGAAAAAAGAAGGAAAAAGAAAGAAAACTTAAATGATCGGTGCGCATGCACTACAAAGCATCCACGTCATTTCCTGTTCCTGCAAGAAGTGCATCAATAATGGGCTAACAGTCGACACAGGAAA
>CM065729.1:71296386-71306386 GCA_033310375.1 Conus canariensis
GATTTGGTCAACATTCGTCATATAATGATGCGAGCGGAAGGGGTATTTCTCATTTGATGTTCATTGAACTTATTTTGAACGCGTATCTTTAATAAAACAATATTACACTCGCCATGTACGCATGCCTTTGTGGGAGACATAGTGATATCCTTTTGTTTTAACTTAAGAAAATATTTACGATTGATGAAAGAAAAACGACCACTGCCCAGTTACAACTACAATACAAAACGAAATCGAATAACTTAAAATACGATTATCATAAACTGATGTAGCACACCAGTATTGTCTAGATATGAATTATGGTCTTGCTCCTGCGTATTTATGGCATTGTATAGCATCATGAAACTCGTGTACACACACACACACACACACACACACACACACACACACACACACACACGCACACACACACACACACACACACATACAGAGAGAGAGAGAGAGAGAGGAGAGAGAGAGAGAGAGAGAGAGAGAGAGAGAGAGAGAGAGAATGTGAGTATGTGTGTAGGGGAGGAAAGTTAACACTAGTATGTTCGGAGCATTTACAAGGTTAGCACCACTCAGTTTGGGAAAAGAAATAATGATCTTAAGACCTATGCAGCCATCCCCTTCATGAAGATGTCACCCAATGGTTACGGCTATAAACCCACCATTAACATTGTCTACAATACATTCAATACTACAAAACTCACATTTCCTTAGAAATTTCGATCAATTACTTTTATTGGAACAGATCGTTTAATTCAACTTCTAGACAAGGAAAGGTGCTGATATGAATATTGTGTATTCTTCAGTGTAGAAATCAGACCACATTTAAACATATTGTACCACATGTAACCAAGTTTAAACTATAACAGCTTAATCATTATCATAAATCAAGTATGTGAAATAAAATAGCAAATAGTCTTTTTTGCTCCAGCAATAACAGATCTCTGAAAAAAAAAAACAACTTTAGGGATGCGTGTCAAAGTTCACATTATTGCCAAAAGAAGGCATGTTTGAACGAAAACGTGAAAATCAACGCATCAAACCCAGTGAAGAATCGTATATCTCATGTCAAAGATTACGCCATACGTGCCATGCATGCGTTGATTCGCAGCTGACACATACGTGAAATAAATAGATGACCTGTCAGTCTTTGAGACAAAAAAAAAAACCCTAGAAAGGAATAGAGACTAAAGTGTCTGACAGAACAAGATCTGTGGGAAGAGCGTGCAGGTGTTCGTTTCACAATAGGCAAGAGAGAGAGAGAGAGAAGGAGAGCAGAGCTAATGAAGGCCAGGCCACTTCAGACTGCTGCGGTCAACAGTAGAGAGAGATGAGGGCCAGAGAAGAGAATGACTATGGGCACTGGCGGAAATGACGGGCGAGTGGGAGGAAAGCTGTTGACAGAAGAAGTGGAGATGGGAGGAAGAAGAGGTGAAGGTGAAGGGGAGGTCAGGATTGGGGACGCCATGTGTGGTTGAAGAACTCTGAAGACATAACTGGCCTTCAACGTGTTCCTTGCAACGTCAGTTCTGCTAGCCATTATCGCTACTTACGCGCTCTGAGGCTGTTGTCAAGTACATCATCAGGGACAGTTCCGGTGATGAGACTGGTCTAAGTAGTGATGTGAACATGGCAGTGAGGCATCTCTCTCTCTCTCTCTCTCTCTCTCTCTCTCTCTCTCTCTCTCTCTCTCTCTCTCTCTTTGTATTTCTTTCTCCCCCCTCTCTCTCTTTCTCTCTCTCTCTCTCTCTCTCTCTCTCTCTCCTCTCTCTCTCTCTCTTAACACATGACATGTATCATCAACAGCTTGGTGGTGATTGTCAAAGAGGTGAAGATGTTGCTGTTGTTGTAGCTGTTGTTAAAAATGACATCTACGAACCTTTGTTCTCACTCATCCACCCAGCATCCTCAGCCCTGCTGTTGCATGTATTCATAACATGTGAGTCACATTGGCAAATATTTTGTCCAGTGAGTTCACACACAATCATAAACATTACAGCATTTTTTTTTGAAAAGCCAAAGACTGTCATGAAAGCAACAACGTTGTTGTTGTTGTTGTTCTTGTTGTCGTTGTTCTTGGTCTTGTTCTTCTTGTTCTTGTTCTTCTTCTTGTTCTTCTTCTTCTTCTTCTTCTTCTTCTTCTCTTTTTCCTTTCTTTTTAGTTCACTTCTTTTCTTTTCCTTTTTTAACACCGACTACGAGGGAAAGAGAGAGAAAGAGGGAGACACGGAGAGACAGAGAAATAGAGAGAGACAGAGAGAGAAATAGAGAGAGACAGAGAGAGAAAGACAGAGAGAGACAGAGACAGACAGACAAACAGACAGACAGACAGACAGACAGAAAGACAGGAGGGCAGTCCCCGCACACCATCAGCTTGCTGCACACAGCAAACCAGAGTTCAAGCAATACTTCTACCTTGTTAACTGACGGGCGGCGTCCGCGGGATCGTTGCCTGATGGCACCTGCCGAAAGAAAGCGGTGGTCATTTTGGGTCAGCTGCTGGTCAACCACGATGGATCGCTGGGGACTGACGTGTTGAACTGCTGCCGGCGGCTGTGCTAAACGACAGGCCCCAAAGGAGTTGGGTGCGAACTGATGCCGGTTAAACGACCCTGAACGTGGGGACCAAGTCTGTCTGTCTTAATGGGTAGGGAGACGTGACAAGATGCTCGTAAGGTTGGCTTCATTCACTTTGGGATAGCTGCCAGAGAGAGAGAGAGAGAGAGAGAAGAGAGAGGAGAGAGAGAGAGAGAGAGAGAGAGAGAGAGAGAGAGAGAGAGAGAGAGAGAGGATATTTTACCGAAATAGTTCTCGGGGAAAACAAAACTACTCAATTTCAGTAGTTTTTTTCAGTAGAGAGAGGGAGGGAGAGAGGGGGGAAGGAGAGAGGAGAGAGAGAGAGAGAGAGAGAGAGAGAGAGAGAGAGAGAGAGAGAGAGAGCAGGAGAGAGGAAGAGAGAGAGAGAGCGAGAGAGAGAGAGAGAGAGAAGAGAGAGAGAGAGAGAGAGAGAGAGACAGACAGACATAGACAGACAGACAGACAGACAATTTCTACCTGTCACAATGCATTTGACCACGTACAGAGGCAGTGTGCAGTTTACGCTGAGTTTCCTGTCTCCATTTATTTATCATATGCTGAAATTACAGAAAAGAGCGGTATGAGTTGAGAAAAAGAAAACCCTTTCTGATCTCTACCTTTCACAGGCAGATACTCTATAACAACACAGAACACGAGAACAACGAGGAAAAGAAATCCCTTTCTGATCCTACCTTTCACAGGCAGTATTCTATAACAGCACAGAACACGGAACAACGAGGAAAGAAATCCTTTCTGATCCCTACCTTTCACAGCAGATATTCTATAACAACACAGAACACGAGAACAACGAGGAAAAGAAATCCCTTTCTGATCCCTACCTTTCACAGGCAGATATTCTATAACAACACAGAACACGAGAACAACGAGGAAAAGAAATCCCTTTCTGATCTCTACCTTTCACAGGCAGATATTCTATAACAACACAGAACACGAGAACAACGAGGAAAAGAAATCCCTTTCTGATCCCTACATTTCACAGGCAGATATTCTATAACAACACAGAACACGAGAACAACAAGGAAACGATCAGAACTGGAGTGGGATGAGAGAATGAGAGGTGAGAGGAGGAGGGAGATAACACCGAATTTTGTGCCCCAATACGCACTGATGCCAGACGACTCTTATCCGAAAGCATTTTTCCATTGAAATGGCATCGTCAACATTACAATAAAACCACAGGGTATTGAGATTAGAGATAAAAATGTCAACTATGAAATCGGTCGCTCAAGAGGATCGAACCATGAAACCATCAACACTCAGCTGCGAAACATCTTACTGCTCCATCATCTTAGGTGAGCGGTCAGCGAGGCGACCATGGTGCTGGAGGTTCACTCACATGGCCTTCTTGTTACACTACCGAATTGTATTGATCCGGACATGTCAACCGCTAGTTCTCTGACCTTCTGGGCGGGACAGTACCAGTTGGCACCGGCAGACGATCAATAGCAAATTTGTTGCCCGCCTTCCACTGGTGTCGGTTTTGGCGAAGTGAGAGTTAGACATGCTAAAAGAACTTGCAGGACAGCCAAGGGGAGCGACAGCAGCAGAAGCAACAGCAGAAAGGAGAAGGAGGGGGAGGAGGTGGTGGAGGAGGAGGAGGAGGAGGGGGAGGAGGAGGAGGTGGAGGAGGAGATGCAGGAGCAGCAGCAGAAGAAGGAGTAGTAGCAAGAGCAGCAGCAGCAGCAGCAGCAGCAGCAGAAGAAGAACATGAAGAACAAGTAGAATCGGAAGATAAAGAACAAGAAACAAAAGAAGAAAAGAAGAAATAGCAGTAGCAGTAGTAGTAGTAGTAGTAGTAGTAGTAGTAGTAGTAGTAGAAGAAGACGAAGAAGAAGAAGAAGAAGAAGAAGAAGAAGAAGACGATGATAATGTTGATGGTAATGATGACGCTACTGCTCCTGCTGCTGCCGCAGATGATGATGATGATGATGATGATGATGATGATGATGATGATGATAATGATGATGATGATGATGATGATGATGATGATAATGATGATGATGATTGATGATGATGATGATGGTGATGATGATAATGATGACGGTGAAGATGAATGGACAAAAAAGAAAGGAAGAAGAAGAAGAAGAAGAAGAAGAAGAAGAAGAAGAACAACAACAACAACAACAACAACAACAACAACAGCAACAACAACAACAAGAGGAGGAGAAGAAGACTGATCCACCTTAGCAAAAATATTGATACATTCGGACACAGTTTTCCGTTCAGTACCCCACACCTCACCGCTACATTTCTGACAAAGTAGTGTGATGTCACTCCATAGACTACACCCTTTCCACCATTTTAAAAGGACTTGCATCTGGAGGTGGACTGGCAGGGCAATCCAGAAAGCAGCAACGTGGAACCCCACAGAAATCTGCTTACTGTGTAACTAGGCGCCGACAATACGACAGCAGATACTTTGCTGGTATGAAGTGAAACTGTGGTAAAGTTTCCCATCCATGCCTTCGTGTTCTGTCATTACCATACATGCGGAGACTGATGGAGTGTATATGATGATAATGATGATGATGCTACTACTACTCCTACTACTACTACTACTACTCCTACTACTACTGTATCATTTATACAGCGTCTTGTTCTGAATGTCATTTGTCCTGCCAAGAAAAGACTCAGCAGATCGAAACGCGTTGTTTTGAAATTAGATTGTTCCTTCGTTTGGGGGCTCCGTAATTTAGTTGTGTGTGTGTGTGTGTGTGTGTGTGTGTGTGTGTGTGTGTGTGTGTGTGTGTGTGTGTGTGTTTGTGTGTGTGCGCGTGCGTGTGCGTGTGCGTGCGTGCGTGTGTGCGTGCGTGCGTTTAAGGTCGTAACATCCAAGAAAAGATGTACTGTGACATCCGCAACAATTATACATGCAACGTACATGCAGACGCAAGCATCATTTGCCAACACTGCAAATGTATACGTGTCCCCTCCGTGTGCAAGCCGCTTGCTCCCCCCCCCCCCCAACACCCGCCCACGCTTCCCCACCACCCACCCATCCCCACTCCTTGCCTCCCTTACCTCCTAGCTCTAATTCTTTTACTTATTCTGCTTCCCATAGCTTTCAGTCTGTCAGCAAAACGCTATCTGCAGGAACTTGAATTTTAGGAGAAAACCATTTTCAACGAGCGAATCAAGCGGGCCAGAATTGGCTGATAAGAACGCTGGGCGAGGGATTACATTTCCTTGGCACTGTAGCTTTCCTCTAAACAGGTTTCCAGACGAACAGTTCCTGAAGCAACACTAGCTCAGGAAAGACATAGCATGTTTTCAACCAATCGTTACTGGGTTTGGAACAGCTGCAAACGAGTTTCTATATGTTATAAAACATGATTGATTCATCTAACAAAATGAAAAGCAACATAAAAGAGAAGGGTGCCGAAAGGACATCTTGCAACTGCACTAAAAAAGAACAGTGCCCCCTGAGCAATAAATGTCTTCACAGCAACATTGTATACCAAGCTACGGTAACATCAGAAAATGAAGAAGAAACATATGTAGGGATTACTGAAAACACTTTCAAAACCAGATACGCAAACCATAAACAGTCATTCAAAAATGAAAAATACAAAAATCAAACAGAGCTGAGCAAATACATCTGGAGACTCAAAGATAAAAAAATAGACTACAACATATCATGGAAAATCATAAAAAGAGCAGCACCATACAACAATATTTCAAAAAGATGCAATCTATGCTCCACAGAAAAATGGTTAATATTATGCAAACCACACTTAGCAACTCTGAACACAAAAGTAGAAATTGTAAACAATTGCAGGCACAAGTGGAAATCTTTGCTAGCACATTCCACCTGAACAGGCCCCAATAAGAACCACAGGCCGCACGTGCAGCAAATGAGATCCGCCTGCACACACAGAGTTGAAATCAAGTCCCGCACGCCATAAAAGACCGTTGGCGTGCTCCAAAAGACATCCTGAAGATAGCAAAGCTAGAAACAAGCTTGTAGATTTTACCACTTCATTTTAAAAATATTTTTTAACAGATATATATATATATATATATATATATATATATATATATATATATATATATATATATATATTATAATGACTGAAGAATTGTAAGCCTGCACTTGTTTTCCCCCACTACTTAATTGTTCAGCAATATGTTGTTTGGTCAATCAGTGGGAGATTGCATCTCTTAGGAGATCCAAGTAAAGGTTGTTCTGCACAACAATTCTTTGCCACTGACAATGCTTGGGTTATTGAACAGTAGAACTGACCACTCAGACTGTTCCATATCTTTTGATCTGCCTTGCAATCTTGAATGGATCCTCAATGTTTTTAGTTTTTCAGCAACTTTTTTCCTCTCCACACTTTCATTTTGTTCCATTTACTACCCTTCGCCGGCTGCTTTCGGGGTGCTGTTGGATTCTTTTTTTGAACCCTTGGTGGTGCGAACACCAAAGAATTATGGACTGTGGTGTATCTCTGACGCCAAGAGCACTGACACAATCAGCCGTGTCTCTCTGATGAGTCCGATCCAGCGGACGAAAAGCCTAGGAGCAGGCAATACAAATACATCTGCCTTCGAGAGGGATTACGATGGTTCGCTCAGGCAGCTAGTGAAGTGATTTTCATATTTATAATATATTCCCCCATTTTCTTCATCTTCAACTTTTTATTTTTCTAAAAGCTCAAAACTTTGCCAAGTCATTACTATAATGACTGAAGAATTGTAAACCTGCACTTGTTTCCCCCCACTACTTAATTGTTCAGATACATATACACTACTCAAAACAATTGAAGTACCACTTAGGAAAACTGCTGTCATTCGAAAGAAAACAAAGCTGAACATAATTTAATGATTGAATATTTTATTTTTATTATTCCTCAATCCATTCAAATTTATTCAAACACCGTGACGAAAAATTATCTTTGTTTTACACTTGATTAAAGAGGCATACCCCCCAAATGAAAAGTAACAAGAGTCTATGGTAGATGTCATGATGTTAATAACGGGTATGACCACCGTTCGCGTTCAAACAAGCGTCACATCGACGTCTCATGGAGTGCACCAGGCGGCGGAGAGTGTCCTGGGGGATCGCCTGCCACTCCTGCTCCAGCAACTGAAACAGCTGGTCCACGGTGTCTGCTGGAGGGTTGTGGGCCCGCACTCGCCTCCCCAGCACGTCCCACAGATGCTCTATGGGGTTCAAATCTGGTGACCTGGCAGGCCAGTCCATTCTTGTCACCTGCTGCCCTTGTAGGAACTGATTCACGATGGCGGCGCGGTGGCACGGCGCGTTGTCGTCCTGGAACTGGGCGCCCTGGCCAACTGCCCTCAGGGCGGGCATCACAAGGGGGTGGATGATGGTGTCGCGGTAGGTGGCACCGGTCAAGCGGCCTTCAACACGGTGTAGGGGGGTCCTGTGACGTAGGCTGAACCCACCCCACACCATCACGGACCCACCTCCATAGCGGTCATGCTCCCTGACGGCAGCGTCAACGTAGCGTTCTCCAGGACGTCGCCAGACGCGAACCCGCCCGTCGTTGAACCTGAGGGTGAACCTTGACTCGTCTGTGAAGAGTACTGTTGCCCATTCAGCTCTTGTCCACCTTCTATGACATGCTGCCCAGGCCCGACGATGAGCTCGATGCGCTGGGGTCAGTATTGATCTCACTGCTGGGGACCTTGACCTCAAGTTGGCGTCGTGGAGCCGGTTCCGAACTGTCTGGGTACTGACGTTGACGTTGCTGGCTTGTCGTAGCTGGTCTCGGAGTACTGTGGCACTGGCTGAACGGTCTCTCAGACAAGCGATAACAATGAACCGATCCTGCTGTCTGGAGGTGCTTCTCGTCCGTCCACGTCCCTGCTGTTCTTCAACACTTCCAGTGTTAAGCCAACGGTCTCTGAGCCTCAGAATGACTGGGTGACTCACTCCAAGCCGTCGACCAATCTCCTTCAAGCCAATACCTTCTTGGTACCATGCTATCGCTCTTCCTCTGTCGGTGTTGCTTAGTCGTTGTCTCGCAGGCATGGTTAAATCTTCCTAAATTTCGCGACTTTTTATACCCGTCAAATGTGCTAACTGATTGCAATTCTGCTCAGAAAAGACCTTGCTTTCACGTGCATCACATTTTTTTTTTCTTGCTGTGTCTGTGTCAAAATCTGGGAGCGACACAAGTTCGATAATTTCTCGGGATTTTTTGGCCTCAGATGCGACGCGGTAGATAACTGCTGACCGACTTTATCATAACAAAAATGCACGAGGAGTAGTATTTGAGAACCGGGTAAGCTTATCCAGCAGAGTTTATTCAATTATCAATATTAATTGGTTTATCAGAGCTTTTTAAAAATTGCATACAAAAATTAGGGGTGGTATTTCAATTGTTTTTAGTAGTATATATTCAATTATAAACAAAGCTTGCTCTTATGTCTTAGATCGAAGAAATGGGGGAGATATGCATTTATATCTGCAGTGGTAGATAATTCTGCCTAACTAACAGTATGTGCTTGAGTGGGTGAATAATAAATGCTTCTCAAAATAAGCCTTCAGCAAGCTTATAGTCTTCAAGGGGGAGACAATCTCCAATGGGGAAGAAACTCACTAACATTATTATTATTATTATTATGAACATTTATGACGCCTAATCAATTGAATGCCCTAGGCGTTTACAATATCACAACAGACATCAAATCACACAATATATAACAATCATACATGAGAAAAAGGCATCAAAATCCAAAGCAAGGACACAAACTCACAAGCATGCATACACGCAAACACACACTCACACAGACACGAACGCACACAAAGCAGACACTCGCATCACACATTGCAAACGTCGGGTCACAGGGAAGACGAAGTTACCTAGGAAACAGATGAGTTTTGAGAAGGCGCTTGAATGTGGGCAGTGAGGGTGAGTATCTGAGAGAGCGAGGCAATTGATTCCAGGTAGTTGGAGCTTGATAGGCAAAGGAACGTTGACCAAAGGTTTTAGTGCGAACAGTGGGGATACTGTAGATACGAGTGTCACATGAGGAACGTAAAGCTCGAGATGGGGTGTAAAGATGTAACAGGTGGGTGAGATACTCAGGACAGGAAGACTCGATAGATTTGAAGCAGAGAGAGGCAATCTTGTAGGATATTCTTAGCTGAACAGGGAGCCAGTGGAGAGAGCGGAGCAATGGGGTAACATGGTTATATTTAGAAGTGCGGAAGATGAGACGGGCAGCATGATTCTGAACTCTTTGAAGTTTGTTGATGAGATGAGAGGGAGAGCCAGACAAAAGAGCGTTACAGTAATCCAGGCGGGATAGAACAAATGCGCAGACAAGAGCTTTTGTTGTGTTTTCTGAGAGAAGATGGCGAATAGAAGCAATTCGACGGAGTTCAAGAAAGCAAGTGCGACAGACATTGCTGACATGCTGTTGGAAGGACAGGGTTTGA
>CM065729.1:71313886-71316386 GCA_033310375.1 Conus canariensis
TGGTTTGAATATTTTTTTCAAAGATTCTGATTTATGCTGATAGTGTTTTTTTTTTCCTTTTTTTTTTTTTTTGTCGTGGTGGTATTGGTAGTAGTGATGATAATAATAAGAAGAAGAATGATGATGATGATGATGATGATGATGATGATGATGATGATGATGATGAGATGAAGAAGAAGAAGAAGAAGAAGAAGAAGAAGAAGAAGACGAAGACGAAGACGAAGAAGAAGAAGAAGAAGAAAATGATGATGATGATGATGATGATGATGATGATGATGATGATGATGATGATGACAGTAGTAGTAGTAGTAGTAGTAGTAGTAGTAGTAGTAGCAGCAGCAGCAGTAGTAGTAGTAGTTTAAACATAAACTGTTTCTTTTCTCTTCCTTCTTCATCCGTTTCCTTTCCTTCCTTCGCTTCTTCCTCTCTGTCTTCCTTCCCTCCTTCCTTCCTCCTTCAAAGATGACGAACAAGTACATAACCATCGGTGGTTTTTTTTTTTTTTTTTTCAAACAGGTGTAATTTCTGCATTCCAAGATGGCTTCAACAGACGGGTGGGGTCGGTGATTATTCTGCTCTCAGCGCCTGTCGCTCTCATCCGTCGGCATACAAACAGGTGTCGATGCTCTCACGTTGCCATTTTTTGTTCTGAGACAACACCTTTTTTAAAGATCAGAAAAAAGACCTACCAACCTATTTTTCTGTTGTCTATTCCCTTCTCCTTCTCTTTCGTCTGCCTCCTCCTCCTCCTCCTCCTCTTCTTCTTCTCCAGCTCCTTCTGCTCCTCCTCTTCCTCCTCCTTCTATTTCTTCTTCTCCTCTCTCCCCACTTGTCCCACTCCTCCTCTTTCTCCTCCTCTTCTTTCTCTTCATCCTCATCTCCTCCTCCTTCATCTTTTTCTCTCCTCCTCCTCCTCCTCCTCCTTCTTCATCATCTTCTCCTTCTCCTCCTCCGCCTCCTCTTCCTCCCCTTCCCTTCCCTCATCCTCCATCTCCTCCTCTTCCCGTGTATTTTGTTCTCCTGCTCCTCCTCCTCCTCCTCCATATCTTCTGCACCTCTTCGTCCTCCTCCACTTCCTCCTTCTCCTACTTATTCCTCTAACATCTCTTCTTTTTGGACCGTTTTCTGGTTTTGTGTGGTTACAGTGATGTGCCCGAACTGGCTGTAAAAGAAAGTCAATGGAACGCTTTAACTTCGTCATGCGTTCTAGAACTGGGCAGACGCTGAGTCTGTAAAATTCAGTGTGGTTTGAATTTGGAACTGGTTCTTCAACAAATTGTCTTTCTTCTTGCTTTATGCAAACCCGTGGTGTGGACTGGTGGTATGGACAGACAGGTGACGCAGTTATGAAACACACTTCAGTCCCTTTGTCGTCGAGAAAATGGTTACGCACACTTTTGATTTGTGAAGAATAGAGAAGAACTGAAACAGGCAGCATCAACCTGTTCACTGAAAGTCTGATGTCCCATGATTTGTCTCTTGTGAAAGAAACGAGTTGTTGCCCCTGATTTCAGTCAGCTGTCGACTCCTGCTGTAGGTTTCTTCAGAAGCTCTGGTATTGCACGTGACCGTCCCTCTGTTCCCATCCACCGTCTGGATGGTTAAACACACACACACACACCTCACTCAACCAGGGGCTGAAAATAGAAAGTGGGAGGATCGGTAGGGTGGGGGTGGGTGTAGAGGAAATCTCAGCCCCTCTAGAGATTCCATCCTGTTGCGTCTTGTGCCAAGACCTGTGCCAGAAACTGCAGAATGTCATGATTTTTTATTTCTGAATAAATTCCAGAATTTTTTTCTTCACATTTAAACACAAATCAGTGTACCGAATTAATCATGAAAGATTTCTTTCTTTCCAAGTGTCGGCAATGTCAAATACTCTCATACTCTCTCTCTCTCTCTATATATATATATATAATAAATTCTAAGGACCATACCAGCAATTTTCAGAGCATCTTGGTGTTGCAATGACTGCAAGAAATATTGAATTATAAACAAAGCTTGATCTTATGTCTTAGATTGAAAAATTAGAAGAAGATAAGCATTCATATTTGCAGTGGTAGATTATTCTGCCGACCTAACAGTATGTGCTTGAATGGGTAATAATACATACTTCTCAGAATGAGTTTTCAGCAAATGTATAGTCTCGAAGGGGGGGGGGGGGGGGGGGGGGACCATCCCCAAAAGGGAGATAATTCACTAATAAATCATTACTCCTGGACAGATACCGGTATTTCGAAACCTGATTGCTTCTCTTCAGTGACCTCTGAAAGTTCTAACTTGACTCCTCTGCCTTTTAGGTTTGTTTTAAGCAGATTACTATCCCAGAAAAAGAAAGCTGGTATGCAAATACCATAGTATGTTTGTTGCGTTTTCAAAAACAAAAACACCCAAAGGTCTCACCTAAGAAGCAAAAGAAAATTATGAAACAACACAATAAGCTACATTTTCTAGTGAAAAGTAGAAAATATAAAAAGATAACATCTAAAGACACAAGTGC
>CM065729.1:71321386-71333886 GCA_033310375.1 Conus canariensis
CTCTTACACCTACGTCGAACGCCCTTCACGAGAGTTGCCGTTTTAGAGCCATGTGTTGTTCACATTACTCCAGTAGAGAGCAACAGCCTAAATACTTTGGACAACCCCCATTGAGTTTAGCCAGTGCCTCCCCACACTGGCTGTATATCAGGCTGTCACACAAGGCCGACAAAGCTCGTCCCGTGGCACTGCTCATGGCCACAATATGAAGCAAAGAAAGAAAGTGGAAGAAAACGAATGACGAAAAGAGAGGAGCGACGAACAAATTGATAGTTAAAAAAAGGAGAAAGAATTAGTAAACGACTGAATGGAAGAAAGAGGATAAAAAGGCAAAACACAGTGAATAAAAGAAAGAAAGAAACACAGACAGACAGACAGACAGAAAGAAAGGAGGAAAGAAAGAAAAAGAATGAGTGAAAGAATGACCGAAAGAAAGGGAACTGGAAAGACAGAACAAATGACAAAAAGAATGTAGGAACGAAGCAAAGATAGAGGGTAGGGAAATAACAAAGAGGAAAACAAATTCGAAGAGAGAGAGAGAGAGAGAGAGAGAGAGAGAGAGAGAGAGAGAGAGAGAGAGAGAGAGAGAGAGAGAGACAGAAGACAGACAGAGACAGAAGACAGACAGACAGACAGACAGACAGACAGAGAGGGAGAAAGAGGGGAATCCTAACGTAGGTGGACGCGATCAATGTGTTCTTCCTCTGAAGAGAAAACAGTCAGCAACAGCATTTCAGTTCCAGAATCCTCTCCCCCACTCCTTTCCCTACACTCTCCTCTCTGGAAAAGGAAACAAATGCAATGGCAGAGATAGAAGACAAGGAGGTGTTGTGGGGGGGGGGGTGAGGGGGTCAGCAAGTGTGTGAGAGGAAGGCAGGGGAAAGGAGAGTGGAACGGGGGAGGGGGGGGGGGGGGAAGGTGGAAGCTTACCAGGCGTGTCTGAAACCCCTAACAAGTAACATGGTTGTCAGAACATGGACCTCCAATGATCCGTAACTGGCCACACCACCACCTGCAGGTGAGAACGAGGGGTATGTGTGTGGAGAGGGTGTGTGTGGGGTGGGTTGGTGTGTGGGGTGAGGGAGAACTGTTGGGATGGGGTAATGGTGTGCGGATGAAACAAAAAGCAGCTGCTAGCACCAGAAG
This sequence comes from Conus canariensis, assembly GCA_033310375.1. Taxonomy (NCBI): domain Eukaryota; kingdom Metazoa; phylum Mollusca; class Gastropoda; order Neogastropoda; family Conidae; genus Conus; species Conus canariensis. The sequence goes on from CM065729.1 coordinate 71,322,533, forward strand.
ACAAGGCTGTAAACGACAATGCTTCCATGCAATTTAGGATCAATTGCGCATGTTTTTGTTCCCTGACCTATCGTCTGTTAGACACATCTGAGATTCGACCATACGATAATGCATCAAGAACTGCTGATGGGATGGTGGTACGTGTGAGTGGGTGTGTGGGTGTGTGTGTGTGGGGGGGGGGGGAGACGGGGGAGGGAGATGTGTTGAGGGATAAGGATGGATATTCTAATCAAACGGCATACATGGTAATTTGAAGCACATGCACATAAGATGATAGTATGGCTCATTATACACACACATCCTTTGAAACTGTTCCGCACACGTGCCGACCTTTCCTATCCCCAGGCCCTATGCCCGCATGTGTTCGCTCGCTCACACACACACACACACACACACACACACCACCACCACCACCACGCACGCACGCACGCACGCACGCACGCACGCACGCACGCACCACGCACGCACGCACAGCACCACACACACACACACACACACACACACACACACAACACACACATCGTGTTTACCGCCCATCTTGTTGCAATCAGCATACCAGAAAAAAGGGGAAAAATTAAGAGAGAGAGAGAGAGAGAGAGAGAGAGAGAGAGAGAGAGAGAGAGAGAGAGAGAGAGAGAGAGAGAGAGAGAATGAACAGATATTAGAGAAAGACATGAAGAAAGAAAGAAAGGAGCGAAGTAACAAAGGCTAGAACAGAAACGTGTGGACAGAAACAGCTGTAGTTATTGTGGATTACAGCCTAAACATTTTCATCGGCCTTTTGCCCTCTTCTACCTCACTGAAACCCCCCCCCCTCTCTCTCTCTCTCATCTCCACCACACACACACACACACACACACCACACACACACACGGTAGATGCATGAGTAACTATGAAATATTAAAGTCAAGTAAACAAATAAACGCATGAAACCAAATTAAAGTAGTAGAAGGGTTTCAGTCCCCCACAGACAATGAACAAATCGGGACAGTGACCTGTCAAAGCTTTCCTACCTCTAGGCCACGGCATAAAGGAAGGCGAATCCCCTACCGCTCCTTCTACCGCTTTGAACGTCCCTGAACTGAATCAGGTACCCATTTACCGCTTGGTGGACGAAAAGGAGTTTGAAGCCCCCCCCCCTCCCCCTCCCCAAATCTAACCCTACCGACAGCTCCGAAGGCAAAAACTCTAACGATTTGACAACACATCTCTCTTAAGAAGGCACAGTTTCAATATAAACAATAATAGATTCATAACTGATAATACTAACAGATTAAAAAAAAAAACCCTGCCACTAGCAATAACACTCATAAGATCTAGGATTTTATATTAAGAAAAGATTAAAAAAAAAAACAACTTCTGTCAACTTAAGTTTTACATTCTGTTGCATGCTAACCCTCAACCCACGGCTTCACACATGCACACACAACACCCTCTTCCTTCATCCCAGTCTTCCTTTCCCCTTAGCAGCAGTAATCCAAGTCATTTGACATTTGGCAGCGGCCTTGGAAGGTGTGGAGAGGAGGAAAGGAACACCAACGACGGTGGCAGGATCTGTTGGCCAAGCCAAACAAACGTAGCAGCAGGGCACATGCTCCCTCAATACAAACCACACAGATGGGGGTCCCCCACAAATAGTGCAGGCAGCTAAAAATTGCCTGGCGTGATCTGAGTGAAGCACCAAATCTTGTCAGCCAAACAACATCCCGCGTCCTCTCTGCTCCAAGAATATGTAAGGGCGTTGACAGGAAGAGAGCGGGAATTAGGATGCTGCCAGCTTCTTGCTGTCGGCGTTTGTGTGACTTGAAAGTTTATAAAGCTTAGTATATCCCCCGCCCCACACTTTTCTTCCCATAACCACCCCCCTCTTCTGTGTGACCTGAACCTTTTTAAAACTCAATATATTCCACACCCTACCTCTTTCTTCCCATAACCACCCTGCCACTCCCTTTCTACCTTCCCCCCTCCCCCCCCTCTCTCTCTCTCTCTCTCTCTCTCTCTCTCATACAACAGTGTAAATGTGTAAGAATGTCAAGGAATTATACATCTTATTTCATAGCTGTCTTCTCAAGAGATATTTCTCCTAGATATGATGCACACACCAAGTCTGTTGCGTCAGATTTTGGTTGAATCAAACAGAACAAACGTAGTTTAGTCCTACGTTTTTACTACATGTTGCTTTTAGCCCAGTTGGACTTGATTTATATCGGTATATAATCTAAAAGACGTGTCCATATGACTCTGCTTATTTAAACAAGTCAAACTGATTTAAGGAAAAGACGTTGCCTCCATCATAAATCATTTATTGTCTTCAATTTTTACACCCCCCCCCCCCCCCCCAAGATCTGTCCAAAACCCTAAGAAGTTATTACTCAAAGTTCAGATCTTGTGAGTACTTTTCCAGGTTCTGAATTCAGCATGATGCACCTATAGTCTGAATACTTTTTACGACTTCCTTCTTCAATATTCCAGAACAGCACTCATGTCTCAGGGGGAACAACCTCTCTGGCGGCTAAAAATGCGGTGGAAATAAAAGAATGCTATTGTTTACTAAAACTTATCATTCTTTTTTATACGCTGCCACCATGTGGGAGAGATGCACTGGTTTCTATGGCTATGGAGATGTCCACAATATTTAATACACAGCTTTGTGTGTTAAGAAAAAAGCAACACAGAGAAAAAGAAAAACAATACGAATAATGAATGAATGAGAACCAGAGAGAGGGAGAGAGAGAGAGAGAGAGAGAGAGAGAGAGAGAGGAGAGAGAGAGAGAGAGAAGAGACAGAGACAGAGACAGAGACAGAGAGAGACAGAGAGAGAGAGAGAGAGAGAGAGAGGAGAGAGAGAGAGAGAGAGAGAGAGAGAGGACCTGGTGTTCATATATTGCATTAACATAAGTATGTCCAAAATGTGGCCACCTTTTTACCTGTATTCCTTCAAAATCTTGGTAGCAGTAATGCCTATGTTCTTCCAAAAGCTTGGTCACTTCTGTACTGATGTTCCATGAAGTGCTGGTCATACACATGCCTATGTGGCTTCCAAGTCTTGGTCATCTCTGTACATATATTCAAAGCGGAGGCTTTGTGTGGCCTGTTCCCTAGCGGTGTGTGCTCCTGGCTGGTAATAGGAGTGGCCGCTTCGTGCTGTTTCTACCAGCTCCAAGAAACCCCCAAGTGCCGGTGGCACCAGTTTTCCCAGCAGTTGTAGTAATGGAATGGTGGTAGTCTGGAATGGGAAAGGAATGGAGGAAAGTGGAGGTGGCGGGAGCGGGCTTGGACTGATGGTGAGGGCAGAGGTAAAGAATGGTGAGGGCAGAGGTAAAGAATGGTGAGGGCAGAGATAAAGAATGGTGAGGGCAGAGGTAAAGAATGGTGAGGGCAGAGGTAAAGAATGGTGAGGGCAGAGGTAAAGAATGGTGAGGGCAGAGGTAAAGAATGGTGAGGGCAGAGGTAAAGAATGGTGAGGGCAGAGGTAAAGAATGGTGAGGGCAGAGGTAAAGAATGGTGAGGGCAGAGGTAAAGAATGGACAGGACCAGGAACCAGCTAGAAAGTATGTGTGGAGGGGGATGGAGAACGGATAGTTTGGGGAGGCGAGACAGACACCTGTTTGTAGTTATCAAAAACAGAAACAAGGGATTTATTGTACCATGTGGTGCACTGAGCCAACACTCTAGTATCTGGAACTATTGGCAATGACAAACGCTATCATAAATCTGAAATCGTTATGGAGCAACAATGGAAGCAAAAGCCACTCAACAACATCCTGCTTTTGCACAATTCCCATGAGAGAGAGAGAGAGAGAGAGAGAGAGAGAGAGAGAGAGAGAGAGAGAGAGAGAGGGAGGGAGGGAGGAGAGAGAGAGAGAGAGAGCAGACAGACAGACAGACAGACAGAGACAGAGAGAGAGAGAGAGAGAGAGAGAGAGAGAGAGAGAGAATCCCAGCATAGGCAGATGTAATTAACCTGCTCCTCTTCTTCTGAAGACATTTCAGTTCCAGAACTCCCCCCACCCCCCCACCCCCAACCCAACCCCACTCTCCTCTCTCCCATCTGGAAAAGAAAACAGAGACAATGGCAGAAATATAACACAGGGAGCCGGAGGTGGGAGAAGGTCGGGGGATGAGGAAGGAGGGGGGAGGAGGGTGGAAGGGGGGGGGGGGGAAGTTGGAGCTTTACCAAGCGAGTCTGGAACCATGAACAAGTAATACGGTCGCCAGAACATGGACCTCCAATGATCCGTGACTCTCCACAACACCACCTGCAGGTGAGAATGAGGGGGGAGGGTGTGTGTGTGGAGAGGTGTGTGGGGGAAGGTGGGGGAGAGCTCTGGGGATGGGGAGATGAAACAAAAAGCAGCTGCCGGCACCAGGATACAAGGCTGTAAAAGACAATGGTTCCTCACCACCTAGGACCAATTGTGCATGCTTTTGTTCCCCTGTGTTTCGTCCGCTGGACACATCTGAGACTCGATCATATCATAATGTATTACTGTCTGGGGATGGAATGGGTGGTGCGTGTGATTGTGTGTGCGTATGTGGGGGGGGGGGGGGTGGAGGCAGAGATGTGGATGGGGAATGAGGATGGATATTCGTATCAGATTGCGTACATGGTAATTTGAAGAACATGCACGTCAGGTGATAGCATGGTTCATTATACACACATCCTTTCAAAGTGTTCCGTACATGCGTCAACCTTTCTTATCTCCACGCCCTGTGCCAGCTCTCTCTCTCTCTCTCTCTCTCTCTCTCTCTCTCTCTCCTCTCTCTCATACACACGCACGCACGCACGCACGCACGCACGCACCCCACACACACACACACACACACACACACACACACGCACGCACACACATACACACACAAACCTTGACCACCACACCACTCACACACACATGAACACACACACGCGCGCGCGCACATGGCGTTTACTGTCCATCTTGTTGCAATCAGCATACAAAAAAATGGAAAGAAGGAATACATGGAAAACTGAGGAAGGAAAAAAAGATTGAAATTAAAAAATGGGGGAAGGGAAAAAGTAAGCAGAGAGAGGAGAGAGAGGAGAGAGAGAGAGAGAGAGAGAGAGAGAGAGAGAGAGAGAAGAGAGAGAGAGAGAGAGAGAGGGGAGAGAGACAGGGAGAAAGAAAAACGAAAGAAACGTCAACTGGGATAAACGCAATATGTAGTAAAAACATGAAATTGAAATAAATACACAGTTATTTGACACAAGCAAAATCTGATGGCATAGATTTGCTTGTGCATCAGATTTAGGAAAAATATTGTCTTCTCATTATATAGGTCATTGAGAACACAGCAACAAAATAAGATATATAATTCAACTCCCTAAGAGTTCGTCCATGTTTACACTGCCATATGAGAGAGAGAGAGAGAGAGAGAGAGAGGAGAGAGAGAGAGAGAGAGAGAGAGAGGAGAGAGAGAGAGAGAGAGAGAGGAGAGAGAATCGAAGTAAATACAGGCTAGAACAAAAACATGTAGAGAAAAAACATCTGTAGTCATTGTGGTCTCCTACCCAAACATGTTCATCATCCTCATCCCCTCGTGTATCCTACTGAACCCACCCTCTCTCTCTCCCTCTCTCTCTCTCTCTCTTACTTTTTCCTTACCCACTTTTAATCTCTCTCTCTCTCTCACTCTCTCTCTCTCTTTCCTCTGCTTACTTTTCCCTTACCCCCCATTTTTTAATCTTTCTCTCTCTTTCAAGTAATTGCATGAGCAACTGATAAGGTAAATATTCAAATAAATAAATCAAAACATGGAACCAAGTAAAAAGTAGTAAAAAGGTCGAAGTCTCCCATTGACTACAGACCATAGGGACAGTGGGCTGTCAAAGGTTCCCTGAGTCTAAAAGGTCGAAGTCTCCCATTGACTACAGACCATAGGGACAGTGGGCTGTCAAAGGTTCCCTGAGTCTAAAAGGTTGAAGTCTCCCATTGACTACAGACCATAGGGACAGTGGGCTGTCAAAGGTTCCCTGAGTCTAAAAGGTCGAAGTCTCCCATTGACTACAGACCATAGGGACAGTGGGCTGTCAAAGGTTCCCTGAGTCTAAAAGGTCGAAGTCTCCCATTGACTACAGACCATAGGGACAGTGGGCTGTCAAAGGTTCCCTGAGTCTAAAAGGTCGAAGTCTCCCATTGACTACAGACCATAGGGACAGTGGGCTGTCAAAGGTTCCCTGAGTCTAAAAGGTCGAAGTTCCCATTGACTACAGACCATAGGGGACAGTGGGCTGTCAAAGGTTCCCTGAGTCTAAAGTCGAAGTCTCCATTGATTACAGACCATAGGAAGGGGCTGTCAAAAGGTTCCCTGAGTCTAAAAGTCGAAGTCTCCATTGACTACAGACCATAGGGACAGTGGGCTGTCAAAGGTTCCTGAGTCTAAAAGGTCGAAGTCTCCCATTGACTACAGACCATAGGGACAGTGGGCTGTCAAAGGTTCCCTGAGTCTAGAGCACGGCATACAAAAAGGTGGGGCCCGTTCCTCTCCTTCCACTGCCTTTAAACATCCCTGAACTGAATCAGGTACCCATTGAAAGCTGGGTGGACAGAGAGGGTTTACAAACCCAAACAATCTGCCTCTTCCGAAGGCTCTGCAGGCAAGCAGTCTCACGATTTGGTTAAGGATCCCCTATCAAAAAGGTACAATTACAATATGAAGAATGTTACTGACAGTAATACTAACAGATTACCACACTACAACTGAAACTGACACCCATAAGAAGGGCTGTCAGAAAAAAAGGAGGATAAAAAGAAAACCTTCAATCAAGCTAAGTTTTACATTGTGTTGCATGCCCACACCTCCCCACATGTACCTTCCATCCTCCCCATGCCCTTCTCCTTCAGCCCAGCCTTCTTTTCTCCCGGCAGTGGTAATCCAAGTCATTTGACATTTGGCAGCGGCCTTGGAACGGTGTGGAGAGGAGGAAAGGAACACCAACGACGGTGGCAGGATCTGTTGGCCAATGTTAAGCTGGTTTCATGAAAAAAGACACCGCCTCTGACACAAATCATTTCAGTGTCTTCAATAATGAATTTTCCCCCATCAGATCTATTGAAAACCTAAGAAGGTATTATTCAGAGTTTGGAACTTGTGAGTACTTTTCCGGTTTCTGAATCCTGCGTTTTGCACCTATAGTTTGAATACTTTTTACAAAATGACTGATGATCTTCGTCTGAATTTCATTCTTCAAAATGTTAGGAGAATGGGTGATTCCTCTGTCTTTTTTATTTTTCAAACAAAGCAGACACTTTGGTTGACTTAATAAATCTCTTGAGAAGAAAAAAAGCTCTGCAAGGCATGACCGAACTTCCTGCTTCAATATTCCAGAAAAGCACTCGGGTTTGGGAAACAATGTCTCTGGCGGCAAAGAAGTCAAAGGGAAATAAAAGAATGCTATTGTTTATTGATAAGTGGTGTTCTCTATTATGTGTTGCCAACATATGAGAGAGATACACTAATTTCTATGTTCATATTCGGTATTATTATGAAAAAGAAAGCCACAAAGAGAAAAAGGAGAAAAATGTGAATAATAAATGAGAGAGAGGGAGAGAGAGAGAGAGAGAGAGAGAGAGAGAGAGAGAGAGAGAGAGAGAGAAGACAGAGACAGACAGACAGGACAGACAGACAGACAGACAGACAGACAGAGAGAGATGGTCATGTGTGATATCAATATCCGTCCAATGTGTGATCACCTTTGTACCTGTATACCTTTAAAATCTTGGTAACCTCAACACCTATGCTCCTCCAAAGTCTTGGTCACATCTGCACTGATGTTCCATCAAGTGTTGGTCATACACATGCCCATGTGGCTTCCAAGTCTTAGACACCTGTGTACCTATATTCTTTCAAACTTTGGTCAGATTCATATCTACGTCCCTCCAAGTCTTGCCGTCATCGAATCATATGGACATTTCCCCGAAGCCGTGATCACACCTTTGCTTATACTCTTCAAAAGCCTTTGTTACATCAAACCTACAATCCTGTAAAGTCTCAGTCTGGTCTGTACCTTGACACTTTCAACGCCTTGGTTTTAGAGTGCCAAAGATTTGATTCCCCACAGTTCTAGCACCACTCCCCCTATTCTCTGACTTTGCAGTCACGTGACTTTGGGTACCATTTCGATCTAGCAGGTCATGATTCCTCTCATTTCAATCTGCTGGGCGCCAGCCACACCCAACGTGACCATTGAAGGAGACCGGTGGAGGCTTTGTGTGGCCTGTCCCCAAGCGGTTTGTGTTCCTGGTCTGGTAATAGGAGTGGCCGCTTCGTGCTGTTTCTGCCAGCTCCAAGAACCCCCAAGTGCCAGTGGTGCCACTTTTCCTAGCGGTCGTAGTGATGAAGTTACGTGGTAGTCTGAAATGGGAGGGGGATGAAGGAAAGAAGGGGAGGTGGAAGCGAAGGCAGAGTTAAAGAATGAACTGGAAAAAGCAACAGCTAGAATGTCTGACTGAAAGGGAGACAGAATGAACAGCTGGTGAAGACCAAATAGACACTTGTTAGTGTTTAACAAAATCAGAAAACAGTGGACTTATTACAACCATAATGTGCATCGACAGAATACTCTAATATTGCCGATGACAGATGCTATCGTGAATCTTGAATCCTTAGGAGAAGAACGAAAAGAAAACCCACACAGTGACATCTTAAAATTGTAAACATTTTGGCAGCTTCTCATCACACACACACACACACACACACACACACACACACACACACACCACACACACACACACACACACACACACACAGGCAGACAGACAGACAGATACCTTTGTTACTGTACTCCTTCAAACTCTTGGTAACATCAATTCTCCAAAGTCTTCGTCACATCTGTACAGAAAGTTCATCCAGTGTTGGTCATATACGTACCTTTGTGGCTTCAAAGTCATCAATCATTTCTGTAATTACATTCTTTCAAGTTCTGGTCACAAACACACATATATCCCTCCAAAATCATGCTGTCATCGAATTATATTTACATTTCTCCTTAGTCTTAATGACACCATTGCTTATACTCTTCCAAAATTGCTCATATCATTACCTACAACACGCCAAAGAATGTGATTCACCACCCTTCCAACAACACTCACTTTAATCTCTAACTTCCCAAACATGTGACTTCCATTACCACTTCAATCCGGCAGATCCTGGTTCCTCTCACTTCCATCTGCTGGACGCTAGCAGCACCCAACGTGACCATTGAAGGAGACTGGTGAAGGCGTTCTGTGGCCTGTCCCCTAGCGGTTTGTGCTTTTGGCTGGAAATAGGAGTGGCCGCTTCGTGCTGTTTCTGCCAGCTCCAAGAACCCCCAAGTGCTGGCAGGACCAGTTATGCCAGCAGTTGCAGTGATACAATTGTGTGGTAGACTGGAATGGGAAGAACACGAAGGAAAGGGTGGGGGAGTGGAAGCAAGGGCAGAGGAAAAGAATGGACAGGAGCAGAACACAGCTGGAATGTATGAGTAGAGGGGGTGGGGGTGGGGAACGAATGGCTGGGAAAGGCAAAATCGACACCTGTTTGTGGATAACAAAAACAGAAACCAATGGACTTATTGCACTCATGATGTACACTGACAACTTAGACTAATACCGATGACAGACGCTACCATGAATCTTAAACACTTTTATGAGAACAGTAGCAATGAGAAAATCCCACACAGTAACATCTTACCTTTGCACACATTCTGGCAACTTCTCATGAGAGAGAGAGAGAGAGAGAGAGAGAGAGAGAGAGAGAAGAGAGAGAGAGAGAGAGAGAGAGAGAGAGGGGGGGGGGGAGGAGATTCTATCAACTTAACTTTTACATTCAGTCAGACGCCCACCCTCTCCCCAGGCCTACACACACACACACACACACACACACACACACACACAACACACACACACACACACACACACACACACACACACACACACACACACAACACCTTCCTCCTTCATCCCAGCCTTCCTTTCCCCCGAACAGCAGTAATCCAAGTCATTTGACATTTGGCAGCGGCCTTGGAACGGTGTGGAGAGGAGGAAAGGAACACCAACGACGGTGGCAGGATCTGTTGGCCAAGCCAAACAAACGTAGCAGCAGGGCACAAGCTCCCTCAATACAAACCACACAAGATGGGGGTCCCCCACAAATAGTGCAGGCAGCTAAAAAATTGCCTGGCGTGATCTCAGTGAAGCACCAAATCTTGTCAGCCAAAATCCCGCGTCCTCTCTGCTCCAAGAATATGTAAGGGCGTTGACAGGAAGAGAGCGGGAGTTAGGATGCTGCCAGCTTCTTGCTGTCGGCGTTTGTGTGACCTGAAAGCTTTTTAAAGCTCAGTATATCCCCCACCCCATCATTTTCTTCCCATAACCGCCTGCTCTCTCTTGTATGATCAGAAGTTTAAAAACTTCATATAATTCACACCATACCCCTCTCTTCTTATAACTACCCTGTCTCTCCCTTTCTCCCTCCCCCATCTCTCTCTCTCTCTCTCTCTCTCTCTCTCTCTCTCCCTCTCTCTCCCCCCCCCCTCTCTCTCTCTCTCTCTCTCTCTCTCTCTCTCATGTGACTCAGTGTAAATTGTGAGAACGCCAAGAAAGTTGAGTTATACATCTTTTTATGTTGCTGTTCCATCAGACTTTGCTTTTATCAAATACAACAAACGTATTTGAATTCTGAATTTTTACTACATGTTGATTATAGCCCACTTGACCATCATTTATGTCTATTCATAATCTAAAGGCCATATCAGTCTGGCTGCATTCATTTAAAAAAGCGTTTAACTGGTTTATTACAAAGACAACATCTCCACCACAATCTATTTATAGTTTTTAATATATGACCAATTCTCTCTCTCTCTCTCTCTCTCTCTCTCTCTCTCCTCTCTCTCTCTCTCTCTCTCTCTCTCCCATAAGATTTGTCAAAAATCTAAGAAAATACTAATGAGAGTTTGGATCTTGTGAGTACTTTCCCCAGTTTCTGAATTCGGTGTTTTGGACCCACAATTTGAATGCTTTTTTTTACAAAATGACCAAGTATATTTGTCTGAATTGTATTCCTCAAGGTGTTAGGATAAAGGGTTGCACCTATGTGGTTTTTTTCCTTTCTAAAGAAAGTACAGACTCTGACTGACTTGATAAATCTCTTTAAAAAAAAAATATAAAAAAGCTCCATATGGCATGACAAAACTTCTTTCTTCAGTATTCCGGAAAAGCATTCAGAAGACAACCTCTCTGGCAGCTATAATGCGGGGAAATAAAACAATGCTGTTATGTACTAAAAAAAAACAACAACATTGTTCTCTGTGATACGTTGTCAACATATGAAGGATGCATTATGTGATACATTACTGTGTG
>CM065729.1:71346386-71351386 GCA_033310375.1 Conus canariensis
AGAGAGAGAGACAGAGACAGAGATACAGAGAGAGAGAGAGACAGAGAGACAGAGAGAATGAGAGAGACAGAGACAGAGAGAATGTGTGTGCACGTGCGTGCAGAAGGGGTGTGATGGCAAGGGGTGGGGGGAGGGGGGGGCAGGAGACACACACAAACAAACAAACAAACGAACAAAACTTAAGTGTATTGGGAACGGGGGAACAATCTTCCCAAAATCTGCTGATGAGGGACATCGGACGGGAGAGGGAAGCGGAAAGAAAGTTGGGATGTCGAGGGGGGGGGGGGAGGTAGGGTGAGATGGAGGTGGTAGGGATGATGAGGGGAAGAGGGGAGGAGAGAATGACGACCAGACAATCATCCTGCAATTCTGGAGAGAAAAATAAACAAACAAACAAACAAACAAAAAACGAAGGATGGGGATAAACAATATAATATGCACTCCATGTCACTTTACACTATGTATTTTCGTTCTCGGAACACGCAGGCATTGCACTTGTGCGTCCTTTCATTTGCTGAAAAAAAACAACACGAAAGAAAACAAAAACAACATCAAAAGAACAACAACAGCAAAAACATAAATGTTCCCCAGTAAGCCTCTACCAAGCATTCTTTTATAATGTTGGTGTTTGTTGTATCATGTTATTGCTGTTGTTCTTCTTGTTCCTCTTGTTCTTCTTGTTTTTGCTCTTGATCTTCTTGTTCTTCTTGTTCTTGTTCTTCTTGTTTTTCTTCTTCTTCGTCTTGTTCTTGTTCTTGTTCTTCTTCTTCTTCTTCTTCTCCTTTTCTTCTTTCTTCTTCTTCTTCTTTCTTCTTCTTCTTCTTCTTCTCTTCTTCTTCTTTCTCTCCTTCACTTCTTCTCTCACTTCTTCATCATCATCATCATCATCATCATCATCATCATCACATCATCATCATCATCATCGTTATTCATCATCATCATCTCTCTTCTTCTTCTTCTTCTTCTTCTTCTTCTTCTTCTTCTTCTTCTTCTTCTGCTCCTTATCCTTTTTCTATTCTGAACTTAGAATAACTAAGAAAACAGCGAGAAGAACATGAAAAAGAAAATATGTTGCAAAGCTTAGACTAAGCATCATGCTTTTTGTTCTTTTTCTTTTCTTCCTCCTCCTCTATTTCTTTTTCATCTTTTCTCTCTGTCTTTTTCTCACACTTCAAAGAACGTTCTCTTTTTGAGGCAATTTTACAGAAGCATACACACATTCACAATATAACATTTTACAAACACACATCAGAGTAATCAACAACACACACACACACACACACACACACACACACACACACACACACACACACACACACAGACACGCGCGCGCGCGCACGCACACACACATGCGAGCGCGCACCCCCATCCCCCCCCCCCCCCCGCCACATGCACACGGACATCCCCCCCCCCCTTACTTATCTGGATACAATACACACACACACGCGCGCGCGCGCGCGAGCGCGCGTGCACATGCACGCACACGGACCCCCTTCCCCCCTCCCCTCCCCCCCTCTCTCCCACACACACACGCACACGCGTCTCAATTTCCCGATTCGTGCTATTCATTAAAAAGGTAAATCTGTCACGCCCTGAGTATAGCTGATCACACACACACACACCCTACAGCAATCCGGATACACCCACATGATGGCTACACCGATTTCCCATGACACAAGAAAATATCAAATCTACCTCAGTTAAAGAGCATATGACCCCCCCCCCCCCCCCCGCCTCCCCTTTCCGATCCCCGCCCTTTCGCAATCTCTCCCAGCCGTTGTAATGTCAGCGTAGCATACCTGATCTGTGAATGTCACTTCCTTGTTGTCTTATTTGTTTGTTTCTTTTTGTGTTGTGTTTCATCGTTGTTTATTTCTGGCCTTTTCTCCATTTTCCTGCTGGGTTTCATTGACATCCTCTCTTTGTTTTCTAAACAATTTTCTTTCTTTCATTGACATCCTCTCTTTGTTTTCGAAACAATTTTCTTTCTTTCATTGACATCCTCTCTTTGTTTTCTAAACAATTTTTTTTCTTTCATTGACATCCTCTCTTTGTTTTCTAAACAATTTTCTTTCTTTCATTGACATCCTCTCTTTGTTTTCGAAACAATTTTCTTTCTTTCATTGACATCCTCTCTTTGTTTTCGAAACAAATTTCTTTCTTTCATTGACATCCTCTCTTTGTTTTCTAAACAATTTTCTTTCTTTCATTGACATCCTCTCTTTGTTTTCTAAACAATTTTCTTTCTTTCTTCCGTGCTCCTGCCTTTCATTCATTTTTCTTTGTTTCTTTCCTCTAATCATTCTCTTTTATTTCTTCCTTGCTCTTTTGTTCTTTCCTTTTTTCCCCACAATATATTTCTTCTTTCTCTCGATTCCGAGGTCGATAGGAAAATACACATGTATGACCGTTTTACGCTCGGCACTCAGACAAGTAATACACATGTTTGATCCTTTATGACCCATCAGCCAGACAGGAAATACACATGTATGATCCTTAATGCATGGTCAAATACAGAGGGAATACAGGTGTGTGACCATGTTTGCCTCGTCAATACGACAGACAAGCTATGAGAAAATATAAGAACTTTTCTATCTCATTACTTAGACAGGGAATACACGTGTATGACCTTTCTATAAATCGCCAGTCAGAATTAAATGAGATACATGTGTATGAAGCCCCAAGCCTTGTCGATTACATAGAAAGGGAATACGCGGTATTATGCCTTTGTCGCGTCAGTTGGACAAAGCGGAAATACACATGATTACTCTTTATGCCCTTCTAATTACGTACATAGCAAATACACGTGAATTCCTTCCACAGCGTTTAGTCCTTTATTCCTCGTTTATCAGACAGACAGGAACGCACCTGTATGGCTTTCTATTCCGCACCAACCAAATAAACAGGGAATACATGTGTATTACCTTTTATATCTGGCTAACTAGGCTGACACAGAATACAGGTGTATGGCCCTACAAGCCTAACCTAATCAGGGTATACACTTGAATGACCCTTTATGCTTCGGCAATATGACAGACAAGGAATGCATGCATATGACCCTTTGTGCTTCGTCACATAAGCAGACAGGGAGTAGACGTGTGGGATCGTTTACGCCTAATCAGTCTGGCAGACAAGAAGTGCACGCGTTTAACCCTTTGTGTCTCATCAGTTAGACAGCCAGGGAATGCACGTGTATGACCTGTAACCCCCGTCAATTAGATTCAAAGAGAGGCGGCCGCAGGCGATAGAAATCCATTTTTACGTCCAATTTTACGAGATACATTATTTGTTCGTTCTTCGTTTTCATTGTCTTGAATGTTGTTTGTTTTGCCTGAAGAAGACCAAAGAGGTCGAAACGCGTCGTGCTTGTCTTGTAATTTTTTTTCATTCGTTTGGCGGAATAGTAATTTTTCTTTTTTACCGTCAACTGGTCAGAGAACGGGGCCCATCCTTGCAGAACTCCATTGCATGCAGTGTCTGTGGACGACTTTGTGCCTTAAGAACTGGTCTTCATTCCCACATGGGGACCCGCATCAGCAGATGATCTGCCTGTCTACTCATCCATCGGACACAACGGGAGAATCGATCATCAGTCAGAGAATACAAGTACACGATCCATTACGCCTCGTCAATAACATAGAGAGTACACGTGTACGACCTTTATGTCTGTCAATTTGACAGACATGGAACGCACGTGCATGGCTTATTTTGTCTCGTCAATTCGACATAGAGAAAGAGACATGTATGACACTTCAGGTTTCATTTAATATACAGACAGGTAATGCACATGCATGATCCTCTTTACCTTGTTAATTATACAGATAGGAATGAGCGTGTATGATCGTTCATGCCTTATCAATGAGACAGACATACACTGGTATGAATCTTCATATATTACCAATTACACAGAAAGGAACACATGTGTTTATTCTTATATGCTTTGTCAAAAAGACAGACAGTATAAACATGCATGACGTTTTATGCCCTGTACAACTTTAATGTCTCGTCAGTTACACAAGCAGGGTCTATGACTCTTTACGCCTCGTCAGTTTAACAGACAGGGTCTATGACTCTTTATGCCTCGTCAAATTAACAGACAGGGTCTGTGACTCGTCATGCCTTGTCAATTAAACAGACAGGGTCTATGACTTGTTATGCCTCGTCAATTACACAGACAAGGTCTATGACTCTTTATGCCTCGTCAATTACACAGACAGGGTCTATGACTCTTTATGCCTCGTCAATTACACAGACAGGATCTATGACTCTTTATGCCTCGTCAGCTACACAGACAGGGTCTATGACTCTTTATACCTCGTTAATTTCACCAACAGGGAACACACGTCTGTGACTCTTATGCCTCGTGATGGATGTAGACAGAACGGGAATACACGTACATGATCGTTTATGCCTACCTCGTCATTACAAAGACAGGGAATTCACGTATGTGACCTTTGTTCCCGGTCAAATAAGCAAACGTGGATACACGTGCATGATCCTTTGCGCCTCGTCATTCATACGAAGATACACTTGTTTGAAACTTCATGCCATGTCAATTACACAGACAGGAGGATGTTTTGTCAGTTCGACAGGTAGGAATACAGGGGTGTGATTCTTGTTGCCTCGTCAATTAGACAGACAGAGAATACACGTGTATGATCCTTTATGCCTCGTGAGTTAGACAGACAGGAAATATACGTGCAGGACCATTTATGCCTTGTTGATGAGACAGACAGAAATACACGAGTATGACCTTTTTATACCTCGGTAGTCAGACAGGAACACGTCTGTGTCATCCTTTGCGCCTAATCAATCAGACAGATACGAATGAACGTTTATGACACTTTATACCGCGCCAATTACACTGACAGGAATACATTATAATGATCCCGCACGCCTCGTCAATTAAACAGGAATAGACATGTATGATAACTATTGCCTCGTCAATCAGTCAGACTGGGACAAAACGTGTATGATCATTTATACCTCGTCAATTAGAC
>CM065729.1:71356386-71376386 GCA_033310375.1 Conus canariensis
TTCAGATGCTGAACTTTCCTTATGGGCTGCAACTGGGCTGCAGACTGTTGTCACCACTACTCTTTCCTCTGTGTTCGTAGAGAGGAGATGGAAAAGGGGATAGGGAAAGAGGTATAGGGAGAGGGGAGGGGTGATGGTGGATTCTGGAAATGTCAGATTAGGGAGCAGTGATAACATGGTAGAGATGCATTGAGATGGATGTGATGCTGATGTTAGTGTTTGGGTCAATTCCCCCTCTCTCTTCTCTCTCTCAGTGAGTGAGTGAGTGAGTGAGTGAGTGTGTGTGTGTGTGTGTGTGTGTGTGTGTGTGTGTGTGTGTGTGTGTGTGTGTGTGTGTGTGTGCATATGTATGTGTGTATGTAAATCTGTGTGTGTGCGCACAGATATGGAAAGAGGGTAGGGAGAGGGAAATGTGTGTGTGTGTGTGTGTGTGTGTGTGTGTGTGTGTGTGTGTGTGTGTGTGTGCGAAAGAGAGAGAGAGAGAGAGAGAGAGAGAGAGAGAGAGAGAGAGAGAGAGAGAGAATATAAATTGAAAGCAATGCCCAATATCTCCAACAAGTATTAGGTAACCTGTTGCACTTTCAATTTCTTCACTTCATATTATTTGTGCAATTGTATTTCAGAACCAGCAACATCTTTGCTCATGCCCTACTTTTTCGTCCTTACACTTGTCACCAAAATTGTGCCGCTGAATGAATTTTGTCATGATTTTCGCTTTTCTATTTATGTGCATACACACAGGTCTTCCTATCAATCATAGCAATTTCAAGGATTCTAAGTCCTTTCTAAGAGGAGCGAATTCAAAGTTGGATTTCAGAACACTTTGCATGTCAGGTCAGAAGTATTTTGAGTCACGCTTCTGATCCAAATTGCATCAGGGCACCTGAGTCTGAGGTCAGAGATGGCCGGCGGGATGAGGGGAGTAGAGAGGGAGTTTAGATCAGATGACGCGCACTTTGTCACTGCACGTGCAATGACTGATGACCACTGAGGAGAAAGAGAGCAGAGTTTAGAAAGTTTTTAGAAAATGTCAAATGAAGGCTCAGCAAGGATTTTGGTTGTCGTCACACATAAAACGTCTCAGTCACTTTGAAGTCAAATGTCATCAATGTTTTGTCCTGAAGTGGAGATTGCATCGATTTCGGATTTTCCAAGAAATGCCGCTGACTTTGCTTTGTTCTGTCCTTTTCGGGAAAATCATACTTGTAAACAAATGTTTTGTGGAAATAAGAAAGGATTTTAAGTTGTTGTTACCATGCCATTTCACTCTTTTGAATCACCATACATGATGCTCTTATCAAGTCTTACTGAGCTGCGTTCATAAGGTACGTGGCTAGTCCTTTTCTAGTGACATATTTAGACATGTCTGCCCCACTCTCAGGTAAAATTCACATTTAGATGGTCGGATATTGGCTGCATAGAACTGGACATTTGGGGGCGTACATTTGCATGTAATCAAGTATTATATCAACATATCAAGCAATAATTGTACCAGATTATATTTTCACAGAAAATGTAAATAATCCTTGAAATGTTGATTCTGGACTTAGGGCTTTTATCTTTAAGACCTACGTTTGTGCAGGGCTATGGATGAGATGGCCTCACCTTTAAGAATCTGTTGCTCTTCACTTCACCAGTACGTCATATGTACACTAAAGTTTAACATGGGGTTCACGAGCACATGCATGTGCAAGAACACACACACACACACACACACACACACACACACACACACACACACACACACACACACACACACTACACACACACACACACACACACACACACACACACACACACACACACACACACGTGCCAACCTATCCCTCCTTCCCCATCGCCACATGCTTGAACACAGAAAGCTAAAACACTGCAATGACATTGATTTGTTTTTTCATACATGTGACACAGAAAGAAAAATGACAAAAGTCTATAAATCCAAAGCCTTTAACATACTTTGATTTACTTTATAAGATTTCATTTTGTTTAAAATCTCAAGATTACTTTATTCTGAAAGACTCTTCTTTTTCCATTTTACACCACACACGGTGGACACAGACACATCATTATACACCATTGCAATCTCTTCTGTTGTATGAATTCCCCTGCTTCGGCATTTACATGGCAGTGACATCTGGGCAGGAAGGTGAAGGAGAAGGGCAGGATTAGCTGCCAAAGAAAAGTCACCAGGCTGAAAAAGAAAATTCTCCAGGGAGGCTGAGTTGGCTGGGAGACCTTGGCTGGTGGAACACAGGATGTAAACAGCTTGGACATGAGCAGAAGAGCTTGCCCCGGCCTCCTGCGGTTTCCACTTGGCTGAAGGAATTGCGCCTCACAATACGATTCACCCTTCGTTTTTCCGCCGCTAACACTCTCCTCATAGTCTGTTCTCTCTCCTCACCCAACCCATCTATTTTTTTCTTAATTCCTGAACATTTGTAGAAAGTAGAGAACCAACAAATGCAGCCTTAGTGTCTATTTTTCTTTCTGGGCGGTTCGCTAACATTTATTTAAGATTTGTTTTCTTTCAAAGTTCCCTCTTTGTAATCTGCACAGATATACGGCTGTAATGTACTGAGAAATATAGCTGCAGTGCTACCTCTCTCTCTCTCTCTCTCTCCATTTTTTTTCCGCAGCCATCCGGATATATGGCAGTTATACTCTCTCTCTCTCTCTCTCTCTCTCTCTCTCTCTCTCTCTCTCTCTCTCTCTCTCTCTAACCCCGTCTAATTTTTCCTTTTTTATATATTGAGTAATACATCAGTTTCATAGTTTACTGCCAAAACTGCTCTCCATATTCATAGAACTATAGCCCTGATAGTGCCTCTCTCCAAAGGCTCATCTTATGATTAGTCAGCACACACTGAACTGATCAAGAACCACTTTCGCCTAACATAGTTGTGAGTAAGAAAATAGAATGGTAATCATGACATTTCAAACAGACTTTCAAGGCTACTGACGCCGTTCAACAATCATCCGTTGACTTACGAGGAAGAAAACAATGAATATAAATTTGTGATTAAGTCAGATAAAAACCGGTAATTATGACAGTAGCTACCACAAGTCAATAGCACGCCATATTTGAGTCCCAGACAATCAGTAAGCACACGTGAAAATGAGCCACAGCTGAGCTACAGATTTCATAGGTCTCAACCTTTGTTTAAAACTGTGATTAAGAATATGTCGCAATTGAAAAAAAAAAGTGAAACAAAACAACAACCTTCATAAAGGAAGACAGTAGATAACTTTATTTCAAACCTGTGACAATTATGCGTTTTCTGGGAAAACAGCAGTCCCCATGAACAATATGAACTCTTGAATCAAGTGCGTTCCTAACATCGTTATTTTCAGACGAAAATATTTTCTGAATTAACAAAAGAGAGATAGGGAAAGGGAGATGGGGAGAGGGAAGGGGTGATGGCGCGGGTGCTGGTAATGTAAGATTAGGATGGCGGAGATGTATTGAGATGGGTATAAATCAGATGATAGTGTTTAGGTGGACTCTGTCTGTCTGTGTTTTGGCTGGCTGTCTGTCTATCTGTCTCTCTATGCATTTGTGTGTAAATGTGTGTGTGTGTGTGTGTGTGTGTGTGTGTGTGTGTGTGTGAGAGAGAGAGAGAGAGAGAGAGAGAGAGAAGGCAAAGTGAGTATTCTGTCCAAAATTTCCAACAATTTGCAAGTGGCCTGTTCCATTTTCTTTGTTTTTTTCACTTCATATTTTGAAATTGTATTTTACAAATCTACAACATGTGTGCTCATACCCTACTTTTGTGTAATTACACTCTCCACCAAAAGTGAGCAGTTGAATGAATACTGTTATGATTTCGCCTTTCTGGTTATGTACATATACACTGGCCTTCACTTCAGTATTAATTTCAAAGGTGTTTTGAGTCCATTCTAAGAAGAGTAAATTTAACAGTTGAAATTTCGAACATTCTGCGTATCATGCTAGAAATATTCTGATAAAAATTGCATGGTTTTCAGGACACATGGGTGTAAGGTCTGATGGGGACGGGATGAGGGGAGTAGAGAGGGAGTGTAGATGGGGTGGCATTCACTGTGTCGCTGCACGTGCAAAGATTGATGACCACTGAGGAGAAAGAGAGTGGAGTTTTGAAAGTTTTAGGTCTGTCTCAAATGAAGGCTTAGCAAGGACTTAGTTGTCGTCACACATACAACGTCTCAGTCACTTTGAACCTGAATACCGTCAATGTTTGGCCTTGAAGCGGATTTTGTGTTGAATCGATTTTTTTCCCTATGTTTACCATTTACTTTCTTTTGTTTTGTCTTTGATGGCAAAATCATGTTGGTAAATTTTTTTGTGTGTGGAAATAAGAAAAGCTTACTTGAATCGCTACATATGATACACTCACCAAGTGATACCATGCTAATTCCACAGGATATAGATGGCCAGTCTTTCCTTTGGAAAGATATTTAGTCCTGAATGACCCACTGTCTGGTAAAAAAAAATATTTCGGTGGTCAGATGTTGATAGTAGATACTTGGTCATTTATGAAAATACGTTTGCATATAGTCAGTCTTAACAATGCATCAAGCAACAAATGGTCCTTGATTACAATTTCACAGTAAACATCAGTGCATGCATCTGCACCTCCCCCCCCCACACACACACAACGCACACACACACACACACACACACACACACACATACACACACACACGCACACACACACACACACACACACACACACACACACACACACACACACACACACGTGCTCGCGCGCACCCACACGCCCATGCACTCACGCACGCGGCCACACACACACGCACCCACACACATGCATGCACTCGCACACGCGCGCACACCCGTACACACACATACACACACGCATGCACACACGCACGCATGCACACACACGCATGCACACACACGCACGCACACACACACACACACACACACACACACACACACACACACACACACATACAAGTAAACAAACGTTCACGTGCCTCCACCTCCCCTTTTACACACACATACTTGTGCATTTAAGTGCAGAAAACTGAAACATTACAATGATTCTGACGCAGTTTGCTATGGATGTCACTCGACAAGGAATGACACAGTTTATCTATCCAAAGTCTTGAATATTGTTTGCCTTACTTTGTTACATTTGATTTTGTTTCAAGTCTCAATATCACTTCATTCAGAGAGACCACTCTTGTCCCATCTTATAGCAACACAAGACAGACATATACAAAGTACTATGCATCATTGCAATCTGTTCTGTTGTATGATTTCCCTAGCCTCAGCATCTGCAGCCTATACCAATCTTATTCAGCACTGAGCTCTGAAAATCTTCCCTAAAGATGCCAAGTCCTTAGCTTACATGGCAGCGACATCCGCGTAGAAAGGTGAAGGCAAAGCGTGGGATTAGCTGCCAAAGAAAAGTCACCAGTCTGAAAAGGAAAAATCTCCCGAGAGGCTGAGTTGGCTGGGAGACCTTGATTGGCTGAACACCGGATCGTAAACAGTTTGGAGATGAGCAGAAGAGCTTGCCCCGGCCTCCCGCGTTTTGCCAGAGCTCAATTCCTTCAACGAAGTGGAAACCCAGTAGAAACCCACTTGGGTGAAGGAATTGAGCCTCGTAAAACGATTTACGCTTCACTTCTCGCCTCTAACAGCCTTCTCATCGCCCGATCTCACCCACACCCCTTCTCCATTTTTCTGCTGCTTATTCCTGGACTCCTTCTGGCAGATAGTTTACTGAGAAGTACAGCCATCGTGTTGAATGTTTCTCCAAACTTCCTTCTTGATAATCTACATCGAAATACGGCTGTAGTGTTAATCTAATTTTTTTTTTTAATGAACTAAGAAATATGGCTGCAGTGCTCCAAACTTTTTTTTCGTAAACTACTGAAACTGAATAGTTTTGTTTTCCCCGAGAACTATTTCGGTAAAATACCCTCTCTCCCCTCTCTCTCTCTCTCTCTCTCTCTCTCTCTCTCTCTCTCAAATCATGGAGTACAACAAGCACAGGCTTATAAATCGTACTCTTACAGAGAAAATGTACATTAGAGTGGCTGCGTCAAAAAGTTATCAAAATGGAACTGGAAAGGAGGAAAATCAACAGACACAAACAAAAACAAAACAACAACAAAGACAAGCAAACAAACGAAAAATCGTTTAACACACAAGAGTACACTCAAACTACAACACAATAATAAAATAACCCACACCACGCCTGAACCACGCCATGCCATTTCAATCAATAGTATTCCATACCAGGTAGAAGACCGGGAAGGTAAATGTGGTAAGCCGAATAAGTTTAGTTAAGTGCAAACCTATTAGAAAGCTTAATAAAATTTCCAACCATAGTAAGTATCTCTGTATTTGCGTCCACATCCAGATCAAGGTTGCCAGTCAATAATGTTGAGATATCGCGTTTTGCTGTGTCGTGTAGAGTTTCTATTGTCAGAGCACGGGCCTGTTGATGGAGTGGACAATTAATCAAGAAGTGGGCTGCATCTTCAACTGCCGTGCCACAGTCACATGAAGGGTTGTTTCTAAGATGTCGTTTGAAAAGATCGTGGTTTAAGTCACTCATTTCCAATCTCAACTTACACAAAATTATTTCTGATGTCCTATCAGATAAGTAGTAACATCTAGGCACGATACTATCGGTACTGCTGAGGAAACGCTTGAGAAAACTAAGAGAATTAGATACTTTAATATTGTCAGGGAGGTCATTCCAAAGAGCAGTAGATGAAGGAAAGAAGGAAGATGTGTACATATCTAATCTACACTTTCCTCTCTCTCTCTCTCTCTCTCTCTCTCTCTCTCTCTCTCCTCTCTCTCTCTCTCTCTCTCTCTCTCTCTCACCAAATTCCTCTACTGAAAAATACGTCTGCATCATAGCCTGTTGGAGAAAATCTCCGTTTGTATAAAGGTCATGGAAATACGATCGTAATCATGCTTCTCTCCCAAGGCTTCAGATAATTTGGCACTGAGTTAATGAGTCAACAACCACTTTAGCTTTAAATTACTTTCTCTAAGAACATAAAACGGTGATTATGGCGTCCAAAATGCGTTTTAATGGCTACTGACGCCATCAAATAATCAGACATAAAGTCATACAGAAGAAATCAATGATTATCAATATCATGAAGCAGTCAGCTATGAGCAGCGAAAACAGCAGTTATGACAGTTGTTATCAGAACATCAACTGTACATTATACTAGAGTTCAAGATGATAAGTCAGTGCACATGCCAATGAGTCATAGGCAGGCTAAAAAGCCATATAAATCACAATTACTGCTCATACCGTGATGAACAGCATGGCATTATTACAACAACAAACAAACAACCAACCAACCCACAGAAACATCAAAGAAGAAAACAGTAATCTTAAGGGAACAACGTTGACAACTTTATCTCACATCAGAAATCATCACGTCTTTTTATGACGAACATTAGTCTTTTCACAAAAAAGGTGAACTTTTGAAGCATGTGGATCACCATACAATCACGTTTATTTTCAGACTCTTAGAGACGCTCCCCAGGGGAGGGAACTTGCAGACTGTTGTCACCGCCAGTCGGTCTTTAAGGTTTGGAGGGAATAGAGGGAAGGGAAAGGGAGGATGGTGTGTGTGTGTGTGTGTGTGTGTGTGTGTGTGTGTGTGTGTGTGTGTGTGTGTGTGTGTGTGACGGGTGGGGAAAGGGATGGAGAGTGAGGGTGGTGGAGGTGATTGGGGGTGGGGGGGGGATGTTGGAAATGTTAGAAGTAGTGGGACGGCGAAGACGCATTAAGATGGATGCGGTGCTGGTCGAAGAGATTGGGTGGGCAGGGGGTGTGTGTGTGTGTGTGTGTGTGTGTGTGTGTGTGTGTGTGTGTGTGTGTGTGTGTGTGTGCACGCGCGCACGCGTGTGTGTATAACATCGTGCACGCATAAACACGCTGTAGTGCGCCTTGTTGAGCACAAATGCATTTTCTCTGGGCGTTTCTTTATAGAGGATATGTTTACCTTTTCTTGTGTACACAGACAGACTGATACTCACACATAAACACGCGCGTGGAGAGAGAGAGAGAGAGAGAGAGAGAGAGAGAGAGAGAGAGAGAGAGAGAGACAGAGAGACAGAGAGAGACAGAGACAGAGTATTTATTGAACGCTCTTGTCGTATAAGAAGAGATCAGTAACAGTGTTTCGCAACATTAGCGGTTCATGCATCAATACTAGTATTCCTTTCAAAGTCCGCTAAGGAGAATTTAGGACATGAACGTTTCTCTGTAACTTGAAATCTGTATACCAAATGCTGATTTTTTTCCTCGATCAGATTTTCATCCTTTGAAGCGATTATCAAATAAATGGACAAAGACACGGCTGATTCAAAGATTTCTCCAGGACTAAGGTTCAAACAGAAATGACACAGAACGGGGCCCATTAAAACTACATGAACTTTTTCTCCTGTTGGGTTTTTATAAGAGGAACAGTTAAGCGTAACATACCCTTTTTGTTACAATTAATATGTACCCTCTTTTCCGGAGACAAAATCTAGTTAGAAATAAACGGAAGTGTCTGCCTATATAAGGCAAAATATGTTTTAGGTCGTATCGAGGAACAGTTAAGCGTAACGTACACTTTTTGTTACAATTAATACGTACCTCTTTTCCGGAGGCAAAATCTAGTTAGAAATAATTGGACGTATCTACCTATATCAAGGCAAAATATGTTTTAGGTCGTATCAAAGGTCGTCGGCGAAGAAGACATTGGATTATTACTTCTAGGAGAGGAGCTCCTCCAATTTACCATTTGCAGTCTTTCACCATGTGGCTGTCCCAGTTTTGCCATTATCAACCTATGTCCCTTTGGCTGATAGTCTGCGCAAAGATAAGTTCTCCTAAAACTCCTTGATATACCCATTGAAAGCATGGTAATTATTGAGTATGTTACTTCTCCGAGTACAGCTGTTAAATTCTGCCGCTGGGAGTCTGTCCCCTTATGGCTGTCCAACTTTGTCATTTGCAGACTATCACCCAATGGCTGTCTCAAACTGCCATTTGCAATCTATCACCCTTTATAGCTAAGAGTCTGCACAAAGATCACTTCTTGTCAAACTTCTTGATACACACTCATGCATTCCTAAGCACCAGCTTACAAAGACATGTACACACACTTAATACCCTCCTATTTCCCCTACCGAGCCTCTCAGCCTACCATACATCTAGACCAAAAGTTGTTCGATAGGATTTCTGTCACAGCCGATCATTCTTCATTCTTGACCTTTCCACCACCAGTGAAAACAACTGACTGCGGAGTTTTTTTCCCCACGTATGTCACGCATTTGTTTCTCTACGTTCTAAATCACTTGTGTTCTAGTTTCTACATCGAATATAATATCGCCTAATCAACTGGACCTACTCCCAATGTACAAGAATTGTCTAACCTAATCCCTAAATCTAGAAACCATACATTGCAGACTTTTTTTTTTGTAAAATAAACATGATAAAATGGCCAGTGACTTCTCATCCCCCCCCCCCCCCCCCCAAAAAAAGAATTTTTCTCAAAAGATGTAGCAACACTTGTATTGCTCATGTATCTATAAAGGTCAGTACACCCAATGCCAAAATCAAACGAGCAGAGAAAAAGTCCAAAACATTTAGTACACAAGTAAGTAAGTAACTAACTAAATAATGAATGAATGAATAAATAAACAAATTAATCAATAAATAAATGATAAAAAATTAAACAAACGAACAAACAAACAAAACTGAATAGATAAAAAAAATAAAACAAATAAATCAATTAATTAATAACAGACATATAAGAAGCACTTTTCTGGAGAATGCTAGACCTCGTTTACTAAAAATACATTATCTCACTTCTTCCAAACTGACATTTCATTATGGTCTATCAGCCGATTACGAAGACACAGAGAGAGAGAGAGAGAGAAGAGAGAGAGAGAGAGAGAGAGAGAGAGAGAGAGAGAGAGAGAGAGAGAGAGGACAATGTCAATTTCGGGCTGTGGAATCGGGCAAAGTGGTTACATGACGGACAATGGAAGAGAAATTCGCCACTCCTATCCGGTTCACTTCACACACCTTTTATTCCTCCTTTTCTCTTCCATCCATCACTTTTATGTCTGTTCATTCCTTTCCTGTTCCTCCGCGTTTGCGTCATTTCCTCGATCATATATTCCTCTCTCTCTCTCTCTCTCTCTCTCTCTCTCTCTCTCTCTCTCCTCTCTCTCTCTCTCTCTCTCTCTGTCCGTCTGTCTGTCTGTCTGCCTGTCTTTGTCTGTCTCTCTCTCTGTCTCTCTCTCTCTCTCTCTCTCTCTCTGTCTGTCGCCCCCCTCTCTGTCTGTCTGTCTGTCTGTCTGTCTGTCTGTGTCTGTCTCTCTGTCTCCCTCTCTCTCTCTCTCTGGCTTCTTCATCTATCTATCTCTCTCTTTCTCTCTGTCTGTCTGTCTGTCTGTCTGTCTCTGTCTCCCTCCCTCTCTCTCTTTCTCTCTGTCTGTCTGTCTGTCTGTCTGTCTGTCTGTCTGTCTGTCTGTCTGTCTCTCTCTCTCTCTCTCTCTCTCTCTCTCTCTCTCTCCTTTTGATGTGCCTTGCTGTTCATTGTCATTGTGTCCTTGCATAAAGATCCCTTTCAAATAGGAATCAGGCTCGTGCTATAAAAAAAAGCTTATTCCATTTTCTGTCTCTTTATCTTCCCTTTCTCCCCACCACCACCTCCTCCCCACTCTATCATCCTATATTTCTCTCCTCTCTCTCTCTCTCTCTCTCTCTCTCTCTCTCTCTCTCTCTCTCTCTAGTCTCTCTCTCTTCTCTCACCAAATTCCTCTACTGAAAAATACGTCTGCATCATAGCCTGTTGGAGAAAATCTCCGTTTGTATAAAGGTCATGGAAATACGATCGTAATGATGCCTCTCTCCCAAGGCTTTAGATAATTTGGCACTGATTTAATGAGTCAACAACCACTTTAGCTTTAAATTACTTTCTCTAAGAACATAAAACGGTGATTATGGCGTCTTAATGGCTACTGACGCCATCAAATAATCAGACATAAAGTCATACAGAAGAAAAGAAATGATTATCAATATCATGACGCAATCAGCTATGAGCAGCGAAAAAGCAGTTATGACAGTTGTTATCAGAACATCAACTGTACATTATACCAAAGTTCAAGATGATAAGTCAGTGCACATGCCAATGAGTCATAGGCAGACTAAAGAGCCATATAAATCACAATTACTGCTCATACCGTGATGAACAGCATGGCATTATTACAACAAAAAACAAACAAACAACCCACAGAAACATCAAAAGAAGAAAACAGTAATCTTAAGGGAACAACGTTGACAACTTTATCTCACATCAGAAATCATCACGTCTTTTTATGACGAACATTAGTCTTTTCACAAAAAAGGTGAACTTTTGAAGCATGTGGATCACCATACAATCACGTTTATTTTCAGACTCTTAGACACGTTCCCCAGGGGAGGGAACTTGCAGACTGTTGTCACCGCCAGTCGGTCTTTAAGGTTTGGAGGGAATAGAGGGAAGGGAAAGGGGAGGATGTGTGTGTGTGTGTGTGTGTGTGTGTGTGTGTGTGTGTGTGTGTGTGTGTGTGTGTGTGTGTATGTGTGTGTGTGTGTGTGTGTGTGTGACGGGTGGGGAAAGGGATGGAGAGTGAGGGTGGTGGAGGTGATTGGGGGTGGGGTGGGGGATGTTGGAAATGTTAGAAGTAGTGGGACGGCGAAGACGCATTAAGATGGATGCGGTGCTGGTCGAAGAGATTGGGTGGGCAGGTGTGTGTGTGTGTGTGTGTGTGTGTGTGTGTGTGTGTGTGTGTGTGTGTGTGTGTGTGGTGTGTGTGTGTGTGCACGCGCGCACGCGTGTGTGTATAACATCGTGCACGCATAAACACGCTGTAGTGCGCCTTGTTGAGCACAAATGCATTTTCTCTGGGCGTTTCTTTATAGAGGATATGTTTACCTTTTCTTGTGTACACAGACAGACTGATACTCACACATAAACACGCGCGTGAGAGAAGAGAGAGAGAGAGAGAGAGAGAGAGAGAGAGAGAGAGAGAGAGAGAGAGAGAGAGAGAGAGAACAGAGAGAGACAGAGAGAGACAGAGACAGAGATTTATTGAACGCTCTTGTCGTATAAGAAGAGATCAGTAACAGTGTTTCGCAACATTAGCGGTTCATGCATCAATACTAGTATTCCTTTCAAAGTCCGCTAAGGAGAATTTAGGACATGAACGTTTCTCTGCAACTTGAAATCTGTATATCAAATGCTGATTTTTTCCTCGATCAGATTTTCATCCTTTGAAGCGATTATCAAATAAATGGACAAAGACACGGCTGATTCAAAGATTTCTCAGGACTAAGGTTCAAACAGAAATGACACAGAACGGGGCCCATTAAAACCACATGAACTTTTTCTCCTGTTGGGTTTTTATAAGAGGAACAGTTAAGCGTAACGTACACTTTTTGTTACAATTAATACGTACCTCTTTTCCGGAGACAAAATCTAGTTAGAAATAAACGGAAGTGTCTGCCTATATAAGGCAAAATATGTTTTAGGTCGTATCAAGGAACAGTAAGCGTAACGTACACTTTTTGTTACAATTAATACGTACCTCTTTTCCGGAGGCAAAATCTAGTTAGAAATAATTGGACGTATCTGCCTATATCAAGGCAAAATATGTTTTAGGTCGTATCAAAGGTCGTCGGCGAAGAAGACATTGGATTATTACTTCTAGGAGAGGAGCTCCTCCAATTTACCATTTGCAGTCTTTCACCCTGTGGCTCTCCCGGTCTTGCCATCATCAACCTATGTCCCTTTGGCTGATAGTCTGCACAAAGATAAGTTCTCCTAAAACTCCTTGATATACCCATTGTAAGCATGGTAAATATTGAGTATGCTACTTCTCCGAGTACAGCTGTTAAATTCTGCCGCTGGGAGTCCTTATGGCTGTCCCAACTTTGTCATTTGCAGACTATCACCCAATGGCTGTCTCAAATCTGCCATTTGCAATCTATCACCCTTTATAGCTAAGAGTCTGCACAAAGATCGCTTCTTGTCAAACTTCTTGATACACACTCATGCATTCCTAAGCACCAGCTTACAAAGACATGTACATACACTTAATACCCTCCTATTTCCCCTACCGAGCCTCTCAGCCTACCATACATCTAGATCAAAAGTTGTTCGATAGGATTTCTGTCACAGCCGATCATTCTTCATTCTTGACCTTTCCACCACCAGTGAAAACAACTGACTGCGGAGTTTTTCCCCACGTATGTCACGCATTAGTTTCTCTACGTTCTAAATCACTTGTGTTCTAGTTTCTACATCGAAAATAATATCGCCTAATCAACTGGACCTACTCCCAATGTACAAGAATTGTCTAACCTAATCCCTAAATCTAGAAACCATACATTGCAGAGACTTTTTTTTGTAAAATAAACATGACAAAATGGCCAGTGACTTCTCACCCCCCCCCCCCCCCAAAAAAAAAAAAAAAAAAAAAAAATTAAAGAATTTTTCTTAAAAGATGTAGCAACACTTGTATTGCTCATATATCTATAAAGGTCAGTACACCCAATGCCAAAATCAAACGAGCAGAGAAAAAGTCCAAAACATTTAGTACGCAAGTAAGTAAGTAACTAACTAAATAATGAATGAATGAATAAATAAAACAAATTAATCAATAAATAAAGGATAAAAAATTAAACAAACGAACAAACAAACAAACAAAGCTGAATAGATAAAAAAAATAAAACCAATGAATCAATTAATTAATAACAGACATATAGGAAGAACTTTTCTGGAGAATGCTAGACCTCGTTTACTAAAAATACATTATCTCGCTTCTTCCAAACTGACATTTCATTGTGGTCTATCAGCCGATTACGAAGAGACAGAGAGGAGAGAGAGAGAGAGAGAGAGAGAGAGAGAGAGAGAGAGAGAGAGAGAGAGACGGACAGACAGACAGACAGACATACAGAGAGAAGAGAGAGAGAGAGAGAGAGAGAGAGAGAGGACAATGTCAATTTCGGGCTGTGGAATCGGGCAAAGTGGTTACATGACGGACAATGGAAGAGAAATTCGCCACTCCTATCCGGTTCACTTCACACACCCTTTACTCCTTCTTTTCTCTTCCATCCATCACTTTTATGTCTGTTCATTCCTTTCCTGTTCCTCCGCGTTTGCGTCATTTCCTCGATCATATATTCTCTCTCTCTCTCTCTCTCTCTCTCTCTCTCTGTCTGTCTGTCTGTCTGTCTGTCTGTCTGTCTGTCTGCCTGTCTGCCTGTCTTTGTTCTCTCTCTCTCTCTCTCTCTCTCTCTCTCTCTCTCTCTGTCGCCCCCCTCTCTGTCTGTCTGTCTGTCTGTCTGTGTCTATCTCTCTGTCTCCCTCTCTCTCTCTGGCTTCTTCATCTATCTCTCTCTCTCTCTTTCTCTCTGTCTGTCTGTCTGTCTGTCTGTCTGTCTGTCTCTGTCTCCCTCCCTCTCTCTCTTTCTCTCTGTCTGTCTGTCTGTCTGTCTGTCTGTCTCTCTCTCTCTCTCTCTCTCTCTCTCTCTCTCTCTCCTCTCTCCTCTCCTCTCTCCTTTTGATGTGCCTTGCTGTTCATTGTCATTGTGTCCTTGCATAAAGATCCTTTCAAATAGGAATCAGGCTCGTGCTAGAAAAAAAAGCTTATTCCATTTTCTGTCTCTTTATCTTCCCTTTCTCCCCACCACCACCTCCTCCCCACTCTATCATCCTATATTTCTCCTCTCTCTCTCTCTCTCTCTCTCTCTCTCCTCTCTCTCTCTCTCTCTCTCTCTCTCTCAGAAGGCGATTGATTAAAACAAAATAACTTTGCTTAACGAAAAGCACAAGGTATTAGCAAAAGTATTAGCAAATGTAATTATGGCATATTAAGGTTAGTAGTAGTAGTAGTAGTAGTAGTAGTAGTAGTAGTAGTAGTAGCAGCAGTAGTAGTAGTAGTAGCAGCAACAGCAGCAGTAGCAGCAGCAGCAGTAGTAACAGTAGAAATAGTAGCAGAAGTAGCAGTAGTAGTAGTAGCGGTAGTAGCAGCAGTAGTGTTTTGTTGTTGCTGTAATAGTAGTAGTAGTAGTAGTAGTAGCAGCAGCAGCAGCAGTAGCAGCAACAGTAGTAGTAGTAGTAGTAGTGGTTGTGATGGTATTGGTGGTGGTGGTAGTAGTGGTAGTAAGGAGCAGCAGCAGCAGCGGTGGCGTCGGTGGCGATAGCAGCAGAAGCAGCAGCATAAGCAACAGCAGCAAAGGCAGCAGCAGCAGCAGTAACAACAGCACCGGCAGCAGCAGCAGCAGACGCGACAGAGCAGCAGCAGCAGCAGCAGCAGCAGCAGCAGTACTTATAGTGGTAGGAGCAGAGACAGCCGACGCTGATGATTATCTAATTATTGAGGTGTACTTGAGGCTTTTCAAAGAGGATAAAAATGTGTCTATTCACAAAATATACAGGTGTTAATCTGTCTTTGTTTCTGAAACAATTGGGGGTGGGGATGGGGGGGGGGTCACATCCAAGAACATCCCTCCCCCATTCTCCACCACCTCCCACCAGGAAACCCCATTTGAGCCCGGTATCTTTAGGGGCCAGGAGAGATGAGTAATATTGGATTCCTTTCTGAAGAGAGTGAGGGAGAGAGAGAGAGAGAGAGAGAAACAAGAGAGAGGGGAGA
Organism: Conus canariensis; assembly: GCA_033310375.1. NCBI lineage: Eukaryota > Metazoa > Mollusca > Gastropoda > Neogastropoda > Conidae > Conus > Conus canariensis. Next base: position 71,372,069 of record CM065729.1, read on the forward strand.
GAGAGAGAGAGAGAAAACAGAGAGAGAGAGAGAGAGAGAGAAACAGAGACAGAGACAAAGAGAAACAGTCAGACAGACAGGCAGACAAGCAGACAGAAAGACTGAGAGACAGAGACAGAGACAAAGGGAAATGTCCCTTTTGTGTGGCGAAGCTGGACAAAGCGGTCACAAAACACACCACTGAGGAGTAATGTGCCATTTCCATCCAATTCTCTTCACACGCTTTTCCTTCTTCTTTCTTTTCTTCTTCATCCTTCTCCTTTATGCCTGTTCATTCCTTTCCTGCTCTTTCCGCGTTCACGTCTTTTCTTCAGTCATACTCTCTCTCTCTCTCTCTCTCTCTCTCTCTCTCTCTCTCTCTCCTCTCTCTCTCTCTCTCTCTCTCTCTCTCTCCTCTCCTCTCTCCTTAGAGGGCGATTCAGTAAAACAAAACGATTTTGTCTGAAAAAAAATGCACAGAGTAACAGCAAAAGTTTTAGCAAAGTTAGTCACAGCATCTTAAAGTTAGTCATAGTTGTAGTAGCAGTAGCAGAAGCAACAGCAACAGCCACAGCAGCAGCAGCAGCAGCAATAGTAGTAGTAGATCCAGTAGTAGTATGAGAGAGAGAGAGAGAGAGAGAGAGAGAGAGAGAGAGAGAGAGAGAGAGAGAGAGAGAGAGAGAGGACAATGTCAATTTCGGGCTGTGGAATCGGGCAAAGTGGTTACATGACGGACAATGGAAGAGAAATTCGCCACTCCTCTCCGGTTCACTTCACACACCCTTTATTCCTTCTTTTCTCTTCCATCCATCATTCTGTCTGTTCATTCCTTTCCTGCTCTTCCGCGTTTGCGTCATTTCCTCGATCATATATTCTCTCTCTCTCTCTCTCTCTCTCTCTCTCTCTCTTGCCTGTCTTTGTCTGTCTGTCTCTCTCTCTGTCTCCCCCTCTCTCTGTCTCTCTGTCTGTGTCTGTCTCTCTGTCTCCCTCTCTCTCTCTGGTTTCTTCATCTCTCTCTCTCTCTGTCTCTCTCTCTCTTTTTCTCTCTGTCTGTCTGTCTGTCTGTCTGTCTCTGTCTCCCTCCCTCTCTCTCTTTCTCTCTGTCTGCCTGTCTGTCTGTCTGTCTGTCTGTCTGTCTGTCTGTCTGTCTGTCTGTCTCTCTCTCTCTCTCCTTTTGATGTGCCTTGCTGTTCATTGTCATTGTGTCCTTGCATAAAGATCTCTTTCAAATAGGAATCAGGCTCGTGCTAGAAAAAAAATTTTCCATTTTCTGTCTCTTATCTTCCCTTTCTCCCACCACCACCTCCTCCCCCATCTTATCTCCCTTTTCTCTCCTCTCCTCTTCTCTCTCTCTCTCTCACTCTCTCTCTCTCTCCCTCTCTCTCTCTCTCTCTCTCCCTCTCAGAAGGCGATTGATTAAAACAAAATAACTTTGCTTAACGAAAAGCACAAGGTATTAGCAAAAGTATTAGCAAATGTAATTATGGCATATTAAGGTTAGTGATAGTAGTAGTAGTAGTAGTAGTAGTAGCAGCAGCAGCAGCAGCAGCAGCAGCAGCAGCAGCAGTAGTAGTAGTAGTAGTAGCAGCAACAGCAGCAGTAGCAGCAGCAGCAGTAGTAACAGTAGAAGTAGTAGCAGAAGTAGCAGTAGTAGTAGTAGTAGCGGTAGTAGCAGCAGTAGTATTTGTTTTTGCTGTAATAGTAGTAGTAGTAGTAGTAGTAGTAGTAGTAGTAGTAGTAGTAGCAGCAGCAGCAGCAGCAGCAGCAGTAGCAGTAGCAGCAACAGTAGTAGTAGTAGTAGTAGTGGTTGTGATGGTATTGGTGGTGGTGGTAGTAGTGGTAGTAAGGAGCAGCAGCAGCAGCAGCAGCAGCAGTAGCAGTAGCAGCAACAGTAGCAGTAGTAGTAGTAGTGGTTGTGATGGTATTGGTGGTGGTGGTAGTAGTGGTAGTAAGGAGCAGCAGCAGCAGCGGCGGCGTCGGTGGCGATAGCAGCAGAAGCAGCAGCAGAAGCAACAGCAGCAAAGGCAGCAGCAGCAGCAGTAACAACAGCACCGGCAGCAGCAGCAGCAGACGCGACAGAGCAGCAGCAGCAGCAGAAGCAGTACTTATAGTGGTAGGAGCAGAGACAGCCGACGCTGATGGTTATCTAATTATCGAGGTGTACTTGAGGCTTTTCAAAGAGGATTAAAATATGTCTATTCACAAAATATACAGTGTAAATCTGTCTTTGTTTCTGAAAAATTGGGGGTGGGTATGGGGGGGGGGGTCACATCCAAGAACATCCCTCACCCATTCTCCACCACCTCCCACCAGGAAATGCCATTTGAGCCCGGTATCTTTAGGGCCAGGAGAGATGAGTAATATTGGGTTCCTTTCTGAAGAGAGAGAGAGAGAGAGAGAGAGAGAGAGAGAGAGAGAGAGAGAGAGAAACAGAGACACACAGAGAGAGAGAAACAGGGACAGAGACAAAGAGAAACAGTCAGACAGACAGGCAGACAAGCAGATAGAAAGACTGAGAGACAGAGACAAAGGGAAATGTCCCTTTTGTGTGGCGAAGCTGGACAAAGCGGTCACAAAACACACCACTGAGGAGTAATGTGCCATTTCCATCCAATTCTCTTCACACGCTTTTCCTTCTTCTTTCTTTTTTCTTCATCCTTCTCCTTTATGCCTGTTCATTCCTTCCCTGCTCTTCCGCGTTCACATCATTTCTTCAATCATACTCTCTCTCTCTCTCTCTCCTCTCTCTCTCTCTCTCTCTCTCCTCTCTCTCTCTCTCTCTCTCTCAGAAGGCAATTTAAAAAAAAGACTCTGTCTGTTCAAAAGCACAGAGTATTAGAAAAAAGTTTTAGCATAGGTAGTTACAGCATCTTAAAGTTAGTTATAGTTGTAGTAGTAGTAGCAGAAGCAACAGTAGTAGTAGTAGTAGTAGTAGTAGTAGTAGTAGTAGTAGTAGTAGTAGTAGTAATAGTAGTAATAGTAGTAGTAGTAGTACGAGAGAGAGAGAGAGAGAGAGAGAGAGAGAGAGAGAGAGAGAGAGAGAGAGAGAGAGAGAGAGAGAGAGATCCTAGAGACAGTGACAGAGAAAAAAAACTGACAAAGTGAAAGAGACTAATTCTCCCTCCCCTCTCTCTGTCCTTCCCTTCTCCCTTAGCCCGATCCCCCTCCTCACCCCCTTCTCTCCCTGCCCGAACCTTCTTTCGGTCTCTCTCTCTCTCTCTCCTCTCTCTCTCTCTCCTCTCTCTCTCTCTCTCTCTCTCTCTCTCTCTCTCTCTCTCCTCCCTCCTGCCGGTCAGATGAGTCCATGTACTCATGGCTCTAAAATGTTCTGGGCACAATTAGTAACGGGCTTGTTGAAACTGAATCCTAATGGAACTGGGACCTAACGGAATGTTTGTGACTTAGACTGATTCTATTGCGTCCCACTTCTGTTAAGACCCAGAACACATAGGGCCCTCCGCTAGGACGCACTGGTATTGGGATGCAATGGAACCTCTTTCTAAACAGTTGATTCCATTAGGTCTTCAGGGAACGCTGGGTACCAGTCTGGTTCCCGTTGGAATTGGGCTCTACCGGAACTGGACCCTAATGGCATTATCCCCACTCTCCTGATTACAATTCTTCTTCCTCACAGTTGTTCTACTACAGGAACTGTAAAAAAAAAAGCTTGTAATCAGGAGAGTGAACAGAAGTCACAGGAGAAACCGGTGTCTCGTAAGACTGAACTACTTGTGAAGAATGACCGGAATACATCTTGTTCAAAAAAGAAAATAATGATGATGATCGATTTGTGTAACACTAGCAGAACAGTATTATAGCCAACGTTCTCAGAGAAGAGGCGAATAGAATGCATGCGTTAGGTGTGTAATTCACCAGCCCCGTAGTCAGAAACTCATCGTGTGGGGCTGCGGATCACACTTCGGACTGGGCGATCTTGACTTCATAGAAAGAATAACGAACTCTAAGCTGTAGAGAAGTACCCGTAAGGTACTAAAAGGCCATCTCAACTCATCTGTTCAGCTATTATTTCTTACGCGGCAGTATCCCCTGCAATGAAACAATCTCTCCATACAAAAACCCCGTAAAACGGAACAGTGGTTTCCGTTTTCAGTTTCATCAAGGAGTGGCACAGCGTGCCGACTTGTCCATACACGCTAAACCACATCCCGCTAAGTTTCGAGACCACACCGCGCATGGTTTAAAACAGTGGAACAGTGGGAATAGACAGAAGCCCATCCCCGATACAGCTGTGGCCAGCTGAAAATGTCCAGGCAGGATTCAAAAACACGGCGAGCAGTGGCATGCCTCGAAGTATCAACTGACTGGAAATAATATGAAC
>CM065729.1:71386386-71391386 GCA_033310375.1 Conus canariensis
AAGGGGGATTATTTCATGAAGTCAGGTGTTACTGTTCATCCCCACTTTGGTAATGTGGCAAAGGGGGATTATTTCATGAAGTCAGGTGTTACTGTTCATCCCCACTTTGGTAATGTGGCAAAGGGGGGTTATTTCATGAAGTCAAGTGTTACTGTTCATCCCCACTTTGGTGATGTGGCAAAGGGGGGTTATTTCATGAAGTCAGGTGTTACTGTTCATCCCCACTTTGGTAATGTGGCAAAGGGGGATTATTTCATGAAGTCAGGTGTTACTGTTCATCCCCACTTTGGTAATGTGGCAAAGGGGGGTTATTTCATGAAGTCAGGTGTTACTGTTCATCCCCACTTTGGTAATGTGGCAAAGGGGGGTTATTTCATGAAGTCAGGTGTTACTGTTCATCCCCACTTTGGTAATGTGGCAAAGGGGGGTTATTTCATGAAGTGAGGTGTTACTGTTCATCCCCACTTTGGTAATGTGGCAAAAGGGGGTTATTTCATGAAAGCTGAGGAAAGGGACTGTATACACTGAGGCCAGCAGACTGACAAAGTATGAGACTGGGCAGCGGGAAATGAAATGCGGAATGTTGATTTGGGCTGCCAGCGGGAATCGAACTCAAAACATCTGATTCTGCACTGGATCCTCTACCAATGGACCAACTACGCTCTGGTTGTTGTTACATGCCGGTTTCACGTTCAAACGCACCGATAGTAATATGACAGATGAATATAACTATCCCAGGAGAGCTTGTTCAAACACATCACTTGTGATATGACAGATGAAGATAACTACCCCGGGAGAGCTTGGTCAAAGACACCAATAGTGATATGACAGATGAGGATAACTATACCAGGAGAGCTTGGTCAAAGACACCAATAGTGATATGACAGATGAAGATAACTATCCCAGGAGAGCTTGGTCAAAAACACCAATAGTGATATGACAGATGAAGATAACTACCCCAGGAGAGCTTGGTCAAAGACACCAATAGTGATATGACAGATGAGGATAACTATCCCAGAGATGTTGTTGTAAAGTGAGGCGACTGCAGGCGGAAATCTAAACAACTTTTAAATAAATGTTAGCGAACCGCAAAAAAAAAAAAAAAAAAAAAAAATTAAAAAAAAAAAAAAAAAAAAAAACGAATCACAAAACAAAACACGTGTTTCGACCTCTTGGCGGTTCGCTAACATTTACTTAAAATTTATCCCAGGGGAGCTTGTTCTAGCACACTACTAGTGATACGACAGATGAGGATAAACTATCCCGGGAGAGCTTGTTCAAAGACACCACTAGTGATATGACAGATGAAGATAACTACCTCCAGGAGAGCTTGTTCAAACACACCAATAGTGATATGACAGATGAGGATAACTGTCCCAGGTAAGCAGGTGAAGCAGAGTTTTCTCCAATACTGAACCACACCACTAGAACGACAACATGCTCAGAAGGGCAGCTAAGAAGGCTGTATTTCATGTTGGGCGCTGGTGAACGTCGACCTCTCACAATATTCTCACTGCAAACTCAGTGTTCTTCGCATGAGCCTAGCAGGTTCCAGGTCACGTGACTTTCAGTATTATTAACAATTTGTCCTTCGTTGTGTCCATCTTTCTCTATGGTATCGGCCTAGGTGGTATAGCTTACACTATGCACTGTGGCTTATGCATGGGTTATTAATCTGCACATTACCGGGACTCATGTTGTGAAAACTCAGACTAGAACTGACCTCTCCTTAAAATTGAACTCTCTTGGATTCATCCCGCTTTTCCGTAAGGACTAGAAATCTGTGACGTCTTGCCTCTCTGCCTGTCTGTCTGCCTGCCTGTCTGTCTGTCTGTCTGTTTGTCTCTCTCTCTCTCTCTCTCTCTCTCTCTCTCTGTCTTCCTCCATTCATCCCACCCCCGCCCATCACTCCCATTCTGTCTCTCTGTCTGTCCGTGTCTTTCTCTCTTTCCCCTCTTTTTGTCCTTTCTCCCTCCACCCCCCCCCCCTGTCTCACCCTCCCTCCCCACCTCCTCGTTCTCGCTCACTCTCACTCACTCTGTCTGTCTGTCTCTGTCTCTCTCTCTCTCTCTGTCTCTCTCTCTCTCTCTCTTTCCCCTCTCTCTCTTTCTCTCTCTCTCTCTGTCTCTCTCTCTCTCTCTCTCTCTCTCTCTCCGTCTTCTTCTTCTTCTTTTCTTCTTCTTCCCTCTCCCCACTGTCTTTCACTTTCCCTTAATCAGTCCGTCTATCCAGCCACCATTTATCATGTCCGTTCAGAAATACAGTGAAACACAGGAGAAAGAAGCGAACCCTTGACGTATCGATTTTTTTAAAACCAAAAATCACTGAATGACGAATGTTGTGAAGCATGTCCACGTGACAATAGCAGCAGATCGCCACTGAAGGCTGGCCAGGACAAAGCTCTGCTGAAGGAGAACTGGGCACAGCCTCCGGGTTAATCAGTCAGCCGGGTACATTGAGGTTTAACGTCCAGAGCGCAACAAAGGGCACCAGGCAGACGGGTATAACCATCCCCTGGGAGTTGAATAGATTATGGGGGAGGGGGGGGGGGGTCGGAATGGGAGCAGAGAACATAATACTGATAGCACCAGTGAAAAAAATGTCTAATTCTGTGTCGGTAACCTATGGGATTCGAACTGACAATGGCTGTCGACAAACAGGATTGAACCACTGAGCTACCCTCTGAGTAGCCAGGTACCCTTTTAGATGAATCCGGTTTGATGACTATGCCCACCTTATGTGGTAAAGCAGACCAGGCTATCCATCCCATGAAAGGTCAGGAAAGTGGTTTATATGCACTGGGACAACACAGGAGGATCGGCAGCGAACACACCAACCAAGGGAGAGAACTGGAAACGTGTGACTGTGAACTTGGAGCTTCTCCACCACAAGGCCAACAAAACTCCGATTATTTCAGATTTCACTTCCACATCCACCAAAGATGATACGAGAGACGGAGTTAACCATCCTAGGAGAAGAGGGCCGAGACGACGTTGGGAGGGGGGGGGGTATGTTTATTTAATACTACACTGATACCACCAGAGCGACAAACAAGGACATGGATAGCCAAAAGGTCCTTTGGACGCTGGGCGCCGACCGTGTTAACACTCGCAGCATTTGACAGCGAAAAGAACACCCATTTGGCGTCGAATATGGGAAGATAAGTGGTTGTTCGGTCTTCGTTTTCATTTTCCTAAATGTTGTTTGTTTTTTGCCTAGAGAAGACCCAAGAGGTCAAAATGCATCGTGTTTTGTCCTGTAGTCTGTTTGTCTGTATCGTCTGGCGGAACTAACACCATCTCTTTTTAAAAATTTGATGAAAATAACGCTTAACCTCTGAGCCGTCGTCTCGGTCTCCAGGTTCCGGTTTGGTAGATAGAGATCTTATCACACCATCAGAGTTGAGAGGACAGACCTGTCTACACTGACACCACCACAACGACAACAAATTCAGATCTGAGTTAGGCACTGGCGGGATTCAAACCGCAACGTCTAACTGCACTGGGGTCTCTACCACAGGGCCAACAAGGCCCCAGCTGTTGGTTGCATTTAGGCTTAACGTCCGCACCTACAAACCTTGATATGGCAGGCGGGGAAAAAAACAGAGAGAGGGGAGCGTGAGGGTGGGGGTGGGTATTTAACTCTGTATTGATTGCACCAGAGTGATAAAAAGAAGGATAGCTAAAATGGTGGGTTTTTTGTTTGTTTGTTTGTTTTTAGCATCTACTGAATTCGAACCCTCAATCTGCAAACGCAGTGCTTTGTGCATGAGCCATCGCTGAAATCAGGTTCCAGGTCAGGTAACTTTCTTGTGTGACCATGTGTCCCCTGCCCTATTCCATCTCCATCGTGTTCCGCCTCGGTGGTGTTGCTAAGCCCGACTGGGAAAGCATAAACCTTTGTGCTACACGCTTAATTCGTTTCAAAATGTAGCGTCACGGCTCCGTGTGACTTTGCCATTACGCTGCGCAGCGTAGCGTATATGGATTAATTCGCTCACAACAAGGACCCTTGTCAAGAAACTAGGACTAGAACTGGCCTTGCTTTGACTGTCAACCCTCTCTCTTCTCCACCCCATCCCCCTACCTCACACCCCCTCTCCCCACCCCCCTACTTACTTCCACAATCCCTTCGTCATCGCTGAGATGGATACAGTTTTACGGTCTGATCGGTTACAGACGATCTGATTTCAGTTATTTCCAACACAACGATCTTTCACGCTTTGACCCCACCGACCCTCTCTCTCTCTCCCCCCCCTCTCTCTCTCTCCTCTCTCTCTCTCTCTCTCTCCTCTCCCTGTTCGCTCGCTCCAGCTCCGACAATGTTAATTGAAGCGGTCACCAAGAGTGTCAAAGGGTAATCGGGTGAAAGAAGCAACAGCGGAGCTATCCACGGGCCCAAGGTCATGATGCGGAAGTCCTGCTCTGGGACCTGGGTCAGTCCACCTCTCCTGTGAAAGTGTACCCCTCCTCCCCCTTCACCCCTCCCTCTCCCCCCGCCCTCCCCGATCACCAGGTAGAAGCACTCTTCTTAGAGTAAAGAACAGGCTGCCAGGTCCATGTAAACATCATGACTTTTAGCTGGCCTGGTTGGTATCGGGTTTTCCTCAAGTTTTCATGTGTGTCTGCCTTTGCCAATCTTCTTGACTGTGGCACGCAACCTTCCGAGAAGAATTGAAGACGGCGCGCACAATTTAAAAGGCGTACAATTTTTGCTCAGTTGAATGAACTTAGCTGTTAAAGTTACGGTGCGTATTTGATATGCTTCTCTGTCAGCTACCTGTTGTCAGACCATTGTAATATTGTCTCGTTGTATACATGGTTATTCCTATACTGTACACTCCCCCCCCCCCCCCCCCCCCCCCCCCCCCCCCGAAGAAGGGGCCATGGCCTATACTGATTAATTTTTTTTTCGTTCGTACGTTCATTTACTGTGACGTGACACGTAGTTACCAAAACGCAAAGATGCAACAACCTCACATATGTATCCGACCGTGTGCA
>CM065729.1:71396386-71401386 GCA_033310375.1 Conus canariensis
CACCCCAGTCCTTCACCTCCATTCAGGTGTTCTCCATGGTAACTGTCATCTTCACCCCAGTCCTTCACCTCCATTCAGGTGTTCTCCATGGTAACTATCATCTTCACCCCAGTCCTTCACCTCCATTCAGGTGTTCTCCATGGTAACTGTCATCTTCACCCCCACCTCCATCAGGTGTTCTCCATGGTAACTATCATCTTCACCCCAGTCCTTCACCTCCATTCAGGTGTTCTCCATGGTAACTGTCATCTTCACCCCCACCTCCATCAGGTGTTCTCCATGGTAACTATCATCTTCACCCCAGTCCTTCACCTCCATCAGGTGTTCTCCATGGTAACTGTCATCTTCACCCCCACCTCCATCAGGTGTTCTCCATGGTAACCATCATCTTCACCCCCACCTCCATCAGGTGTTCTCCATGGTAACATCATCTTCACCCCAGTCCTTCACCTCCATTCAGGTGTTCTCCATGGTAACTATCATCTTCACCCCCACCTCCATCAGGTGTTCTCCATGGTAACTGTCATCTTCACCCCAGTCCTTCACCTCCATTCAGGTGTTCTCCATGGTAACTGTCATCTTCACCCCCACCTCCACCAGGTGTTCTCCATGGTAATTATCATCTTCACCCCAGTCCTTCACCTCCATCAGGTGTTCTCCATGGTAACTGTCATCTTCACCCCCACCTCCATCAGGTGTTCTCCATGGTAACCATCATCTTCACCCCAGTCCTTCACCTCCATCAGGTGTTCTCCATGGTAACTATCATCTCACCCCAGTCCTTCACCTCCATCAGGTGTTCTCCATGGTAACTGTCATCTTCACCCCAGTCCTGTACCTCTCTCTTTTGTCAGTCATCACCAGGAGCCATCGTCCGCCTTCCACACACACACACACACACACTGTCCAGAATGGAGGACTGCGGACACTGTCATAAAGAGAGAGAGAGAGAGAGAGAGAGAGAGAGAGAGAGGAGAAGAGAGACAGACAGACAGACAGACAGACAAACAGACAGACAGAGACAGAGAGACAGAGAGACAGATGGACAGAGAGAGAGAGTAGTCGACCCATGTCTTCAAAGGAAGGCAGCAAAATGAACTGAAGGTAGAGCTTCTCATAGTCACAACTTTTTTTTATTGTATAAAGGACCAGTGATGTATTGAGTATTGAGCTGTCTGAAGTTTGTAAGAATAGAATGCAAACAGCTCGAAAGGAAAACATTTACAATACAAAACCTTTGGCAGAGCAGACACTCGTGAGACATTTGCTTATACAAATGGTCAAGTACTGCCGGAGAAAGTTAGTCTACCAGACCTCTTCTAAGGCAAAGAGAGACTGAGTTTAAGTACACACCGTGTTTAGAATAGCGATCCTTCATGGGAGAGGAAAAAAGAAAAAGACAGAAAGAAAGACCCAGGGACTATTCTAGGCTGTTTGTAAGGACTTGATGGAAAGATTTGACGACAGTCTGAAAATATTTGGACTTCAGGGGAATAGCAGTGACTTTTTCTTTAAAGGCAGGAGGGGGAGGTGAGGAGGGGGACAGATAAACACAGACTGTTTCCACAGTTTACCATCTATCTCGTTTCCAGATTCACCCCTCTGTGTCTCAATGTCTCTTTCTGCCTGTGTCTCTGTTTCCTCTCCCACCCCCACCCCCCTCGCCCCTGTCTCTCTCTCTCTCTCTCTCTCTCTCTCTCTCTCTCTCTCTCTCTCCACACTCTCACACAAACACACTCCGCACGCATGCACTCATGCAGGCACACAAACACACTCATGCATGCACACATTGATGTGGCACACACACACACACACACACACACACACCCCACCACACACACACGCACACACACACACACACACACGCACGCACGCACGCACGCACGCACGCACACCACACACACACACACACACACACACACACACACACACACACACACTTACCCAGCAGCGTCTCGTCTCTTCCTTCTGTTGTAAATCTGTTCATATGACTTTAACACAAGTCATCACATCGTGAATATCTGGCCATCCTCTCTTTTTGAAACCTACCTCCCCCGCGCCCCCCCCCCCCCCCCCCCCACCTCAGAAGATCAGTAACATACTGCCCTTGGTTTACTTACGTGATTATCTATTGGGATCCTAGTCGACACTTTCTTTAAGAACAGTGCTACACGTACTTTAGATATATCTCTTATGACTCTTGGATTTTGAAATAATGACGTGTACGTCTGACCAGGGACCACTTGCGGGTTCCTGTTGTCAACACTTTCGTTGGGGAAAGAGCAATACATACTTTAAATATATCTATCAAGACTCTTGGAGCTGAAAATAATGATGAATGTGTACTTCTGACGTCGACCATAGAAAGCTTATGGTACGTGAAAGACGACAACTTAAATGGACTCTGACAGAGATTCATGAAACCATACTGTCTTTGGCACGATCAGAAGAACTTCAATGTTGCTAATGAAGAGTCTGGGTTTACGAGCAACCATCCACACCCGTACCAGAGTCTTTCAGGCCTGTATGAGATGGAAGGATGAGCGTATCTGAAGAGAAATTCATGAACCAACGAGTTGGATGCCATTGCTAAAGGTCTGATTTGAACTAAAATATAATGTGCAAAGTGAGACCGGAAGCTGACCAGAACAGAACCACAAACACACTTCATCAACAGTTGGAGTGCAAGTTCAAAACTCTGTGGTATTGGAAACAGCACTTGGTTTCTTTTCACCTGTCCATGGCACCACTCCTACGCCATTCATCACAGCCTCGTCATACACAGCTACATTCAGGCTCCTCATGTCGCTACCATAGCATGGCGGGACTCCACTTACAGCAATTGTTATTGTCATTATCATTAATGTTAGTATTAATGTCATTATCTTTATTATTATTATTATCATTATCTTTATCATCATCATCGTCATTATTATTATTATTACCATTATAATCATATCATTACTATTATTATTATTATTATTATTATTATTATTATCGTAATTATACTGTTATTATCATATTATCATTATCATTATTAATTATATAGCACCTGTCCTCAGATAAACACCAAGCTGCAGGCGCTATACAATTCATGCTCTCGTCTTCACAACGGGCTGCCTGCCTGGATAGAGCTGACTAAGAACCAGCTAGGAAAACTATGAAGGTGCCCAGAAAGAACACAACGTGAAGAATTAAGGAGAAGAAAAAACAACAACAACAATACATACAAGAAAAAAATAAAAAAAGACAAATTGAGAGTAAAGGGAAAGAAAAAAGAAAAGAAAGAAAAGTGAAGCTGAAGAGAAGCGAACAGAAAGACAGAAATGCGAAGAAAAACAAAATTGAAATGGAAGAAGATAGAAACAGGAATGAACGATTGATTTACGTTCTCCCAGTGTTTACTTGCTGATCTTTAACAGCCGTGGCAACACGGTTCTACCATGTCTCCATTTCACGGTAGTTGGAGACGAAACGACGGAAAGCGAAACGAATGGGTGGAAAGGTGAGACGGGAGGTAGACGGTGTGAAGCCAACACGGAGACAAGAGGAAAAGTGATGTCGTTGTGATTGGGAGGTGGGGTGAAGAGTTAGGATGAATGGGGGGGGGGGGGGGGGGGGGGGGGGGGGGGGGGGGGGGGGGGGGGGGGCGATGGGGGGGATACAAATGGAGAGAAGGAAAAAAAAACCAGCGAAGATGAGAGACAGAGATAGCAATGGAGGAAATTTGGCAACACGGATGACCCGGTGGGTGTGGAGACAGTTGGCTTAAATTAAAAACAATTTGGACTGCTGTCAATAGGTGGCATACCACACACAGCAGACGTCAACATGCATTCTGTGCCAGGTGTCCAGTAAGTATTGCACCACCTGGCATCTAATAAATGGCAGCGCTGTGCGCTGTCTGACTTATATGAATACATGTATACAAACATATTTCAACAAAGACTAAACAAAGAAACACCAATAAGTATGTGTGAACATGTACATGAAAATTGTACAACTCAGTGCATATGGATGTACATGCAAATAGCCTACCCCCCCCCCCCCCCCCCGTCCCATACACACACACATACCACACACACACACACACACAAGAGCGCGCGCGCGCGCGCGCGCGCACACACACACACACACACACCACACGCACGCACGCACGCACGCACGCACGCACCACACACACACACACACACACACACACACACACACACACCACACACACACACACAGGAAAGACATCCATCTTTCTGCCTCGCCGTGATTATCAGACACCTCATCAATTAAACCATCACGTGATGCACAGTCTGAAGAGCACGTGCGTGCACGACAATCGTTGCGGTGAGTAAGGGACAGGGTGTTGGCGGGAAATCCCCGTGTCTGCTATCATCTATCCCAGGCCGCGTTCAGATGACATGTCATTCTCCTACCATTCACTAACTTTCACTGCTCCAACGCTGCTGTGCGTGTAGAAATGTGTCAGGGTGTCTGTCTTATAACCCTCCCTTCAATGCGGGAATGAGGCTATGAAAAGAGTCAGCTGTGTCTTTTCTTTGCAAAATTCGAACATCTTTTTGGTGGGGAAAAGTACATAAATATCGTGTCAAGTGTTTACACTTCAGATTTCAATGTAATAGTCATGGACAGTAAAATAAATCAGGCAGAAGAAGATGGCACTTCGCGGGAGACAGAGTATGAACATCTTTTAAATTGAACATTACAGGAGATGGATTTCGCTTATCTTTGAACATTGCTCATTGCGAAAGGTATCTCTGATCTAATCAATTCATTTTTTAAATGAGAAATATCATATTCTAGAAGGACTGCAAAATAAAATAAGGTTACTGTCCTTTCATATTTCATGGCTTTTAAAAAAGTTTACATCTCGTTTATTATAGTGTGTGGAAACGTTCATCCCATTGTACTCTCCATGTCCTGAGTAGGGGAACAAAACTGAACCAGTCTTGACTCTTCCATCTTATTTCTTCCTGCTGTCTATTATT
>CM065729.1:71403886-71418886 GCA_033310375.1 Conus canariensis
TATTGTCAATCCGCACCCTTTGGCCCCCTCACCCTTCACTCCCATCCTAATTTTATGTTTCCTGTTGATGAAATGTTTTATACTAACGTTTTATTTTAAAGTTAAAACATTTTAATTAAGGTGCCTTTTCCCTACTGTATACATTCGTGATTCGTGTTCAGGATCTGAGGGTGGAGAATGCGAGCTTTTTACTGGCACAGTCTGTACCCCCTGACGAAGGCAAATAAAGCCGAAAATTTGGGATATTTTAATCTTGTTTGTTTGGATTTTATCTACTTTGACTTTTATATATATATATATATATATATATACTATATATATATATATATATATGAAGAAGCCCTTGTGGCGAAAGCTTGGATCAGTAAAATTATCCTTGTGGGAAAATATGTATAACTTGTTTTAGTATTCATTTTATTCAAATATACCTATTGACGTCGTTTTGTTGAGGCGCGGTGCGAGTTTTAGAGAGAATTTTTCTTCCGTGAAATCACACACACACACACACACACACACACACACACACACACACACACACACACACACACACATAATATATATATATATATATATATAGTTGTTTAAATGATTCTGGGGCAGGGTACCACTCCACAGCAGTGTGGTGTGTGTGTGTGTGTGTGTGTGTGTGTGTGTGTGTGTGTGTGTGTGTGTGTGTGTGTGTGTGTGTTGGCTGTGGATGTAGGCATTGCTCCCTTCGGCAGAGGGTCACTGGATTAATCCCCAGTCGAGACAGACATGCGAAAGGGATTTTCTTTTAGAATCAAAAGCTGTGCAAACATTCCGCTCCACCCAAAGTCCTTCTGGTCATACATGAAGCCAGCTCAGGTAGGATAGGAAAGGAACAACGAAACAAACATAGGTAATTACATAAAGGGAATGTTCACTGAGGGTACATGTAGGAAACAGAAGGTAAAAGAAGGGAACCATTTGTAAAGCTGAGGGGAGAGAAGGAGAAAAAAAGAAGCTTTTTGGAAGCATGCAGGAACATGCGAAATCAACTGGCATTAGTTTGGAAAACTGCACTAACATGGCCATTTAATAAAGTTCAGTGGCCTCCCTAAAACAATCCCCCAAAGGAATTGTTGAGGGACGGGAAACAGGAGAACAGACCGAAATGTAAATAAACAGTTGACCGACAGGATTGTACAATGGACGGGGAAACCATTTGCAGACACCCAGCCTTGAGACACACCCCACAGCACTGGAGGAACCTGGAGAACTGTTCTTCAATGTGATGCCCTAAATGACTTTCCACGGAGTGTAAGGAGAAGGAGATGAACGTAACTAAATGGGAAGGTACGGAAAGGCAAGAAAAAGAATTACTGGCTGACACCCCCCCCCCCCCCCCCTCCCCGATAATCGAGCGGTACAGGCCTAACGTTTGGGGGCTCTTAATAGACGTGTCCGATACTCTCTCTTAAATAAACTACACCTGTCTGATCTCCCTTAATTACCCGTGTCTGGTAATCTCCCTTAATCACTCACGCCCAGAGATCTCCATGGTAATCGGTCATCACAGACCCAGAGACAGCCTGTGATCACGTGTGTCCGGGAGCTGTTATCTCCCTTCGTGTCGGACACTGTGTTTCACTGTGCTGGCAATCGCCTCGATGTTAAGTGGAGAGGGAGGGTAGGGTGGCAGGGGGGACGATGCGTGTCTGGGTGAGTGTGGAAGTCGGAGGGGCAGGGGGAGGAGGAAGTGCTGGAAAGTGGAGGATGGCGTGAGGTAGGGAGGACTAGAAGAATGAGAGGATTGGGAAGCAGAGGTGGGGACGGGGAATGCAGGGAATTAGGGAGATCGAGGCTTTTGTTGGCAAGATAAGATAAGATGATGTTGCTTATACCCCAGCCGACCACAAAGGGTCCACATCAGGGCTGTCACCACGTTAAAATCAACTCACAAGTCATTCATTCACACAATTCTTTAAAATACATCGAAAAACCCATCCGAAAGTTTGTTAAAAAAAATCTTTCCACTGTAAAATCTCAGATCCGATGAAAAATGTTAATCTCTTTCAAGAACTCGAAGATCGCGTCAGCGGAACGTCTCTGAACAAGGTTTTCATGTCAAGGAATCGTTGATGCCACTGTGTTTCATTTAATTTCGATTCCCTATCGCATTCTTTATGAAATAATTACATAATTTCAATCATCCCTTTCCCCAAGAAATTCCAAGTTTTAAGCGCTGGACGCTTCTCCATAAGTCTAATGGATTTAAAGGTTGTTGTTGTTGCCGGCCTGTAAAAAATAGAAATGATGATAAAACCTTGTCCCAGACGCCTTTGATGTCAGACTGGGAGTGAAGTAAACGTCACATTCCGCAGACAGCTAAAATTCATAGCTTCAAATGACAGACTGGCGTGAAGGGACGTAACTCACATGTCAGTGTTTCAGACTGATGTACTTTGAGTGGGATGGAGTTGGATGTGTGCTCCACACACTGTCTGAACAGAAATGGCGTCTGGGCCAAGCTTTTATTCGGTGTCTGCCTGTCTGTCTGCCTGTCTCTCTGTCTGTCTGTCTGTCTGTCTGTCTCTCTCCCTCTCTCTCTCTCTCTCTCTCTCTCTCTCTCTCCCCCAACAACTCTCTGTCTCTCTGTTTTCTCTCTCTTCTCTCTCTCTCTCTCTATCTATCTATGTATCTTTATCTATCTATCTATCTATCTATCTATCTATCTATCTATCTATCTATCTATCTATCTATCTGTCTGTCTGTCTATTTGTCTTACTCTGTGTGTATGTCCGTGTGTGTGAAAATCAATCTATTATCTCTATCTATCTATCTATCTATCTATCTATCTATCTATCTACCTATCTGTCTCTCTGTCTGTCTATCTATCTCGATCTATCTATGTATGTGTGTGTGTGTGTGTGTGTGTGTGTGTGTGTGTGTGTGTGTGTGTGTGTGTGTGTGTGTGTGTGTGTAATTCTGCAGCCCTATTCCCTGAACTCGTCGTGACATCAGCTGTCTGTCTCATTGCGTACTGCTGAAGGGGTCGTGTGTGACATTGCCTTTGGGTGTAGCTGTGCATTGAGGAGCCGCTATCAGAGATATGAGAGAACTGCTGCACAGATGGCAAGGAAGATGGGGCCAAAAATAATCATAAAGAACACACATTTACTGACATACACACAAGAAATACTAAGAGTAAACACACACACACACACACACACACACACACACACACATATATATATATATATATATATATATATATATATATATACAGAGAGAGAGAGAGAAGAGAGAGGAGAGAGAGAGAGAGAGAGAGGAGAGAGAGAGCGCAAAATGTAAACACCCACACGCACAAGTCTGGAGAAATAAACACAAACATATAATCATTTTTGAATTAAAAAAAAACACGAGGAAATTCTGTGGAGCAGGGATATCTTTGATCGGCCATTTTCGCTAAGCCACAGCACATGTGTATCCCATTAGAACTTTCCGCAATGCACGTGGTCTTCCTGACGGTAGTTTCATGTGCAACTGCCAAATCACGCACACACACACACACACACACACACACACACACACACACACACACACACACACACACACACAATATATATATATATATATATAACGCACTCGCGAACGCACGCGCGCACACACACACACACACACACACACACACACACACACACACACACACACACACATGCGCTCTTAACACGCGCACAAGCATTCGCATTTAAATGCAAATTCTTGGTTTTTTCAAGTAGGTTTTCAATTAAATTATCAGTCACGGAAAGAAGCCAAATATTACACATTCAGTTTTGTGTTCAAAACCTTCCATCTCAGCGAAACTGTAATATTGTGTACTGACATTGTTCCTGTCGACATTTTACAAATTAGTTGTCTATGGAAATCTTTTGTGATAATGATCTTTTCAATGTATATGTCAGCTCTATAGATCTTGATGATTTTATACCTGTTTCCCGCGGTAAAAGTGTGGCATGACGTATGAGGGAAAAAAACCCTGCGTTCCTAAATAAAGTGCGTGCATGCGTGCATGCGTGCGTCCGTGCGTGCGTGCGTGTGTGTGTGTGTGTGTGTGTGTGTGTGTGTGTGTGTGTGTGTGTGTGTGTGTGTGTGTGTGTGTGTGTGTGTTGTGGATAACAATTAAGCACTGGTGGGAGTCATCTGTTATAACAATACTGGGTTAATACTGGGGAGAACGCAGACCTGAGTCAAGGTTACACTGTGACAGATCCTGGGTCAGCACTAAACTGTAATACCCACACCCACTCCCCACCGTCCCTTCCCGTTACCCTCCACACTTTCATCCCCTCTCTCAAAATCGTCTGTTTCATGCAACGTTGGATGAAAAAAAAAAGGAAATAAATTTTGTTATCTGCTTTTTGTGTTTTTTGTTTGTTTGTTTGTTTTACACTTTTGCGAGCAGAAATAATTATTTTCCACCACGAGAAGTAACAGTCGGCATGGACTTTGAAAAAAGGGTATGGAAGTAAATATGTGTCAATGTTTATGTTGCTAAAAAGCATTACTATTCCATGAAATCTTTCTGCATAGATGGTTACCAGCATGTAAACGGTAACTTCGCAGCCGTCATGGTCAGGGGGAAAAAAAGTGTAACAATCTTGCTGAATGGGTTCTCAATGCAACGCCCGATCCGGATCCGCACAAAACACCCACGCTACAATGTATTGGCTTTTTCTGTAGACTTCATCCCATTTTTCTGACAGGTTTCGTTGAAATTAGCTTTGGAGTAATCTTGCAGGCAGACCAATTACATAAACAAACGGACACACGATACGAAACCATAGTCTTCTTTGCAGAGGCAGTGACATTTTTGGACTTCTTTGGCTGCATCTCTCTTATATTGTGCATGCATGGAACGGTGGCTGGCCTTCATCGCCTTGACAAATGCTTCTTTCCTCCCCCCCCCCCCCACCCCCACCCCACCATCTGTCAATGACAGAGAATTAGAAAGGACTGTGCTCCTGGTATCTATCCCCCACCATCTGTCAATCACACAGAATCAGAAAGGATTGTGTCCCTGGTATCTATCCCACCACGTAGAAGGAATCCAGCGGTACAAGTAGAGGGGTAGTGACCCATCAACAGAATTCTGTATCATCGCAGCCATCGGGTCGTGCAGGCCATTACGTACGGCGGGTACCAGCAGGGGATGGCTGTTTCGTTGTGCGGAAAGCTCATCAGTTCTGATCGCTCGTTATTCATGTTGAGCAGAGCACATTGACCGCTCCCAATATCTGGCACCCTCTCTCTGAAAGAGTGAAGATTCCATCCCCTCAAAAGCTTAGTATTTTAAAATTTACTTTAACATTGTCTGGATCTGATTAAGTCTAGATTAGATTAACCACTTAACACAGCTCTCCTCCCTCTAAAGACCAAACCGGTGAGAGAAGGATTTGTGGGATCACTGTTGACACGTTCCATTGTAGTTTTAGAGAAGGGAGGAAAAACCTTTGAATGGTAGAACACTTGTTGGTAATGCCTTTAGCTGACTGCAAAGGCCCAGAAAAGAAAGAGAGAGAGAGAGAGAGAGAGAGAGAGAGAGAGAGAGAGAGAGAGAGAGAAGAAGGAAAGATTGACAAAAGACAGATAGGTCGACAGACCGACAGAGAAAAACAAAGATGAAAGACAGAAAAAAGAAGGAAAGGAGGGAAGGAAGGAAGAGAGGAAGAAAGGAGGAGAGGAACAAAGAAAGAAAGAAAAAAAAAAAGAAAGAAGGAAGGAAGAGGAAAAGAAATTAAGATGGACAGAAAGAAAGAAAGAAAGAGCGTAAAACAACGATGCCAAAATACAAAACGCTGAAAGCTCAGGTGAAAAAGAGATCCAGACAATGAGGTGGAACTGGTGGAGGGAGGAAGGGGTGAGGGGGAACTGAAAAATCAGAACAGACACATGAAAGGACACCAACCCCGGGAAACGGTTGCCCAAATGATTCCAGCAGGAATGACAAAAATAACACATGTGTTGTCACATTGCTGGCATGCACATACCAAACGATTATTAAAAAGAAAAAAAAATGGACATTCACAGCCAAATGATGTAAGCCTGCAACTCATGTTTCTTCGGCACCTCAACTAGAGAAAACAGAACACCTTGCCATGCTGAGAATTCCTGCGAGACGTGCAAACTGTATGAAAAAGGGAAAGAAAACAACACAGCTGAAAGAGAGAGAGAGAGAGAGAGAGAGAGAGAGAGAGAGAGAGAGAGAGAGAGAGAGAGAGAGAGAGAGAGAGAGAGAGAGAAACGCTTCAAACGCTTCAGATACGTTTTTTTTATTGACAATGGCCTACATATAGCCTTGCCTTTATGTCAAAGTGATGTACATTAATACTTGCAGCGCCGAAAAAAAAGTAATACAAATAAACAAAAACGTATAACTGATATCGTTAATATTAATGTTAGGACTCAACACCACATGCCACAAAAGGAAAATGATGTACTTTTTCATCATTCAAAATGACTATGTAATTTTCTTAATAATATAATCATTTATACAAGCGCCATAAACAGGTACACATATTCTCTGAAATAAATAATTTCCGCTGGACCTCTAACTCATGAACATCCATTTCACTATTATTCATGATAGTGAAGAGAACGCAAACATTTTAAGTAAGGTCATCAAGCAGAGAGAGAGAGAGAGAGAGAGAGAGAGAGAGAGAGAGAGAGAGAGAGAGAGAGAGAGAGAGAGAGAGAGAGAGAGAGAGAGAGAGAGGAGAGAGAGAGAGAGCTCCGACAGATGTATGATTCAGTGCCATTGCCTTAGAACATCGTTTTAATGCGAAAGCAACAGAATGGTGTTTCTATGTTTATTTCACTGGAACAATTAATTCATAATCATTTTGATGTCCCCCAACATGGACATCCACCACCACTTGTTCTTTGCACGTTTGTTAGTCTGTCAGCAATAGTAGGCAAAATTACTGGCACAATACTAATCAAACCTGCACAAAACTTGTGCATGCTTGTGCTTGCATAACACACACACACACACACACACACACACGCGCGCGCGCGCGCGCGCGCGCGCGGCACGCACGCACACACACACACACACACACACACACACACACACACACACACACACACACACAACACACACCTGTGGCCAGAATTGAGGACAACAAAGTGGAGACTGACATTCAGAGAGAGAGTGAGGGGGGGGGGAGACAGAGAGAGAGAGAGAGAGAGAGAGAGAGAGAGAGAGAGAGAGAGAGAGAGTTAGTTGGGGGGGGGGGGGTGTCAGAGACATGCTATGAAAAACGTTTCACGTGTCTTTAGTGGTTCGGGTAAGTTTGAAATGATGAATTCCAGACAAGAAAGAGAAGTCATACCTTTGGGGCCGAGTAAGATATCAATCACCTTGTCAGCACAGGTTTCAGTTCCAACTGTGTAAGTAACATAGGGAAGACAGGAGTCTGAAAAGAAGAAAGACGGAAAAGGACAGATGTAGGCTGAAAGAGAACTCAATAAAAAAGAAAGAGAGAGAAACAAAGAAAAGAAAGGAAAGAAAAGAAACCATGACAAACTGTTCACACACTGCATTCCACCCAGGCCTTCACAAGAATCAAGCGAAAAAGAAAAACTGAGGACAGATTTTCTCAAAGTCACATTTTTTTTGTATTCTCAGGTCTTATAGAACAGGGAGTACTTTACAATGGGAACGAAAAAATGCTGTCTGTGTGTCTGTTTTTCTGTCTGTCTGTCCGTCCGCAGTCAAAATGTGTTCCACTCGCTCCGGACAAACCTACTTGGCCGATCTTTCTGAAAATTTGTAGGTATGTTCACTATGGGTCACGGATGATGCACGATGTTTTATTTTGCCGTCATAGACGTTACGAACGGCTATAACGGCCCATAACGGTTTCTCTTCTTCATGGAATATCTCAGAAAGTATTTGGCCGATCTTCCTGAAAATTTGTGGGTATGTTCATTATGGGTCACAGATGATGGACCATGTTTATCAGAATAGCCGTTACTAACGGCTATAACGGCCCAAAACGGTTTTTCCTCTTTATGGAATATCTCGCACATATTCAAGATAAACTGGGAGTAAATTTACATACTTTGCATCTTGTTTAATTGCATGAAGGACCAGTGACGTACTGAATGTTGAGCTGTCTGAAGTTTGTGCGAATATAATGTAAACAGGTCGAAAGGAAAACATTTACAATACAAAAGCTTTGACAGAGTAGACACTGGCGAGACTTGAGCTTTTTGTTTCATGTACTGTTGTGATTCTCATCTCCGTTTGACTGAAGGGGTCTGTGTGTGATATTGCCTTTGGGTGTAGCTGTGCATTGAGGAGCCGCTATCAGAGATATGGGAGAACTGCTGCACAGATGGCAAGGAAGAGGGGACCAAAAATAGTCATAAAGAACACACATTTACTGACATACACACCAAGAAATACTAAGAGTAAACACACACACACACACACACACACACACACACACACACACATACATACATACATACATACATACATACAGAGAGAGAGAGAGAGAGAGAGAGAGAGAGAGAGAGAGAGAGGAAGAGAGCGCGAAAGAGAGAGAGAGAGAGAGAGAGAGAGAGAGAGAGAGAGAGAGAGAGAGAGAGAGAGAGAGAGAGAGAAATCGTAAAGTGTAAAAACCCACACGTACCAATCTGGAGGTATAAACACAAACGTAAGATTATTTTTAGAAAATAAACGAGGAAATTCTGTGGAGCAGGGATATCTTTGATCGGCCATTTCCGCTAAGCCACAGCACATGTGTATCCCATTAGAACTTTCCGCAATGCACGTGGTTTTCTTGACGGTAGTTTCATGTGCAACTGCCAACATCACACACACACACACACACACACACACACACACACACACACACACACTCATACATATGTACGCACTCGCGAACGCACGCACGCGCGCGCGCGCCCAAACACACACACACACACACACACACACACACACACACACACACACACACACACATACACACACATGCGCGCCTGCACGCAAGCATTCGCATTTAAAACCAAATTCTTGGGTTTTGGAATGGGTTTTCAATTTAATTATTAGTCACGGAAAGAAGCACATTGTACATCCAAGTTGGAGTTCAAAACCCTCCATTTGAGCGAAACTGTATTATTGTGCTACGCCATTTTTTCCGTGGATATTTTACAAATTTCTTATCTTTGGAGATCTTTCGTGATGTACAGAATTGGTTTCTAAGTCAACTCTTACAGATCCAAATAATTTTAGACCTATTTCCAACAGTAGAAATGTAACTGGATCTATGAAGGAAGAAATGTAACTGGATCTATGAAGGAAGAAATGTAACTGGATCTATGAAGGAAGAAATGTAACTGGATCTATGAAGGAAGAAATGTAACTGGATCTATGAAGGAAGACATCTGCGATCCTGAGGAAAGTGATGTGTGGTGTGTGTGTGTGTGTGTGTGTGTGTGTGGTGTGTGTGTGTGTGTGTGTGTGTGTGTGTGTGTGTGTGTGTATGTGTGTGTGGTGTGTGGTGTGTGTGTGTGTGTGGTGTGTGGTGTGAGTGTGTGTGTGGTGTGTGTGTGTGTGTGTGTGTGTGTGTGGTGTGTGGTGTGTGTGGTGGTGAGTGTGTGTGTGTGTGTGTGTGTGTGTGTGTGTGTGTGTGTGTGTGTGTGTGTGTGTGTGTGTGTGTGTGTGTGAGTGAGTGAGTGTGGGGTGTGTGTGTGTGTGTGTGTGTGTGTGTGTGTGTGTGTGTGTGTGTGTGTGTGGCGTGCGTGAAGCACTGATGGTTGTCGATTTCTTCAGCATGTGTCATAAAAAAAAACTAAGTGAATACGGAGGAGAGCGCAGATCTTAGTCAAGGCGGAACTGTGACAGATCCTGAGTCGAACACTAAACCGCAAGCCATCCATCCACCCCTTCTCATCCCTACCCACCCTCCATCTCCTATCTCAAAATGGTCAGCTTTCTGGAACGTTGGATTAAAAAAAAAAATGGGTCAGTAGGTCTCATTTGTTTTGGTTTTTGTGCTCGTTTGTTTTACACTTTTGCGAGCAAAAATGTCAATTTGTGTGGCAAAAATGTCAATACTTATGTTGCCAGAAAGCGTGAAAATACTTCTCCGCACAGATAATTACCAGCACGTAAATTCTAAATTCGCAGCCGTCACGGTCAGCGCAAAAAAAAAAGAAAGTCCTATGATCTTGTTGAACGGATCCCTAATGCACTGCCCGATCTGGATCCGCACAACAAAACACACAGTGATTTATATTGGCCTCGTCTATATGCTACATTCCATTTTTCTGTCAAGTTTCGTTCAAATCAGCTTTTGAGTAGTCTTGCAGACAGACAAACCAAACAAACAAACAGACGCATAATAATTATGAAAGCAGACTCTTCTTTGCCAAGGTGACTATGGGACTTCTTTGGCTGTGTATTCTCCTGCATCTCTCTTGTATTGTGCATGCATGGAGTGAGACGGAATGGCTACTGTCCTTCATCGCCTTGACAAAAGCCCCATCCCCCACCATCTGTCAATCACATAGACTCAGAAAGGATTGAGCCCTTGGTATCTATCCCATTATCATGAGGGAATTCAGCGTTACAAGCAGAAGGGTAGCGACCCGTCGATAGAATTCTGTATCATCGCAGCCATCGGGCCGTGCAGGCCATTACGTACGGCGGGTACCAGCAGGGGATGGCTGTTTCGTTGAGCGGAGAGCTCATCAGTCCGGATCGCTCGTTATTCATGCTGAGCAGAGGAAGCAGAGGACATTGACCGCTCCCAATATCTGGCACCTTTCTGCTCCAGAGTGAAGGGTCCCCTCCCTTGAAAGTCGCAGCATTCTTAATTTCACTGAAGATGCTCTGAAGATACACTGCTCCTATCAAAAGAAAAGAAAACGGAAGAGAGAGAGAGAGAGAGAGAGAGAGAGAGAGAGAGAGGAGAGAGAGAGAGAGAGAGAGAGAAGAAAGGAAGCAAGCAAGAAAGAAAACGAAAGAAAAAAAGAAAAGACAAAAAACAAAAGAAAGAAAGAAAGAAAAAAGAAAGAAAGAAGGGACCGGGGAGAGAAAGAAAGGAACAAATATAGAAAACAAAGAAAAGGAAGGAAGGAAGGAAGACAAACAGACACAGAGAAAGAAAGTAAGGAAGAAAAGAAACAAGGAAAGGAAAACAGACAGACAGACAGAAAGAACGACAGATAGAAAGAAAGAAAGACAGAAAGAAAGAACGACAGATAGAAAGAAAGAAAGACAGAAAGAAAGAAAGAAAGAACGACAGATAAAAAGAAAGAAAGAAAGAACGACAGAAAGACAGATAGAAAGAAAGAAAGAAAGAACGACAGATAGAAAGAAAGAAAGACAGAAAGAAAGAAAGAACGACAGATAGAAAGAAAGACAGACAGAAAGAAAGAAAGAAAGAACGACAGATAAAAAGAAAGAAAGAAAGAACGACAGATAGAAAGAAAGAAAGACAGAAAGAAAGAACGACAGATAGAAAGAAAGAAAGACAGAAAGAAAGAAAGAAAGAACGACAGATAGAAAGAAAGAAAGAAAGAAAGACAGATAAAAAGAAAGAAAGAAAGAACGACAGAAAGAAAGAAAGAAAGAAAGAAAGAAAGAAAAGAAAGAAAGAAAGGAACGACAGAAAGACAGAAAGAAAGACAGATAAAAAGAAAGAAAGAAAGAACGACAGAAAGAAAGAAAGAAAAAGAAAGAAAGAAAGAAAGAACGACAGATAGAAAGAAAGAAGAAAGAAAGAAAGAAAGAAAGAAAGAAAGAAAGAAAGAAAGAAAGAACGACAGAAAGAACGACAGAAAGATAGAAAGAAAGACAGATAAAAAGAAAGAAAGACAGAAGCAGTGTAAAACAATGACGTCAAAATACAAAACGTTGCCAGCACAGGTGATAAAAGAGATCCAGGCAATGAGGCGGAACTGAAAGAGGGAGGAAGAGGTGAGGGGTGGGGGGGGGGGGGGGACTGAAAAATTAAAAGACACATGAAAGGACATGAACCCCAGGAAACAGTAGCCCAAATTATTCCAACATGAATGACAAAAATCTCACACATTTTTTTTTTGTTATATTGTGGGCATGCACATACAGCAAAAATTGAAATAAAAACAAAAACAAGCGCAGTAGCAAGACACACACTGGGATGAACATTCACAGGTAAATAATGTAAACCTGCAGCTCATATTTTCTTCGGCACCTTAAAAAAAAAAAAAAAAAAACAAAAAAAAAACAAACCCAGAATGTCTTGTCAAACTGAGAATTCTTGAGAGACGTTCAAAACAACACAAAGGAGAGAGAGAGAGAGAGAGAGAGAGAGAGAGAGAGAGAGAGAGAGAGAGAGAGAGAGAGAGAGAGAGAGAGAGAGAGAGAGATTCGACACTTACATGCATTATTTATTGCCATAGCCTTGGAACATTTGTTGTCAAAATTACAGGAATATAGTACTAACTCGATATCTATTTCACCATAACAATTAATACATAACGGTAGGTTATTACACCCCCCCCCCCCCCCCCCCCTAGGACGTTATGTCCTCATCCATCACCTCTTGTTCCTTGCACGTCAATTAGTCTGTCAGCAATATTTCGCAGAATTGTTCAACCATTGTTAATAATCAAACCCGCACAAACCTTGAACTGTGGACTGAAAAATATCTCATTAACTTTTGGTGAAGATTCATGGAGCGTGTACAGATTAAAAAAAAAATGGGTAGAGGATCCGCTTGTGCAAAATTATTTAAAATTCCCATACCGACCAGTAGATTATAAGACATTTTCCACTGACCACGACATCGTTAGACATTTTCCACTGACCACGACATCATTAGACATTTTTCACTGGCTGTCAAAGCATTAGCGCTTTCCCATTGGTGATGGATACTGGGAGATTAAAAAAAAAAGGTTTACGAGTTGTTGATTGTCAATAACGTATAGATGCACAGTCAGGAGAGCTGTTACACGGTCGAATGTCGCGATCTCACGGTTTGTCGCAAATTGCCGATCTCACGGTTTGTCGCAAATTGCCGACTCACGGTTTGTCGCAAATTGCTGATCTCACGGTTTGTCGTAAATTGCCACAAAACGTAATGAACCGCCGGGGGATCGCCACGGAATGTCGCAAACGCAAAAAAAAAAAAAAAAAAAAAAAAAAAAAAAAAAAACTGAGGGGGGGGGGGGGGGTGGGGAGGGGGGGTGAAGGGGGTGGTGGTAGTGGTGATAGTGGTGGTGGTGGTGGTGGTGGTAGATGTAGGGACGCCACCACGGAATGTTGCAAGTACGACACAACGTGCCCCCCCCCCCCCCCCACCCCACCCCCACCCCTCTTCCTCCTCCTCCTCCTCCTCCATCTCCCCGCTTATTCCGTGGAATGTCGCAAATTCATTCGTCAAATTATGAAGTATTGATTTATCAGTGTCTATCTGTCTGTCTTTCTGTCTGTCTGTCTGTCTGTCTGTAAATGCAACAAAACGTGAAGGAGGGCGCCCCCACGGAATGTTAAAAGCACGACCCCCCTCCCCCAACCCCCTCCCTTACCTCCACGGAATGTTGCAGATTGATTTATCAAATCGTGAAGTATCAATTCATTAGTGCTCTCTCTCTCTCTCTCTCTCTCTCTCTCTCTCTCTCTCTCTCTCTCTCTCTGATGAAAAAAAACCATGTATTTTCTTATCTGTTAACCTTGGAAATAAAGATCATCATCATCATCATCATCATCATCATCATCATCATCATCATAATACATCATGTCCGTCTGTCTGTCTGTCTGTCTGTCTGTCTGTCTGTCTGTCTGTCTCTCTCTCTCTCTCTCTCTCCTTAGATCTCTACCGTCACTCTCTCATAGCTCTCTTTGCCACTCCCACCTCTCCCCACCCCACCCCGCTCCTTTTTGAAAAAAAAAAAAATTGAATGCCAAACAGAAAAGTTCGCTTCCTAAGAAAAACAAAATTGAATGCCAAACAGAGAAGTTCGCTTCCTGTTTCTTATATGAATCCATATGCTCAATTATGCTTTTTCTTTCCATGCTTTTACTTTAAAGTCACCCTCACACTGATGGTAACGAGCTAGCTACAACTCAGTTACAACCGCTCATTTTCCTTTTGAGTAAGCGTTTGCCTTTCAAAAGCTTTTTCTGTGTTTAGCTTATCTGTTTTAGTTTCCTTGGCATTCTTGAATCTTTTCCATGGCAAAGAGTGGGGACGAAACAAACAAACAACGAAAAACAAACAAACAATGCACTTTCTTTTACTGCTCAGTTCGGATTTAAAGATCATCATCATCATCATCTCTCTCTCTCTCTCTCTCTCTCTCTCTCTCTCTCTCTCTCTCTCTCTCTGTCTCTGTCTCTCTAGCTCACTTTCTCTCCCCCACCTTGCATAACACTCACTACTTTTCACTCCTTTGCTTTAAGACACCTATTCGCAATGTCACAGGTCTGCCTTTATTGTGGTTAAATCCCAATGTCATTTATACTATGTGTCAGCATTCTTGCTGACTAGCACATTGGCAAAGATAAAATTACACATATACTTACATACAGGTACACGCTTTCACAGGAGGAACTAAGTGTCTATATATAAAAACACCCATTGAACAAAAAAACACGGACAGAAGGAAACAAAACAAAACACGGAAATGAATTAATGAAAACAGGAAAAAAGAGAGAGAATAAAAACAAATGGTTTGGGCAAAGATGGAAAGATAAATAAGAAGACAAGAAAGAAAGAAAGGTAAGAAACAAACAAGACACAGAAGCAAAACAAAAAGTAGAACACTGAAAGGAAAAACACTCGGTACAAAGGACAGGAAAAATGCGAACACGAATAAAACCAATCATATAATTATGTGATGGGTGATACACCACGGATTTTCTTTTTTTTTTTTTTTTTTTTTCAAATCAGCCGTTGAGAGAGAGAGAGAGAGAGAGAGAGAGAGAGAGAGGGGGGGGGGATAGATAAACACGCTGAGAGGGGAAAACGCGCGCGCACA
>CM065729.1:71428886-71431386 GCA_033310375.1 Conus canariensis
ACCGCAAATTCACAAAGCACAGCGATCCATAGAAGAAGAACCGCAGATTTACAAGGAACAGCAATCCATAGCAGAAGAACCGCTAGATTCACAAAACACAGCAATCCTCAGAAGAAGAATCGCAGATTCACACAAACACAGCAATCCAGAGAAGAAGAACCGCTGATTCATAAAGCACAGTAGTTCATAGCAGAACCGCAGATTCACAGAACACAGCAATCTATAGAAGAAGAACCGCAGATTCACAGAACGCAGCAATCCTTAGAAGAAGAACCGCAGATTCATAAAGCCCGGTAGTTCATAGAAGAAGAACCGCAGATTCACAAAACACAGCAATCCTTAGAAGAAGACCGCAGATTCATAAAGCACGGTAATCCACGTTAAACCACAAAAAGAATCCGGCTGCATCCAATTTCCATACGTACAGCATCACAGACGAACCACTGACATCACCCGATGGAAATAGCAACGGATGAGTAAACAGAAAAAGAAACAACAACAAATCCAATGCCAGGCTGGACACAAGGCCCTCCGTTTCTTCTCCTCTCTTAAAAAACGCCCGATTACCCCACACACAAAAAAATGACGTAAATCTTTTTTACATCATTGGTTACGTCATATCTGTACAAACTTCATTATGTTTTTTCTTGCAAGATCGGAGGAAGAGGAATTTCCAAAATATGTTTACATGCAAAAAGCACCTCAATATGGGTCTGAGCTGTTGCACACAAACAACAAGCCTTTATCCATAAATATCCATGCATTATAGCTATTTACTTATTAATACAATCAACCTAACCAGGCTAGTCAATAATAGTTGCGTGCCTTGACTAACAAGGATACATAGGACACATGGTGCTGTACACTGATGACTGGAAGCACCACACATAAGAACCGAAATGCAACCTATCCCTACCGACTGAGAGGTAGAGAAGGTTACAATACTAACATAGACACACAGAAAACTATTTCACCTCTAGGACACAAAGTCCAACAACAGGTAAAATCATTAACCAGAGACTGGCTTTAACCACCCTAACTGCAACCCGACTGTAGCACAGAGGGGAACTAAACACCAACTGACTCCTCTCTACCTAGCAAGCTAACACAAGTTAACAGACCACTGTTCACATACAATAATCAATCAACAAACACATTACAGCTAGCAAAGTACAAACCTAGCACAAAAGGCATGTAACAAACACGAACACAGGCCCAAATGAACAAAACTAGGCATGTGAGTTTGTCCTAGTTGGCCAAGGCTTCACAGGCATACTGTCCTAATTAATCTGTCCCGTCCTTAATGCAAAGTGAAGAAAAAAAAACTAAAATGAACAAACTGCGTGACACAGAGAGAGACACAGAGAAGCGAGAGAGAGTAAGAGAGAGCGAGAGAGAGACAGAGGAGAGAGAGAGACAGAGAGAGAGAGCGAGAGACAGAGTAAGAGAGAGAGTAAGAGAGAGAGAGAGAAAGAGAGAGAGAGAGAGAGAAGAGAGCGAGGACAGAGTAAGAGAGAGAGAGAGAGGAGAGAGAGCGAGGGACAGAGAGAGAGAGAGAGAGAGACAGAGAGAGAGAGAGAGAGAGAGAGAGAGAGAGAGAGAGAGAGAGAGAGAGAGACGGTGTCTATGGAAGGACATAAACAGTTTCAAGACAAGATGTTCACCAGTTTCCCTCTCACGTGATAATGAACACACACAAATACAGTAAAAGAGCGCGCGTGCGCGCACGCTCACACACACGGCCCCCTCCTCCCCCCTCCCCCCCCCCCCCCCCCACACACACACACACACTCATACACACTCAGCACACGCACACGCACACAGAGTACAAAGAGATACAAATGCACACTTGCGAGCACACACCTACCTGTATTACCCATGCACGCACCTACGCGTATGGTAACCAGCAAAAAGCCGTATCGGAGCTGTTAACAGCGACTCAGATTACCGAATCAAAATGCATACTGTCTAGAAAGTATTCATGTCGTATAATTGTAATAGTAAGAAAATTGCAAACACACACACACACCACACACACACACACACACACACACACACACACACACACACACACACACACACCATAGCAAAACATGTTTCCATCGGCTCGTAGATTTGAGAGAGAGAGAGAGAGAGAGAGAGAGAGAGAGAGAGAGAGAGAGAGAGAGAGAGAGAGAGACTGACAAAGGGACAGACAAGAGAGAGAGAGAGAGAGAGGAACTGACAGACGGACAGACAGAAGAGAATGAGAGACAGAGACAGACAGAGAGAGAAGAGAGAGAGAGAGAGAGAGAGAGAGAGAGAGACAGACAGACAGACAGACAGACAGAGAAAGAGAGACAGACAGACACATAGGAACATCAGGACTCTCCCGTCTGTCCGGTAATTTAAGGTCACATACATCAACTGTCCAGAGGGCCACGAGGGAAACGCGCGCGCGCGCGCGCGCGCGCGCGCGCGCGCGCGTGTGTGTGTGGTGTTTGTGTGTGTGTGTGGTGTT
>CM065729.1:71438886-71441386 GCA_033310375.1 Conus canariensis
ATTCACACAGAGACGCACATTCACAAACACAACACACACACACACACACACACACACACACACACACACACACACACACACACACACACACGAAACCACACACAGAACACATGCACGAACGCACGCACACACGTATGCTTGCATGCATACACGTATGCAAACAGACACAGAAATACACACACGTGCACGCAGGTACAAACAGACACACAAACGAAGGTATATGCTTGCATACCCAGATACCTGAAGCTGAATTTATAGTAAATAATCAGTCAATTGATCGATGATACACCAGTATATTTGCAAAAGAAAGTTAGGCATATGTATGACAATAAAATAATCGAACCAAAAAAAAAAGCCACTTTAAATCGCCTTACAAGAAGAAGAAGAAGAAGAAGAAGAAGAAGGAGAAGAAGAAGAAGAAGAAGAAGAGCAACACCACCACCACCACCACCACCACCACCACCAGCAGTAGCAGCAGCAGCAACGACAACGACTTGAAATCACGTTTCGTGATGTTTTGTCGATACTAGACACCACACGCGAAGAGAAACAGGCAGAAAGCTGACACGGTAAATCGAATATAAGAATATAAACAAAACAAAAATATGTACATTTTCAAATCGCAAATCTGAGACATACGGAAATAACCCATCGACATTTCTCTCGCAATTAAAAGGCTTCTGGAAGTGTGAGACAAGCGTGAGCTTGCTAAGGTCTGGAATGGTAAAAATGTGGTGCCTTGAGCTAACACGAAACGAAATAGAGACAGAAGGAATCCAAGTAAAATAACGTAAAAGTTAATTGGCAGAAAAAAACACACAACAAATCTTCAAGACATAATCAGGCCTTCAGAACAGAAAAAAATAACGAAGTCAAAACGCAATTAAGTTTAAAAAGACAACAAAGAAAACTTTTCGAAAATTTATGTCTTTGAATAATTTCCTTGGGTAATGAAAAGTAGTAAAGAGAAATGAAATAATAGAATTATAAATAACACAGTTATGAATTTCTTGTTGAACATCGACAAAAAAGGCCACGAGATAAAACTATTGCATTAACTGTGAAATTAAATCAAAAAGAAATATAATCAAAACCATGCCTCATAGCTTTATATCCTATGTCTACAAAAAGATGAAATAGATTTTACTCCTTTTTCGTAATTTGAAAGCTACTGGAACTCATGGGGGTTAAACCCATATATTTCTTCAAAATGATTCTCATCTAAACACACACACACACACACACACACACACACACACACACACACACACACACACACACACACACACACACACTTTGTTCTTAACAGTTTTGTGTTCAGCCAGAACTCTGTTTTTTTCCCTAACGCTGTCAGTGCAACAGGCTGGTGCCCACCATCAGCTTCATTCTCCTGGCCTGGGCTAGAAACTTCCTGTCAGCTTGCAGACACCTGGTCTATGATTGGCAGCTGTATTGCCTGTCACATCACAGCTCACGTAGGCGGGAATCGTGACATTCCAGACAGAAACAGAGCATATACGTGAACGAGAGAGAGAGAGAGAGAGAGAGAGAGAGAGAGAGAGAGAGAGAGACAGAGAGAGAGACAGAGAGAGAGAGAGAGAGAGAGAGAGGAGAGAGAGAGAGAGAGACTCAACTCAACTCAACTCAACTCAACTCAACTACTTTAATTGCAAAGGCCACCAACCTATCTGCAATGAGGTCAAGAACAAAAGCAGAACACACACGCGCTCGGCGCATATACTGAAAATCATGAAAGAAAATATTTGCATAACAAGATGTTCCTCCTGAAATTACTCTGGCATTTGTGTGTTAACTGATAACAGTTCCTCTCTTCGTTTTAGTGCTTTACAAATGAACATAGCTACAGAGCGAGTAACAATTCTCTTTTCATTTTGCAGTAAAAGAAGCAATGACACTTGATGAACATTTCTAGTATGAGGCAAAATGTATTTATCACTTAAATCTTTATAGGATGGACAAACAATCAAAAATGCATTTTGTCCTCGATTTGATTACAGAATGGACAGTTTTTTTTTCTAATTTAGTTTATATCTTTGATGGACATTCAAATCACCAATACCAAGTCGAAATCTCACGAACGCTTTGCGAAATTTAAGAATTGTAATATCAGTTAAAATTTCTCAGGAGAGAGAGAGAGAGAGAGAGAGAGAGAGAGAGAGAGAGAGGAGAGAGAGAGAGAGAGAGAGGGGACTTTATATATTCAGGACATATATTCAGGCGTTCCCTTGTCAGTCGTGTTTTCCAGCCAAGTTGTGATGTGGACAGTTCACGTTTAGACACATCTTGTAATGTCCAGAAGCATGGACAAGACCTTCACTTTTGTCCGTGGTGGTCCAGATGCACGAGCTGCATGTTGGTTGATGTAGTATTATGATGATATGTCCTTGGTCAACGTCTTTGCCCACTATGTTGTCAGTCATCGTTGATCCTGAGAGTGTCTGACCGCCTGTCTGGTGTGTGCATGGAATTCTTTTGGCTC
>CM065729.1:71483886-71488886 GCA_033310375.1 Conus canariensis
GAGCATGCCAAGAAAAAAGCCCAGTACTGTACTTGGACAAGTCGCTTGAGCGATCACAGGAAAATGTGTCTAACTGCATAGCACTGAGGAACGAAGGGAGAGGAAACAGTAAAAATGAATGATTCAGAGAAGAGAGGGAGGAGGGAGAGAGAGAAAGAGAGAGAGGGAGGGAGGGAGAGAGAGAAAGAGAGAGAGAGAGGAGGGGAGGGAGCGAGGAGAGAGAGAGAGAGAGAGAGAGAGAGAGAGAGAAGAGAGGGAGGGAGGGGGAGAAAGGGAGACAGACAGACAGTTAGACAGAGACAGACAGACATTCAAGAGAGACAGACAGACAGAAAGACAGACAGAGACAGAGAGACAGAGAGACAGACAGACAGACAGACAGACGACAGAACACAGAAAATCAGACAACAACGGAGTCACAAAGAAATAAACACAAACCGACAGCGGTGGAGACAAACCCATACATTAGAACAGCCAAGCAGTTCAAAGATAGACACAAAAAAAACCCACCCTCTAACAACGCAGAGCCAAACAGACTCTTTGCACTACGCCCCTCACTACCAACAGACCAAACAGGGAAACAACACTCCAGGGCAGACACAACGTCTCTCTGGGACATAAACAAGACACTCCTTGCTGTCCTTCACCCCCCCCCCCCCCCACCATCCCCTTACTCCAACACAACCAACGTTTCCACGTCCTCCTCCTCCCTCTCCTCCCCCTTACCCTCCTTTCTTGTTCCCTCCCCACCCCCATCTTACCGTCACCAATGCACCCCCCCCCCTCTCTCTCCCCACGCCCAGCCCCTCTCGCTTTCCTGGCGGTGGCTCTATCCTCCAGCCCATTAGTGGAATCACTCAGACACTTCCCCCATCTCCACACAGGTCTTGTCCTAAAAGCTCAGCACCGTGGGGAAACGACGATAACATCTTCACGTAGGACCTTGCAGTGACAGGAAAGGAGTGGGAGTGGAGATGGGGGTCAGCGAGATAAGGAGAGAGAGAGAGAGAGAGAGAGAGAGAGAGAGAGAGAGAGAGAGAGAGAGAAAATACTAGTACAGGATACATAGATGAATGTTTTATTGCATATGTGTGTATTATTGAGGGTAAAATGGATGACCATAAAGAGCAGGGACCGGCAGGCAGGCAGACAGACAGACAGACAGACAGACAGACAGAGAAAAACTAAGCCAAAGAGTGGTAAGTGTTGTCCCGATCATCACGAGTGCTGGAGAAACGTTGTGCATTCAACTATTTCAGGAACTGCTGCATATATCGAGGGCTGACTGCCAGAACCCAGTATCTCCCTTATATAATTATATATGTATGTGAGATACTGGGTTCTGGCAGTCAACCCTCAATATATATATAAACCAATACAACATGAATTTGATTTTTATTTCGTCTGATTCATTACAGTTGGTCACTAGCACCAGCCTCCTGCTGGCAGTAGTGCCAGCATCGCATACAATGCACAGTACACTCGTTCATGGCCATGCCATCTTACCACGTTGCTTTGTGCGGCTGAAGAGAGAGACAGTGCCAGGTTCCTTGCGGCGGTTCCAGAAAGAGCGAACTAGTAATCATGGGTCAATAATTTATAATGATGAATCAACTGTTATGAATTAGGGACTTAGGGGTCAGAAGTTCTGACGGACCAGTTGCTATAGATCAGCTCTCATGAGGATCAGTAGTTCTTAAATCAGAAGCCAGTAGCTAACGATCAATAGCTACGGGTCTGTGATTTTGATTTGATTGTATGCAGTTATCAAAGCAAAGTTATAACTAAACAGATAGGGATGAATCAATGGTTATGATGAATTAGTTGCTTTTGTTCAATGTTTTGGATCACTGGGTGGTTATGGATTACTAACCATGGATGATTAACTATGGACAGATCAGCATAATTGATAGACGTGGGTATATCGGTAGTTACGGATAAGTGGTTATGAATGATTTTGTTATAGTGGATAATAAGTCATGGGTGCTCTAGGAGTCACAGCTAACTAGTTAATACTACTGGATCAGTAGTTATTGATGAATTATCAGACTGAACGAACAATCACGTATCAGTAGTTATTGATGAATTATCAGACTGAACGAACAATCATGTATCAGTAGTTATTGATGAATTAACAGACTGAACGAACAATCACGTATCTCCTCAAACCGGGTACAGAGCACAAGCACGGACGCAGGCATAGTCCATGTGGCGCCCAATGTGAGGAGATAAGTGATTTTTCGTACTTCATTTTCATTGTCTTGAATGTGCGCTTGTCTTGCCTGTAGAAGACCAAAAAGGTCCAAACGCGTCATGTTTCGTCTTGTAATTTGTTTATCTCTGTCATTCAGCGGAACAGTAGTAAATCTGCTGTTAAGTTTAAGCTAAGAAAAGCTATTGCCTTATTATCATCGAAAGTAGTAGTAGTAATCCTGTCTTAATTTATTATTTCAATATCTTGACCTTTATTGGTATTCCTATCAGTAATATAATTATCATCATTACTACCTTTACTCACACATTATCTCCCTTCTAACAGCCTCGTTTTCATTCAACGCCTACCTTGCGCTGAAGAGATCAAAGCTAAGTGATAACTCGTTCATTTTCATTGTTCTCTTTGTGTCTTGCCTGAAGAAGACCTAAGAGATCGAAACGCGTCGTGTTTTGTCTTGTGACTCGTTTGTCCACGTTTCTCTTGGCGGTTCGCTAACATTTATTTAAGATGTTTTCTAAGAAAAGACTTCTCGTCTGATATGGTGAAGAAAAAGAATCAACAGTTTCTCGCGCTTAAATCTTTGACATACAGCAGGCGTGACGAAGGCAGGAGGTTTAGACATCCTTCACAAGGGCAGCGGGTCTCAGGACGCCCAATCATCTTAGTGGTGAAAGATGGAATACAAGCAGCGACAAAGAAAAGGTGAGAGCAGAAGGGGGTGCAGGGATCATAATGTAGGTTTGGCCCAAACCATTGAGAGTGGAAGAACTTCAGGACCGGAACGCTCTTGTCTGAGGGTGGTGGATGGTGGCGGTAGTGGTGATGGTGTGGGGTTATTCTCTGAAGATCTTCAGCTCTCCGGCTATCCCTAGAGTTTCTTCCTAACGGCTCTGGCTTCTGATTCCCCAACCCCCCCCCCTCTCCCCCACCTCCAACATTTTCTCACTGAATGCCACCTTCTCTCACCCTACTGTAACTCAACCACCTATCCGCCCTACCCCTGCTTCCACTCTGTCTGTTGCTCTGCATGAGGTTCAGAGAGAGAGAGAGAGGAAGAGAGAGAGAGAGAGAGAGAGAGGGAGAGAGAGAGAGACGGAGAGAGAGGGGGGAGACAGAGAGACAGAGAGAGAGAGAGAAGCACCGGCAACAGTTACCAGCTCTGTGTTTCATGTTAACAATCGCGAGAGGAAGGAGTCGATCATTCACACAGACTGCCATGAAGTTAAAGTCACTCTGTAGGTGCACACATACACTTACAGAAGTGCACACTGGGTGCGAGCATGACACACAACCCAACTGTTTCCACACACACACACACACACAACACACACATCACACACACACACACCACACACACTCACAGCAGGGCGTCAAGATAATTTCATCACAGGCACACACACACACACACACACCACACACACACACACACACACACACACACACAGCACACACACACCACACACACACACACACACACACACACACACACAACACACGAGCAGACGAGAGGAGACGACAGACAGACAGACAGACACACAACAACAGAACAGACAGAAGAGAGAGAGAGAGACAGAGAGAGAGAGCAGAAAGAGAGCCCGACGAGACAGACCACAGAGCAGTACAGAGACGCCAGATCAAGGAAAGGTGCCAACGATAGATGAGGAAATCAGTCAGCGATCACAGGAGTCAAGCATGCAGGGACCGTAAAAGCCGATCACTGGAATGCTCAGCGATACAGGAAAGGTGTCCAGCTGCATAGCACTGAGGAATCCGCTCAGCGATCACAGGAAAGGTGTCCAACTGCATAGCACTGAGGAATCAGCTAGAGCCTGCAGCATGGATCACCAGGAAAGGTGTCCAACTGCATAGCACTGGGAAATCAGCTCAGCGATCACAGGAAGGTGTCCAACTGCATAGCACTGGGAAATCAGCTCAGCGATCACAGGAAAGGTGTCCAGCTGCATAGCACTGAGAATCAGCTCAGCGATCACAGGAAAGGTGTCCAACTGCATAGCACTGGGAAATCAGCTCAGCGATCACAGGAAAGGTGTCCAACTGCATAGCACTGGGAAATCAGCTCAGCGATCACAGGAAGGTGTCCAGTGCATAGCATGGAAATCAGCTCAGCGATCACAGGAAAGGTGTCCAGCTGCATAGCAGTGAGGAAATCAGCTCAGCGATCACAGGAATGGTGTCCAACTGCATAGCACTGAGGAAGAAAGTGAAGCGATCAAGAAAGTGTAATGCATAGCAGAGGAGGAGAGTAGAGAGGAGAGAGTAAAGATGAGAGAGAGAGAGAGAGAGGGGGAGAGGAGGAGGAGGAGAAGAAGAAGATGAGAGAGACGAGGGGAGAGAGAGAGAGAAAAGAAAGAGAGAGACGAGAGAGGAGAAGACAAAAGAGAGAAGAGAGGAGAGAGAGCAGAGAGAGAGAGAGAGAGAGAGAGAGAGAGAGTAAAACAGACTAGAATGAAGACACAGCGAAACAAAGACAACCAAGAGCAGCAGAGATGAAGCCAGAAATTCAAACAGACAACCAGATCAAAGACAGACCACAAAAAAAAAAAAAAAACAACACCATCCAAGAACACAGAGCCAAACAGACTATTTGCACTACGTCACTTAGTACCAACAGACAGAAAAGGAAACACAACCCCAAGAAAGACAAAACGTCCCTCTGGGACATAAACAAGACACCCTTCACTGTCCTCCAACCCCCTTAGCCCTCCCTCCCCTTACCCTGCTACGAAGTTTCCACGTCATCCTTCCTCTTGTCACCCCTCACCCT
>CM065729.1:71496386-71498886 GCA_033310375.1 Conus canariensis
TGGTGTGGTTTCATTAAAGTGTATGATGCGTGCCTTTGTCTTACCATTTAAGCGGTGGGGCTGTGTGGTTTCATTAACAGTGTATGAAGTCTGTCCGTCTTTTTCTCTTTTTCAAACGAGGTCAAACAGTGTCTGAAGAGGTTTCCTCTCTCGGTGGTGGGGTCATGGACAGCGTGATTGGAATGCCGTCTACAACAGTCGACATTAAGGCTTCAATCTTCCTTTCTCTTCTCCTGTCTGTCTATCATTTGGTCTGCTTCTATCCTACCTGTCTTCCTCTCT
Organism: Conus canariensis; assembly: GCA_033310375.1. Classification (NCBI taxonomy): domain Eukaryota; kingdom Metazoa; phylum Mollusca; class Gastropoda; order Neogastropoda; family Conidae; genus Conus; species Conus canariensis. The sequence continues at coordinate 71,496,669 of CM065729.1, forward strand.
CTCCTACACTCTCTCCTTCGGTCTGTCTGTCTGTCTGTCTTCTGTCTGTCCTCTGTCTGTCTGTCTGTCTCTTCTTCTCTCTCTTCTCTCTCTCTCTCTTCTCTCTCTCTCTCTCTCTCTCTCTCTCTTCTTCTTCTTCTTGTTCGTTCTTCTTCTTCTTCTTCTTCTTCTTCGTCGTCGTCGTCGTCGTCGTTGTCTTCATCTTCTTCTTCTTCTTCTTCTTCTTCTTCTTCTTCTTCTCTGTCTCTGCCATTTTCTGTCTCTGTCTCTGTCTTCATTTATCTTTCAGTCATTCTAAAGTAATTTTCGTCATTCTCTAATAATTCCGTATTTCTCTCCCTCCCTCTCTCTCTCTCTCTCTCTCTCTCTCTCTCTCTCTCTCTCTCTCTTCTCTCTTGTCTCTCATATGACGATCCACGCAGTGAAAGAGGTGTCTGTCTTTCAATGTCTCTGTCTCTCAGCGTTCTTTTTTCTCTAACACGTGCACATAAATGAAATGTGTGCGTGCGCGCGCGCGCGCGCGCGCGCGTGTGTGTGTGTGTGTTTGTGTGTGTGTGTTTGTGTGTGTGTGTGTGTGTGTGTGTGTGTGTGTGTGTGTGTGTGTGTGTGTGTGTGTGTGTGTGTTTATAATGCTGAACAATTAAGTAGTGGGGAAATATATATATATATATATATATATATATATATATATATATATATATATATCACATGCATATGACATAAGGACATACACATATATAAGGACATCAATAAATAAACAGATAACTATATAAACAAACAAACTAGTAAAGAGACAAAATGAACAATCAAACTATACAAATAAATGAAAATAAAAGAGACAAAAAACCCAACAAACACATTTCGCGGAAATCAACTAAGGAGAAGAGGACAATCAGACCTTGCGCTATTGACATTATCAATTACAACATATCATTGTATCACTATTGACATTATCATTACAACATATCATTGTATCACTACTGACATTATCATTACAACATATCATTGTATCACTACTGACATTATCATTACAACATATCATTGTATCACTACTGACATTATCATTACAACATATCATTGTATCACTACTGACATTATCATTACAACATATCATTGTATCACTATTGACATTATCATTACAACATATCATTGTATCACTACTGACATTATCATTACAACATATCATTGTATCACTACTGACATTATCATTACAACATATCATTGTATCACTACTGACATTATCATTACAACATATCATTGTATCACTATTGACATTATCATTACAACATATCATTGTATCACTACTGACATTATCATTACAACATATCATTGTATCACTACTGACATTATCATTACAACATATCATTGTATCACTACTGACATTATCATTACAACATATCATTGTATCACTACTGACATTATCATTACAACATATCATTGTATCACTACTGACATTATCATTACAACATATCATTGTATCACTACTGACATTATCATTACAACATATCATTGTATCACTACTGACATTATCATTACAACATATCATTGTATCACTACTGACATTATCATTACAACATATCATTGTATCACTACTGACATTATCATTACAACATATCATTGTATCACTGTTGACAATATCATTACAACATATCATTGTATTCATGTCCACAAACAGGCACACCAAAGGGCCCGCTACCATGCATATATGTGCAGTTACAAACACACGTAACTGCATTTATGTCCGCATTCCAACCCCCACCATTCCTCTACATACACTCATTCACTGGCGTGCAAGCACACGCACGCCGGGCGCGCGCGCGCGCGCGCGCGCGCGTGTGTGTGTGTGTGTGTGTGTGTGTGTGTGTGTGTGTGTGTGTGTGTGTGTGTGTGTGTGTGTGTGTACGCGCGTGTGTATGAGTGCGTCTGTACGTGTGCCAGAGCATGTGTGTCTATGATTATTTATGGCAATTACCTGTTTAGGGATGACAGTTATTAGTGATAAATCATGATAATTATAATTATGATATTATCAATAAAAGCAATGATAAGAATAACAACAACAACAACAAATCATGTTAACCTTGGCGAAAATGATGATAAGGTGATTAAAAGTCATACATTAAAAGAAAACAAATATCGATTTGATCGTAATAACAATACACCATAATGATTTATAAGATACGTGCACGGATAGCATTACTGCTGTCAATGTGTAATG
>CM065729.1:71503886-71508886 GCA_033310375.1 Conus canariensis
TGTCAATGATTCATAGAGAAAAGAAACATGTAAGAGAAGGAAGGAGCTAAAGAGGGAGAATTGAGTAAGAGGACATTTTAATGTAGTTATCAAACCTTTCACTAGCAGCATATGTGGATTGCCAAAGCCTGGACACAGAATTGTTTGTTGTGCCTGTCTGAAGCTGATTTCTTATTCCCTGATTGGGACTCATCATGGAACCTGACTGAATGTGTTGGTTAGTCCTGGGCATTGAAAGAAGATACATAGCCTGTAATTCTATAGTATTTTCACAACTGAAAGCATCCACACACACACACACGCACACACACACACACACACACACACACACACACACACACACATACACACACACATATGCACACACACACATGCACACAACAACACACACACACACACACACACACACACACACACACACACACAACCACATACACACACACACACACACACACACACACACACACACACACACACACACACACACACACACACACACAGGAGAAGTAGCATTTCTCAACAGTCAAATGAATCACGCAAAAATGTTGCAATACATCTTCATTCCATTTTTTGCCAGCAGTCACCTCATACCAGCACAGAAACAAAAACCAACAATAATGCTAACGTTGATTACATTAGTGCTTGGTATGATGCAATGTTTTTTTGTTAACATGGCAGTGATTACCGTTGTGGCAGCCGTGTTAGATTTAAGGACTGAGGTCTAAACTTCACTGACAAACAAGGTCAGGTGAAAAGAACTGCTTAGCAGTGTGATTTGAAAGAGCACGTCGCGAAATTGTCAACTGATATCAGTTCATATGAAATGCTGTAGAGAAGAACAAGCTGTCAGGACTTTCGACCTTTCACCTTCAGTAATCCCAGAATTCATGGAGATTTACTCGCTCTGGAAAACAAATCGAGCATGCACTCAATCACATACATTGTTTAATATACAAACGAGCTGCACTCGCCTACAGTAAGAGTTGATAGGAAGAAGAGAGTGGCTTGCTTGCTTGTATCTCTCTCTCTACGTTTGTAGGAGGACTCGAGACCAGTAACAGCCACACAGAAACCACATGAATACTGTCACAATACAATCACATCTACATCATCTCGCTGCCAAAATCGGAAATGGAAATGGGGGCTGCTGAAGGCTGAGAGAGAGAGATGAGAAGTGAACACACACACACACACACACGCACACGCACACACCACACACACACACACATATATATATATATATATATATATATATATATATATATATATATATATATATATATGGGTGAATGGGGAAAAAAAGGCTCATTTTGAGAAGCATTTTTTTCCCCATTCACCCACTCAAGCACATACTATTAGTTAGGCAGAATTATCTACCACTGCAGACATGAATGCTTATCTCCCCCTATTTCTTCAATCTAAGACATAAGAGCAAGCTTTGTTTATAATTCAATATATATATATATATATATATATATATATATTTGTTAAAAATAAGGTTTAAAAGGATTGCCTTTTAAACCTTATTTTTAACAAATGTTGCTCCCCAAGGGGTTGAGCACTCTCAAAATCGTTTCAGGAATTCTAATCTTATTGATATATATATATATATATATATATATATATATATAGTATATAGAGAGAGAGAGAGAGAGAGAGAGAGAGAGAGAGAGAGAACACAGATATGACACATTCACTTTCTCTCTCTCTCTCTCACACACACACACACACACACACACACACACACACACACACACACACACACACACACACACACACACTATACCATTCCACGTGTGCCTCTTGACGACATATCATGAGCGAACGCAATGACAGGGAATGATGATGCACCAATTACACGCCAAAGGCCATCTTCCCCAACCCTCTCTATCATCTCCGCCAAACAACCAGCCACACACACAGCTGGGGTCTGTTGCTTGTCCAGCAGCTGCATAAAGCGCCACCTCCCCTCCTGGCTTCAGCCTATCACCGTTATCAGACACGTCAATAAAGAACTATCAGCGTGAAGCGCAACAACTGGACAGGAGATAACACGTGTGATAGACTTGAAAGGGCCTTTTTGTGCAGGGGAAGAGGGTTGTTATCAATTATCCTTGGATGTAAGTGTTGAAAGGAGATCACTGAACTCTCTCTTTGTCTGTCACATTCTGTTTTCTGTTTATCTGACTGTAACTGTCTTCTGTGTTTATATCCATGGACGTTTTCTTATATCAAGAGACAGACGGGGGATTGTGTAAAAGTAATCAACTGAAACGAAATGCAGGCCAGCTAGTTTGCTGTCAGTAAGGCGATGATTTGGCAAAGATTCATAGAGAATGAAATATGTGAGAGGAGGAAGAGAGGAAATATGGGGAATTGAATAAGAGGGCATTTTAATGCAGTTATCAAGCCTTTCACTCGCAGCGTATGGGAACTGCCAATGTCTGTTTTGAAAACAGACCATGTGTATAGTTCCTCTCCAGAGCTGACTGTCATCTCCTTTCTAGGACTCAGCAGGGAAACAACTGATTGTGTCGGTCAATCCTTGGTATCTAATGGAGATACACGACCTATAATTCTATAGTATTTTTACAGAAACAAGAGAACAAAAGCAGAATTACTGGGGCTGACCATTGATTCAAACAAACAAGCTACAAAGCGTGTATCTTCAATTCGTTTGGCAGCCCATTTATTTTGCTTGTGCTTTTATGTTCCAGTTTCCGCTTGCAGTCACCTCACACCTCTGCAGACAAAATCAGCAGGCATTCATAAGCAACCAGGAAAGGGGGCAAAAAGGGACATGCCAAGAGAGTACTGTGAGGAAATAAAATACACAAACATGATGTAAGAATGTCTAAGGGGTGTTCACTGTAACAGGAGATCAGTGAGCCTACGCTTGGGGATCGATCACGGATACAGGGTGGTCACAATAGGTCAATAGTCAGACTGGTCAGCGCTGCTGTTTGATAGCCAAAGTATTGTCCGTCACACTGGGCTCAACAGCGTTGACTTTGATCTCGTAACAAATGCAGTCTCCCTGCTGACTGACCAAGCAATGGCATGCTGAAACAATTAGTGAAGCAAGTAGTGGAGGAGGAGGAGGTGGATGGGGGGGGGGGGAGGGGGGAGCAGACAATCAGAGGGCAACAACAATTCCTCTATCGTTCAGGCAATCACTTGGACGAAATACAAGAGAGAGAGAGAGAGAGAGAGAGAGAGAGAGAGGAGAGGGAGAGAGAGAGAGAGGGAGAGAGAGAGAGGGGGGGAGAGGGTTGAGTGAGAAAGAATCTCTGAGAACAAAGCATATACATGTATATTTAGACAGACAGATAGATAGAGATAAATAGTTAGGTAGATAGATAGCTACAGATGTAGACAGACAGACAGACAGACAGATATATAGACATATAGACAGATAGATTATTTCTTAATTCAATTTTTTATGCCCAGTTAATAGCCCCTACAGGGCATGTATTTTACATTTCTACCATTATTTTATTCTCAGGACAAATTTGAGTAGACCATTACCTGGAGCGCTCATTGACTGGGAAATGTCCTTAAACGCCTAAGACAGAACATCAAATACACCCAACCAACCAATCAGAAGGTGATCAGAGTCCAGCAGCGAACTGATGAGTTCTTCCCACATCGAAACAGTTGTCACTTGCAAGTCCTGCTAACAGCTACTGTAGAGGTACAATAAAATTCATGAGTGGAGAACATTTCCTTTTCATGCCCCCTTCCACTTAAACGCAAGTCTGTCTTTTACAGTTTCTGTTTTAGCTCGATTGGACTCTGGAATACCTGCCCTGTTTTTCTAACAAAAAAAAACCTTAAAGAGATCTGGGCGAAAGCTTTTTACGATTATCGCTATTTTTGCAAATCCTTCATCAGCATACGAGCTCTTTAGGTTTATGAAGCAGTGATTATACCTCTCTCTCCCTCTCTGTCTGTCTGTCTCTCTGTCTCTGTCTGTCTGTCTGTCCGTCCGTCTGTCTGTCTGCAGCTTGCACGACTGGGCTTTGGCTCCAAATCTTAATCCTCGCGTATTAAAGATCAATCAATCAAACAATCAGTCAATCTCTCTCTCTCTCTCTCTCTCTCTCTCTCTCTCTCTCTCTCTCTCCTCACCCCCCCACCCCCCCCCTCACTCACTCTCTCACTTCCTTTCATCGTACATCATTAGCGAAATGGCTGACGTTTGTCAAGAGTTATCAGTGTTCCAGCTGCCAATCATTCTCACTGAATATCAATAAACAAAGACAGGGACGTGAGCCTTGCAGTAAAAATCACCCGATATAAAACTGGAAAGGGACTGTCTGCGTTGATGAGGAAACTAAATGACAGATGACTCCTATTTCTTGACTCTCTCCCCTCTCTCTCTCTCTCTCTCTCTCTCTCTCTCTCTCTCTCTCTGTCTGTCTGTCTGTCCTGCTGCTGTCTCTCTTTCTCCCTCCCTCTCTCTCTCTCTCTCTCTCTCTCTCTCTCTCTCTCTCTCTCTCACACACACACACACACACACCACGCTCGCACGCACGGACACGTGTGCTCGCATGCTTCTGAGTGTGTGCCCGCGTGACTGACAGTAAAGTTCGATTGTGAACCTGACCTATCGTCTGAAACCAATGTATGTCAAATTTAGCTTAGGTTATACTGACCGCGTGACTGACAGTCAAGTTCAATTGTGAATCTGACCTATCGTCTGAAACCATTGTCTTGTCAAACTGACCTTAGGTTATACTGACCTTTCACAGTACGATGATAACGTGTCAACACATTTCTTGTTAACGAATATTTGTTAAACACTTTCATAAAGAAACGAGGTCCAATTAAATTCATATCTGATACGTGTTAATGAGGAGAACTATCCCAATCTCTCCATTCTTTCCTCTCTTCTCGATCTCTCAACTCCTATCTTTCTTTCTTTCTCTTCTCCCCTTCTCTCTCTATCCTTGTCTCTCCCCTTCTCTATCTCTCTCTTTCTCTCTCTCTCTCCACAC
>CM065729.1:71528886-71531386 GCA_033310375.1 Conus canariensis
CATGTACCAAGTCTGAAAATTACTGAAATCACTTTTGGCAGGACTCACTTTCTCTAGTTATTTTGTCACAATGACAAAACTGGCATAGTAGCTAAGCATAGGAATAAGTGCTTCTCAGGATCTGTGTTTTAAAATTGTCTTCAATCCATATAAAAGAAAGTACATTTTAACAGAATTCCATGCTTGGATACAGTTTAAATATTCTCTCACGATCATGATCAAGTGAAATTCATAATCAAATGAATGTCAGTATCAAGTCCTTAAAACACTGTCTATTTCTCAGAGCATGAACAAGACCTGTTCACTTGTACTTATATAATCTTTAACGTGAATACAGCATTGTCAGGGGCTGATTCAGGATGGGGTTAAACGCAAGGAAATAAATAACATGATACGTACATCGAACTGCACGGTTCATTTACATATGTGGAGTGAGTTGACTCTCTCTCTCTCTCTCTCTCTCTCTCATCTCTCTCTCTCTCTCTGAGATAATCGGATTAAAATTGTCTTACATCATTGATTGCATCAGTCTGGCACGCTTTGTTTGCCATTCACATGTATGAACGTTTTTCTTTCCATCTCTCTCATCCATTTCACGTGCAAGTTCTTCTCTCTCTCTCTCTCTCTCTCACTCTCTCTCTCTCTCTCTCTCTCTCTCTCTCTCTCCCTCTTTCTCTTCTCTACTCTCTTCATTCTGCTCCTCTCTCCCTCTCTGCATCTCTATGTCTCCTGTCATCTCTTTCTCCCTGCCTCACTCTTCTGTCCTTCTCTCTGTCTTTTCTGTCCCTCATCTGTCCTATCTTCTGTCTTTGTCCTGCCTTCTGTCCCTTGTCTGTCTTTTTCTCCTTCTCTGACAACTCTGTCAATCAGACTAAAAATTGTCTTGCATTGTTGATTGGATCACTCTGGCACGCTTTTGTTTTTGCTTTACAATTCCTGGCCAATTGTCACGTGCAACGTTCATCTACATGATCATCAGCTACAGAAGTACAACTATTTTCAGAAGCTGTTAGAAAAGCTCAACAAAGTTCCAAATATCACACAGTTTCCTGTTGCAATTCCTAACTTTGTTTGGGAGACAATTCAATGCGCTTTCTGTGGTTGCACTGCGTCACTTTTCCAGAGAGTTCGATTTCAAAACCTATAAACAGCCAGACTTCATTCTTGTGGAGAGACAGACAGAAACCTTTCACTATTATCGGCACTGAAAGAAACGTCTCCGCTTTGAGAGCAATGTGACGGTCATTGATTACAACAGTGACTCTTTGGCTGGAAGCGAAGACTTGAAACTGGTTACCAGAGTCCACCTTCCCTCTGTCTCAATCCCATTCCAGCAGAAGTCAGCAGCCGTTCTTTGTCAGTCGCTCCGCTCAGCTGTCTGTGTTCAATGAAGGTCTTCAATAAATACCAACACACACACACACACACACACACACACACACACACACACACACAGACACAGACACACACACACACACACACACACAACACCACACACACACACACTCCTCGGCTTTTGCCTGTCTAATTTCTTCCTTCTATCTCTCTCGTCTTCCTCTCTGTCTCTTTGTTCTGTCACTCTCCGTTTCTTTGTCTGTCTTTGTTTCTCTGTCTCTGTCTCTGTCTCTCTCTCTCTCTTTCTCTCTCTTTGTCTTTGCTCTCACTCTCTCCGTCTGTCATCCATCTCTTTCTCTCTCTCTCTCTCTCTCTCTCTCTCTCTCTCTCTCTCTCTCTCTCTCTCTCTCTTTCTCCCTCTCTTCTCTCTGTGTCTCTCTGTCATTCTGTCTCTCTCTCCTCACTCTCTATCTCTCCTTCTCTCTCCTCTCTCCATGCCTCTCTGTCTGTCTGTCTGTCTCTGTCCCTCTCTGTCTCTATCCTTCTGTCTCTGTCTGTCTGTCTGTCTGTCTGTCTCCCTCTGTCTGTCTGTCTGTCTGTCTGTCTGTCTCTCTCTCTCTCTCCTCTCTCTCTCTCTGACAACTCTGTCAATCAGACTAAAATTGTCTTGCATTGTTGACTGGATCAGTCTGGCACGCTTTTGCTTTTGCTTTACAATTCCTGGCCAATTGTCACGTGCAACGTTCATCTACATGACCACCAGCTACAGAAGTACAACTATTTTCAGAAGCTGTTAGAAAAGTTCAACAAAGTTCCAAACATCACATAGTTTCCTGTTGCAATTCCTAACTTTGTTTGGGAGACAATTCCATGCACTTTCTGTGGTTGCACTGCGTCACTTTTCCAGAGAGTTCGATTTCAAAACCTATAAACAGCCCAGACTTCATTCTTGTTGAGAGACAGACAGAAACCTTTCACTATTATCGGCACTGAAAGAAACGTCTCCGCTTTGAGAGCAATGTGACGGTCATTGATTACAACAGTGACTCTTTGGCTGGAAGCGAAGACTTGAAACTGGTTACCAGAGTCCACCTTCCCTCTGTCTCAATCCCATTCCAGCAGAAGTCAGCAGCCGTTCTTTGTCAGTCGCTCCGCTCAGCTGTCT
>CM065729.1:71533886-71541386 GCA_033310375.1 Conus canariensis
TCCAACAATCACTTACCTCCTCAACAAATAACAAGACAAAACATGACGAAGGTCCAACAATCACTTACCTCCTCAAAGTGGGCGCCAAGTAGATGATGTGGCTGTGAATTTGAGGAGATAAGTGATTGTTCGTTCGTTTTTGTACTCCCAGTTCTTATAGAACAAGGAGTACTTTACAATGGGAAGAAGAAATGCTGTCAGTCTTTCTGTCCGTGGTCAAAATGTGTTCCACTCGCTCCAGACAAAACTTCTGGGCCGATCTTTCTGAAAATTTGTAGGTATGTTCATTATGGGTCACGGATGATGCCCGATGTTTTATTTTAACCAGAATAGCCGTTACTAATGGCTATAACGGCCCACAACGGTTTCTCTTCTTTATGAAATATCCCTGAAAGTACTTCGCCGATTTCTTATCTTAGTGACGAAATACATTATGACGCATGTTTGATTGTGACGTGTTTTTTTTTTCATTATGACGCAAGCTTGATTGTGACTTTTTTTTTTTACACGCGTATTCAAGATAGATCTGAACTGTGAGTACGTTTATATGCTTTGCATCTTGTTATTGTCTTGACTGTTGTTTGTCTCGCCTGAAAAACACCAAAGAGGTGGACACAGCTCGTGGTATGTCATCTAAACTGTGAGTACGTTTATATGCTTTGCATCTTGTTTTTGTCTTGACTGTTGTTTGTCTCGCCTGAAAAACACCAAAGAGGTGGACACACCTCGTGGTATGTCTTGTAATTTGCTTGTCTCTTTCGTTCGGCGGAACAGTATATATCTTCTTCTACCTTTTCTTACAATATGAAGCAGCCAGGATAGGGTGTAGACTTCAAGCCTTGCATACGCTGTGTCATGAGCACGGTGCTGTCAGATGAATCACTAACCTGCGACCAAAAGATGTTGGCATACAGCATTAAGGTGTCGTATCGACGGAAGTAACTTTAAAGGAACAAAAGTGCAAATTTCATGTAATTTTGAAGGTGGGGAGGTGATGAGGGTGGGGACTGTTCTCTCTCTCTCTCTCTCTCTCTCTCTCTCTCTCCTCTCTCTCTCTCTCTCCTCTCTCTCTCTCTCTCCAATCAAGATTCTATTCCTTGCATTGATGTTTCGATCACACTGACATGCTTTCCTTTGAATTCAAAATTCTTTAAAAGTCATTGTGCGCAACGTTTATTCACTTACTTTATTTGTTTACAACATATGTGCCGTCAACAGAAGTATGATTTTCTTAGCTGTTGATAAATCAAAGAAAGCTGAAAATCTCACTTCGTTTCCTCGTACTATTTCTAAACGTTTCTTCCAGACACAATTCAAGGCACTTTGATTGGCTACAGTGTGTCACCATTGAAATATTTTCAATTTTAGAAAACTATCAAAAGTCAAACTTTTTTTTTTTTTCTCAGAGAGACAGAAATCTGTCAGTGTTGTGGAGCTGAAAGACACGTAGGGCCTATTCATAGTGTGATGGTCCTTGATTAAAATAGGGAATTATTGGCAGGGAGCGAAGACCTGAAACTCGGTACCAGAGTCGACCTTTATTCTGTCTGAATCTGATTCCAGGAGAAATCAGCAATAGCTCTACTCAGTCATCTCAGTCAGCTTTCCACTTCTACTGAGGTTACACAACAATTCCCCGCCCACAATGCTCAACAGGACATTCCCCCACGCACCTTGCTCTGTCAGCAACAGCAGCAACAACAACGACAACAACAACAATCCCACGGGCAATCTACCAGCGGAGAATGAGGAAAACAACTCTAGACATTTTGATTAGAGCTTGGGGGCTATGTCTACCTAAATATCATGTTCACAAACGGGTGAAACAAAAAGTAATAAACATAAAACACACCAACAAAATATAAACGGCTGAACAAACGTTTACGATGTTCAAAACTTGTGTAAGTTTACAGAATTCAGAATCGAAAATTGTCTTGTGAGTGGTATTTCTTCACGAGGGAAAGGCAGTGAATAACCAAGCAAATATTGAATGATGACATGATGAAGGTGGAGGATTGTACTGTAAGTAATATTGAATGATGACATGATGAAGGTGGAGGATTGTACTGTAAGTAATATTGAATGATGACATGAGAAGGTGGAGGATTGTACTGTAAGTAATATTGAATGATGACATGAAGAAGGTGGAGGATTGTACTGTAAGTAATATTGAATGATGAAATGATGAAGGTGGAGGATTGTACTGTAAGTAATATTGAATGATGAAATGATGAAGGTGGAGGATTGTACTGTAAGTAATATTGAATGATGAAATGATGAAGGTGGAGGATTGTACTGTAAGTAATATTGAATGATGAAATGATGAAGGTGGAGGATTGTACTGTAAGTAAGCTCGTGTCAGTGGCAGATGGATAGATCTGGAATCCTTTTTATCTGTAACTTGACAAAAAACACTTCCGAGAATTAAAGTCTTCTTTCGTTCTTCCTGTCTTTTTGTATTATTTTTTCCTGTCTTTCTTTGTTCTTACTATCGTCTGAAGTCCTGGCCATCTAAAACCGAGGTTCTTTCAGTCAGAAAACAATCGATTACTCGTAAAAGCTAGGAGTGGTCTGTCATTCAACATCAATTCCCTGGATACCCCCCCCCCCCCCCCCCCCCCCCCCCCCACCCCACGCCCAATGTTGTTTCACGTCAGGTAATGTAGAAAATGGGTTCTGTGGAAACTTGTCATGGCTGAAAATGTCTGGAATGAAAATGAGTTCCGCTGCCACCACTTCTGTCAGCTAACTGGGGTCTGTAGAGTCTAGCACTTTTGTCGTGTTCAAGGCACTTGGGAAGGTTTGAAAGTGGGAACATGGTTGAATAATGTATTGTTTTGTTTGAACATCTCTCCCTCTCTCTCTCTCTCCTCTCTCTCCCCCTCTCTCTCCTCTCTCTCTCTCTCTCTCTCTCTCTCTCTCTCTCCTTCCTTTGGTTTTTTTATATTCGGTTTTGGAAACTTTTCATTTCTCTCTCTCTCCTCTCCTCCTCTCTCTCTCTCTCTCTCTCTCTCTCTCCTCTCCTCTCTCTCTCTCTCTCTCTCTCGATGCGTCCATGTCAGTATCTGTGTGTCTGTGCCTTTTTCTCTGAAGTCAGAATTGAGGCGTCCAGTCAGGTTCAAGTACAAACTAACTCTGCTGGTTGATTTAGTGGAATCTTTCTGAGATAAAAACATCATGGTGAAAAAGAAGCTTTTTCTCCCAGGATTAAGGGTTTACAAATTAGTCCAATGCTCTTTGTCAGTACAAATAGTTGATACTCCCGTGCCCTGTGAGCTCCTTGGTTCCTATGCCTTGGAAGAGGCTGAAGAATTTGGTAGTAAGAAGTCCAGCAAAACACACATCGAATTATCTGTTTGCTAAACATGTTGTATATCCATGTAAAATCAATAAGATCAAACCTAATCCCCAATACGATTTGAACGAGTTAGAAAGCAAATATACAATCAAACAATACATGTTCTGCATGCAAATGCAATTCACAGAATGTCGTAAGAAATAATACCTCTATCAGAGTCTTGTGGAAAGCTACAGATGAAAATACCAAAGACGAAAACGCAGAAACATCGGAGGAAATTAGAGAGAGAAAAAAACAACAACAAAAAAAACATCAGTTTACCATAAATATGGGAATGAAGAATAGAAGTATGTTCTCCTTCCGGGCGATTTAAATCCGTTCTAACACAATGATATAGAATTATTAATGCTGGTTGACAAAGGGAAAAACGGGAAGAGGCACAGAGGAATGACAATAAAACAGTGAAAAGGATGAACGGGGGTTTCCTTTTTTCTCTCACTGCCCTTCGGCTGTTCAGAGTCTTCTTTGCTGCTTCCTCATCTCCATGGTCATGTTGACATTTGATCGGCTGGAAATGTGCCATACAAGGACTCAGTCTGTTCGCGGTATGGTCAGACAGACACACATACATGCAAAAATAACAAAACACAGAGAGAGAGAGAGAGAGAGAGAGAGAGAGAGAGAGAAGAAGAACAGACAGACAGACAGACAGGCAGCAGCAGGCAGACAGACAGACAGACAGAGAGAAACAGAGAGAAGCAGAGAGAGAGTGAGAGAGAGAAAGAGAAAGAGAGAGGAGAAAGAGAGGGGGGGGGGGGAGAGCGAGGGAGAGAAAGAGAATGAGAGAGAGAGAGGAGAGAGAGAAAGAGAGAGCAGGATAGAGAGCGGGGGAGAGGAGAGAGAGAGAGAGAAAGAGAGAGAGACAGAGACAGAGACGGTATAAGAGAGAGGCCTACCCCTTTCCCTCTCTTTCGGGGCAATTAAAGGTAAAGGTAAACACACGCCCTTGCTGACATGGCAGCATGACCCAGTGCGCAAGTTGCTTGGTGTGAAAAATAACTGTTGATCCCCAGTGCTATATCACACACACACACACACACACACACACACACACACACACACACACACACACACAACACACACACACACGCACGCACGCTCGAACGCAAACACACACACACACACACACACACACACACGCATGCATGCATGCACACGCACACGCACGCACGCACGCACGCACGCACGCACGCACGCACAACACACACACACACACACACTCGCACACACGCACGCACGCACGCACGCACCACACACACACACACACACACACACACACACACACACACACACACACACGTGTTCGCAAATGCACACACATGTGGGCGTGTGCAAGCATAGAAACACACACACACACACACACACACACACACACACACACACACACACACACACACACACCAGGAGTGTGGGCAACACGTGGTCAACGGCTGAGGAACGCTTCAGAATGTCCATGACAAAGGCACTACCAGGAACAGGCGACACCTCCCACAGAGAAGGCACAGTGCTTGAAGTCTGATATGGCATGCGTCAGCACAGAGAGAGAGAGAGAGAGAGAGAGAGAGAGAGAGAGAGAGAGAGAGAGAGACAGACAGACAGACAGACAGACAGACAGACAGACAGACAGACAGACAGAGGCAGAGGCAGACAGCCAGAAGAGAGAGTGAGAGAAGGCAGAGAGAGAGAGAGAGAGAGAGAGAGAGAGAGAGAGAGAGAGAGAGAGAGAGAGCGGGAGACAGACACAGAAAGAGATACACAGAGACAGAGACAGAAGCTCAGCGTGAGAGAGACAGAAAGACAGACAGACAGAGAGACAGAGGCAGAGGCAGATGCAAAGACAGTCAGTCAGAAAGAGACAGAGACAGAGAGAGGGAGGGAGAGAGACAGAGACAGAGAGAGACAAAGACAGACACAGAAAGAGACAGACAGAAAGAGACAGAAACCCAGCGTGTGTGTGTGTGTGTGTGTGTGGTGTGTGTGTGTGAGAGAGAGAGAGAGAGAGAGAGAGCGAGAGAGAGAGAGAGAGAGAGACAGACAGACAGACGCAGAGGCAGATGCATAGACAGACACAGAGAGAGAGAGAGAGGGGGGGGAGGGGAGGGAGAGAGAGACAGAGAGAGACAGAAACCCAGCGAGAGAGGAAGAGAGACAGAGACAGAGAGGCAGAGACAGAGACAGACGCAGACAGTCAGACAGACAGGCAGACAGACAGACAGACAGAGACACAGAGAGAGAGAGAACGAGCATAACCGTGTGGCGGCCCCCACACAGCCTTATCCTGCGGCTGTCTGTCACAGTGAGGCATGACAGGGGAATGCACAGCAACCAGTCTTTCCTCCCTCACTCTAATGATGGGCTGCGGATGAAAGCAGTCCGAGCATATGGACGCAAAGAGCCACCCCCACCCGCACCCACCATTCCCCCTTACGCGCGTGCGCGCGCGCACACACACGAACACACACGAGCTCACACACACACACACACACACACACACACACACACACACACACACACACACACACACACACACACATCCCTAGTGACGTCCCCAAATATAATATTGTTGACATTTCACGCACCTATAGCCGCCTGTGACCTCAAAGAATGCAGACGGGCCCCAGCACTGAAAGAAAAGCACAGCATACACACGCACGCAGGCACACACACACACACACACACACCACACACACACACACACACACACACGCACGCCGCGCGCGCGCGCGCGCGCGCGCACCTGCATGCACGCACGCACGCACACCTTCACATGCACACACACACACACACACACACACACACACACACACACACACACGCACGCACAAACGCACCACGCACGCACGCACGCAGCAGAAGAGAGAGAGAGAGAGAGAGAGAGAGAGAGAGAGAGAGAGAGAGAGAGAGAGAGAGAGAGATCGTTAACATCTTAAGATTAAAAGAAAAAAATATATCCTTTGTAGTGCTTTTTATGTAAAGTTTCTCTCAAATTAGGATTCTTTCTCTCGCCTATCTCGTTTGTGTGCTTGTTTGTTTGCTTCGTTTGTTTTCTCACTTTCTTTCATCGTCTGTCTCGTTTTGCGTTTTATTTCGTTCCCTCGTCCATTATTCTTGTAATTGCTGATGTCTTCATCTTCCTCCTTTTCCCTCCTGTCGTTTTTTTTCCTTCAGACCTCTCTTTGTCTTTCTCTCTATTTTTTTTTTTCAAACTATTCCGTTTTTTTCTTTCGTTCCTTCGTTCTGTACAACAGAAACAGGACGTCAGGAACAGCGAAACGAATCCTTACCTCGTGCCACACTGCCCCCCCCCCCCCCCCCCTCCCCCCCCCCCCCCCCCCCCCCCACCACCACCACTCCAGAGCAACCGCCCCTTGCACTGAACAATACATGGAACCTGGTCAAACCATGAGGAGTGCTTGATGCATTCTACCGGATAGTCTGTTACAATCACGGAGAAAAAAGGTGGGGAGAAAAGACAACTCCTGTTGCCAAGGAGAAGGCAGACTGCTTTCCCTTTGACATGGCGGGCAGTTGCTATGAACCTGGTCAAACCACGAGAAGTGTTTGATGTATTCTACCGGATAGTCTGTTACAATCACAGAAAAAAAACGGTGGGAAGAAAAGACAACCCCTGTTGCCAAAGAGAAGGCAGAATGCTTTCCCTTTGACATGGCGGGCAGTTGCTATGAACCTGGTCAAACCATAGAAGTGTTTGATGTATTCTTCCGGATAGTCTGTTACAATCACAGAAAAAAGGGGGAAGAAAAGACAACTCCTACTGCCAAGGAGAAGGCAGAATGCTTTCTCTTTAATTTGGCAGGCAGTAGCAGAGACTACGTGCAACTAAGTATACTAAAGCTACGGCAAGTATTTTTACCCTGCGTTGATACACACACCCCTCCTCTCCCCCCTCCCAAATACAAAGTTCACATGTCAACAAAAACACAACCCTGTATACACCTCTCAAGAACATGTGTGCTTACAAGCGTAAATACACACAAACACACACACACACACACACACACACACACACACACACACACACACGCATACACACACACACGCGCGTGCGCGCCAGGCGCGCACACACACACACACACACACACACACACACACACACACACACACACAACACACACACACAC
>CM065729.1:71543886-71546386 GCA_033310375.1 Conus canariensis
GAGAGAGAGAGAGAGAGAGAGAGAGAGAGAGGAGAGAGAGAGAGAGAGAGAAGTCTTAAATCTACCCGTCTGTTTTACTTGCTTGGCGACGAGGGAACCTACGTACTCCAACCCCTGCACTCTTCTCTCTTCGCCTTCTCCCCAGTCATCCCTTCCCTCCTCCTTGCCCCCCCCCCCCTCCTTTATTCCCCCCCCCCCCCCTGCCCGCCCTACTCCTTCTCCGCCCCGTCTCTTACTCCAATATCACGTTGGGTTTGCGATGTCCATTCAATACATTCTTTTTCCACACAATACATTGTTCAAATGCGCGCTCAATCGCTCTCACTCTTTCACCCCCCTCCCCCCTCCCACATCCCTTTTCCTCCTTCCGCTGCCCCCCCTCCTCCTCTCAATCCCCTTCCTTCTCCATTCCGCTCTTGACCAGTGGCCATCTCAGTCTGTCCGCGGTGTAGACACCTTACAGTGTGACGACATCCCTCTCTCCCTGTCCCTCTCACTGTGGGCTATTGTGATGATTAATCTCCTTTACCCTTTATGTCACGAGGCTTCTGATAATGAAGTTCGTTTTGTATGTATTTTCTTGCCAGGAACTTTGTAATGTTAGGCAAGAGTTTATTCCAGAGAAATGCTATAGACAACCATGCTTGTTTAAGCTGATTATGCTAATGACATCAAGAAATGAAAAACTTGTAAAGCAGTTCGCACGGTGTTTGTGCAAAGCATTTAAGATTCAGAAGTTCATTACAGCCTAGGTTCTTCTGTTTTCATCAGTGGATGTTTGAATGTTGATGCTATGTGCTAGTGCTTGCAGTAAACAAATTACGTGTAAAACGGTATGCAGTGTAGTTATTAATGCAATGCAGGTTTGAAAACTATAACATTAATAATCTTTGTGGTTTTGCTTCTGTTCGATCTTTTTCCTATTACATTAATATCAGAATATCATATCTATTATCATACCCACCCCCCTTCTGAGGGGCTATGGCCTAACAGAATAAAGATCTGAATCTGAATCACTGGGGATTATAGTTCAGTGACAGCTTCTCCGTCAGAGGATGAGGTTAATGGGAGGTTGATCTCACCGGCACCGGCAACCTCCACCTCCTCCTTCCGACCTCCGGGAGAAATTATCTGCTCCTTGCGCTGTGTGAAACTGTAACACGTTACAAGAAGGGGTTAAGGAGAGGTAAGGGCGGGGTGGGGGTTGGGTTGGGGGGGGGGGGTGCAGAAGAATGAGAGGAGGGGGAAAAAGGAAAGGGTTAACGGCAGTCAGAATGAAAGAGAAGAGAGAACAAAGAAAAAAAGCAATACAATGTGTAGTCAGTAAACGGCAGTCAGAATGAAAGAGAAGAGAGAACAAAGAAAAAAAAGCAATACAATGTGTAGTCAGTAAACGGCAGTCAGAATGAAAGAGAAGAGAGAATAAAGAAAAAAGCATTACAATGTGTAGTCAGTAAACGGCAGTCAGAATGAAAGAGAAGAGAGAACAAAGAAAAAAAAGCAATACAATGTTTAGTCAGTAAACGGCAGTCAGAATGAAAGAGAAGAGAGAACAAAGAAAAAAAAGCAATACAATGCAGTCAGTAAACGGCAGTCAGAATGAAAGAGAAGAGAGAACAAAGAAAAAAAGCAATACAATGTGCAGTCAGTAAACGGCAGTCAGAACGAAATAGAAGAGAGAACAAAGAAAAAAAGCAATACAATGTTCAGTCAGTAAACGGCAGTCAGAATGAAAGAGAAGAGAGAACAAAGAAAAAAAAGCATTACAATGTAGTCAGTAAACGGCAGTCAGAATGAAAGAGAAGAGAGAACAAAGAAAAAAAGCATTACAATGTAGTCAGTAAACGGCAGTCAGAATGAAAGAGAAGAGAGAACAAAGAAAAAAAGCATTACAATGTAGTCAGTAAACGGCAGTCAGAATGAAAGAGAAGAGAGAACAAAGAAAAAAAGCATTACAATGTATTTAGTAAACGGCAGTCAGAATGAAAGAGAAGAGAGAACAAAGAAAAAAGCATTATAATGTAGTCAGTGAAGGGCAGTCAGAATGAAAGAGAAGAGAGAACAAAGAAAAAAAGCATTACAATGTAGTCAGTAAACGGCAGTCAGAATGAAAGAGAAGAGAGAACAAAGAAAAACAACAATACAATGTAGTCAGTAAACGGCAGTCATAATGAAAGAGAAGAGAGAACAAAGAAAAAAACAATACAATGTAGTGTTGCAGGGAGGGAAAAAACCAGAGCCCTGAAAGCAATGGCAGAAGCGGCAGAGAGGCGTTCAAGCTGGATCTGGTCAAGGAGGAACAAAAGTGAACTTCATAAGGCTTAAATTTCCCTACAATATCAGGTGCCCCAGTGGCTCAGTGGTTAGAGTGCGAGTCATTAAGTGGAAAATGAGCATGTCCAGAGGGTCATGGGTTCGAATCCCAGCCATGGCTCGTCCCAAGATGGGAAAAAAGGGGCAGCAGAGGGACATCCGGAGTCATGAACCGGATGTGACCCAA
>CM065729.1:71561386-71563886 GCA_033310375.1 Conus canariensis
TGTTTGTGTGTGTGTGTGTGTTTGTGTGTGTGTGTGTGTGTGTGTGTGTGTGTGTGTGTGTGTGTGTACGTGCGTGCGTTCGTGTGCGCGTGCATGCGTGGTGTGTGTGTGTGTGTGTGTGTGTGTGTGTGTGTGTGTGTGTGTGTGTGTGGAGAAATAACGAACAAATACAAAAAGCAGAAAGACATGCGGAACATTGTTTGGAGAGAGAGAGAGAGAGAGAGAGAGAGAGAGAGAGAGAGAGAGAGAGAGAGGCACAGAGAGACAGAGACAGAGCGACACACAGAGAGGCAGAGACAGAGAGAGAAAGAGACAGACAGATAGATAGACAGACAGACAAACAGACAGAGACAGAGAGAGACAGAGAGAGGCAGAGAGAGAGACAAACCGAGAGACAGAGAGAGACAGAGAAAGACAGAGAGATAGAGAAGAGAGAGAGAGAGAGAGAGAGAGAGAGAGAGAGAGAGAGAGAGAGAGAGAGAGGGGGGGGGGGGCACAATATAGGATTCCAAAACATACCAAATGTTGCCTCCCCTCGAAAAAGAGAGGGAAAAAAAGACGAGATTCCATCTGAAGGCGCAATGAACTGAAAACAATTATAGCCTGCCCTTGGTGTCCTGAAGTTATTGCCCGACATTAAGGAGGCCTGAGACGGTGGTTACTGAACACTCTGTGTGTGTGTGTGGGTGTGGGTGTGCGCGCGCGCGCGCGCGCGCGCGCGTGTGTGTGTGTGTGTGTGTGTGTGTGTGCGTGCGCGCGCGCACGCGTGCATGTATGTATGTGTGAAGGGGGTGGGGGAGGAAGGGCAGCAAGAAAGGAGAATTGTGTCGGGAGGCAGGATGGGTATGATGGGTTTGAGTAAGGGGTGGGGCGGGGGGGGGAAGGTTGGTAGGCAATCGGGTGTGGGGGATAGAAGTATTATAGGATGGGAGAATGAGATAAATGCAGGTATTGATGGTCTGCATTGTGATTTAGATATTTGTGTTACTGTCTACAAAAAAGTCCCCGCTGTTAAAATGCCGTGATCTTTCAGATTATTCAGGGGATATGCACGTGTATGAATCATCATCATCATCATCATCATCATCATCATCATCATCATCATCATCATCATCATCATTGCTGACCATACCCTCCCATCCCACCACGTCTACCTACTCTCCCATCTTCTACTTTATCGTCCTCCCCCATGTAAACCACACGTGCAGACCAGACACCTTTCTGCTGTGGACTTACCTGTGCTTGAGACTGATCTTCAATCTTGTCTCGCTGCTGCGACTCCAACTACTCCTGAGGGATTGAACAAGCTCTGTCTTGGTTTGCTGGGTGTGCGCGCGCTCCTGCTATAAGACGTCTGTCTTCAAGCGATCGCATCCCACCTGGCTCCCCTCTGTTAGGCCGTGGCTGTAACAGCAAACGTGACAGTGAGGGGCGGGGACACAGTGGCTCCAGTCTGGATTGCCTGTACATAAACAAACATTTCAAACCGCCAACAACATTGTTACTCATGCTGCCAAATCTGCTTATTCTAATGCCAGAATCATTGCTGGCTTAGCGACTTCTTTCTTGATAACTGAAACTGACTTGAGACTTTCGTTACACTCTCAAACTAACTCTCACAGATCATTCTCCGGAATCCTCTCTTATATCTCTTCATTCTGTACATGAAACCGCTGTTAAAAACTTGATTGTATGATCTGGTAGTAACACTAGAAACGTTGAGCTACTTCCAGCATCTTTCCTCAGCCACTTTTTGATACACACACGGTCTTCTTTCACATCACCATCATCATAAATAAATCGCAGTCCGTTGCCTGTTTTCCATCTTTATTCATATCTACAATCGTCTCACCTCACTTTAAGAACAGTATGATTTTAGTCCTGTAAATTTAGATATCCTGTAAATGTCAAGAACTAGAATCACTGAAAGGTTGTTCTTAGTCAGGTAACGGACAACCTCTACTCTAACAATCTCGTTTACCATTTTCTGTCTGCCTACCGCTCTGATCTTAGCATTGACACTGCTCTCCTCTAAATTGGATAAACTTACTGAATGTCCTTGACAACAACAAGGCATTACTTTTCTCTCTACGAGACTTCTTTGCGGCTTTTGATATCATCAACCAATCTATTCTTCTCTTCTGTGTGCATAATTCTTTCAATGCCTCTGACACATTACTCAACCAGTTTCATTCCTACATCACAGACCGTCACTAAGTTTCTTCAATCGATATGATTGTACCTCAAACCCAGCTTCATGTTTGTATGGGGTGCCCCAGGGATCAGTGCTGGAGCTCCTCTGTTTCATTTTGTACACTCATCCTTTCTTCCTGCCACTGTAAATCAGACGTTCGCTTTTTCATCACAGCTTCTCTGATGAAAATCAGTTTTGTGTTTCTGAACAAAGTAGACAATTAACCGAAGTTTAACAAATAAGTATTTGTTCAGTTGATAGTATTCATTAAAATTGGAGTATCTGAGATGAAGCTGTGGCATGATA
>CM065729.1:71568886-71581386 GCA_033310375.1 Conus canariensis
GTATGTTCTATTACTAATGGACATTCTTCGGTGGACTTTTTGTGTTTTCTTTTAAGCCTTCCACATGAAAGTCTAGATGTATCAACGTTACAAGGCCTAAAAGTATTTGAAAACTGCATGCACTTTTCACTCAAATCTAACTGAACTGAACATCAGAAAAAGTGGCGCATAGATTTTTTAACCCGACCGAGGACTAAAACTCCAGGCTGAATTAGGCAGCCTCGATTCCCGTTAATTAAAGATCTAACATAGGACGGTAACCCTTCTCCTCAATCAAAATGACGCTTAATTCATTGCGAAGTAAATTTCGATCAATCTTCAAGTCGTAATCTATTTCTAAGATAAATGTTGACAGAATAATCCATTTCTATGATGGATGGCAACAGAATGATTCACTGCTGTGACATCGACAAAGTATTATATTTCATGGGTGATCTTTAACAAAGAAAAGCATTTGTTTCCATGACAGACCAATATGTTTTATGAATAGATAGCATTACATGTGATGAGGAGATCGTGATATTTCAATGGTTACTTGTGACAAGCAAACATAATCAACGATAAATCTCGACCAAGTGATAATTATGTTTTTAAGAAGAATCTTTAAAACCTGAGGAATTATAAATATGAATGTCGACTGAGTGCTTTATTCCAAAGACCAATGCCAAAAGACTAGCACTGCCACAAGAATACAGCGAGTTATCACTCAGATAATTTTATCTGTAATTATACATGTAATACAAACAGGACAAAAGGAGTTCAATTTTCAGTTACTGTAAATAAGAAAGAATGAAAAGAAGATGTCAGTACATCAAATGAATATACGAGGTAGACAACAACAGCATCAGCAACAAGAAGAAGCTTGCTCACGTATGAACCAGAAAAAGGGGAGACACAGCATCCATAAGTCTTGCAAATATTCACAATATGTACACAAGAAAATGTGAAAACAATACTGCACATACTCACATCACAAAAGAAGAAAGAAAGAGGAGGAAAAAACGTTTGCTATTTAACTGCCCACAGTGTCTAAAGAAGGAAAGTGGAGAAAATTCGGGTCGTACGGCCGGCTGATCCTGTGGAGGTTGTAAGGAGGTTTATGGGGCTGTCCAGGAATGATGAAGTGATTCTATGACGCCCTGCTCTTCGTTATTGCCTCCATTTGTATCGTTCGCCGCAGGCAGACATGGGAAGGTCTGATTAATCCCATGCCTGTCTGTCTGTCCGTGTGTGTGTGTGTGTGTGTGGTGTGTGTGTGTGTGTGTGTGTGTGTGTGTGTGTGTGTGTGTTCTAAAGAGGGAAGTAGTTTTCCGCTCTATAGGAAAAAAAAACAACAGTCGTCAGTACATTTCGTCTACATTATAAGAGCACTTATTTCGACATTTGTTGCTGCTGGCGATTCAAACGGCTACCGCAGCTTTAAAGTTACCCCTGCAGATGGTTCTGTGAAGACAATATAGTCTCTGCTTAACGGTGTCTTCGATGCTTTCGAAAGATTTGGTAGGAAGTGAAGAGCATAAACTTCTCCATAGCGAGCGTTCGACATGGATGTATCTGAAAGTACAGATATGAGTCTAACCATGTGTATTTGAGTATACGGCAGATTGTAGTTTTTAGAGCCATGTCAAAATGAGCCCTTGAGAGAGTGTATCTATGAGGTACTGTGTAGCCACGTCATTGCCTGATTGGTCTGTACTTCCAACAGCTTTGCTGAAGTCTAGATGTAGCCCCTGCGGCAGTGCGTCCAACTCAGCTTGCTTATCTGAAGTCTGTACAAAAGAAGTGTGGTCGTATTATCCTGTCTGCTATTCCCTTGACTCAGTTAATGTCTTTATGACTTTTCGTGCAGCACAGTCCTAGACTGCAGTTGTAAAATCGCCGTGGGAAAGGCGGTGAGCTCGAACAAACAGTATCGGGTGTACGAGTCTGCGTCAAGCTTGAGCACTTTGAGCAGGTAAGAACCTCTAGTCACTTTGTTCACAAAACTCTGAGCCCATGCATTTATGTCTATGGTGCTGCCTCTTGCAATCAATGATTTGAACGCCTTTTGACTTCTTTAAACGCTGTATCACAGAATTGTAATAGCACTACGAAGAATCGCCGTTCGAACCCAGCTGTAAGGAATTTTGGACTGAAGATAAGTCGACATTTTACTTAAGGGGCAGTGGGATGAGCATAAATATCACGTAAGACACTTGAAGAACATAACTGGCCTTTAAACAGACCCTTGAAACACTCCAGAGGTAGGGCACTTCAGAAACTGCTATATTTACGGACACACTGTGTTCCGTTGGTGAAATAGGATTTGACGCTCGGAAGTATATGTTGGTTTCATATATACGACGTTATTTTTACGTCTTGTTTTGTGAGCGACCAGATAGAATGCTTTCTTCCAATCAAGAAATACAGCCTAGTATTTTTGCCTGTACCTTTTGTTATAACCAATACTTGTGATTGAGAGGGGTGAAAAAGCCTTCGCTCTTTAAATACCGGATCGGGTGTTTGTGAAGCTGTTTTGAGGAAGTGTAGCAAGCACACACATGAGTGAAAAGACTTCGAAAATATGAAAAATCCGAAATGTCTTTTGACTTAGGCAGAGGAATATCTATGGCTGATGAAAAGATGATGGCGAACTAAAGAGAAAGAGTATTGTACCGCCGAACGAAAGACACAAGCAAATTACAAGAAAAACAACGACGCGTTTCGACCTCTTCAGCCTTCTTCAAGCAAGACAAACAACATTGAAGACAATGAAAACGATGAACGAGCATTTTGCGTCCAATTTGAGGAGATGAGTGATTGCTCGTTCTTCGTTATCATTGTCTTCAATATCGTTTGTCTTGCCCGAAAAAGACCAAAGAGGTCGAATCGCGTCGTGTTTTGCTTGTCTCTTTTGTTCAGCGGTACAATAATCTTTCTTTGAAGTTTGTTTTAATTACCGCCTGCAGTCACCTCACTTTGAAACGAAACATGTGTGAGTGGAAGGGGGGTTGGGGGGGGGGGGGGTTGGGGGAGGGACTATGCCTTGATCTCATCAGCAACCTTGGTCCCAACGTCTGGCCAACAGTAAGGGCGCCTTAGATGACCTGACGAAATGTGTCCTCCATTCCACTCGTCTTTCGTTGCCTTTTGGGCGTCACTCAGTTCCGAGACAGTCCATTCAGGGAATTCCATTCCACTCGTCTTTCGTTGCCTTTTGGGCGTCACTCAGTTCCGAGACAGTCCATACAGGGAATTCCATTCCACTCGTCTTTCGTTGCCTTTTGGGCGTCACTCAGTTCCGAGACAGTCCATACAGGGAATTCCATTCCACTCGTCTTTCGTTGCCTTCTGGGCGTCACTCAGTTCCGAGACAGTCCATTCAGGGAATTCCATTCCACTCGTCTTTCGTTGCCTTCTGGGCGTCACTCAGTTCCGAGACAGTCCATACAGGGAATTTGACCTCCAGTCTCTCTCTCTCGGCGTGCTTCACCTGTGTCCTGGTACTCTACTTGGCGGGAATGTGTCGATAAACCCTGTTGATCGTGATGAGCGCCCATACCATTTTAGTCTGTGCTTCTTTATCGTGATTAGGTCTTTACAGAGCCAAGTGGCTGCTTTATTCTGAATTCCTCACTTCAGCTTTGGCGATGCAGATTTTTGTAGTATATGCCGAGAGGCATCCAGTAACATCTCATTCCATGTGTTGGTTTATAAACAGATAAATGTGAAAGGTTCAGCAGTAAACCATTAACGATTCTTCTTTCCCTTTACTCCAGTTTAGGGGTATGAAGGGTTTAAGCGAGTGGCGAAATATCGCTATATGCAAAACAACATCACAGTGAAAACTGCACACGTTGATCTGATAGTCGTGCAATACACTCTTCTTTGCAAAGAAACAGAATACGAGTTTGTAGTTAGGAAATCATCATTCTCCTTGCCAAATAGGGGTTAACGACCCTTTCACACTCTTTTCTCAATCATTACGCAAAGAAAAACCCAGACAGGTACCAAACCAGTGTCTGTTCCAACTGCTTTAAAGTCTTCAAGCCACGACAATGTCGTAGTTCATTAAAAAACGAACACATTGCTTTGTAAGTCTTACCCCCCAAAATGGTCATGTTTTGAAGTAATGAAGCTGCCCCCATTTTTGATCATGTTCACCTTGATTTTTGTTTCTTCTCTCTCTCTCTCTCTCTCTCTCTCTCTCTCTCTCCTCTCTCTCTCTCTCCACACACACACACACACACACACTGTTTCTTTCTGTCTGTCTGTCTGTCTGTCTGTCTGGGTCTCTCTCTCTCTCTCTCTCTCTCTCTCTCTCTCTCTCTCTCTCTCTCTCACTCTTATCCAAAGAAAGGAAATGAACATATACACACCCCTGTCCCCACCCATACTCCACATCTCTCAATTTTTGTGTCTCCCCTCCCCTTTCTCTCCGTCTGTCCATCTGTGTTTTGCCCACCACCACTCTCTCTCTCTCTCTCTCTCTCTCTCTCTCTCTCTGTGTGGTGGTGCGTGCGTGCGTGCGTGCGTGCGTGCGTGCGTGCGTGCGTACGTGTGTGTGTGTGTGTGTGTGTGTGTGTGTGTGTGTGTGTGTGTGTGTGTGTGTGTGATCAAACATAAAACGGAAAATGAAACGCTTGATATCGAGGCAAGGAGGGAAAAGCACAATGAAAAGACAGTGAAGCAGATGGCCTGGTGCAGCGTGTCATGTAACAGCAGGGGGAGAAAGGCACAGAGCACACACACACACAGCGCCATGTTCCCCTCTCTGATAACGTGGCCAGCACTGGTCACTCTCTTTGCTCTGCTCTCTCACCGTCCTTTTGCTCATTCTGTTCCCCCCCCCCCCCCACCCCCGGTTCGGATAACTCTTTTACAGGTCCATGGAACAGGTTAGGCCCATGACTCCGTTATGTTACATTGATTGTCTTCGTGTAGTTGTTTCTCTTTGGTTCTATTGTTACATTGATTTTTTTTTTTTTACTTTTTTTTTAAATTTCAATTCAAACATTTACATGAACACAGAACATACATAAGCAATAAGAATTTTGGGGAGAAAAAAAAAAAGAGAATTCAGCAATCACACAAGCAAGAAAAAATTCCCCATTTCTCATTTGAAAAAAAAAAGAAAAAAAAAAAAAGAAAAGAAAAGTAGGTTTTGCAGAAGAAGTGGAGGGAGGGGTAGAGAAAAGAAGAAGAGAGAAAGAGAGAGAGAAGAGAGAGAGAGAGAGAGAGAGAGAGAGAGAGAGAGAGAGAGAGAGAGGAGAGAGAGAGAGAGAGACGCTGGATGGATTACATTCAATCAATATGTTGACACAAGGTACTTTCACAAAGTAAATCACAGTGGCCAGAAAACAAAAACATAACCATCAATAAAAGAGATAATGATGTCAGAACAGACATATGTACAGACTCATCTGCAACATTAGGTAGTCTGTGTGTGCAGAGATCAAAGCATAACAGGTTACTAAAAGTTGACAAAGCGTTTTAAATCTGTGAACATGGGTCATAGGATACAGATCGAGCGATGTTTAAATAGTTAATCATTAACAAATAATGGTTTGTACATTGACCATTTCACAGTGAAATCTACATGATTTAATTTTAAGTATGCGATGTGTTCTTCAATTTTATACCGATTCCTTAGTTTCCTTATAAATGCACTTACTTGTGGTAGACTGTTTTGTACTTTACAAGTGTATATATAGTATTTTGCAAAGAGAATTATAAAATAAAAGATTACATCACTAGAAATTGCTGCATCATTACCAAATAGTATCAGTGACTCTGTTAGCCGCACATTTTGTGCATTCATACATCTTTCTTTCATTAAATCAGTAAGATTATTCCAGAATAATTGTACATAATGACAATTCCAGAACACATGATCAATACTATCTTTATACTCTCCACAAAAGTCACATCTATCATTATTTTTTACACCAATTTCCTTTAATATGATATTTGTACACAGACATCTATGTATTATTTTTAGCTGAAACCACTGGAGTTTTATATCCTGTATCTTGTGTGCGTATACAAAACAAGATTTCCAGTCATGGGATGTTGAGAGCTTGGCATCCCATTTTTCGCAGCATTTAGGCGTTACGTTATTTGTAATCAATATATCATAATATAATCTACAACCTTTGTGAACTGCAAACAGTTGTTTAAAACACAATTTTGAGTTTCGGTATGTATTGCTATTTATATTAATGCCAGACTTTTTTGCATAGTCAAGTATTACAGATCTGTAACCAGCGTAAGTAAGGAAATTGATATTAATATCATACTTATCCTTGAAACATGTGTAAGTGAGGAACTGCCCATTATCATCAAAGAAATGGGCAACACAAAATATGTTTTTGTTATGCAATACTTGTGAGACGATAAATTTTCTTCCCATTTGAAACCTCTTGTTATAGCATAAAGGTTCGGCGAGAAGTTCAGCAGAATTTTTAGGAATGCATTTGTAGTAAAACACCTTATATGCTTCAAGAACTTCTGACCAAAACTGATTGTATTTAGTGAATTTTGACACAAACTCTGGTCCATACTTATCAATAAGTTCCCACTTGGGAAAGTTATGCAACAAAAGACTTTTCCATTTATGTTTTGTTTTCCCAGCTTTACGAATCCATGAAAGTTTCAAAGATAAGACAAATGTTTTCAAATCAGGAAGGCCAATGCCCCCATTCTTCACACTATTGTGTGAAATGTTTCGACTGATTTTGTCTGGTTTCCTGTTCCAAATAATTTATAACAAATTTGTTGACACGTTTGAAAAAATATGTCTGGTGGGTTTGGTAAAAGGAGCCAGAGATGAGTCAGCTTTGAAAGGATTATAGATTTTAATATTGCAACTCTGCCAAGAGGTGTGATCTGACGTTTGACCCATATTTTGAACAGATACTTTACTTCTGCTAATTTTTCTGAGTAGTTAACTTCAAGACATCCTTTTAAATCATTAGTGAACCAAATACCTAACACACGAAATCTCGGCGGATTCCAGTTTAAACCTAAATGTTCCATATAACGAGCTGTGGAATTTTTGCGACTCCCTAGCCAAATCACACTAGTTTTGCCCGAGTTTATATGGAGCCCTGAGACAGAATTAAACATGTCAAGTACATCTATGCAAGTTTCAAAAGACTTTCTGTCTCCTGCCAGTAAAAATTCAGTGTCATCAGCGTACTGTGTCAGCTTGAGTTCAACATTATTCACCGTAATGCCTTTAATATCTGTGTTTTCTCTGACAGTCATTGCTAATATTTCAACACACAATATGAAAAGATATGGAGATATGGGGTCTCCCTGTCTACAACCTTTTGTTATTTGAAACCATTCTGACACCTGGCCATTCACTGTAACACAAGATTTAGTATTTCTATAGAATATACTTATCCATTTACGTATGTCTTCTTTAAAACCAAATGTTTTTAATACTTTAAACATGAACTCCCAATTTATCGAGTCAAAAGCTTTTTCAAAATCAATATTTAACAGCAATCCTGGTAACTCATGTTTATCTAAGTAGGCAATTGTATCATAAATCAGTCTTAAGTTATCCCCAATATACCTATTTTTCATAAATCCGGTTTGGTCTTCACTGATGATCTTTGGTAGTACTATCTTTAAACGATTTGCAATACAGGATGACCCAATTTTGTAAATCACATTTAATAACGAGATAGGTCTCCAGTTTTTTATATACTGTCTTGGTCTATCATGTTTCGGAATGCAAGTAATGATTCCTTCTTTCTGTACATTTGAAAGTTCTCCTCGTTCAAAACTCGCATTCAGTGCTCTTACAACAAAGAGTCCTATCTTTTTCCAGAAAACTTTAAAAAAATTCCGCGCTGAAACCGTCTGTACCGGGACTTTTATTATTTTTCATGTTCTTTAGAACACAGGTAGCTTCTTCTAGACTTATTTTCCCCTCTAATCCTTTTGCTTCTTCTTCGTTTAAACACGTGATATTTTCTACTAAATCTTTAATTTCGCAATTTTCTACCTCAATCTTTGCATATAGCGATCTATAAAATGTATATACTTCTTGAATAATGTCTTTCTGGTTTGTTAGAGTATTGCCATGTTGGTCTATCAATCTAGCCATATTTTTGCTAACATAGTGACGTTTCTCTAAATTACAGAAATAATTACTCACCTTCTCCCCTTCCGCTATCCATCGAGCTCTGGACCTTAACAATACTCCCTCCATTCGTTTTCCCCTTATCTGTTTTAACTGTTCTTTTTTCATGTCTATAAGTCTGATGTCTTCTTCATTTTTATTTTCGATTCTGTCTAGCCGTTGTATGTCATGTTCAAGCTGTTCTTCTTCTTCTGTCAGTTTTTTTTCTTTTTCATCGTGGCATATGAAATTGTTTTGGATCTTATTTTCATTAAAAGAAAGTCAAGAAAGATGTCATCCGGGATCGAAAACCTCAGCTTTTCGTCAGTTACTTCCTCTACGTTTGCATTTAGCGCGTTTTCTTTTTAACCTTATCGATTTCCGAATTTATTTCATCCAAATACATTTTATCTTTTAGAAGGGACGCATTGAATTTCCAAAAGGTGCTATGCTTACTGGTGTCTTCAAATTTTAATTTTAATACAACAGCCGAATGATCTGTCCTGTAGCCACATTCAATATCTGCGTCCTCTACAAACGACACTACTGAGTCTGAGATCAGAAAAAAGTCTAATCTGGCCTGCTGAAAAGGGTTGGTTCTTCTCCATGTATAACGAAGGCATTCTACGTTCAATTCTCGCCAGATATCGTTCAAATCTAAATTTTCGATCATATCATCAACTGCCTCTTTTGCTTTAGGATTATTAACATGTTTATAATTGTGGTAATCTTTTTCAGGCTCAAGAACTAGATTAAAATCCCCAGCTGTTATAATCTTTTCAACTTTTATTTCACTAATCTTTTGTTTCAGGTTACTATAGAACTCTGGGTTGTCTCTATTTGGTCCGTATATGTTTACAAGGAGAAAACTCTTCTTATGGATTTCAACAACTACCATAATGTAATTACCTGAATTATCTTTAATAGTTCTTTCAATCTTAAATTCAAAGTTATTATTAAACATTATCGCGACTCCTCTTGCATTTGATGTAAAGCTTGGGAAAAATCCCTGATACCCCCATTCCGCTAAAATATACTTTTCCATTTTCTTCTCAAAATGTGTATCTTGCAAAAAATAAATGGAATGGTTTTTATTTCTCATGTAATGAAAGATATCCGCCTTTTCTGGGCGGTATTGAGGCCCTGACAATTAACAGAAAAAATGGATACACCACTATCCATTTTTTACAAGATGAGGTTTAAAATGAACACCAAAACGACACAGTAATGTTTTACTATATTCCAGGACATCAAATTTGTCCACACACATTGAATACAAAAGAGCACATCCATCCAACTTCATAGGGAGAGAGGAACAGTAACAAACCAAAAATTTCAAGTCTAAAGGAAAAGGAAAATGCGTGTCTTTGAGCACAATAATTGTCATGAGAGGAAATAAGAGAGAGGGAGACAGAGAGACAGAGAGAGAGAGAGAGAGAGAGACAGGGAGAGAGAGAGACAAAGAGAAAGAGAGTATGTACAAACAGTAACAATTAACACAAACAAAAGCAACAACAATAAATCCAAACAAAGGCAAAAGATACTTAGTAAGTAGCCAGCAGTATCAAGCCAAAAAGAGCTAGCCCATTGCTTCCTCTCTCTCTCTCTCTTTTTTTTAAAATTTTTTTTTTCTTTTTTTTTTTTACAATATTTGGTGGTAGATAGGAGTCATTCTCCTCCCACTAATGCTGAATCAAAAAAAAGCAGAAAACAACAACAAAAATGACGCCGATATTTTTCATTTTGTTTAAGGTTCAGAAGTCGTCTGAATGCAAAAAACTTGTTGCATCAAAAATCGTGCATGCGCAAGAGTATGCGAAAGAAAACAAAAATCATGTACGTGCAGAATTTAACCATGTTCAAGCTGTAAAGACACAATTATTTCTCAGGTTTGCTTACAAACATTCCAGGAAAAAAAAAGAAAAAAAAAAGACTGACACGGCTCTTAGCCAACACTATGGGGAATAATTCACACACACACACACACACACACACACACACACACACACACACACACACACACACCTCTTTTCACCCCCACCCCCTTAAAGTATGAACTGCCCGTGCTTGGTTCAACCTCACTCACAGGCACACCCATCCTAATATTCACCCAACAGTAAAACAATGCACGAAAAGCCCCTAGACGCACGGGAGGAAGGGGAAGGGGGGGGGGGGCGGGGGGGGGGGGGGGGGGGCAAGAACGCGCTCTCTTTCCGATCTTTTCGTCAAAAGGACTCACCGGATGGCAAGAAAGGGTGGGGGAGGGGGGGGGGGGGGCAGAGTTACCGGGGTTGGAAAAAAAAAAAAAAGGGGGGGGGGAGGGTGGAGGGGGGCAGGAAGATGAAAGGGGGAGGGGTATTCGGATTGGATTCAACAGACCATTACCATATGACGCGTCATACAGGTTTTATTTGTACTAGAAAAATAAGCTTAATGTACAACTTATTTCACATTCAAGTGCACCATGCCATTCACCTTTCTTGATCCGAGACAAAACAAACAATAACATCAAATTAACATCAAATATGCAACAAAAAAGCCACACACACACACGCACACAAGCCCAACCAACAAACAGAGTCAAAAAGTCAAAAAGTCAAAAGTCTACTACACCGCGCGCCAAACGAAGGCAACAAACAAATTACAAGACAGACTCATTGTCTGCTACATCAGCCCGGCGGCAGACCAACCCCCTGCCCCTTTCTCTTTCTGCCTGAAGTCGCCTTCCTTTGGACTGAACAGAAAACAAACAAACAAACAGAAACAAAACACAAATAATCACATCCTTTCGGGTAATATCACACGAATTATTAACAAAACAGAAAAAAGCAGACCCCCCCCCCCCCCCCCAAACACACACACACTCCACACACACACACACATCATCCAACCCTCATCCCGCCATTCTCTCCATTGTGCGAACGTGTATAGACAGTATTTTTGTGCGCGTGCATCATTCGACATGGAATTCCATTTTCCAAGCACAAACAAGTGATACATAAAACTGATAGAGAAATCGTGTAACGCTGCACTCTCAAAAAAAAAAAAAAAAAAAATGCACCTTTCTTATCACAATTTAAAAGCACATGTCACAACACACACTGAACTCATCAAGCAAAGAATGATTACCTTTATCAGATCCACCATCTCAGTACCAACGGAGAACACAGGGGCACGGGGAGGGGGGGGGGGTGCGGAAGTGGGGGGGGGGGGGGGGTAGACATAACTTGGCCAAAACTCGTGAAAAAAGACATCAAAACAGGCAATTCTCCCTAGCCATGCCAAGGCAATAACCTGGGGGGGGGGGGGGGGGGGGGGGGGGGGGATGAATAAATTTTAAAAAAAAAACCAAAAAAACCAAAAAAAAAAACCCAACAACAAAAAAACAAAAAACAAAAAACAAAAAAAAACAAAAAACCCATGTCACCAAAACTAGACTCATACACGTACACTCATAGCTGAATGTGTGAAAGAAGATCACAATTACTTTCACAAACTCGCAAAGGGTGAGGGGAAGTGGGGGTACAGGGTGGGGCGCGAGGGAGGGGGGAGCGAGCAGGGAGGATGGGGAGGAGGGGAGGAGGGGGCGCTTGGGCGGGGAATGAGGGGGGCGCAGGGGTTGGCGGGGGTGTGCGGCACGGGGCAGGAGGGAGGGGTGGGGGATGTTCACAACCTGGCCACTACTCGTGATCAATCACACCAAATACAGACCATTCTTCCTAGAAGTGACAAGGCGATCACATGTATAGAAGAAAAAAAAACAACTCAGTGAAACAATACCAATAAAACTAAGCACAACTCTAAGCGTAAATAGATGCATGCGTACGCGAACGCACACCAACACATGCCAACTATTATATGCATACATATACACACGTATGTCTGAAATGAATGCATGAAGGAAGCACACAATGATTTCCATAAATGTACAAAATCGGCCTTTCCATCAGTTTAAGACAAAGTGGAGAAAATATGAAGGAATAAATGCATACCATATAGGCCTGCCTGCATAGATATCAAATGGAAAGACCACCTGACCAAGCTTCCCGCAAACTGGCAGTCTCCATCAGACATCAGATATCAGGTCTTACCATATTTGAAATCCCGAAACTGCATTTTTTTCACCCCTGACACATTTTTAGTAATATAGTACGGAAATCCATTGGTGTTGATCAACGAAAACTTTTCACACAAAGGAAAATGTAGTTAGCGTAAACAATAGCCAATCTCTTTTATATGAGGCATGTTGTTCGCCTACAATTTTAAATGTCAAACTCTCATTGTCTTACACACACACACACACGCGCCACACACACACACACACACACACACACACACACACACACCACACACACGCACACACACACACACACACACACACACA
>CM065729.1:71591386-71601386 GCA_033310375.1 Conus canariensis
TAGTTTCGTCTGGTGTAACCACAAATCTATAATTGTCAGTTGCAAAGCCTAACATTTTAGCTAGCTCTACATCAAAAATGTAATGGTCTACTTCTTCTTCTTCAGGTTTGAATGTCAACATTGTTTTTAGATTTGCATTGTTAAGTTTGAGAGTAATGTTGAAGTTACTCATTGCTTCTTTTAGCGAGCAAAACCCGTAATAACCATCAGGTATGGTTAACTGGCTAACTAAGCTTCTTCTATTGTTAATTTTTACAATCTTATTATTCTTCTTGGATTCACTTATATTAAACCATACGACTTTGTAAAAAATTTCATGGAGTGCAACCCTTCGGGTTCCGCATTCATTATCAATAGCATACTCTAAAAACGAAGGACTGTCTTGAGTTGTTATTGTTACAAACATTTTTAAAACAATTTAAAAATGAGTGCATTCAAATATACTAATGCAAAATATTCTGTTGGGCCGCACTACAATCTTAAAAATATAACAACTGACACCCTTGACATTTCTGTGACTCAGTCTGACGCCTTCCAAGTAAAGGTTAGTACTCCATTAAACAAATATCTTAACCCTCCTATTAAAAAAGACCACATCCTGAAAGTGTGGTTTAGTCATCCGATGCAGTTTTATCAGAACCAGTTAAACTTTGCTGTGTTTTGCGCATCAACTGGGTGTGGAGTGTCGTATGCTGATCATTTAAATCATCCTGATCCTTTGGTGAGGTCAGTGTATAGATTTCATTTCTATTACACCTTCAGACGTATTTTATCTGAACTGCAAGCACCATTACCAAATGACAAAACGTTTAATCCATTTAGCAACAGAATAGATTACAAGGCTTTTGAAAGGATCTGTAACGAATTTGATATTGACCCAAAGACAGACTTTAGACAAAAGTTGGATCTTAATCATGGTTTAGGCACCCTTTATTATTGGGGAGTGCACAGAAAGTATAACTATGATTGGAATCCTCCTTACACATCTTTCTCTTCAGGCACAACTGTTCACCTCGGGTCCATAGAGCAAGAGCATAAAACAGCATGGACAACATTTATTTTGGATACTTCTAAGGGCCTAACTAGAGCGGGAATAGAACGAATAAACGACTCTATTCGTACTTATGTTTGGTGTTTGCTAGGTTCGCAAGCACAGGCAAGATCTAACATAATTGATCCTTCTACTGGCTTTGACGCCCAAAAACAGTATTTAGCAAATTTAGAGGATTCTATTAATTCTGCAATTGATTTGCCTTCAAGTATTAAAAGGTACCAAAATGTTTTGCAATACGCAAGATCGAAAGTAGACTTTGCTGTCGGCACTGGTTTATACATGCTGCCTTCTGACCTCAGGCTCCAGGTAGGAACAATAATAAACTACAACAATGAAATCCTTGTGGCTGGTAAAGAAGAGAAGGTTGGACAAAACGACATAAATTCTGAGCCAGTAATAGCAATAAAAAAAGAAGTCCCCTCAAAACCCCATCCAATCCCCAAGGCCCAAAGCTCAAAGGCCATTGAAGACGCGCGTGATGACCATGATATATGAAAAGACGGCACTTGTTATTGGATTAACTGCCCTAGGATTACTTGGTCTTTATCTTACTATAAAGTAACCCAACTATTAAGACAACTAATGCCCATAAGTGCTCAGCCATAAAGCCAACTACTTTACTTGCGGCAGACAAAAGCCAGCTAACGATCCCTCCTATTATACCAGGCAAAGAGTCTATTGCCTTACTGGCTAATTTTTTTAATAAACTTGCAAGATGATCGAGTTGTTTTTTTTACCCATGATTTATCAGGAGTTGGTGGTCCTGGTGGCACTACCCCCCCACCACCGCCGCCTGTAATAGCCAACACCAGTGTACTTATTGCAAATCCTAAGGCTGTTATAACACTTGCTAATGTGATTCCTTGCTCTCTAAACAGTGTTCTTATTCGTTCTGCTAACGTTGTGTCTTCATATAAAATTCTTTGGATAGTTTCTCTTATTCTGCTCACTTGAGTTCGTAATTGTTCTCGGTTATTAGACAACACTTCTAGTCTTGCTGATCTCTCTTGTTCAAGATCTTTTAGTCTTTGTGTTATTCTTTCTTTAATAATAATAATAATAATGTATAATACTTATATAGCGCATTTCTTGTTACACAACTCAATGCGCTTACATCCACCATTTGCACTTATTCATCAACACTCGTTTATTCTTTCTTTAACACCAGGTCCTAAGTTGTGGTCATCAGCCTCAACTAGTTTTTCTTTTTCTCTTTTTATATGCTCATCTAGTTCACCCAGTTTTGCTAAATTGTTTGTTAATTCGCCTCTGATGCTTTTCAAAGCATGATCAAGGGCCGTTATTTCTCTCATAGGTAGCGGCGGATCGTGCATAGTTTTTAATACTGTTTCTTCTGAAAAACTGGTTTCTATTATTTCGTCTGCTGTTGGGCTTAAATCTTTAAGGGGTATGTTTTGAATTTGGTTTTCTGTTGGGAGTTTCTGTAGTGTGTTTTGAAGTTTAGCAACTGCCTCACTGTCTAATCTTCGCGGTTTAGCAATGCCAAGGCGATTTTGATCGCTCACACTGAGCCTTTGTCTAATTGTAGTCTTTGCTAAAAACTTTGATGGGTCTGGTTTAGTTGTAAGCTGAACAAGTTGTCCTTGCTCGTTTTTCACAAACAAATGGCCATCTTTTGTTTCAAAATCATTAGGGTCTATAAATTCGGGAGGTTCTTGGCCTAAACTTTGGTACAATGATCTGACCTTACTTTCTGTTAATTCATGTCGCAATGAGCGCAATGGATGTGTCAAAGGTGTCATTTCACTCATGTCGTCTCCAGGATCAAAAACATCATAATCTTCTTCTGCCATGTTTTTAAATAATTAACTTTTTATTTTGTTTTATAAAAAAATGTCACAAGCATATGGCTCGATTCTTGACCCGCATAGAAGCCTGAAAAAGCCCTTTGGCGTGAAGGGAAATAAACAGAATATTATTGTTCCAAATAATCCATCTACTATTGATTCAGATCAAATTCTTACTGTTAAATTTCCAGACCTAGGAGCAGATGAAGTGATTGTGCCGGGATCTGCACGGCTTACTTTCAAAATAGAACTCGAATCAGCAACAGACCCAAACAGAACAGTTGTACAGAATCTGGGACGGGCAATCGTTAAGAAAATTTCTATAAAACTTGAGGGGCAAGAAATA
Organism: Conus canariensis; assembly: GCA_033310375.1. Classification (NCBI taxonomy): domain Eukaryota; kingdom Metazoa; phylum Mollusca; class Gastropoda; order Neogastropoda; family Conidae; genus Conus; species Conus canariensis. The sequence continues at coordinate 71,594,595 of CM065729.1, forward strand.
ATTTCTTTACACAATGCAGACATATTTTTAATCTATTGTGATCTATGGCTAACCGATAATGAAAGGGCCGATCTTGCGTTTCAAGGAATCGAAAATAACGAAGCACTAAAACACAGAATAGACGCCGAAGATGCTAAAGACGGTAACAAGTATGAAGCTGTAAGTTTTGCTTATGGAAATCGCTTTTCCATACCCTTAGATTTTGAGTTGTTAAAAGCGCATGCGCCATACTTTCAAGGAGCATTAAAAGACAGATTGTCATATGAACTAACTTTTAATGAATACAAACGTGTCATTAGATCGACAGACACTGATTCCAAGTACAGCATTTTCGACATCTCGTTAGAGTTTGACATTGTTAGCAACCCTAACTTAGCAAGGCTGATTGAGCAACAATATCAGTCAAAATTAGCAATATATTACGAAAGAGTGATTCATCATACTAAATATCCTAAAAGCAGGGCAGACACAATATGGAACTTTAGTTTTAGCGCCGCAGCAAGATCCCTTAAAGGTATTTTATTGCTGTGTGAAGATGAAGAACCATTCAAAAGACAAAGTGAAAAGTTTATTAATCCTAAAATAACTAAAGTACAATGTTCAATTGAGGGTAGTCCTAACCAAGTCTACGGTAGCGGGCTTAAACCTTATCATCATTTTGATGAAATAAGAAAATTGTTTGGAGGCGGGAGGTCTAGAAGTCCAACAGTAGACCTTGTGTCTAAAGATCTACACCTTCACAGTGTTAGACTTGATGAATATTTAACAACAAAATACGGTTTATGGATTGACCTAAGGACGACAGAGGATAATCAGTTGCATGGGAGTGGGAGAACAGTTAAAGACGTAATAAACATTCAAATTGATAAAGAAAAAGAGAGTGATAAACCACTTAATGTACATTTGTTTTTAATATATGATGCGCAGCTGAATATTAAAGATAACAGATTAAAAGATATCCAATACTAAATATTTTTATTTTTAAAAAAAGCATGTCTGTTCAGGTTTATCCAAAAGTGCCCAAAGAAGAGAACTCTGTTGCTGTAGACATAAAAACTTTCAGATTAACAAACATAACACAAATGCAAACCCAACTAGAGCAGGACCTTTCAAAATACAGTAAAACCAAACGAAGGTATTCTGCTGTCTTTAATGCTGTTACATATGTTAATACTGGAGCATCGACCGCTAGTGCTCTATCAGCAGGAACAAGTGTAGGTCTCTTAGCAACAGGCGTAGGTGCACCGGTAGCTATACCTCTAGGTGGTGTGTCTTTAACTCTTGGTTTATGCTCAATAGCTGCAGGTGCTGTCAGCAAAAAAATAAAAGCTAAACTCCAAAAGCACACAGCTATAGTTCAACTAATAACAGCTAAACTTAGTTCCTTCAAACTGACAATAAATAAAGCACTTGCCGACTCGAACATCACGGATGAAGAATTTAGTCGCCTACAGGCTGATTTTGAGGACTACAAAAGACAAAAGTTTGATCTTCAAAAAAAGGCAAGGGCAACTTTTTCTCAACAGCCAGACACCGACCAGATAAAAAAGGAATGTTTAAAAAAAGTAAACGAAACATTAAACTCTGTTCTAAACAGCTCACATTAACAACACCAAAGGGCGTTTATACTTTAGTTTATGAGTCCAAGCACAAAAAGACCGTTGATATTGATTCTGATTAAGTATTTTTTTAAATTTAAATAAATATTTTGAGTTAGAAAAGAAACTCAGCATGGATAAGATATATGAAGGTTCAGATGAATTGTTTGAAGCAATGCTCGAGGAAGAGCGTTTGTCAAAAGCTTTAAATGAGGTCGTTTTAGAAGTTATTGATCCAACAAAGGTACAGGCAAGCGTTGTACATGCTATTTCTCAAGTTCCAAGTAAACTAACAATAAACCCTCCAGTTAAAGTAAGGTTAGTTGTTTTAATCGACTATATAACAATAAATGAAGAAAATCTAGAAGTCTGGGTCTCAACTAAACAGCAGACTATTCTTTCTTATAATGACTTAACACCCGGTTGGGCAGATCAACTTCTTACACAGTTTAATGAAGCCTCTGAAGCAGCTAAAATGAGAGGCTCTGGTTGGTCAGAGGGTGAAGTCCTAGACATCAGATTAAGACAGGCTAAGTATGAGCCGATTGTAGGCAAGTCTTACATTCCACTGCCTCCAACATTAGTTGCAAAGAAAGCAGTTCTGAACATAAAGAATTCAGACGACAAATGTTTTATGTGGTGCGTTCTTGCTAGGCTGCATCACGTTGCCAAAAATGCAGAGAGAGTATCTAACTATTTACAGTGGGCCAATGATCTTAACTTTAACGGCCTTGAATTTCCTATGGCTGTAGACAAAATTGATCAGTTTGAAGAACAGAATCCACCAATAACTGTTAATGTCTACACATGGTCTGAAGAAAACCAACCTTCTGCCAATTAGAGTGTCAAAGAACAGTCCAACAATAGGCGAACCAACCAGGAGTCATGTAGACTTACTCCTAATGCAAAGCCTTAATGGGTTGCACTACACTCTAATACGCACAATGAGTAGATTACTAGTGCATACTACAAAACAACATAGCAAACAAGAATTTTGTAGAAAATGTTTAACAAGAATTCCGTCTGTTCAAGCAGCGAGTGAACATGTAAAACATTGTCTTAGTCCAGTTGACTGCAATACAGAACTAATTATGCCCGGAGAAGGCAGTAAAGTTAGTTTTAAGAACTGGAAACGGTTGCAAACTAGTCCATATGTTGTTTACGCAGACTTCGAATCACTCATTGTTCCTTATGAAGGACCAACCCCACAGAAACTTCCTAAAACAGTCTTAATGAGTAATCACCAGATTTGTTCATTTGCCTTCATTATTGTTAGGTCGGATGGCGCCCATTCAAAGCCAGAATTATACAGAGGACCAAATGCTGCAAAATACTTCTTAAAACGCATGCAGCAAGTGCGTAATGCCTGTTCTAATAATCTGAATTTATCTGAAATCATAATGACGCCTGAAGACCAACAACAGTATGACTCAGCCACTCACTGTTGGATTTGTGGGGCGGCCTTGGTTGCCACCGCAGAGAATCCAACAGTAAGAGACCATGATCACATTAGTGGAAAGTTTAGAGGAGCAGCACACAGTAAATGCAATCTTCAACTAAAGTTTGAACCAAAGACATGGAAGCTGCCTATATTCTTTCACAACTTGCGAGGTTACGACTCTCACCTTATAATGCAAGCAGTAACCAGCGACTTCAGGGTGTCATGCATTGCACAGTCATCAGAAAAGTACATGTGTTTCACTTTAAATAACATGTCTTTCTACGACTCTATGCAACACATGATGGGTTCATTAGAGTCACTGGCGGGATCCTTAAAGTCCTGCCCAATAACAGAAGAATATTTTGACCCAACTCTTGTTAGAAAGGGCGTTTACCCTTATGAGTACATGAACAGTTGGGAAAGGTTTGATAACCCAGCCCTTCCACCTAAAGGCGCGTTCTTTAGTAGTCTTAGAGGAAAGGACATCAGTGATTCTGATTATTCTTATGCTCAAGATGCGTGGCAGAAGTTAGAGTGTAAAACGATGGGAGACTATCATGATTCCTATTTAATGGCGGATACCTGTTTGTTGGCGGACGTCTTTGAAAATTATAGAAAGACCTGCATGAAACATTACAGCCTGGATCCCGCGCATTATATTTCTGCGCCTGGGATGAGCTGGGACGCTTTCTTAAAATTTACTGGAGTACAGATTGATTTATTGTCTGACCTGCCAATGCTTCAGATGATTGAAAACGGATTGCGTGGGGGAATCAGTATGGCGTCGCACCATTACTGTAAAGCAAACAACAAATACTTGGACGACTATGATCCAAGTAAAAGGTCTAACTATCTCATGTATTTAGATGCAAACAATCTGTATGGATGGGCAATGGCGCAATCACTTCCATTACGTAACTTTAAAATGTACACAGGACTCAAAGACACTCAAAAGTTTTTAAAATGGCTTCAGAGTCTAGAAGCTGATCGTAAAAGAGGTCTCATTCTTGAAGTTGATTTAGAATACCCCCATGAACTTCATGATTACCATAATGACTATCCATTAGCGGCAGAAACCCTAAAAGTGTCAATGACAGAACCGCCTAAACTTGTGCCTAATCTTCGTGACAAAAAAAATTATGTCTGTCATTACAGACTTCTTCAATTTTATTTAAGACATGGTTTTAAAGTTGACAGCTGTTCATCGTATAATTGCTTTTGATCAAGAACAGTTCATGAAACCATACATCATGAAGAACACTGATCTCAGAACTAAATCCGCAGATGCTTCAGAAAAAGACTTTTTCAAGTTGATGAACAACAGCTGTTTTGGAAAGACTATGGAAAATCCGCACAAGCGCAAAGATGTTAGATTGGTCACCAGAGAGAACGATGCAATTAAGCTAACTTCTAAACCTAATTATCAGGACTTCAGAAGATTTCATGATCAGCTTTTTGGCATAATGATGAAAAAAAAGAAAGTCAAATTGGATAAGCCCGTTTTTATTGGGTTTACTGTTTTAGAGCTGTCGAAGCTTTTGATGTTAGAATTTCTTTACGACTACTTTAAGCCCTTGTATCCTGAGTCCAAAGTACTTTACACAGATACAGATTCCTTTGTAATCGACATCCCTACTGAAGATATCTATAAAGACATGGAATTAGAAGTGGCTAAAGGGCATGCTGGATGGTACGACACATCTGATTATCCTAAAGATTCACCTCTGCATTCAGATATTAATAAGAAGGTTTTAGGTAAGATGAAGGATGAATTATCTGGAGGGGTGATCAAGGAGTTTGTTGGTTTGAGGTCGAAAATGTACAGTCTTTCAAGCCAAAAAAAAGTTGTTAAAAAAGCAAAGGGAATATCTCGTAGTGTTGTGCAGTCAAGCATATCCCATGACAACTATAAAGAAGCATTGTTCAAAAAAAAGACTTTTCATCATGACAATTACAAACTACGATCTAATCTGCATGAGATTAACACAACAGTTGTAACAAAGAAGTCATTAGATAGAACAAACACAAAACGTGTGTTTGTTAATCCAGAGTTTTCATATGCAATCGGGCATTGGAGAATAGTATAATCATATGTCTTCATGGAGTTTCTGTTTGGTCAAGTGTTATCAGAAGCTCAACTATATCATTATCCAGTATAGCCAAATCATTATTATTCTCATTCATTACTGCTAAATGTGCTTTAATTTTTTTTATCATTTCAAGATTTTGATTTTTCCATATCAAAATATCAGAATCTAGGGATTGGGGTAGTAAGCGATTGTCTGGCATAAGATTGTCAATGTTCTTAAATATTTTTTTGATAATAATATTATAAGCAGATAATTGACGTATTAATTTTGAAAACTCTTTTTTCTTTTGAGCTTCCATTTTAAACTCAAATATATTTACGTAAATCAGTTAAAGCGGAACTGTGTCTGGCGGGATTATCTGCAGTTCTTCCTTCACAAAAGATCTTCGGGGGGCTGGTCGTTTTGTTGTGTCAGTTTCTCGTAAATAATACACGGGTGGATTCATTTTCACAATTTTTTTTATCTCATATGGATCAACACTCCAAACTGGATCTGTTGCCCTTCCGCTTCTCCCGGCGAATAAAGGTATCTCACTTTCAAACCAAATGGTAATAGTTTGCTTGATGAAGACTCTCCTTCAACAACATTTATTGTTTGTTTTCTGATTGCTTGTACTGGTTTTAGACCTTTAAATTCTTCATTATTCATTGCGCGCAAAACTGAGGGCAGTCTTCTAACCCATTCTGTGTTGCGAGAATTGTCAATCAGCTCTCTGTGATACTGGTAGGAGAAAAGTCTTTCAGATAACTGTTTGTTAAAGTTTTCAACCAAACCCTGTGATCTGTGAACACCCGGAATGCCTCTTTTAATGGTAACTCTATGTTTTAACAATAATTGATTCACTTGTCCTTTAAATTCTTTTCCGTCATCGACTTGAATCATGCGAGGATAAGTTAAGGGTCCTCGTTGATATATCAGTTGTAAAGCGACAGCAACAGCAGAAGCACTCTTTTGTGTTAATGGTTCAGCATCTTTGTATCTTGAAGCTATGTCAATGACTGTAAGTGCGTACTTAAATCTTTTTCGTCTAATCGTATCATGGGGTAAATATAGAAGATCCATTTGATGGGTGTCGTTCGGTATTGTGTTGACAAAGTGTGGTCTTTGTATTCGTTTAGGCGCTGGTAGATAAATTTGCCAAATCGCTTGTTTAGATAACCATTCTTTTGCTGTTTGTTCACTGACTCCCGCTGCTTGGCTTAACTTTTTAATTGCTGTTATTCCCTTCCAATATCCTTTTGGTGAATAATAGATTTTGTACATTTTTATTCAACCAATACTTTGTGCAACAAAATACACAGCGGTCATGCCAAAGGCAATAAACAATATTTCTTGCATCTTTTGTTTTTCTGATGGTTGATAAAAATCGCTGAATTTTGGTGGAGGCAATGTCTCGATTGGCTTGCCTGTTACAAGATAATATTCTTTTATTGCTTGATCAACATCTTTAAATGTGTAAGCTGCATGTCCCTGTTGTTTAAGTCTGTCGTTAATAAAATCTAACTGCTCCATTCTTTGCTTTTCATAGGTGTCTTGTGCAGCAGCTAGTTGCTCCATAGCTCTGTTATGTCTTTTTCTCTCATTGTTATTTTGTAGTTTACTAAATGCGTAATTACTTCCGCTAAAAGCAAGCGCATTAACCACAGCGCCACCAATCATCATT
>CM065729.1:71608886-71623886 GCA_033310375.1 Conus canariensis
GTGACCACTGTACATTTTATACTGCATTGAACGCACAGTAATTGCTGGCGTTTGACATTGCACAGTGACCACTGTAAATTTTATACTGCATTGAACGCACAGTAATTGCTAGCGTTTGACATTGCACAGTGACCACTTTACATTTTATACTGCATTGAACGCACAGTAATTGCTAGCGTTTGACATGGCACAGTGACCACTTTACATTTTATACTGCATTGAACGCACAGTAATTGCTGGCGTTTGACATTGCACAGTGACCACTTTACATTTTATACTGCATTGAACGCACAGTAATTGCTGGCGTTTGACATTGCACAGTGACCACTTTACATTTTATACTGCATTGAACGCACAGTAATTGCTAGCGTTTGACATGGCACAGTGACCACTTTACATTTTATACTGCATTGAACGCACAGTAATTGCTGGCGTTTGACATTGCACAGTGACCACTTTACATTTTATACTGCATTGAACGCACAGTAATTGCTGGCGTTTGACATTGCACAGTGACCACTTTACATTTTATACTGCATTGAACGCACAGTAATTGCTGGCGTTTGACATTGCACAGTGACCACTTTACATTTTATACTGCATTGAACGCACAATAATTGCTGGCGTTTGACATTGCACAGTGACCACTTTACATTTTATACTGCATTGAACGCACAGTAATTGCTAGCGTTTGACATGGCACAGTAACCACTTTACCTTTTAAACTGCATTGAACGCACAGTAATTGCTGGCGTTTGACATTGCACAGTGACCACTTTACATTTTTATGCTGCATTGAACGCACAGTAATTGCTGGCGTTTGACATTGCACAGTGACCACTTTACATTTTATACTGCATTGAACGCACAGTAATTGCTAGCGTTTGACATGGCACAGTGACCACTTTACATTTTATACTGCATTGAACGCACAGTAATTGCTAGCGTTTGACATGGCACAGTGACCACTTCACATTTTATACTGCATTGAACGCACAGTAATTGCTGGCGTTTGACATGGCACAGTGACCACTTTACATTTTATACTGCATTGAACGCGCAGTAATTGCTAGCGTTTGACATTGCACAGTGACCACTTTACATTTTATACTGCATTGAACGCACAGTAATTGCTGGCGTTTGACATGGCACAGTGACCACTTTACATTTTATACTGCATTGAACGCACAGTAATTGCTGGCGTTTGACATGGCACAGTGACCACTTTACATTTTATACTGCATTGAACGCACAGTAATTGCTAGCGTTTGACATTGCACAGTGACCACTTTACATTTTATACTGCATTGAACGCACAGTAATTGCTAGCGTTTGACATTGCACAGTGACCACTTTACATTTTATACTGCATTGAACGCACAGTAATTGCTGGCGTTTGACATGGCACAGTGACCACTTTACATTTTATACTGTATTGAACGCACAGTAATTGCTGGCGTTTGACATGGCACAGTGACCACTTTACATTTTATACTGCATTGAACGCACAGTAATTGCTAGCGTTTGACATGGCACAGTGACCACTGTACATTTTATACTGCGTTCTTTAGGTGCGTGTTCCCTTTGATAAATGCGCACTTTTCCAGCACGTATGGCCATGGGCGAGTGCGGACGCGCGTGTATGTGTGGGGTGTGTGTGTGTGTGTGTGTGTGTGTTGTGTGTGTGTGTGTGTGTGTGTGTGTGGTACGTGCGTGCGTGCGTGCTTGCGTGCGTGCGTGCGTGCACGCGTGTGTGCGTTCGTGCATGTGTGTGTGTGTGTGTGTGTGTGTGTGTGTGTGTGTGTGTGTGTGAGAGAGAGAGAGAGAGAAGAGAGAGAGAGAGAGAGCATGAGCGTCCGCGCACTAACGCGTTGTATGTGTATGCCTGTGCTTGTGAATGTGTGTGTGTGTGTGTGTGTGTGTGTGTGTGTGTGTGTGTGTGTGTGTGTGTGTGTGTGTGTTTGTCCCCAATCGGTTCAAAATGCAGGACATAGCCTTGAGAAGATTAATGACAGGCTGTTTTTTTTCTGCATTTCAGAACAGAAGGTGGATTCCTGCATACTGTTATTTTGTGTTTGTTGGTTTGCTGTGCATTACGTGCATTCGGTCCACACACAACTCTTTTTTGTAGTTTTACTTGATGTGTGTATCGAGTGTCCTCTTTATCAGCAAAAAAACAATAATAATATAGTGAAAGAGAAGAAAATGAATGAAAAGAGAAAAGGAATGAATAAATGAATAACATGGAATACACAGATAAAGAATGAAAATGATCCTTGTCCTGGTTACAAATAAATGAATAAATCAATAATGAAATAGAATGGATAAATAAGGAATAAAAATGCTCTTTTTTCTTACCTTTCCCTCTCTCTCTCTCTCTCTCTCTCTCTCTCTCTCTGTCTCTCTCTCTCTCTCTCTCTCTCTCTCTCTCTCTCCCTCTCCCCTCTGTCTCTCTCTCTCTCTCACTCTTCTCTATGTTTCTCTCTCTCTCTCTCGCTCTCTCTCCCTCTTTCTCCCTCCCTCCCTCCCTCTCTTTCCTCCCTTCCTTCCTTCCTCTCTCTCTCTCTCTCTCTCTCTCTCTCTCTCTCTCTCTCTCTCTCTCTCTCTCTCTCTCTCTAGTCCCCTTCCTCTCTCTCTCTGTGTTCTCAAGTGTACTCACAGGCTTTCAACATTCCAACATGTACATCGACTCGTGGCCAAACAGCGGAGCTAGACAGTCAGCACGGGAACACCAGGGGTTACAATCAGCAGATGGAGCTGCTGCTTAGGAGCAATGCAGGACAGCAGAGACCGAACAAACAATGAGCTTCACACGCCGGGGCTACCTCCATCTGGTCCTCACTGCCTCCAGACCTCTTGCGGCCGACCTGCGTCACATGCTTTCCAAGTGCCCGTGTTGGACTAGTGTCAGACACAGCGTGCCCTTGTTGGACTGGTGTACCACAAATCTTAAATAGATGTTAGCGAACCGCCCAGAGAAACGTGGACAAACGAGTCACAAGACAAATCACGACGCGTTTCGACCTTTTAGGTCGTCTTCAGGCAGGATACAGACATATAGGGCAACGAAAATTCACAAGGCCTTCCTTGCGCTGAACTCTGAAGCGATCAAAGCTAAGTGAATTTTCGTTGTCCTGTTTGTCTGTATCCTGCCTGAAGAAGACATAAGAGTTCGAAACGCGTCGCGTTTTGTCTTGTGACTCGTTTATCCACGTTTCTCTGGGCGGTTCGCTAACATTTATTTAAGATTTGTTTAGATTTCCGCCTGCAGTCGTCTCACTTTGCAACTGGTGAAACACAGCAAGGCAAAGTGTGCCCGTGTTGGACTGGTGAACTACAGCATGACACAGTGTGCCCGTGTTGGACTGGTGTACCACAGTAAGACACAGTGTGCCCGTGTTGGACTGGTGAACCACAGTAAGACACAGTGTGCCCGTGTTGGACTGGTGTACCACAGTAAGACACAGTGTGCCCGTGTTGGACTGGTGAACCACAGCAAGACACAGTGTGCCCGTGTTGGACTGGTGTACCACAGTAAGACACAGTGTGCCCGTGTTGGACTGATGTACCACAGTAAGACACAGTGTGCCCGTGTTGGACTGGTGTACCACAGTAAGACACAGTGTGCCCGTGTTGGACTGGTGAACCACAGCAAGACACAGTGTGCCCGTGTTGGACTGGTGTACCACAGTAAGACACAGTGTGCCCGTGTTGGACTGGTGAACCACAGCAAGACACAGTGTGCCCGTGTTGGACTGGTGTACCACAGTCAGACACACTGTGCCCGTGTTGGACTGATGTACCACAGTAAGACACACTGTGCCCGTGTTGGACTGGTGTACCACAGTCAGACACACTGTGCCCGTGTTGGACTGGTGTACCACAGTAAGACACAGTGTGCCCGTGTTGGACTGATGTACCACAGTCAGACACAGTGTGCCCGTGTTGGACTGGTGTACCACAGTAAGACACAGTGTGCCCGTGTTGGACTGGTGTACAACAGTAAGACACACTGTGCCCATGTTGGACTGATGTACCACCGTAAGACACAGTGTGCCCGTGTTGGACTGATGTACCACTGTAAGACACAGTGTGCCCGTGGTGGACTGGTGTCAGACACACATGGCCCGTGTTGGACTAGTGTACCACTGTAAGACACAGTGTGCCCGTGTTGGACTGGTGTACCACAGTCAGACACACTGTGCCCGTGTTGGACTGATGTACCACAGTAAGACACACTGTGGCCCGTGTTGGACTGTGTACCACAGTCAGACACACTGTGCCCGTGTTGGACTGGTGTACCACAGTAAGACACACGTGTGCCCGTGTTGGACTGATGTACCACAGTCAAACACAGTGTGCCCGTGTTGGACTGGTGTACCACAGTAAGACACAGTGTGCCCGTGTTGGACTGGTGTACAACAGTAAGACACACTGTGCCATGTTGGATGATGTACCACCGTAAGACACAGTGTGCCCGTGTTGGACTGATGTACCACAGTAGACACAGTGCCCGTGGTGACTGGTGTCAGACACACATGGCCCGTGTTGGACTAGTGTACCACTGTAAGACACAGTGTGCCCGTGTTGGACTGGTGTACCACAGTCAGACACACTGTGCCCGAGTTGGACTGGTGTACCACAGTAAGACACACTGTGGCCCGTGTTGGACTGATGTACCACAGTAAGACACACTGTGCCCGTGTGTGGACTGGTGTACCACAGTAAGACACACTGTGCCCGTGTTGGACTGGTGTACCACAGCAAAACACAGTGTGCCCGTGTTGGACTGGTGTACTACAGCAAGACACAGTGTGCCCGTGTTGGACTGGTGTACCACAGTAAGACACAGTGTGCCCGTGTTGGACTGATGTACCACAGTAAGACACAGTGTGCCCGTGTTGGACTGATGTACCACAGTAAGACACAGTGTGCCCGTGTTGGACTGGTGTACCACAGTAAGACAGTGTGCCCGTGTTGGACTGGTGTACCACAGTAAGACACAGTGTGCCCGTGTTGGACTGATGTACCACAGTAAGACACAGTGTGCCCGTGGTGGCTGGTATCAGACACACTGGCCCGTGTTGGACTGTGTACCACTGTAAGACACAGTGTGCCCGTGTTGGTCTGGTGTACCACAGTCAGACACACTGTGCCCGTGTTGGACTGGTGTACCACAGTAAGACACACTGGGCCCGTGTTGGACTGTGTACCACAGTAAGACACACTGGCCCGTGTTGGACTGGTGTACCACAGTAAGACACAGTGTGCCCGTGTTGGACTGGTGTACTACAGCAAAACACAGTGTGCCCGTGTTGGACTGGTGTACTACAGCAGACACAGTGTGCCGTGTTGATGGTGTACCACAGTAAGACACAGTGTGCCCGTGTTGGACTGATGTACCACAGTAAGACACAGTGTGCCCGTGTTGGACTGATGTACCACTGTAAGACACAGTGTGCCGTGTTGGACTGGTGTACCACAGTAAGACACAGTGTGCCCGTGTTGGACTGGTGTACCACAGTAGACACAGTGTGCCGTGTTGGACTGATGTACCACAGTAAGACACAGTGTGCCGTGTTGGAATGATGTACCACAGTAAGACACAGTGTGCCCGTGTTGGACTGATGTACCACAGTAAGACACAGTGGCCCGTGTTGGACTGGTGTACCACAGAAAAACTAACTGCCCGTAATTGTCTGTGGTCTTGTGACTAGTTCTCTTGACTGGTTTGTGTTGGAAGGGGGAAACTTTTCACTTGTGTTCCTTGAAGTCACCCCAAATGGAAAGGGGCAAAACGTTTAACTTGTGTTCCTTGAAGTCACCCCAAATGGAAAGGGGGAAACTTTTCACTTGTGTTCCTTGAAGTCACCCCAAATGGAAACGGGGAAACTTTTCACTTGTGTTCCTTGAAGTCACCCCAAATGGAAAGGGGAACTTTTCACTTGTGTTCTTGAAGTCACCCCAAATGGAAAGGGGGAAACTTTTCACTTGTGTTCCTTGAAGTCACCCCAAATGGAAAGGGGCAAAACGTTTCACTTGTGTTCCTTGAAGTCACCCCAAATGGAAAGGGGCAAAACGTTTCACTTGTGTTCCTTGAAGTCACCCCAATGAAAAGGGGAAACTTTTCACTTGTGTTCATTGAAGTCACCCCAAATGGAAACGGGGAAACTTTTCACTTGTGTTCCTTGAAGTCACCCCAAATGGGAAGGGGCAAAACGTTTAACTTGTGTTCCTTGAAGTCACCCCAAATGGGAAGGGGGAAAATGTTTCACTTGTGTTCCTTGAAGTCACCCCAAATGGGAAGGGGCAAAACGTTTCACTGTGCAGAAAATGCTGGAACCTTCTTCGAGGGTCTCATTTTGGACACACCTTAGCTCACGCAGGCCGGCGTCATGGTAACTTCGTTTGAGCAGACTGCACAGTGCATACAAACTGAAGGAGATTTTTTTTTCAACAAAGTGGATTCAGCAGATCTGTAAAGTAAATTCCTAGGATTGTTGTATCCCGAAAGTTAAGGAAAACCTCTTGTATTTCAACGAAAAGGTCTACAGATTAATATACTGTATAGGTAAATCACAACAAAACTGGGAGCATATTAGAACGAGAGACAAACTAAAAATATTGTAATCAGAGATGTTGATGGAGGGATATATTTCTAAGATGAATATCGACAGAGCAATGCATCGCAACGACAAATTTGGACAGAATGATACATTTACGGTGTTATATCTTAAGAGAGTAATGAATTTGATGGCATTCTGCTGTTAACAGTTTGGTAATTACCCGAAGTGGAAATAACTAGGGTAATTCCATTTCATTATATAAATCAGAACAAAAGTTTGAAAAAATACATCGGCCCATTTTCACGTAATGAAAGTAAGAAAGGATTAAACAAAAATAAAGAAAATATGTTATATGAACAAGAAAGGCAGAAAAAAAAGTTTTTTGCTCCCATATGAACCAGAAAAGGAAAATAACGTATCAATAAAAAGTCTTGCAAATATTCACATTATAATACCGGAAAATGGAGGGAAATACTCCACATACTTACATCCTATCACAAAGAAAAGAAGGAAAAACTCGTTTGTCGTTTCGCTGTTCAATGTTCATGTCGAAGAAAAGGGGGGCAACTCCTGTTGTACGGCTGGTTGATTTTGGGCAGGTGACAAGGGGGTATGGAGGGCTGTTCAGAAATGATGACGTCATTCCACGAGTCCTTGCTTCTCCTTATTGCCTTCATTTGTATCTTTCGCCGCAGGCAGACATGGGAAGGTCTAATTAATCCTTTGCCTCCCTGTCTGCCCTTCTGTCTGTCTGCCCGTCTGTCTGTCAGTCTCTGCCTGGCTGTCTGTTTCTGATTGTCTATCTGTCTGCCCGTCTGTCTGTCTGTCTGTCTGTCTCTGTGTTGTGTGTGTGTGTGTGTGTGTGTGTGTGTGCGTGCGCGCGCGCGCGCGCGTGTGCGAATATGTGTGTGCGTGTGTGCGCCAGTATGTGTGTGTGTGTGCTTTCGTGTGTGTGTGTGTGTGTGTGTGTGTGTGTGTGTGTGTGTGTGAGAGAGAGAGTGTGTGTACGTGTGCGTGTGTGTGCGCGCGCGCGCGCACGTGTGTATATGCGTGTGCGTGTGCGTGTGTGTGTGTGTGTGTGTGTGTGTGAGGGAGAGAAGGAGAGAGAAAGAGAGAGGGGGGGGGAGGGAGAGCGGCGAAAGAAACAAACAACAACGTCAAAAAACAATAACAACAATAGAAAGACAAACAATAGAAACCATAACAAATAGAAACAAACAGGTAACCAAAGGAAGAAAGACAGTAACAGAGAAAAACAAAGAGAAACACTGACAGACACAGTAACAGATGAACAGAGAAATGAAAACAGCGACACTAATAAAAACAAACAAACCCATGGACAAAGACAACTTTTTTACAGAAAAAAAAAAGAAAAACAAGTGAAACAGAGAAAGACAAACTGAAACGTTGACAGGCACAGCAACAGACGAACAGAGACACAAGGGGCGAACGTGACGCAGACTGTGCTTTCGGATCAAGGATTCCATTTCACTAGGTCTCAAAACAACGACTGAAATGAAAAACGCAATCAACGTGTTCTCGCGTGCACTCCACGACTGGGCCGCGACGCACGTGCTTTCCTTTGATGAAGACCACGACAGTGAACAGCTGTCGTGTTCTGTTAACAACCTGGCTTTTTGTGCCTAGATAACCACGTCTTTGTTCCTTTTGCTCCCTTCCCAACTCTCCACCTGCCACCTCCTTCCCCTCTCCCCCACCCACCACCACACCTCCCGCCTCCCCAAATGGCCTGTCCGCAGTCTTCCTTTTAAACCCCCCTCTCTCTCTCTCTCTCTCTCTCTCTCTCTCTCTCTATGTTATTGCTAAGTCCAGTTCAAGACACGAAGTGTTATTATCAAAGGCGAAAAACTTTTAAAATAAATGGAGAGAGAGAGAGAGAGAGAGAGAGAGAGAGAGAGAGAGAGAGAGAGAGACAGACAGAATCAGACAGACAGAATCGAGAGAGAGAGAGAGAGAGAGAGAGAGACAGAGACATGGAGAGAGAGACAGAGGGGGACAAAGACAGACAGACAGAGAGAGAGAGGGGAGAGAGAGAGGGGAGAGAGAGAGAGAGAGAGAGAGAGAGATCATCACCCTGCTGGAAACGTTGATTTCCCTGTCGGCTTTTTAATGCGAGTTTTGATAAAGAATTATCATCAGAAACTGAACCCGTTACAACTGACGCCATTCAAGAAAGGGGAGATAAATGATGCAGGCAACTGGAAGAAGACATCATTATGTATCGTCATCATTCTCGAAAACATTCTGAGTGAAGCTGTACAGCAAGTCTTTGAGGAGAAACCCTGCTCCTCACCGCCCCCACCTCCTTCATCCCCCACTCTCCCCCGTGCTTCTTGCGAAATATCAGCTGGGACTCCTCACACTATTGGGGAGTCATGCCGCATCCAGGTGATGACTCTTGGATGTCCTGCTCTAGCCTTTTGTCGCTGGCTGATTCGAACCAGCATCCCGAGGATCGCTAGGGTCAAGTTTCAAGTTGCCTTGTGATGGATAGTGTAACCATCTAGCTGTCAGGCCCCTAAATGTAGCTAGTTTACAGTCGGCTGTAGGTTACAGGCACGCCTTCTGTAAGGTAATATGATTGATAAGTAGCAAACAAACAGTAAGAAAGGCGGTGAAGTTGCTGATGAAACGTTTACATAGTAAGCCATAATACACCCAAGAGAACGCTCCCGTGGAGGTTCTGTCGTCTCACATCCAGTGGCCAGCACACAATGGCATCCGCCAGGGAGCAATGATGTCCCTTGACGTCTTTCAATAGAATGCCCTGTGCGTGCCTGCACCCTATGTGAACACAGCACAGACTTTCAAGGGTGTTTCAGAATTGTTCCCAGCTGGGCTGTTCGGCAGTTGAGGAAAGTACTTCTCTGGGTCCAACCCACACGTTTAGGTGTATCGTTTTCTTGTTCCCAGACGTTTTCTTAGAATCATGCATATTATATTGTCTTGTAGATCTTTAAAAGGCCCTTAATTGGATATCCAGGACCTTGGTTTGGTGTGACGGTGATTTCATACATAAATTTGTTTTTACGGAAGGTGTTACGAAAAGAAGTGTTTGTAATCGTGTTTTATTTCCCCGGGTTATTAATGAACTAACATCACAGACAGTCAGGAAGGGAAGATAACCATCGCATTCTCAACACACACTGTGGGATCGTTTATATGGTTGTATCAGGCCAAACAGCTTTGCTGTCTGAATCACAAGTGTGTTTTCACACACAGCCGAACAGTCAACACTCCTATGTTTACGTTTCAAAGTAAAATCAACATGAGAGAGGATACCGCTCCTGAGCTTAGTAAAGAAGATGGCATCAGCCAGATATAAATGATGTATTAATGAAGCAGACAGAGATACTATCAACTGCTATAAACTGTCTCTCGGATGCGTTATTCTTTTTCACTTACCTTTGTACTCGCTTATAAAGATCTTGCATGCACTGCAAGTAAAGTATCGCAATATATGGGGAAAAGTGCCACTGTAATCAAATCAGTACAAAATTAGAGATTATCATTAGAGTTCATTTTTCAATTGATTTTAATTGGTGTCTTCGACTTTGTGTGTGTATAATTTGGCCAAAATAAGCATAACTGAAAGCCGCACACGCGCGCGCGTGTGTGTGTGTGTGTGTGTGTGTGTGTGTGTATGTGTGTGTGTGTGTATATATATATGTGTGTGTGTGTGTGTGTGTGTGTGTATGTGTATGTGTGTGTGTCTGTGTGTGTGTGCGCGCGTGCGCGCGTGCGTGCGTGCGTGCGCGCGCGCGCGAGTGTGTGTGTGTTTGTGTGTGTGTGTGTGTGTGTGTGTGTGTGTGTGTGTGTGTGTGTGTGTGTGTGTGTGTGAGCCCCCGCGCGCGTATGCTTGTGTGTGAGCATGCACGCACGTTTAAGTCAGTGTGTGGATATAAGTGTGTGTACAATATGTGTGTGCGTGTGTGTGGGGGGGGGGGAGGAGAGGGAGTGGGGTGCGTGCGCGCGCGTGAGTATATTTTTGTTATATCTTTTTAAAATAACGTGTCCACAGTTTTATTCAATGTGTGTTCACTGTTTTGCTTATTTATCCACGTTTCATTCGGCTTAACGAGCGATCTTTATTTCTTTCTTAGTTACGTCCGTAATGAATGGTCAATCAGTCAGGTAGTTTGTCAGGCAGTTGGTCAGTCAGTCAGTTCACAGATTCTGTCATGTAGTTTGTTTCTTTGTTAGTTTCCTCAATTTCAGTTACCGTTATATTTTCGCTGAGCTAGTCCAGGTACAGAATTTTTTTAAAGAGATCTTTAAAACTGTTTCTTAAACTGTTGAATAGGTAATCGCGTAGGTAAATATAAAACAGACTGTTATTGCTTGTTGGTGTCCGTGAGTGTCTCAGCGAGTTTTCCCGTGCTTTCCAGACGTATATACAAGGGGCAACCGGACGCAGGACCACCTCATCCTACACTCTACACCATACAGCACAGTGCAGCATTATCAAAACAGTTTCACCAAGGACCACCTCACCCTACGCTCTCCACCATACAGCACAGTGCAGCATTATGAAAGGACCACCTCACCCTACGCTCTCCATTATACAGCACAGTGTAGCATTATAAAAGGACCCCCTCACCCTACGCTCTCCACCATACAGCACAGTGCAGCATTATGAAAGGACCACCTCACCCTACGCTCTCCACCATACAGCACAGTGTAGTATTATAAAAAAGGACCCCCTCACCCTACGCTCTCCATTATACAGCACAGTGTAGCATTATAAAAGGACCCCCTCACCCTACGCTCTCCATTATACAGCACAGTGTAGAATTATAAAAGAACCAACACACATTCTACGCTCTCCACCATACAGCACAGTGCAGCATTATCCAGACAGTTTCACCAGGGACCGCCTGAATATACGCTCCACACTATACGTAACAGTACAGCATTATCACAGCATTTGCAGCCCGGATCACCTCATTCTACGCTATACTCTATCGTACACTCTCATCAGAACATTTTCAGTAAGAACCTCCTCATCCTACGCCACCAATTGTACAGTACAGTGCAGCATTATGAAGGCAGTGTCAGTAAGGAGCACCTCACCTCATTCTACGCTCTCCATCATTCAGTGCAGCATTCTGAAGGCAGTGTCAGTAAGGAGCACCTCACCTCATTCTACGCTCTCCACCATTCATTGCAGCATTATGAAGGCAGTGTCAGTAAGGAGCACCTCATTCTACGCTCTCCACCATTCAGTGCAGCATTATGAAGGCAGTGTCAGTAAGGAGCACCTCATTCTACGCTCTCCACCATTCAGTGCAGCATTATGAAGGCAGTGTCAGTAAGGAGCACCTCATTCTATGCTCTCCACCATTCAGTGCAGCATTCTGAAGGCAGTGTCAGTAAGGAGCACCTCACCTCATTCTACGCTCTCCACCATTCAGTGCAGCATTATGAGGGCAGTGTCAGTAAGGAGCACCTCATTCTATTCTCTCTAGCACCTCATTCTATGCTCTCCACCATTCAGTGCAGCATTATGAGGGCAGTGTCAGTAAGGAGCACCTCATTCTACGCTCTCCACCATTCAGTGCAGCATTATGAGGGCAGTGTCAGTAAGGAGCACCTCACCTCATTCTACGCTCTCCACCATTCAGTGCAGCATTCTGAAGGCAGTGTCAGTAAGGAGCACCTCACCTCATTCTACGCTCTCCACCATTCAGTGCAGCATTATGAGGGCAGTGTCAGTAAGGAGCACCTCATTCTATTCTCTCTAGCACCTCATTCTATGCTCTCCACCATTCAGTGCAGCATTATGAGGGTAGTGTCAGTAAGGAGCACCTCACCTCATTCTATGCTCTCCATCATTCAGTGCAGCATTATGAGGGCAGTGTCAGTAAGGAGCACCTCACCTCATTCTATGCTGTCCACCATTCAGTGCAGCATTATGAGGGCAGTGTCAGTAAGGAGCACCTCATGTTACGCTCTCTAGCACCTCATTCTGCGCTCTCTACCATTCAGTGCAGCATTATGAGGGCAGTGTCAGTAAGGAGCACCTCATTCTACGCTCTCCACCATTCAGTGCAGCATTATGAGGGCAGTGTCAGTAAGGAGCACCTCATGTTACGCTCTCTAGCACCTCATTCTGCGCTCTCTACCATTCAGTGCAGCATTATGAGGGCAGTGTCAGTAAGTAGCACCTCATTCTACGCTCTCCATCATTTAGTGCAGCATTATGAAGGCAGTGTCAGTAAGGAGCACCTCACTCTACGATCTCCAGCACCTCATTCTACGCTCTCCAACACCTCATTCTACGCACTCCAGCACCTCATTCTACGCTCTCCAGCACCTCATTCTACGCTCTCCACGATTCAGTACAGCGTTGTTTTCAAGACAGCTACAGTAAGGACCATTTCATCCTACACTTCCCCGCTAAACAATAACACAGCACGGCATTATCAAAACGATTTCAGCGGTGACCACCTAATTCTACGCATTATCAAGTCAGTTTCAGAAGGACCACCTTATCCTACGGTCTCCATTATACAATACAGTATAGCATTATCAAGTCAGTTTCAGTAAGGACCAACTAAGCTGCTCAGCATACAATACGGCGCTCTTGGTCCGTTTTAGTATTGTTTTCTATGAAAAGACAATAACAAGACTAAGATGCGTTCTTTTTTTTTCTCCATACCATTCTTATCATGGTACTAACGATAGGATTCGATTGACTCGGACATCTCTCTCTCTCTCTCTCTCTCTCTCTCTCTCTCTCTCTCTCTCTCTCTCTCTCTCTCTCTCTCTCTTTCTCACTCACTCTTCCTCTCTCTCTCTCTCCCCTCTCTCTCTCTCTCTCTCAGTTGTAGGGTGTCTTTGTCAAGCTGTCACTCACCACCCATCTCTATTTGATATTACATTGGCGCCTGGACGCCTGTGCCAATCTGTTCGCCTGTCAGTTCTTTGATAGGAAAGTAGGTAAAAATACAGCGTGTGCGTGTCTACGTTCGTGTGTATATGTGCACGTATTTGCGTGCGTATGCGTGTGTGTGGGGGGGGGGGGAGGGGGGGCGTGTGTGCGTGTGTGTGTGTGTGTGTGTGTGTGTGTGTGTGTGTGTGTGTGTGTGTGCGTGCGTACGCTTTTATGTGTGTGTGTGTGTGTGTGTGTGTGTGTGTGTGTGTGTGTGTGTGTGTGTGTGTGTGTGTGTGTGTGCGTGTGTATGTGTGCGTGCGTGGTCAACTGATAGCGCCAGGAGACAGACAGACAGACAGACAGTCAGAAAAAGAACACTTATCGATCCTGTCAGGGTCTCAACACTTAATGATCTCCGCTAGAAAAATCGTGATCACAAAACTCATTCCCGCCTTCGAAAAACTGAAAGCAAATGGCAGCGATATCTCTTACAGAGAAAACAAACAAACAAAAAACAAAAGCAAAAACAAAAGAAGATAAAGAAACAAACAAGCAAACAAAGAAGAAGAAAAAAGATAAAAGAAACAAAAACTCGGCTTTTGCCGCTTTCGTGCCGCACCATAAAGCACGCAAGGTTTGATCCCGAACACAACAGAACAATTTGCACAGCTTTTCTGCTGGCTCTATAAACCATGCAGCCGAGAAATGGTGAACCATTCTTTCTGTCCTCGGCGAAAACAACAGCAACATGAATGACGGGCTAAGAGACCCACAGAGCTTTTGTTCCTGCCTCGGAGAACACGAGCAATATGTTGATGGGCTTCCCTTCTTCCAGATAGGTCTGAGAGTGCAGGAAGTCTGGCATTGAATTCTCCGGGAGATGAATGAACAATCTGGCAGGATGGATGGAACGCGGAGCCCAACAGTGAGGCTGACCCGGAATCCGGAAACCAAGGTAGAACAATAGAAAATGGCCGACACAAGAAACGTGAATAGGACTGCATTCATTATCATCAGAAAAGCGGGTCTCTTGTTTTATTAATGTACTCAACTGCATCGCTTGTAATTGTATTGTGTTGTATATTTTAAAATGTTTTGTGTTGCTTTGCACAGAATGACATTACATTTCTCTGCGTTGTATTGTACTGCATGGCACGATAGTGCGTTTTAAATTCTATTGCATTGGTTTGCTGTAATGCACTGTGTCATACAGACCTGTATTGGATTTATTGCGCTGCAGTGTGTAACGTTGGACTGCGCTGTACTGTTTAGTATTCTACTACACTGCACTTGTCGTGTGTTATTTTGCATTACCTTGTGCTACTTCATGGTCACAAGTAATTGCGTGGTGTCAGACTCAAACTCTTCTCCACAGCAGCACATTACTAAACCACGGGCGCCATCTAGAACTGACACTACGGTCAAATCTGTCTTTCTGTCATTCCATGCTGTTTCCATTTTGATCGACCTATGGTACAGTGCGGATTTTACGATTCGAGAGGAGAGAGAGAGAGAGAGGAGAGAGAGAGAGAGAGG
>CM065729.1:71663886-71666386 GCA_033310375.1 Conus canariensis
AAGGTCAATGAGGCAAGAGAAGACATAAGATCAGTTCCGGGACGGGAAATGGATATTGTATCTTTATAACGAAGGGTATCAACCTGAAATGTGATATTTACATACGCGGATTCTAGGTCCTTCATTATTTTGTACATAAAGACAGCTTTATTAAAACGAGATTTTATGTTGAAAGGGGGGCACTTTGTTCTCCATAGCCAGTTATGTGTAGAGTAGATTTCAAATCTTGCAGTTATCGGAATAGAGTTGTTCCGTTTTTACCATGTGCAATCAACCAAACTTTTACAAAAATCTTGAGCAGCCCTTTGCAATTGCTCTCCACCGTCACATTAACCTCTTCAAAGCCACCAGCCGTGCGCCTACCCGCCTCGAAATCCGCTATCACCGGCAGGGACTTACGCCAATACACGTACGAATGCATTTCTAAGCCTACAATTGCAACTGAAAATCACGATAAAACAGTCTACATACCAATATAAACATAATACATTCAAGATCAACTATCAGTTATTCAAGAAAATTAAAACTTCCATATCGTCAAACGTGTGTGTGTGTGTGTGTGTGTGTGTGTGTGTGTGTGTGTGTGTGTGTGTGTGTGTGTGTGTGTGTGTGTCATAATAATGCTTTTCTGAAGGGAGGGTGAACATCGTGCTATATACGTTAGACATATACAGAAAAAAGCGCCATCAGTAAGGAACAAAAATGAAATCCATGCGATCCATCCAATGAGATTACAATCTCCCTAAAATTGAGAGCATTATACAGATACAATGAACTTCAGTCAGGCATGAGGACATAAAGAGACTCAACTCAATGATTATTTCCTATAATGCTTAGGCTTAATGAAGAGTTCTCGGACAAGTGCCTGACAACAGAAGACAAAATATATCTGATTTTCCTATGCTTGTCTGCCCGATGGACTGATCAATCATTACCATTACAGGATTTTTGTTTGTTTTTTCATCTTAAAAAAATTACCATCAAGTCAGAAATTCCCAATCCAAATCTTGTACTATTAGTAAATGTTGCTCTACTGCCGTTTGCGAAAAGACAGTAGATTCCAAATCTTGCAGTTATCGGAATAGAAATGTTCCGTTTTTACCATGTGTAATCAACCAAACTTTACAAAAACCTTGAACAGACTGATTGACATGTTCAGCTTCAAAAAAAGTTATGTTAACGATCATGATAACTATAGGCATATTTCTCCTTCTGGCCTCAGTAGTAACGTTTTTATAATGATAATGAATAACAACTGACAGAAATGGGCGAATGAACAGGATATCAAAGGTGACCATCGAGCTGATTTTGATAAGGATTCTCAAGAAATTGCATGGATATTTTGACAGATCTCAGGCACAAATCAGTTTTCATACAACCGTACACACATGACATTCATAGGATTTGAAAAAAAAAAAGGCTTTTGATCCAATAAACAAAGAACCTTCTCTGGCCAATTCTGCCGAAATGGTATCCAAGGTAAACTATGTAAATGTATAAGAAGCATGTATGATCAATCTAAAGCGAGGATTCGAAGTAGTGTGAAAATGACTGACTGTGTAGACATACCACAAGGTGACGTCTGCGATCCAGTTTTCATTTCTCTTTCTTTTTTTTAAATTGTCAATTCATGTCAATCATGGAAAACACGGTACTGTTTTTTATTAGATGGTTTCGAAATATGAAATTTTCTTTTTGCGGATGATGCCATCTTGACATAAAAAGAACTGTAGGACTTCAAACACAGTGAAATAAGTTACATCACACTGCCAGTGCTCGTCACTTGAATGGATAAAATCAAATCAAGGAAGTGATCTAAGTGTAAAAGAAAAATAGATGGCTGTAACTAATTTGTATACGTATCACAGTAATTTTTTCTCCACTCGTGGAAATGTTGTATACAAGGATCCTATAAGTAGGGCCTGAAATGCTTAGCGCTTGGGTGTATAATCTTTATAACTATTCCCTTGCTGTCATTTTTAAATTATTCAGATACTGAATTCGGTCTACGCCCAGTATGGTTCAGGATTATGGAGTTTTGTTAACGCTGTTCACACCTTTGTATTACTGACTTTTATGGGAGAGGAGGTGAGAACTCCTAAATATCGTGTTTCTGGAGAAACTAACAGGCATGTGATTTACATAAATGCTGCTGTAAAATATATTCGTTAACTGCGTAAATTACAGAGAGCTGAAAATTATAGAACACATGTACATCTTATAATATAATATTGTGTGAATCAGATACTAGAGATAAGGAAAGCTGGGTGTTAAAAGCATGTGTTTGTTTGTTTGAATATGGTTTGAGAATTGTGTGGATGACTCAAAGAGAGAGAGAGAGGGGGGGGGAGAGAGAGAGAGGGGGGGGGGAGAAGGAGGGAGAAGGGCGGGAGGCAGGAAGGGAGAGACAGAGAATTCAGAGCAGAAAACACGTACTCATCTCTACATTAACTGCTCATGTAAACACTCAAATGTTGAGTCTAACCCTAAGATTGCTTTG
>CM065729.1:71671386-71678886 GCA_033310375.1 Conus canariensis
AACACATTTACAAGAGAGACAGACAGACAGAGAGACAGAGAGCAAGCGAGAGAGGAGAGAGAGAGAGCGAGAGAGAGAGAGAGAGAGAGAGAGAGAGAGAGAGAGAGAGAGAGAGAGAGAGAGAGAGAAATACAGTCAGACAGATAGAGAAAGAGACGCAAGCAAAAAGGAGGCTTCAGACTGAGAGACAGTGTGAAGAATTTATATGCAAAACTCGCTCCATGCAAAACTCTCTCTTTCCCTCCCTCCCTCACCGTGAAACATATTCTTTTAGATTGTTGGGACTTGCACGATGTGAGACATAAACACTTTACAGCAGAGTCCATGAAAACCCTGTTCAGAGATGTCCCATCTGACGTGATCTTTGAGTTTCTGAAAGAGATTGACATTTTTCATCTGATTTAAGATTTTACGGAAGAAAGATTTTTAAGGAAGTTTCTGGTGCGTTTTTAGACGATGTATTTTAAAGAGATGTGTGAAAAAAAAAATTTTTTTTGATGACTTGTGTGTTGATTTTAACGTGGTGACAGCCCTGATATGGCCCCTTGCGGTCGGCTGGGCTATAAGCAACATTACCTTATCTTATCTTATCCTCCCTCCCTCTCTCTCTCTCTCTCTCTCTCTCTCTCTCTCTCTCTCTCAATCTCTCTCTCTCTCTCTCTCTCTCTCTCTCTCTCTCTCTCTCTCTCTTTCTGGGTGCGTGCGTGTGTGCGTGCTTGCGTGTGAGTGTGTGTGTGTGTGTGTGTGTGTGTGTGTGTGTGTGTGTGTGTGTTGTGTGTGTGTGTGTGTGTGTGTGTGCCTACTAGTCTCTCTCTCTCTCTCTCCTCTCTCTCTCTCTCTCTCTCTCTCTCCCCTCTCTTTCTCTCTCTCTCTCTCTCTCTCTCTCTCTCTCTCTCTCTCTCTCTGTCTCTTTATTGGAAGATTTCTTTTGTGATTGTTTGCTGTATAATGAAGCACATGATGCCTATATAGTAATTAATGGAGACTTAAATAGTAGAACCTCAAATATTTCCTGTGATCTTGTAACAAATGTGTGTGATTCTGAAGATCAATATTTAAGTGGTCCTTTGACCTTGAATAGAAACTCTGAAGACCGTGTGTTTAATAATTATGGGAAAATGTTACTGAACATGGGCACTGTTTTAGACCTGTGTATTTTGAATGGTATGTGTCAGGGTGACCTTCAAGGTCACTACACGTACATATCTGATAATGGTAACAGTGTAGATGATTATTTTTTACTGTCATATGACCTGTTTTCAAGGATTTCTGATTGCAGCAGAATGAATGTGTCTGACAGAATTGAATCTGATCATTTACCTTTGGAATTACATATTCATTTCCCTAAGAACAATATGATCTGTATGAAAGATAATAATTATGTTCAGATTTCTGAAAAGTTTATATGGGACGAAGCTCACAGCAGTATGTTCAGAGACAATATCTGCTCAAATGACATCCAAATCCAGTTTGAAATGGCAATTGATTTGATAGATGAAAATATTAACGAGGCACTTGAGGTTTTTAATCATTGTATGAAAAATGCAGCAGACTCTATGAAAAAACAGGTAGTCACTGGTAAGGGCGTGAAAGATGATGACTGGTATGATGATGAATGTCGCGTTGCCAAAAGAACTGTGCGTAATTTGTTGAAAAATTTAAGCGTACTTTGTCTCCACCTGATCGCACTTCTTTGTGTATAGCAAGACGCGAATATAAACATTTGTTAAAGAGAAAAGAGAAGCAGTTCAATGACACTTTGTTAAGTGGCTTATTACAATCTGTAAATAGCCAACAAGAATTCTGGAAGTCTGTGTGTAAAATCTCTAAGACAAGAAGGCAGCCTCTGAATGATGTTAGCATTGACGACTGGTATGTACATTTTAAAGAATTGTTAGAAAGACAAGACAGGTTTGTTAATGGTCTGAGTCAGGAAGAATCTAATAGTAACGAAAGTGCTTCTGGTAATCATTATAGTGCTGTAAACCACGAGGATGGCTGTGACAATGATAATGGTGAAAATGATAATGGTGATGCCGAAAATAATTTGAATCGACCTATCTCAGTAGAAGAAATTTTGATCGCTTTAAAAACATCGAAAAATCGTAAAGCACCTGGTCCTGATAAGATTCTAGGGGAATTTATAAAAAATGCTTGCAAGTCAAACTTGGTAGTGGAATTTCTGGTTAAATATTTTAACTCCCTGTTTGATAGAGGCATATACCCTGAAAGCTGGTGTGAATCAATTGTAGTGCCATTATACAAAAAGGGCAATGTTACAAATCCAAACAACTACAGAGGAATATCGCTGTGTAATGTGTGCAGTAAAGTGTATAGCACGATTATTAATAAAAGACTTCAAGTTTGGGTTGAGGATAATAATATTACAGGTGAATTTCAAGCTGGTTTTAAACAACATTATTCCACCATAGACCATATGTTTACATTACTAGCTTTTGTCCAAAAACAGTTTTGTCTGAATCGTAAATTGTATGTTGCTTTCATCGATTTTGAGAAAGCATTTGATTCTGTTAACAGAACTTTACTTTGGCCCATTTTATTAACAAATGGTATTCGTGGCAAGATGTATAAATGCATAATGAGTATGTATGACTGTGTAAAGGCAAGGGTGCGATGTGGTGCTGCTTTAACAGATTATATCAATTGTACATCTGGTGTTAAACAGGGTGATGTTTGCAGCCCAGTTTTGTTTTCTTTATTCATTAATGAGCTGACTTTGGAAGTGATAAACTCCGGAAGACATGGCGCCCATTTTATAAGAGATGCTATGGAAATATTTATCCTACTTCTTGCTGATGACGTTGCATTAATAGCAGAGACAGTAATAGGGCTCCAAACTCAGTTAAATAGTTTGCAGAGGGCTGCTGATTCGCTCCAGTTGAAAATAAATATGAGTAAAAGTAACATAATCGTTTTCAGAAAGGGCGGCTACCTCTCAGCTAGAGAAAAATGGACATATAATTCGGTAAATATGCCTGTTGTTAATGTATACAAGTATTTGGGTATATATTTCTCTACGCGTTTAAATTTTACTTTTGCTTGTAAAGATATTGCTTGCTGAGCCAAAAATGCACTGCTATGTATTATGAAGAAGTTGTCGATGCTGAACAATGAATCTCTTGCCTTGTTTTTGAAACTGTTTGATGCCCAAATCTTGCCTATGTTACAATATGGGGCTGAACTTTGGGGTCTTGATACTGCTGCTGCGCAATGCGAAAAGGTCCATTTATTTGCTTTAAAAAAGTTCTTGGGTGTATCGCCACAAACACCAAATGATCTTGTGTATGGTGAGACTGACAGATACCCCATATCTTTGCACTCCACTATTAAATGTATTAAATACTGGATAAAACTAACTCAGATGGATGAACATAGATTGCCTCATAAAGCGTATAAAATGCTATTAGAACTAGATAATAGAGGCAAGATGAACTGGGTGTCTCATGTAAGAGCCAAATTATATGAATATGGTTTTGGGTACGTATGGCTTAACCAAGGTGTCGGAGATATGAACAATTTTGTTCGCACATTTAAAGAAAGACTGATTGACTGTAGGTGGCAAGACTGGAATTTTCATGTTCAAAATAGTAACAGGTTTAGTTTTTATAGAACATTCAATGATAGGCATTCTCTCCCAACGTACATGTCATTGCGTATGGACAGGCACTTGAAGTTTATAATGTCAAAGTTTAGAATTGGTGTGTCTGATATTTTTGTTCATTATTATCGTTATAGACGAATAGATGCCTCTGAATTGTTGTGTCCATTATGTCGACAGTCAACAGAAGATGAAATGCATTTTGCATTAATTTGTCCAAAATTGCAAGATATAAGAGAACAATTTATTTCACAGAAATTTTATACAAGACCCTGCTTATTCAAGCTTATCTTATTAATGTCATCTCAGAATGAAAGCATTGTAAAACAGTTTGCAGTTTATTTATACAAAGCTTTCAAAAGACGAAGTATTTGTGTAATGTAATTATTATCATGAATTTGGTAGTGCGATTTTCTATGTTACATGTACATCCCCCTTCTGAGGGGCCAAGGCCTATAAGAATAAACATCTGAATCTGAATCTCTCTCTCTCTCTCTCTCTCTCTCTCTCTCTCTCTCCTCACACACACACACACACACACACACACACACACACACACACACACACACACACACACACACCTACACTACACTACACTCGCCAATGCGCACACAATCGTATACACATACACACACGGGTACACTCCTCCTCTCTCTCTCTCTCTCTCTCTCTCTCCTCTCTCTCCTCTCTCTCTCTCTCTCGTCTTCTTCTTCTCTTGTCCCTCTCTCTCCGTATTTTTGATTCGGGCGTAACACAAAGGAGTACAGTCGTCCAGGTCCGCAGCACTTTGAGCCTGTCACTGAACAGCACTTTGAGCCTGTCACTGAACAGCACTTTGAGCCTGTCACTGAACAGGTTTGAGGGAGAAGTGTGCTTGGGCGCCAACCTAGAAATGAAGAAGCTTGACCCCATCCCGCCCCCACAACTGCTTCATTGTCTTCGTGTCCTGTTACTCTACATTACTCATGCTGTTGTCGACTCTCCGTTGTCTGTCTGTTTACCTTCCGTGTTCAGCCTCGCCTCTGTTAAGGCCAGAGATGAACAAGCCTTCCCAGGACCAGAATAGTTTTCAAAATGACACGCCTTCATTAAGCTTGTACTTTCCGTCATAAATCACTAAAACGATCGTCCTCGTCCATTTTGTTTTCACTTTTAGAATGAAACCAACTTTGGAACCTTAAACGGTCTGCTTATCTCAAATTCCTATAGCACCAAGAAGCACTTTTGAGGATTGTGAACAATACCTTTCTTGTCTTCGACGAAAATAGGTATCACTCTTGCTTCGTTAGAGCTCAACGCGGCAAAATAAAGTATCACTCTTGCTTCGTTAGAGCTCAGCGCGGCCTATGATTCGTTAGATCGCGGTGTCCTCTTCCACAACATTCAGTTTGCCATTGGCATTTGCTTTCTTGCTGTTTCCAGATTCAAGTCTTAATTGGATGATCACTCTCAGACAGGCTGCTTCAGTTGCTAGCATCCAGAGCTTTCTGTCCTCTCACATGATGTTTCTCTGGGTTTCGTGCTGGATCCCTTTCTTTTTGTGATGCACATATTTGCCGTCTCCGATGATATCAGAAGTCAGGCGTTGTTGCATGGAGCGTTTGGTTTAAGTAGCATAGGAATGTGCGGAAGACCTAAAATGTGTATGACACACAACAAACTGCAATGAAGCGATAACGAGACTGAAGCAATGCTTGCTTGTTCAAAAAAATTGGTCAATTATCCTTTTCTCCCAGACTCTATAACAATCAAAAATGCATTTGTCTTCTCTTCTGCTCGCAGACTCGGCATCTTCCTATATTGAGCTTGGCCAGATACCTACTACAAACTGAAAGATACGTATTAGCAACCGGCAGATTGTGCACGCTTTGAAATGGTTTTAAACGGAAATATTTTGTACTAATGTTGTGAATAGACCGAACAAAAACAGCCAAATCTCTCTCTCTCTCCTCTCTCTCTCTCTCTCTCTCTCTCTCTCTTTCTCTCACACACACACACACACACACACACACACACACACACACACACACACACACACACACACACACACACACCTGCCTTAAGCTGGAAGATAGTTAAGAGGGGGACTCCATATTTCACACAACCTTTTTCTCCCCTCCCTCCACTGAAAACCAAAGTGCTTAATCGTTGTTTCTGTTTATTCATTTGTTTTTTAAATGGATGAGTTAACGAGACACGCATTTAACGTGATGAATTAGCCTGTTTTATTGGCGATTGAGAAACACGGGGGGAGAGAGAGAGAGAGAGAGAGAGAGAGAGAGAGAAAAGAAGAGAGAGAGAGAGAGGAGAGACACTTTGACACTTTTGACACTTTGATATTTTATTGTCATTACCAAAGAGGTCTTTTGACAAGGGGGGGGGGGGGGGGGAGGTAACAGAACAAAAACATTTCCCTCTTCCTTTCCTTCAAACAAATAGTACACTTTCATTCCTAGTGTGTATCAAATCCAAAATTAACAAAAATAAATAAATTCGTAACATTTCGTTATGTCCTCACCTCACGCACAGGATTAATGCAGTAAGGTTGTAAAAAAAAAAAAAAAAAAAAAAAAAGCATCTTAAGACTGACTCGACCATCCGCTGAATCAAATGATGACATTGTATTTTACTGATGTCTTCAACATAAAGAGAGAGAGAGAGAGAGAGAGAGAGAGAGAGAGAGAGAGAGAGAGAGAGAGAGAGAGATACCTCGAATTTGAAAACGTTATTTGAGAGGGAGGGAAGGGGAAAATCGAGTCAAGCAAGACACAAAATACAACAACGAACAAGTGAGTGAAAAGCAACGTTTGCCAATCCAAACCAGCGAGTGGGTCAGAAACAAAAGTACGCTACAGGCGGACTACACATGCAGAGAGTCGGAACTATTGCGCTCATCATGGACCCCGACGTTCTCTATCGAGGCTGGCTGTGTTCCTCACATGCCAGACACTGCCAGTTTGAGGTCATGAGATAGCACAGGAGCCTGGCATACTGCCGGGTGAACACAACTACGCCACCAGAAGGTCCAGCAACCCTATTCTGCACGGCAGGAGACCACAAATGGAGGCCGGAATAGCTCAGTTGGTAGAGCGCCGGACTCGTGATCCTGGGGTCGCTGGTTCGAATCTCCGCTGGGCCGTTTCGGTACAGGGGGATTTTTCCCTCGGAACATTGGTTCTGACTCACCAGCCGCCGTGGCGAAGTGGTTAGCGTCGCGGTCTCCCGGCTGGGAGGTCGTGGGTTCGAATCCCATCAGAGTCATGTGGGTTTTTCTGCCCCGACCGGCTCCTACCCAGAGTTGAGTTTGCTGCCGACTCAGTTGGGAAGACTGGGACCACACAGTTGAGTTTCATCCACTTAATGGATGCGTCTCTGAGAGTGTTGCTCAAATTTCCTGACCAACACTGCAGGTACCTGTATCTCTCGGGCCTGGTTGACGCCGGGATATATTATGAAAGGAAGCGTAGAGTACAGCCCTGTCATGTAGTCTCAGACCGAAATGGAAATCCGTAGCAGCATCTTAATCATCCTCATTCTCATCGATCAGCATTAAATTTTTTTTTTAAGTCTCTCAAGTTCTGTGGCCCTTCATGCCCTGCTCTCATGGTGACCTCAATTTCGATGTCCTCTCCACGTCTGTGGCCTTGGTTTGGTTCCGTCGGGGTCACCGGTATCGGCGAGTCCATGCGGGCTATCGGACGGACGTGGTGGCGCCCTCCGGAGGGAGAGCTCACTCACGCCGGCTCCGCGACTAAGCAATTATTGTCGTCAGTAGGGGGCTAAGTAGGTGGTGTCCTGTGTATGTTAGATCAGAACAGGCGCCACTGAACACCACCGAAGTGACTCGGCAGCAGTGCAGTGTCTCCTCCGGTGGGTTGCCT
>CM065729.1:71693886-71696386 GCA_033310375.1 Conus canariensis
CAAACCAAACGCCGTTTCCATTTCTGAGGACAAGGGTAACAAAACCATGGTAGTAAAGGATTAAAGGAAAGGAAAATACCGATTATTTCTTATACCAATCAGAGGCTGTTACTATTTATGGTACAGTGGTACACAAGGAACAAATTCACTGCAGTATAGGATTAAAGGAAATGAAAATGCCGATTATTTCATACACTAATCGGAGGTTGTTACTATTTATGGCACACAGGGAAAAAAATATGACAGTATAGGATTAAAAATGCAAAAATTCGGATTACTTCAACCACCAGCCACATACTGTTACTATTTATAGTCTATGTGGAACAGTTTCAGTTTCATCAAGGAGGCGTCAACTGTGTGCGGACTAGTCCATATACGCTACGCCACATCCGCTCAGTTTCCAAACTACGATGCGCTTGATTTAAAGCTGATGGATAAATCAATTGATGACTAAGATGAGAGAATTTAGGAAGAGAGTCTTGTGGCTACGACTTAACAGATGCCAAGTCTTCTAAGACATGCGGAACAAAATCACGGCAGTATAAGATTAGGAAAGGAACAAGATGCAAAGCATATAAACGCACTCCCAGTTTATCTTGAATATGCGTGAGATACTCCATAAAGAGGAAAAACCATTTTGGGCCTTTATAGCCGTTAGTAACGTCTATTCTGGTAAACATCGGCCATCATCTGTGACCCATAATGAACATACCTACAATTTTTCAGAAAGATCGGCCAAGTACTTCTGAGATTTTCCATAATGAAGAAAAACCATCATGGGCCGATATAGCCGTTAGTAACGGATATAACGGTAAAATAAAACATCGGGCATGATCCGTGACCCATAATGAACATACCTACAATTTTTTAGAAAGATCGGCCAAGTACTTTCTGAGATTTTCCATAAAAAAGAAAAACCGTTATGGGCCGTAATAGCCGTTAGTAACGGATATAACGGTAAAAATAAAACATCGGGCATCATCCGTGACCCATAATGAACATACCTACAAATTTTCAGAAAGATCGGCCGAGTACTTTCTGAGATATTCCATAAGGAAGAAAAACTGTTATGGGCCGATATAGCCGTTAGTAACGGATATAACGGTAAAATAAAACATCGGGCATCATCCGTGACCCATGATGAACATACTTACAAATTCTCAGAAAGATCGGCCATCTACTTTCTGAGATATTCCATAATAAAGAAAAACTGTTATGGGCCGTAATAGCCGTTAGTAACGGATATGACTGTAAAATAAAACATCAGGCCCATAATGAACATACCTACAAATTTTCAGAAAGATCGGCCCAGTAGTTTTGTCTGGAGCGAGTGGAACACATCTTGACCATGGACGGACACACACACACACCACACACACACACACACACACACACACACACACACACACACACACAGCATTTCTTCGTTCTCATTCTAAAGTACTCCCTGTTCTATAAGAACTGGGAGTACAGAAACGCCGATAAATTTAAGGTGCCAATCACAGGCCTCGACAAAATATGCAGTATGGGAAAATTAATAGCAGAATGCTACAAAGATATTAATAAAAAAAAAAAAATAAAAAAAAAGGTTCAGTCTAGCATGTAAGCCTTTGTTCGTAAGGTAGATGACATGAAAGACTTCAAACATCGTCTCTGTTTAGCTTCCTTTTCTCCGTGATCTGTGTGTATTCAAAACAATGCCAGACCACGTGATTCTCCGTGATGTGTACATTTACTGCCATTGGTTCCTGATGTGACCGTAACGCACCTGTTGGAATAGATAGCCTACATTACATTTCTGACCCCCTAGTACTTGTTAAAGGACTAAGCACAATGAAGCAGAACCAGAGACAAGAGTGGGGTTTTATCTTTTTATTTTCATATAATCTGTGATAATTTAATCTCGTCTGCGTGTCATCATGAAGGTACTACTTCAATTCGACTTATACACCGAAATCTTAAATGAGGCAGGGAACACTAAACAGTAAGTAATTAACAAGTAGGGTATGTTGCTGTTGCGCCGATCATGAAGTAAATACACGCAGCTTCTTCTTCTTCAGCGTTCCAGTATCTGGTAGCGTGTGGCCTCGTTTTACCCTGTTGGAATACACACACTATACTCGAGAGTATAGTCAGTTCACTCCGACTTCGTTAGTGCAGAAATGTGTGGGAAGAGGTTGTGGAAAAAGATAGATAAAAGATATGGTAGACAGAAAGGACAGTAGACGACAGTACAGCAAAGGAGGAGACAGAGTTACTGAGAGCGATAAAGGAAAAGGGGACGTTACTAGCACAGAATGTCCAGAAGGAGGGGGAACTATTTGTACAAAAGACCCCCCGGTATCCGCACGGGGATACACGCAGCATTCGTCTGGAGTTACGAGCGTGTATTTATTTCATGATGGGAGAAAGAGTTACCCTATTTGTTAATCATATTCGATTTATGCTGTTTACAGCCTGGCCGACCGTAGGGGGCCATATCGGCCACACCGGGGATCGC
>CM065729.1:71711386-71716386 GCA_033310375.1 Conus canariensis
GTGTGTGTGTGTGTGTGTGTGTGTGTGTGTGTGTGTGTGTGTGTGTGTGATCTTTTTTCGTTATTCATTGTTTAGTAATCTCTCTCTCTCTCTCTCTCTCTCTCTCTCTCTCTCTCTCTCCTCTCTCTCTCTCTCTCTCTCTCTTATTCTTTTTATAGTAATCAATTCATTTATTCTTGATTGTTGTTTCATCGTCTCTTTTTCTCTGAGCTCATGTATTCGTCAACATCGAAGGAGGAAAAAGCTCATTCATGTTTTCATGTATTTTTTAAATTTTCACAGCCTGCTTGAAATGTATGTACAAGACTGCTAAGGCAAAAGTGCGTGCGGAGAGTGGCTTGACTCATGAGTGTCTTTGTCCCCGCGGTTTTAAGCAAGGGTAGGTGTGTGCACCAACTCTGTTTTCAATCTTTAGAAACGAGCTGAGAAATAATATTTTAGTAATGGCAAGAACGGAAAGCAGAAGTCACCAGCAGTTATTTGTTTGTTCGACATATTAATTGCTGATGTTTTTTGTTTTTGTTATAGTGTTATTAGTCTACAAAAACCAGTTTAATGTATTTTGTAACTCAGCCCAACAAATTGACTTTGTAGCGAATTTGGATGAATCAAATGCACTTTTTTTTTGTTAAGGTGGGCACCGATATTCTACAGTAAAAATTGTCAGTTGGAAACGATAATCAAAACATTCTTAATCTGTACAAGTATCTAAGAGTCTACCTTTCTACTAGGCTCTTCTTCTGACATACATTTATAGATCGTGCCGATCAAAGAGATCGTGCAGATCGGGGTGGGGATGGGGAAGCAGTGGACTCCCTTGTAATATGAATCTCACCCCAATCTCTGGAATCTCAAGTACACGGAGACACCCACTCAGCTGTACCCTACCACCCTGGGGGAGAGGGGGGGGGGGGAATAGTTTATGTGATCAACGAACGAAAGAAATACAGGGAAGGGAGGGGCCGGTGGTCATACGACCAAGGCTGGCAAAGTACAGGAAGTGGCGTGTAGGGTACTGTGGAGAGAGGGCGCAAGGGGAGGGGTGGTGGAAGGAGAGAGAGAAAGGGGCAGGGGTGGGGGGGGGGGACATGGAAGGGAAGAAGGTTGTGGAGAGGTGGGGACCAGTGAAACTGTCGTGTGGCGGGGTTACTTTATCGGTGATGTTCTCCTTCTCACCCATTCCCCCTGTCAGCTTTAGCCTGACGCAGGAGGAGATGGTGTTTAAGTGACACAGTGGAAGGAGGGGAAAGGGAGGGAGTAAAGAAGCAGGAGGGAATCGACGGGAAGGGGGGGGGGAGGAGGGAAGAAGGAGAGGACAGAGAGGAAGGGGCTGGGAAGAGAGTGGAGGTGGGGGGAATGACGCCTCTCTCATTCATCTTGAACCTCTCATGCACCCTTTTTACTCAGACTTCCAGTAATTTGTTAGCCCCTGACATCATGGGAGGTTATCAGAGGTTGCAAAAAGGGGGAATAAGGGGAAAAACACCTACGGGGTGTAAGGATGTTTCAAAGGAGGCACACCAGATTTCAGATTGACATTGAACCCTTCTCCCATTCTCCGCACAAGGGAATGACCTGTACCTCTAAACACAGAACAATGGATCATATAATATGCTGGTACGATCTGCTGGGGACTGAGATAACCCTCTGTAACACACACTGTGTGGCTGTTTTCCCTCGAGGTCAGTCCATGCAGTGTGTGTGTGTGTGTGTGTGTGTGTGTGTGTGTGTGTGTGGTGTGTGTGTGTGTGTGTGTGTGTGTGTGTGTGTGTGAGAGACACAGAGAGAGGGAGGGAGAGCGATAGATGCTCCCATGACCCTCTCCTTCTTCGGTTTTTTTTTTCTTTTTCAACTATTTACATATTGCCCCACACTAGAATCATTAATCAAGTGAAATCAAATGTGCAGCAGTAAGAGGGGAGGGAGAGAGAGAGAGAGAGAGAGAGAGAGAGAGAGAGAGAGAGAGAGAGAGGAATGTCATATTACATTTTCTGTTTCTTTTTACACAACACTGTATGCTATATACTCCATCGGATTTTGATCAGACAGCGACAATGCATCAATGAATCAAACAAGACACATATTTATCATTGTACAGCTACAATGCTTTAAGAGATCAAACAAGACACATATTTATCATTGTACAGCTACAATGCTTTAAGAGATCAAACAAGACACATGTTTATCACTGTACAGCTACAATGCTTTAAGAGATCAAACAAGACACATGTTTATCACTGTACAGTACAATGCTTTAAGATATCAAACAAGACACATATTTATCATTGTACAGCTAGAATGCTTTAAGAGATCAAACAAGACACATATTTATCATTGTACAGCTACAATGCTTTAAGAGAGTGTAGAACTTTTACATATTGGCATTTGCATGCACTGACGTAGGGTATCGATAATAATAGCAGTGTACTTTGAAACTGTAATACTTAAAGACAGCAACAATCGCTTTGTGAAGGTAAGTGAAACGATGTTGTTCATGATAAAGTACAAACATGTACGTGGGCATTGATAATATCCAATATACTGCATATGTTCATAACCCGTGTGAGTGTGCAAAGTACGTAAACAACTTTCTTCTGAAAGACTCTGAGCTTCAATAGCATTTCAGCTCTTGTGGAAGCGAGTTCCAGAGAAGAGGACCAGAATAACAAAGACTTCCTTTAAACAGATCAATTCTTGGTATTGGAACCTGGAGTGTTGTTACATTTCTAGAGTTTGAGCTAAATTTTGATTGAATAGCTTGTGGAGCTAATCCAGATACAAGGACATTCCTTTATTGATAGCAAACATATCCCTTAGAGGAAGAACTCCAGCTCGAATATAGTTCAGTTCTGTGAGGCTCAAGGATTTCAGGAGAACTGCTTTAAGGACGCGTTTATATATGCTGAATAGAGGTTTCATTGAATTTGAGCTAGCTGAGTCAAATAGTGTCGAACAGTAATTGATTCAGGAGAGTATGAATGCATTCAGGAATAATTTTCTGGCATGTAAGTTCAAAAAGTGCTTAATCCTACACAACAGATATATTTGTCTGGATACTGTTTTGCACAGTGTTTTCATGTGAGCAATCCATGAAAGATTGTTGTTAACTGTTACGCCTGGTACACGATGATTGAGTACTTTCTCAATTCTTACACTGTTGATATAAATAGAAAGAACTGCTTTATGTTTTGTCGTCTTTGACGGGTTGTTCTAAGCATAGCTTTAGTCTTGCTGGGGTTTAGTGACATATGATTCGCTCGACACCATTCACTGAAGATGTCTACACACCATTCACTGAAGATGTCTACACACCATTCACTGAAGATGTCTGCAGATTTTTGTAATGATGCAGACACTGAAATAAGGTTAGAGTTGTTTGTATGAATCGTCATATCATCAAGCAGAGAGAGAGAGAGAGAGAGAGAGAGAGAGAGAGAGAAGAAGAGACAGAGACAGAGACAGAGACAGAGAGAACGAATTTTATTCTAAGAGGATAGTGTACTACTTTTTTACATCCGCCCCTCTGGGCAAGAAAAAAATCCATATAAAATAAGAAGCAAATCAAACAAATTACATGAAAAATATGCAACAATTCATTGCATGAGAACCTTTGTGAAAAAAAAAAGAAAAAAGAATCCAAGAAACAAAACAGCAACAAGAAGAAAAATGATCAGGTCAAGAGGAAGGGGGGGGGGGGGGGGGGTCCTGTGGTTTCTGAAATAATATTGTGGGCTCAAATGTGAACTAATATACATAA
Source organism: Conus canariensis (assembly GCA_033310375.1). Classification (NCBI taxonomy): domain Eukaryota; kingdom Metazoa; phylum Mollusca; class Gastropoda; order Neogastropoda; family Conidae; genus Conus; species Conus canariensis. The sequence continues at coordinate 71,715,144 of CM065729.1, forward strand.
AACTATATATATTCTGAAAGGAATATTGAATGGACAATACAGAGAAAAAATGTATCGTATTTTCTGCGAGTTTGTGACCAGTAGAAGTTTTTCTTAAATAAAATAACTGAAAACACAAAGCATATTTTCTGTTTTAGTTACCATTATTTTGTTGTTGCTAGATAATTCTAGTTAGTAACGTGTGCACACAAATGTGTCAGTTGAACAAAAACAATGTTAGAATAACATGAACACACACACACAAACACACACACACACACACACACACACACACACACACACACACACACACTGGCTGACTGAGAGGCTGTCAGGCAACCAGACAGACAGAGAAGCGGAGCTTTAGCCAGCCCTGCGGCCATTCAAGCAAAGGGGCGATTCGTGAAAGTTGCGAGTATGGAGGATAACGTGAGAACCACTAGCCTACCTCCCCCCAGCACTGTGGGCCTTGGCGCTTTTCCTTTCACGCCCTGATAACCAGACTGCACGGGTGGAAAGGCAAAGGGAGGGGGATTAAAGAGAGGGGGTTCGGGGTGGGTGGGGAAGGGGGACTCTCACGTTTCTCTTGTCATTTTGTTGGTCTACGTGGATTGGGTGTGTGTGTGTGTGTGTGTGTGTGTGTGTGTGTGTGTGTGTGTGTGTGTGTGTGTGTGACAGACAGACAGACAGACAGACAGACAGACACACACACACACACACACACACACACACACACACACACACACACACACCACACACACACACAGATAGGGACTGAGACAGACAGACAGAGAGAGAGAGAGAGAGGGGGGGGTTGAGGAGTGGGTTGGGGGTGGATGTACTTGCGTAATGGACAAAGGAAGCTGAAGAATTGTCGTAAACCCAGTATTTTTCAGATCGAAAGCATTTTCAAGATAATCATAGACTTTCTGAATAGGTGATTATAAGATACAGAAACCCCAATGTTTCACAAATAGGTTCTTTTTAACAAAATTGTCAAAAGTGAGGAAAAAGATTCGAAAAAGCTGTTTAGATAGCAATTTCATTTCGCAGAAATGAAGAGTTTAAATCTGATGCTGCACGAATCTGAATTCTTTCGGTGAATGAAAATCTGGAATAAGTCCCATCTGAAAATTCGAGTGTCACGTTCCGGGAGTTTTGTTTTGTTGTGTTTCGTTTGTATTTGTTTGTTGTGTTGTTGTTTCTTTCTTTCTTTTTTTGTTTTCCTTTTACAAAGAGATTCCTTTTGAAGAGTTGTTTATTT
>CM065729.1:71726386-71736386 GCA_033310375.1 Conus canariensis
CCAACTATTGACTCTTTGTATCTTACATGCTTCAATGTAATAACTGGCTCACCCTCCTATCTGTCTGAACTTTTAAGTCTCTACATTCCTTCTTGCACTCTTCGCTCTTCTTCTGACTCCCGTCTGCTTCGCGAAGGTCGTTACAAACGTCAAACTCATGGCTATCGTTCTTTCTCTGTCTATGCCCCTCAGCTTTGGAACTCTCTTCCCCTGCACATAAGACATTCTAACTCTCTAGCTGTCTTCAAATCAAATCTCAAAATATTTCTCTTCCAGAAGCACTACAGTTAGAATACTTTCGTCCATACTATGTTTGAACATGGTGTAGTATATTACTATTACTATTCTCTGTCGGTTTGCGTGCTTAGAGGGTTTTTATGCGTGCAAGTTGAGTGCATGTAGGCTTGTATCACTGAAGTGTACCCAAGGATTGCATGTTTCACGTTACGACCACCCCATGGTCATATGGAACCTATCCATGAAATATCTGCAATTTTGTCCACAAGCAACAGAGAGATGCTCCGTACAAAGACACAGACAGTCAGACAAGCCGATAAAAATGTATACACACCTTATAAACCGAAGGTAAAAACAAACAAAAAAAGAGATAGAGGGAAAGACACCAAGAGACAACATAGACAAATAATGACATAATAAATCCAGAGAGAGAGAGAGAGAGAGTGTGTGTGTGGTGAGTGAGTGTGTGTGTGTGTGTGTGTGTGTGTGTGTGTGTGTGTGTGTGTGTGTGTGTGTGTGTGTGTGTGTGAAGAAGAAGAAAAAAAAAGATGGAGGAAGAAAAGAAGAAGAAGAAGAAGAAGAAAAAGGACCTGCTCCCCTGCCAGAAGAATAAAGAAAATCCTGTGCTCTCTAAACGGAGAAAACAGCAAAATGTATCTAAAACTTGTATAAGAAAAAAATGGACAATTATAAACACATGTGAAAATGACATACATACTATGCATAGTACGGATGTATATGAGAACAACTGCTCAAGACTAACAAAAAGCAAAAGAGATGAGCATGCGAATCAAGACAAATCATGTTGTTTCTATTAGCCTCATCGACCAACATTGGCCATCTCGTCTGAGCTGTCATTTCGTAAACATGTGCAGTGAATACAGACTAAAAGTATATATTATAATATGAAACTGAAAATTATAAATTGCAAGCCAAATTGAAAAACGCAAAAAAAAAACACGTGGACATCATAGAGTATATCCACCCACCCATCCATCCACCCAGAACACACCCACACCCACACAGATAAGAGACAGAGTGGTGACAATTTGTACAGCAGTGATTTCAAAAAAGGCACACGGATGCACACATTGTCACAATTTGTGCAAATTGTGACGATTTGTGCAGTGAATAACTGCACAAAATGTCACTGTGACATTTTGTGCAATGGTGACATTTTGTGCGGTAACAGACGCCCCCTCCATTGACAGGGGCAGAAAGCTTGGCTCAGTACACTCCTCGTCGTGTGTCGTATGTCATATACCCCTCTATCTGTGTGTGTGTGTGTGTGTGTGTGTGTGTGTGTGTGTGTGTGTGTGTGTGTGTTGTGTGTACACACACTCTCCCTCTCTTTTACACACACACTCTCCCTTCCTCCCTCCCCCCCTCTCTCTCTACTCTCTGTCTGTCTCTCTTACACACACACACACACACACACACACACACACACACACACACACACACACACACACACATCCTGTACAGAAGGCAAAGATCAGGCCTTCCAGTTGAAATATGGACCTGTTACCGGCATTAAAAGTGATGATTTATGACGGTTTATCTCTGGCATTTTTCGCAGCCGGCCGCCTGAGCTTTCTTGACACGGAGTGCTGGCTGACACCTACAAAAAAAAAAAAAAAAAAAAATCTCTCTCTGTCTGTCTGTTTTTTCTGTCTGCTGTCTGCCTGTTTTTTTCTGCCTGCTGTCTGCCTCTCTGTCTTGTCTGTCTATCTGTCTGTCTGTTTGTCTGTCTGTCTCTCTCTGTCTCTGTCTCTCTCTCTCTCTCTCTCTCTCTCTCTCTTTGCGTGTGTATGTATATGTGTGGGTCTCTGCCTGTCTCTCAGTCTGTCTGACTGACTGTCTGTCTGTTTATCTGCCTGCCTGCCTGCCTGCCTGCCTGCCTGCCTCTCTCTCTCTCTCTCTCTCTCTCTCTCTCACACACACACACACACACACACACACACACACACACACACACACACACACAATGAGAACGAGCTTTAACTTTAATTCTGCAAGGGCTTTCGTTTTAAACTTGCGAAGGTTTTGGAAACGCGAGCTGATTTTGCCCTTTCAGCCAGATTGATCGATACTCTCTTGTCAGCTATGACGTCATAATGTATCGCCGTGTCATAGAACGAAAAAGTGGAGGAAAGTTTATGACAGCGTGAAATCTTGCCAGTTACGACGGAAATGTAAGAAGTAGGCTGACGTCAGGGAAGGTGACTAGCTTGCTTGGAAGCAGACGAAATGTGTTGCGGCCAAGTTTGGACTGAGACCGCAGCCATTTGACACGTCGTGTGCGTTTTGATGCGCCAACTTGTATGCTCTCACCCCCTCCCCCTTTCCCCCATATACAACGGTTGGAGATAGGCTATTTTTTTTTCCAGACGTTTTTGGCAAGTCCGTATTTGCAAAGAGGGGGGGACAAGTTCAGCAATGTTAAGTCGCCACCTCGTATTGTGGAGAGCTGGGTGTACATGGTTTAAAATAAAACATCCAAGATTTTTTTTTTACTTGCGATTTCCTTCTTTCTTCATTTCTTTTCTTCTTCTCTCTCTTCTCTCTCTCTCTCTCTCTCTCTCTCTCTCTCTCTCTCTCTCTCTCTCTCTCTCAAAGCATTGGTTTTAACCAAAGAGACAGAGGAGGAGGAAAAAAAGGAGGAGGAGCACAAAGAAGGAGGAGGGATCGAAGAAGAAGGAGAAAAAAGGGGGGGGGGAAGGAGAGAGACCGGGGGAGAGGGGTAGAAAGGGAGGGAGGAGGGAAATAGAGAACATCACATTCTTTACCACGAGAAGGGGGGAGGGAGGGAGAGGAAAAAGAGAGAGAACATCACATTCTTTACCACGAGAAGGGGGGAGGGAGGGAGAGGAAAAAGAGAGAGGAACATCACATTCTTTACCACGAGAAGGGGGGAGGGAGGGAGAGGAAAAAGAGAGAGAACATCACATTCTTTACCACGAGAAGGGGGGTGGGAGGGAGAGGAAAAAGAGAGAGAATATCACATTCTTTACCACGAGAAGGGGGGAGGGAGGGAGGGAGAGGAAAAAGAGAGAGAACATCACATTCTTTACCACGAGAAGGGGGGAGGGAGGGAGAGGAAAAAGAGAGAGAACATCACATTCTTTACCACGAGAAGGGGGGAGGGAGGGAGAGGAAAAAGAGAGAGAACATCACATTCTTTACCACGAGAAGGGGGGAGGGAGGGAGAGGAAAAAGAGAGAGAACATCACATTCTTTACCACGAGAAGGGGGGAGGGAGGGAGAGGAAAAAGAGAGAGAACATCACATTCTTTACCACGAGAAGGGGGGGGGGGGAGGGAGAGGAAAAAGAGAGAGAACATCACATTCTTTACCACGAGAAGGGGGGAGGGAGGGAGGGAGAGGAAAAAGAGTTAGAACATCACATTCTTTACCACGAGAAGGGGGGAGGGAGGGAGGGAGAGGAAAAAGAGAGAGAACATCACATTCTTTACCACGAGAAGGGGGGAGGGAGGGAGGGAGAGGAAAAAGAGAGAGAACATCACATTCTTTACCACGAGAAGGGGGGAGGGAGGGAGAGGAAAAAGAGAGAGAACATCACATTCTTTACCACGAGAAGGGGGGAGGGAGGGAGAGGAAAAAGAGAGAGAACATCACATTCTTTACCACGAGAAGGGGGGAGGGAAGGAGGGAGAGGAAAAAGAGAGAGAACATCACATTCTTTACCACGAGAAGGGGGGAGGGAGGGCGGGAGAGGAAAAAGAGAGAGAACATCACATTCTTTACCACGAGAAGGGGGGAGGGAGGGAGGGAGAGGAAAAAGAGAGAGAACATCACATTCTTTACACGAGAAGGGGGGGAGGAGGGAGGGAGAGGAAAAAGAGAGAGAACATCACATTATTTACCACGAGAAGGGGGGAGGGAGGGAGGGAGAGGAAAAAGAGAGAGAACATCACATTCTTTACCACGAGAAGGGGGGGAGGGAGGGAGGGAGAGGAAAAAGAGAGAGAACATCACATTCTTTACCACGAGAAGGGGGGAGGGAGGAGGGAGAGGAAAAAGAGAGAGAACATCACATTCTTTACCACGAGAAGGGGGGAGGGAGGGAGGGAGAGGAAAAAGAGAGAGAACATCACATTCTTTACCACGAGAAGGGGGGAGGGAGGGAGGGAGAGGAAAAAGAGAGAGAACATCACATTCTTTACCACGAGAAGGGGGGAGGGAGGGCGGGAGAGGAAAAAGAGAGAGAACATCACATTCTTTACCACGAGAAGGGGGGAGGGAGGGCGGGAGAGGAAAAAGAGAGAGAACATCACATTCTTTACCACGAGAAGGGGGGAGGGAGGGAGAGGAAAAAGAGAGAGAACATCACATTCTTTACCACGAGAAGGGGGGAGGGAGGGAGGGAGAGGAAAAAGAGAGAGAACATCACATTCTTTACCACGAGAAGGGGGGAGGGAGGGAGGGAGAGGAAAAAGAGAGAGAACATCACATTCTTTACCACGAGAAGGGGGGAGGGAGGGAGAGGAAAAAGAGAGAGAACATCACATTCTTTACCACGAGAAGGGGGGAGGGAGGGAGAGGAAAAAGAGAGAGAACATCACATTCTTTACCACGAGAAGGGGGTGGGAGGGAGAGGAAAAAGAGAGAGAACATCACATTCTTTACCACGAGAAGGGGGGAGGGAGGGAGGGAGAGGAAAAAGAGAGAGAACATCACATTCTTTACCACGAGAAGGGGGAGGGAGGGAGAGGAAAAAGAGAGAGAACATCACATTCTTTACCACGAGAAGGGGGGAGGGAGGGAGAGGAAAAAGAGAGAGAACATCACATTCTTTACCACGAGAAGGGGGGGGGGAGGGAGAGGAAAAAGAGAGAGAACATCACATTATTATCACGAGAGAGAGAGAGAGAGAGAGAGAGAGGAGAGAGAGAGAGAGAGAGGGACGGAGATAGAAAGAGGGAGAACATCAAATCATGTATTACAAGAGACAGATAGAGACAGAGAGAGAGGGGGGGGGGGAGGGAGAGAGAAGGAGGTAGAACATCGAATCATGTATCACGAGAGACAGATAGAGAGGAAGAGAGAGAGAGAGAGAGAATAGAGAGAGAGAGAGATGAGAGAGAGAGAGAGAGAGAGAGAGAGAGAGATAGAGAAAATCAAATATGTATAAAGAGATAGAGAGGCAGACAGACGGACAGACAGACAGGCAGTCGGACAGATAGTCGGACAGACAGAGAAAATCAAACATGTATCGAGAGAGAGAGAGAGAGAGAGGAGAGAGAGAGAGAGAGAGAGAGAAGAGAGCGGGGGTGGATGGGGAGAGACAGACAGAGAGATAGACAGTCCGAAACACACACACACACACACACACACACACACACACACACACACACACACACTAGATAGAACAAACAAACAAACAGAAAGACAGACTAACAAAGAAGATCAAATTATGAGAGAGAGAGAGAGAGAGAGAGAGAGAGAGAGAGAGAGAGAGAGAGAGAGAGAGATGAGGACGTTCGTGACGTATTATGTACGACATTAATCTTATGGCGTGATGCTGTGGTGTTTTCTGCCGAGCTTCGGTGTCTATTGCGTTAGCGTTCCTCTCAGCCGGGAGGGGTAAGGGGGGGGGGGGGGGGGGGGGAAGGAAGGTGGGGGGGGGGGGGGGGCAGGCTGAAAGCTTGGCAAAACCCTGGTAACACTGTGTCCCCAGCTCAGTTCACTTCATCTGGTTTACAGTCCAGCCGACCACGAAGGGCCATACGAGGGCTACGACCTAGTCTGATTCACAGTTATGTGATTACGCTTGCGAGCTTTTTTTTTTTCTTTTTCTTTTTGTCTACGTTATTCCCCCCCCCCCCCCCCCCCCCCCCCCCCTCCATTGTTGTTGTTGTTGTCGTTGTCCTTGTTCTCCTCTCCTCCTCCTCCTCCTCCTCCTCTTCTTCGTCTTCTTCTTCTTTCTTCCTTCCTTCCTTCCTTTCTTTCTTTCTTTCTTTTCTTTCCTTCTTTCTTTTTTTGTGGTTTCTTCTTCTTCTTTTCGTCTGCGACATGTCTTCGTCAACTTTAAACTATTAAAATCGTTATTAATTTACTTAAATGTACTTCTGACCAATCATTTCTAAATGGCAATGGCCTTCTTATTTTCCTATTCTGTTTTTGGGTGATTGCGTCGGGAAGCCACAGGATTTTATGTATGTACGTATGTACATATGTATGTATGTATGTATGCATGCATGTAGGCTACGTACGTACGTACGTATGTATCATGTGTATGCATGTATGTATGTATGTGTATGCATGTATGTATATATGTGTATGTATGTATGTGTGTATGTATGCATGTAAGTATATATGTATGTATGTATGCATGAATGTATGTATGTACGTACGCATGTAAGTAAGTATGTATTTGTTTGCTTGTTTGACTGTTGAATTCTGCAGTTAGAATCCTACTGAATTATTAGCGATAAGAGTTTGGTAGATCATACTATAATACAATGGAGTGTGTGTGTGTGTGTGTGTGTGTGTGTGTGTGTGTGTGTGTGTGTGTGTGTGGTGTGTGTGTGAGTGCGTGTGTGTGTGTGTGTGTGTGTGTGTGTGTGTGTGTGTGTGTGTATGCGTGTGTGTGTGTCGTGTGTGTTGTATGTGTGTGTGTTTGTCTGTGTGTGTGCGCGCGCGCGCGCGTCTCTGTGTGTTTGTGTGTATGTAGAGGGGTTAAGGGATCATCCCTGTTAAACATGCGGTCATCCCTCCCCCCACCCCTCCTCCACCAAAACTCACTCCCCGGCAAGACAAAAAAAGGCACCTCTTAACCCCCCCCCCCCCCCCCACCCCCTACCTCAATATCCTCCCTCCCCATCATCGAATGTAAATCCACACCGTCTCTCTCCCCCGTGCTTTCTCTCTTGCTCCTGAATCACCCCCCAGTTCAAAGCCTGCGATGTCCTAACCGACGGAATATATCAATCAAAGCACACTGCACTTTAATTAGTAGGGGAGGATTTGTCCTGGATCTGAGAACACGCCCAGAGAGAGAGAGAGAGAGAGAGAGAGAGAGAGAGAGAGAGAGAGAGAGGAGAGAGAGAGAGGGAGGGAGGGAGGGAGGGGAGAAGAGAGACAGACAGACAGAGAGACAGAGACAGAGAGACAGACAGAGACCGTGAGACAGACAAATACTACACACACATATACAGAGAGAGAGAGAGGCAGAGACAGAGACAGATACAGAGACAGACAAGAGAAAGAGAGAGAGAAACAGAGAGAGACAGACAGACAGACAGACAGACAGACAGAGATTGTGTGTGTATGCGTGCGTGCGTGCGTGCGTGCAAGCGTGCGCGCGTGCGTGTGTGCGTGTGTGTCCGTATATGTATGTGTTATTCAGGATCTGACCCCTACCCTGCTCAGAAACACCCCATGGAGGGAATGATTAAAGGTATGTGTCAAAGGTCATCTGCCCTCAGTGGCATAGAGTTCAAAACAGGCACGTGCTTCTCTTCCCTCTAAGGTTCGTTTTTGGACCATGTCCCAGGTCGCTCTCCATGGAGTGGGTTTGGAACAGGCTGGGCCGTAGTCATGCAGTCCCTTGCTGTGGTCAGTAAGACTAAAGAGGACAATTTCAGTTCAATGTTCTTATTTTTTAGAATGAAGTTTTTAGATGTGTGTGTGTGTGTGTGTGTGTGTGTGTGTGTGTGTGTGTGTGTGTGTGTGTGTGTTTGTCTGTCTCACGGTCTCTGTCTGTCTCTCTGTCTCTGTCTCTCTGTCTCTCAGTCTCTCTCTCTCTCTCTCTCTCTCTCTCTCTCTCTCTCTCTCTTCTCCCCCCTTCTCTCTCTCTCTCTCTCTCTCTCTCTCTCTCTCTCTCTCTCTCTCTCTCTCTCTCTCTCTTGCGAGTTCTCAGATCCAGGATAACATCCTCCCCTACAACCTCAAATTCAAGACTAAAGAGGACAATTTCAGTTCAATGTTGTTGGGTTATTTTTTAGAAGTAGTAGAAGAAGAAGAAGAAGAAGAAGATGATGATGATGATGATGATGATGATGATGATGATGATGATGATCAATGCTGACGATAATGATGATGATGATGATGATGATGATGACGAAGAAGAAGAAGAAAAAGAGGAAAAACAGACTGCGCCCCCCCCCCCCCCCCCCCCCCCCCCCCCCACCACACACACACACCCCTTCTCCTTTCCCTTAAGTCCCGGTGCAATGGGCTTTGATGGATGTGTTTTGTCGTTTGGGATTTTCGGCATGTGATTTTCGATCAAAAGGGAATGTCAGTCTAAATCTACTCCCCAGAGGGTATATTTGTGCATGAACCTTTTGCCGCCCGCCGGGGGGGGGGGGGGGGGGGGGGGGGGGGGGGGGTTCAGGCGGGGAGCGATTTGGGCGTGTTACACCGCGGTTAGGCCTACTGATGCGTCAGCTCGGAAGACGAAAGGTGACTAAGGTCAGGCATACCCTGTGGTTTTGCCAACCGGCGAGTTTCCATGGACATCTCAGGTTGTCAGTGGAGGAAGAAATTGGCATGCTTCCACACCCTTGTCTGCATACCTATTCCCCTCCCTCCCCCTGTCACTACTGTTTCCTTTCTTTTCCTGACCCCTCCTCTCTAATTCCTCCCCCCGCCCCCCCCCCCTTTTTTTTTTTAACACATATCTTTACTAAGTCATTTGTCATAGTGACGAGAGAATCATTTCTTTCCCTTCGCTATTATTCTGTCACACCGACCGGCCAACAAACCGACCGACCGACCCCCCCCCCCCCCCCCACACACACACACACGTACGCACGCACGCACACACACGCACGCACGCACGCACGCACGCACCCACCCACCCACACCCACACCACACACACACACGGAAAGTTGTTGACATACAGGTTCTATTCGCTCCAGGCATTGCCCAGCCCTACCCTTTATAATTAAACACGCGCGCGCGCGCGCGCGCGCCACACACACACACACACACACACACACACACACACACACACACACACACACACACGGAATGTTGTAACATACAGGCTCTATTAGCTCCAGGCATTTACAGGTATATTGCCCAGCCCTACCCTGTGTTTGCGTGCGTGTGTGTGTTTGCGTGCGTGCATGCGTGTGCGCATGCATGCGTGCGTGGGTGTGTCTGTGTCTGTGCGTCTGTCTGTCTGTGCGCCTGTGTTTCTGTCTGTCTGTGCGCCTCTGTGTACGTGTGGATATAAAAGCTATGACCACGCACCACAACTGCACCGCACGAAAACATCCTAAAGCGAAGGAACACGACTCGTACGCGTCAGCAACACTCGGCAAAGGGATGTCACTCGCGTGACGACTGCAGTCCCAATATGTCGGCCACAATGGAGCCACAATAATAACCCCTCCTCAGGAGGGGGGGGGGGGGGGGGGGGGCCTTCACACTCCAATCGCCCACACTGATCACAGGCATGGAGTGGCCGTCCCGCCTCAGACTCCAGGGTAGGTAGCAGTCTCACGTGCGGATCAAATGAATGCGATTAAAACACGTGCAGGAAGACATGGACTGATAGAAAGAATAAAGGAACGGCCGAATGGAAAAAATATGAGAATGCTGCTCTTGCTGGTGTTGGTGATGTTGCTGGTTTCCATGAAGAGCTCGACATGTAAATGTACGATTAAAAAAGAGACAAAACAGAGGGATTCGGGGGGGGGGGGGGGGGGGGGGGGGAGTGTGTAGAGAATGTGCAGGGAATAAAATGAAAGAAACAGGAGAAGAGGAAGGAGGAAGAGGAGGAGGAGA
>CM065729.1:71741386-71745839 GCA_033310375.1 Conus canariensis
AACAAGTGTAAGATTTGTACAGAAATAACAAGTGTAAGATTTGTACAGAAATAACAAGTGTAAGATTTGGTCAGAAATAACAAGTGTAAGATTTGGTCAGAAATAACAAGTGTAAGATTTGGTCAGAAATAACAAGTGTAAGATTTGTACAGAAATAACAAGTGTAAGATTTGTACAGAAATAACAAGTGTAAGATTTGTACAGAAATAACAAGTGTAAGATTTGTACAGAAATAACAAGTGTAAGATTTGTACAGAAATAACAAGTGTAAGATTTGTACAGAAATAACAAGTGTAAGATTTGTACAGAAATAACAAGTGTAAGATTTGGTCAGAAATAACAAGTGTAAGATTTGTACAGAAATAACAAGTGTAAGATTTGTACAGAAATAACAAGTGTAAGATTTGGTCAGAAATAACAAGTGTAAGATTTGGTCAGAAATAACAAGTGTAAGATTTGGTCAGAAATAACAAGTGTAAGATTTGTACAGAAATAACAAGTGTAAGATTTGTACAGAAATAACAAGTGTAAGATTTGTACAGAAATAACAAGTGTAAGATTTGGTCAGAAATAACAAGTGTAAGATTTGTACAGAAATAACAAGTGTAAGATTTGTACAGAAATAACAAGTGTAAGATTTGTACAGAAATAACAAGTGTAAGATTTGTACAGAAATAACAAGTGTAAGATTTGGTCAGAAATAACAAGTGTAAGATTTGTACAGAAATAACAAGTGTAAGATTTGTACAGAAATAACAAGTGTAAGATTTGTACAGAAATAACAAGTGTAAGATTTGTACAGAAATAACAAGTGTAAGATTTGTACAGAAATAACAAGTGTAAGATTTGGTCAGAAATAACAAGTGTAAGATTTGTACAGAAATAACAAGTGTAAGATTTGTACAGAAATAACAAGTGTAAGATTTGTACAGAAATAACAAGTGTAAGATTTGTACAGAAATAACAAGTGTAAGATTTGTACAGAAATAACAAGTGTAAGATTTGGTCAGAAATAACAAGTGTAAGATTTGTACAGAAATAACAAGTGTAAGATTTGGTCAGAAATAACAAGTGTAAGATTTGGTCAGAAATAACAAGTGTAAGATTTGGTCAGAAATAACAAGTGTAAGATTTGTACAGAAATAACAAGTGTAAGATTTGTACAGAAATAACAAGTGTAAGATTTGTACAGAAATAACAAGTGTAAGATTTGTACAGAAATAACAAGTGTAAGATTTGTACAGAAATAACAAGTGTAAGATTTGGTCAGAAATAACAAGTGTAAGATTTGTACAGAAATAACAAGTGTAAGATTTGTACAGAAATAACAAGTGTAAGATTTGGTCAGAAATAACAAGTGTAAGATTTGTACAGAAATAACAAGTGTAAGATTTGTACAGAAATAACAAGTGTAAGATTTGGTCAGAAATAACAAGTGTAAGATTTGTACAGAAATAAACAAGTGTAAGATTTGTACAGAAATAACAAGTGTAAGATTTGTACAGAAATAACAAGTGTAAGATTTGTACAGAAATAACAAGTGTAAGATTTGGTCAGAAATAACAAGTGTAAGATTTGTACAGAAATAACAAGTGTAAGATTTGGTCAGAAATAACAAGTGTAAGATTTGTACAGAAATAACAAGTGTAAGATTTGTACAGAAATAACAAGTGTAAGATTTGTACAGAAATAACAAGTGTAAGATTTGTACAGAAATAACAAGTGTAAGATTTGTACAGAAATAACAAGTGTAAGATTTGTACAGAAATAACAAGTGTAAGATTTGTCAGAAATAACAAGTGTAAGATTTGGTCAGAAATAACAAGTGTAAGATTTGTCAGAAATAACAAGTGTAAGATTTGTCAGAAATAACAAGTTAAGATTTGTCAGAATAACAAGTGTAGATTTGTACAGAATAACAGTGAAGATTTGTACGAAATAACAAGTGTAAGATTTGTCAGAAATAACAAGTGTAAGATTTGTCAAAATAACAAGTGTAGATTTGTAAGAAATAACAAGTGTAAGATTTGTACAGATAACAATTAAATTTGTCAGAAATACAAGTGATTTGTCAGAATAACAATGAAGATTGTCAGAAATAACAAGTGTAAGATTGTCAGAAATAACAAGTGTAAGTTGTCAGAAATACAAGTGTAAGATTTGTCAGAAATAACAAGTGTAAGATTTGTCAGAAATAACAAGTGTAAGATTTGTCAGAAATAACAAGTGTAAGATTGACAGAAATAACAAGTGTAAGATTGTCAGAAATAACATGTAAGATTGTCAAAATAACAATGTAAGATTTGTCAGAATAACAAGTAAGATTTGTACAGAAATAACAAGTGTAAGATTGTACGAAATAACAAGTGTAAGATTTGTACAAAATAACAAGTGTAAGATTTGTCAGAAAAACAAGTGTAAGATTTGTCAGAAATAACAATGTAAGATTGTCAGAATACAAGTGTAAATGTCGAAATAACAATGAAGTTTGTCAGAATAACAAGTGTAAGATTTTCAGAAATAAAAGTGTAAATTGTACAGAAATAACAATGAAGATTGTACAGAATAACAAGTGTAAATTTGTACAGAATAAATGTAAGATTTGTCAGAATAACAAGTGTAGATTTGTCAGAAATAACAAGTAAGATTTGTCAGAAATAACAAGTGTAAGATTGTCAAAATACAAGTGTAAGATTTGTACAGAAAAACAAGTGTAAGATTTGTCAGAATAACAAGTGTAAGATTGTCAGAAATAACAATTAGATTTTCAAATAACAGTGAAGATTGTACAGAATACAAGTGTAAGATTTGCAGAAACAATAAATTGCAGAAATAACAAGTGTAGATTTGAGAAAACATGATTGACAGAATAACAAGTAAGATTTGCAAAATAAGTGTAGATTGTCGAAATACAAGTGTAAGTTTGTCGAAATACAGTGTAAGATTGTACAGAAATAACAAGTGTAAGATTTGTCAGAAATAACAAGTGTAAGATTTGTCAGAAATAACAAGTGTAAGATTTGTACAGAAATAACAAGTGTAAGATTTGTACAGAAATAACAAGTGTAAGATTTGTCAGAAATAACAAGTGTAAGATTTGTACAGAAATAACAAGTGTAAGATTTGTACAGAAATAACAGTGTAAGATTTGTCAGAAATAACAAGTGTAAGATTTGTCAGAAATAACAAGTGTAAGATTTGTCAGAAATAACAAGTGTAAGATTTGGTCAGAAATAACAAGTGTAAGATTTGTCAGAAATAACAAGTGTAAGATTTGTCAGAAATAACAAGTGTAAGATTTGTACAGAAATAACAAGTGTAAGATTTGTACAGAAATAACAAGTGTAAGATTTGTACAGAAATAACAAGTGTAAGATTTGTCAGAAATAACAAGTGTAAGATTTGTACAGAAATAACAAGTGTAAGATTTGTCAGAAATAACAGTGTAAGATTTGTACAGAAATAACAAGTGTAAGATTTGTCAGAAATAACAAGTGTAAGATTTGTACAGAAATAACAAGTGTAAGATTTGTACAGAAATAACAAGTGTAAGATTTGTCAGAAATAACAATGTAAGATTTGTCAGAAATAACAAGTGTAAGATTTGTCAGAAATAACAAGTGTAAGATTTGTCAGAAATAACAAGTGTAAGATTTGTACAGAAATAACAAGTGTAAGATTTGTACAGAAATAACAAGTGTAAGATTTGTCAGAAATAACAAGTGTAAGATTTGTACAGAAATAACAAGTGTAAGATTTGTACAGAAATAACAAGTGTAAGATTTGTCAGAAATAACAAGTGTAAGATTTGTCAGAAATAACAAGTGTAAGATTTGTACAGAAATAACAAGTGTAAGATTTGTACAGAAATAACAAGTGTAAGATTTGTACAGAAATAACAAGTGTAAGATTTGTCAGAAATAACAAGTGTAAGATTTGTCAGAAATAACAAGTGTAAGATTTGTCAGAAATAACAAGTGTAAGATTTGTACAGAAATAACAGTGTAAGATTTGTCAGAAATAACAAGTGTAAGATTTGTACAGAATAACAAGTGTAAGATTTGTACAGAAATAACAAGTGTAAGATTTGTACAGAAATAACAAGTGTAAATTTGTCAGAAATAACAAGTGTAAGATTTGTACAGAAATAACAAGTGTAAGATTTGTACAGAAATAACAAGTGTAAGATTTGTACAGAAATAACAAGTGTAAGATTTGTACAGAAATAAACAAGTGTAAGATTTGGGCAGAAATAACAAGTGTAAGATTTTGTACAGAAATAACAAGTGTAAGATTTGTACAGAAATAACAAGTGTAAGATTTGTACAGAAATAACAAGTGTAAGATTTGTCAGAAATAACAAGTGTAAGATTTGTCAGAAATAACAAGTGTAAGATTTGTACAGAAATAACAAGTGTAAGATTTGTACAGAAATAACAAGTGTAAGATTTGT
>CM065729.1:71745939-71760939 GCA_033310375.1 Conus canariensis
TTACCGTCCACGATACCATGTGCACGATCAACTAATTGACCTTAAAATGTCTGCAATCGCCTGGATGTGACGGGACATTAAACACAGCGCCAACCATTGTTCGACGAAAGACAGGAGCTCTTGAGTCTCTTGAGACACCCCGCACAGTTTTGTCAAGAGAGAGGAGAGAGAGAGAGAGAGAGAGAGAGAGAGAGAGAGAGAGACAGAGACAGACAGACAGAGAGACAGAGACAGAGAGAGACAGAGCGACAGACAGACAGAGACAGACAGAGACAGAGAGAAAGAGACAGAGACATAGAGAGAGACACAGAGAGAGACAGTGAGGCAGAGAGAATGAGAGAGTGACAGACGAAGGACATAAGAGAGAGAGAGAGAGAAGAGAGAGGAGAGAGAGAGAGAGACAGACAGACAGACAGACAGACAGACAGAGACTGAGACAGACAGACAGAGAAAGAGAGACAGAGAGGCAGAGAGAATGAGAGAGTGACAGACGAAGGACGTAAAAAGAGAGAGAGGAGAGAGAGAGAGAGAGAGAGAGAGAGAGAGAGAGAGAGAGAGAGACGGAAGGGCATAAGAGAGAGGGAGGGAGGGAGAGAGGTAGAGGGAGAGAGAGAGAGAGGAGGGAAAGAGAGTGAGCGAGAGAGACTGAAGGGAGTGAGCGAGGCGGGGGGGGGGGGGGGGGAGGTCAATTTATTGCCAGCTACTTAAGCTATGAAAGAGTCACAAGAAACCGAAAGTCTGAACGATGTAGGAATCAAAATGCTGAGACTAAAACTCGGAAAGTTTGTCAAGTCCTGAATCTCTCTGAAGACAGATCTATCACACACACACACACACACACACACACACACGCACGCACGCACGCACGCACGCACGCACACACACACACACACACACGCGCGCGCGCGCGCGCGCGCGCGCGCGCACACACACAGATGGGGAGGGAGAAAGAGAGAGAGGGGGGGGGGGGAGAGATTAAATAAACGAAGGAACAAACAAACAAATAAATTAAACGATGATTTTACTCATATCAGGCATTGCCAGAGAGAGAGAGAGAGAGAGGAGAGAGAGGGAGAGAGGAGACAGACAGGACAGACAGACAGACAGATACAGAGACAGAGACAGAGCGAGAGACAGAGCAAGACAGAGAGAGATAGAAACAGAGACAGACACAGAGAGACAGAGAGACAGATACACAGACAGACAGACAGACAAAGAAAGAGAGACACAGAGAGAGAAGAGGGGAATGGGGAAAGAACAATTACGCCTGCACTCGGAGACAGACTGAGACAGAAACTGAGTGCAAAAGAGAGAGAGAGAGAGAGGAGAGAGAGAGAGAGAGGGGGGAGGGAGGGAGAGGGAGGAGAGAAGACAGACAGACAGACAGACAGACAGACACAGAGAGAGACAGAGGTGATGCGGAAGGCGACGGGGAGTGGGTGGGTGGGTGGAGGGGGGGGACAACATATATGCCTACACTCGGAGACAGATTGGGACAGAAGGTGAGAGAGAGTGAGAGAGAGAGAGAGAGAGAGAGGAGAGAGAGAGAGAGAGAGAGGAGGAGAGAGAGAGAGGATGGTGCGGAAGGCGATGGGGAGTGGGTGGGGGGATGGAGGAGGGACAATATGTACACCTACACTCGGAGACAGATTGGGACAGAAGGTGAAAGCAAAACAACCATCCATCTAACTTTCTTTCTGTAATGAGACAAAAACAAACTCAAAACAAAAGGAGGAAGCAGAGAAGATAGAAAAACTTACCTTTTAGGAGTGAAACTGATTCCTGTGTGACAGACAACTCCCGAAGTGAGGCTGGAAACAGTCAATTTCAACGCAGTTTCCTTCTACCTCTTCTATCACCAGTATGAGAGGTAACAGGCACACAGAAAGGTCATTTTCTTCACAAAAGGGTCATTTTCGTCTTTTTTTTCTCCCTCTCTCTCTCTCTCTCTCCTCTCTCTCTCTTCTCTCTCTCTCTCTCTCTCTCTCGTAAACTCAGCTTCAACCACAACCGAGGACGTTTTGTTTGAACTGCTTCGACGTAATCAATGCAATTCAGTCAATATGAATATGTATGAAACCGAATCTGACGCGAGAAATTGATCACAATGAACACAGCAAATCCATCACAATGACAGGATGTAAGTTCACTCCCGCAGGTAAAAAAAAAGGAAAGGTCGCCTGCCAGCACGAAAAATAAAACAGCACAAAACAACAATATTGTTACTATGAACAATAATAATCATGACATCAGTAATCACAGTAGTAGTATAACTGAGAAGATTTAGAAGAATGAGAATCCCCCCCCCCCCCCCCCCCACACACACACAACAATAATAATAATATTAAATAAAACAAAATAAAATAAAAGGAAATAGATTTTTTTTTAAAATAACAATTGCGTGCAGATGAAATTCACCCAAAACACGAACTCAGGTACGAGTGAATCTTCAACACATGATGCGCTTCAATGGAGTGTGAAGGAAGCTACTTTTTTTTTTTTTTTTTTTTGGCAGCGTCACATTCCACGAAGGAGCAATCTCCGCTTTTCTCAACAATCTTGTCAACTTGGTCCTTCCCCGCCCTGCTTTATCGGGGGAATGGGAGAGGCGGTGTAAGCACAGAGAGGCAACCTGTCAAACATGACTCTTCTCGCCCCAGGGGCAGCTAACTCGCTCACATGTTCTCGCCACTTTCCGGCGTGCGCGCATGTTGAACTAGTTAGTAGTAGTAGCTGTCTAGCTGGGAAACAAGTGCTGGTTGGCGTGATCAGAGCAGGTAGATCCTATTGTGGTCCTAATCCAGTTCGGCCTGACGCAGGGCAGGGAGTGAAAAAAGAGAGAGAGAGAGAGAGAGAGAGAGTTTGGGGAAGTTTTCAACAATGAAGGTGGTGTGTTCATCGCTACGAGACGTGTCCGCTCTTAGCTGCACTCTGTGTGTGTGTGTGTGTGTGTGTGTGTGTGTGTGTGTGTGTGTGTGTGTGTGTGTGCTTGCGCGCGCGCGCGCACGTGTGTGTACGTGTGTGTGTGTGTGTGTGTGTGAACTGATCACTTTAATATAGTTTCATTACGTAAATAGATGAGGTCACCATCTTTTTTTTTCAACTTAACGGTTTTCTTTCGTGATTTAATCGAAGTGGGTGATGTATTGTTTAGCTGCTTTCCTGTCTCTTCCTGGAAACGTAAGTATGTGAAAACCCCACGTATATGGACACACACACACACACACACACACACACACACACACACACACACACACACACACACACTCTCTCTCTCTCTCTCTCTCTCTCTGATTCTTTTCTCTTCTTTAGTTGCATGTGCATACCTCTTCAGTAAGGGGCCTTAGCTTTTATCTGAATAAAATTTTGAGTATCTCTCTCTCTCTCTCTCTCTCTCTCTCTCTCTCTCTCTCTCTCTCTCTCTCTCTCTCCAGACAGTAATCTCAGCTATTTTGATCTGTCAATGTCTATGTCACCACAAAACGATTCAAACACACACGCCAGCCTCATTAACAGAGGATCATAGAAACATCGATCAAGGACATCATACTAGTGTCACATTCCCTGTGGTGAGATGACAGATGGCTCCTGCTTTAACACAATGCAGCGCTGAGGTCACACAGTGCACATCTTACATCACTCCATCCTGCAACTACACCTTTTACCCTATTTCATATTTGGTTACACCTTCTACAGATCACAAAGAACACAGCGATGTGATCATGTATTTTAACTTGAAATTTAACTGAAGACTGTTATTTTACTGATTTAGGGTATGGAAGAATTCATGGCCGACAATCTGATGTTACATCTCATTAGCTGCAGATTTAAAAGGCTGGAAGTCAAACTCCCGAAGCTTACAGAGTTAATAGCGACAGCAGTAAGTAATCATTAGAGGATGACCCCAAGCCAGTGTGTGGAATAAAAAAAATTAAAAAAAAAAAAAAAAAACTCGCTTGGAACAATCAATGGGAAAAAAAGGGGAGGGTGGAGGATTGAACCAGCACCGAATCACGCATGTTAGACATCAGTTTAAACTTGCTCTCTCTCGAGCATTCAGGAGTAACGTAAGCTAAATCTGAACGTGCTGCAGTGACTTGTACCCAGAGTGAACACGTGTCTTTAGGGGTATCAAGTAGTTTGCAGTGCACTAAAACAAAGGGAATAGTTTTGTGTAACATTTTTTGCAAAAGAATTTTAAGAACCTCTTCTCCGAAAGTTAATGAATGCTGTTGGATATGAATTAAATAACATTTATTTTAAACGTGTGTTTATCAGCTGTGATATTACATGAGGAAAATAAACACAAGAACATTAAAAGTACTTAGTAGCATCATTAACCAACTAGTGACGTGTCTTCACTCAGCTGTGATATTACATGAGAGAAAAAATATGCATTCCAACAACAAAATTAAGAAGTACTTAGTACCATCGTCAACAAACTGACATATGAAATTTTAAGGCAGAAGACAAGAAATTATACAAGATCACCAGGTGGGATGTGCAAGACACCTTACTTATCCCATTTAGATTAAATCCTCATACAAAATCGATCAGTCGTTCCGCAACAAATGTGGTTAGTTTCATTGAATATTTAGATTTTTAATCATTGGGTCTGACTCTGTGAGCGAAACCTGCAATGTGTCTTAGACCTGAAAAATGTCATTGAAAATGATCAGGCGAGTGTTGTTCTTTTTCTGAGCATACACCGAAGTTGCCAGAAACAATGAAAGAGTTGTGCCGGGAAGGGAGAAAACTCTTGGGGGTGGGGCCGGCCAGACAAACTGCCGTTTCTTGTCTACAAAAGCAATTGCTTAGTCCCAAATACTACAGACATGGTCAACACGCCTAACAGGTCACACAATAACAAAGTGGAGTAGACGTCTAGAATTCACCGCACACACACTATCAAATCCCTCGTTGAGTTGATAAATTTGCAGACTGATTCTGTCAAGAAAACCTTACCGGAATGTGCCAATAGCTTTAAGATCAATATAAAACATGAGAAAAAGGAAAGGTGATTAAAAAAAAGAAGAAAGAAAGAGGAGAACACACGAGAGCGCAAAACCACTAACAGGGGAAATAACTGTTGATAACGTTTGGTGAGACATCATGAAACAGTATTTCGAGTCGGAATATGATTAAAACACATCATTTCCTGTGATTGCTATCTGACTTACATTTGTAAGAAACACTTTTCGAAGCTTTTCCGCAGGTGAACTCATTTTACGATGTGCTCTAGCCTGGCGAAAGGCATTGCTTGCATTTTCTCTCATGCCCTATAAAAAAAATTATTTAAAAAAAAAAAAAACCCGCCAGTGGTTGACGGACACGTGACCCTGTCGCCTGACAGTCAGATAGCACGAAACGACAGCCGTTAACGCTTAGCATAAACTCAGGGAACCTTTTCAAACGCTTAGCATGATAAAAACCTTTTTTCGCGCATGTAAAACTTTTCGGATCGACTTAATTCATTGCGACTGAACTCACGGGGCGTGATATTGAAAACTGAATGAAATAGGCGCCAAAAAACAAACAAACAACAACAAACTCAGCAAGACCGATCTCGGCCATAACTGTGAGCTCCTGTTGAGAAGTCGGCGGCAGGGTGTAATGATGGCTGGATCATGAGGCATTCAGTCTTTCCATCTTGTGATATAAGAGCTTTGAAATACTCACTGCCTTAAACTGAGTGCGCCTCTTTAGATTTGGGAATTTCCCAAGGAAACAAGTGTTGTGTGGTATTAACGTCCCTGATTGTTTGCGTTTTCTTGTACACGCATAAATAAACAATCAAACGAACAAACGTGAGTGGAAATATTAATACTCTGGCGGCGGTGAAATTGGAAACCCATCACTGATGAATGTTCTGCTGGTTCTTGTAGAAAGGTGAAAATCCATATCAATAGCTGTTCCTTCTTCTCCTTCCCCTTTGCCATCGAATTAATTGTGCGACTCGTGTGTTGTGTGTGTGTGTGCGCGCGCGCGCGCGCGCGCACGCATAAGTGTGTCTCAATACGTACTCTTGTTTGTAGGTAAAATGGTATCTATTGCAATATTTATCTTATTGGTTTCATTTATGTTTCTTTAATCTTTTCTTTATTTGTAAGCGCTTAGGGCTTTTGTAAGATTAAGCGCCATTAATAATAATCATATATATATATATACATGTGTGTGTGTGTGTGTGTGTGTGTGTGTGTGTGTGTGTGTGTTGTGTGTGTGTGTAATGGTACAAAACAACTGTCCACCAATGAAACCTCACGTTAATTGCGCTCAAAATGCAATTGTACACCACCACCATTTCTAGGTGGGCGTGAGCGAACCCTAACAGGGCCTCAGACACTTTAATGGTCCTTTATTTGAATAATCACAAATCTAGGGCTGTTTACTTTATATCTTCATAACCTCGTTGGCTAGCTTGCAGATATAAACGGTTTAGAATGGCCACCTTCCACAGTAATCATTACTTTATTATTTTTGTTATAAAAAGGCAAGCTTGTTATTGTATATTTACACACTCAGTTATGTTAATCAATGGAATTTCATTTCATTATCTTTTCTTTTTACAATTGGCATTTGCACACACATGCGAGCATGCACACTTCAATATTACTGCAATGATCTATACCTTCTTCCTTCGAATGTGCCTGGCTATATACAGCAACTATATCAGGAATTTTGGGCTTCTTTGAGGATGTATACATCCTGTGTGCGGTTATGCAGTAGAATAGCACACAAGCCAATAATAACTATGTGGTGCTGTAACACGATTATAAACAATTGTTTAATGCTGTTGACATTGTGTAGGTTAGAAGAGAATAAACTGCACAAATCGTCCGACCGGCCAAAGAGTGTTACTGTTAATGGTACGTGAACGAACGATCGAATGCCTTACAAAATGAAAAGCTTTACCTGACTTCTAGCCCATAAAGGTAACATTGACTTCATTTGCACCCATTCATAAGCATATTTTCAAAGGGAAAGATGCTGAAGTTGCTTAAAACTTTGTTCTCTCTCTCTTCTCTCTCTCTCTCTCTCTCTCTCTCTCTCTCTCTCTCTCTCTCTCTCAGACTGCGTCAATCGTCAAATACTGTCAACTTCACCAACACTGGTCAAAATCATCTGCATGATCTTAATATCTGAAAGCAGACTTTGCAGCCGACCCTTTCTCCACGAACCTATTATCACCTTTATTTCACGGGATACCAACATGGAGCCCAATGGTTGTCCCCCCTATTTATTTGTATAGAATATAGAAACCCTTGACTTCCCATCGTTCTGCACAGTTTTAGAAGAAGAAGATTAGGAGGGGAGAAGAAGAAGAAGAAGAAGAAGAAGAAGAAGAAGAAGAGAGAGAGAGAGAGAGAGAGAGAGAGAGAGAGAGAGAGAGAGAGAGAGAGATTAAATCGAACATCACCCGGCGCATGCGGGCTCGTTGTGTGTGTGTGTGTGTGTGTGTGTGTGTGTGTGTGTGTGTGTGTGTGTGTGTTGTGTGTGTGCGTGCGTGCGTGCGTGCGTGTGAGAGAGAGAGAGCAGAGAAGAGAGAGAGAGTGAAAGAGAGAGACTGTGTGCATGTGTGTATGTGTGTGTATGCGCGCGCATGTGTTTGTGCACGTGGTTGCGTGTGCAAATGCATATGCAAATGTGTGTTGTGTGTTGTGTGTGTGTGTGTGTGTGTGTGTGTGTGTGTGTGGTGGTGTGTGTGGTGTGTGTGTGTGTGTGTGTACGCACGCGCGCGCACGCGTGCGTACGTACGTGCGTGGGTGTAAGCGCTCACGCGCGCCTGTGTGTGTGTGTGTGTGTGTGTGTGTGTGTGTGTGTGTGTGTGTGTGTGTGTGTGTAGGCGCGCACTCAAGGGCACGTGCCTGACACGAACCAAACTGTTCTGGGCGTACTAATCACGTCCTGAATGACTGATCACGTGCCAGTTGAACGAGTCGTTTCCTGTTTCACACTCACTGGCACTGTCACAACTATTGACCGCTAGATGGACGAGGACAGACAGGAAACAGGTCTTCAATGGGTCGGCTTTCTGGTGGAAAGGTCACACGTTTCCAATGGACTGCTAGAGATTGCTGAGTGTACAGTATTGTCAAAACGCTTACGGATAGGACTGGTGACATCCTGAAGTCCCTGAAGATCGGTTTTTTTTTTTTTTTTTTTTTTTTTTTTGGTTGCTGTTATTTTTATGAAAAGATAGACTGTCCTTGACAGGTTTAAAGGAAAGCTGTCTTAGACGTATTGTCTTTGAATGAAAACGCAATGTCACCGTTTTATTGTGACCATATCTGCAGCTTGCAGTTTAATAGGGTGAACAAATAAACAGACGAAGAAATTCGCGTAACGAATTCACGAGTCAGTTAATAAACAGATGATTAACGAAAACACAATGCATACGTACATACACACAAATACATACATACATACATACATACATGCAACTACATACATACATACATACATAATATGTATGTACATACGTGCATATAAACAGAAAAATCTTGAGTTCAAGCATAAAACTTTGTTACCTAAACGCCATTTTGGCATACAAAATTATATCAGTTCAGATGCAAAGTCTGCCCATCCATCTCTTTTCTCTTCATCTCTCTCTTCTCTCTCTCTCTCTCTCTCTCTCCTCTCTCTCTCTTCCCTCTCTCTTCTCTCTCTGTTTTTGTCTCTGTCTGTCTGTCTGTCTGTCTCTGTCTGTCTGTCTGTCTGTCTGTCTGTCTGTCTGTCTGTCTCTCTCTCTCTCTCTCTCTCTCTCTCTCTCTCTCTCTCTCTCTCTCTCTCTCCCCGACAGTCTGCCTCTATGTGTGTGTGTGTGTGTGGTGTGTGTGTGTGTGTGTGTGTGTGTGTGTGTGTGTGTGTGTACTGAAGAATGAGAGAGGGTGGGGAGCCGTCATTCACCTGCATACACACACACACACACACACACACACACACACACATACACACACACACACACACACATTCCAGCAGACCAAACTGTCCGACACTGAAGGGAAATGAACGTAAACGTCCTCTGTGGTCAGTGATTTACACACGTCTGATATTTGACTGGAATCCTGATGGACAGTGGGGTGTGTAGCATTTCTGGCACGTGACACACGCGCCGTGACCAGCATGGCAATCCGCCTTAATGTAGGAGGTCGCCTGAAGCAACCTCGCCACGGACGTTGGCGACCCACATACATTATGCTGCTGTCATGTCATTGGTAAATTTCTGGTTTCACGTGCTTACACTCCACAAGTGATAGAGCAAGCAGGGTAACCCCCCACAAGAGTAGGAAGGGGGGGGGGGGGGGGGGGGGGATGAGAAGGGGGCAGGAAAGGGAAAGGGAGCTCACTCCGACGTCCTTTCCAAGCCTAGCTACTCTGGCACAGTTCTGAAGAAAGTTAATTGCCAATGAAGTGTGTAGTATTACTCTCTTGCTATTTTCTACCTTCTCTTCTTCTTCTTCTCTCTTCTCTCTCTCTCTCTCTCTCTCTCTCTCTCTCTCTCTCTCTCTCTCTCTCTCTCTCTCTTCGGGAGAGGTGGAATGTTATGCTTATGCTTTTCGCAATACTAAACAGACAATTGAACAGTGGACATTGATGTATTTCTCACACGTCAACAAGAACAGACTTTAAAATGCACTAAACAATATTAACATGATGTTGTCATCTTCCTGCTGACAGCCATCAAGGGACTATTGCTTTGCGCGTGGTTATGTCCCTTCTCTGTGACGTTTAATGAAGACATATTTGTCGATAAGTCGCTTGTCTGTTTCCTCTTGTGAATTGCAAAACAACGCCGTTTTGCGTGTTGTTTTGTGTTTATTTGTATTGTGTCTTGTTTTAAGTGAAGCACTGTTCAGTTGTTTCTTCACATTAAGCTCTGAACCTTACAGCGGCATCGTTGGAGTTAGAGTAGTCATCAATGCGGAACGTTACTGTTTATAATTGTCACACTGATGACAGAAGCTTGATTTAATGAAACGTCACCTGATAATTACCTTTACTCGCTGCACGCTGAATATGGAAATAACATTTTCGATTGATTTTGTTACACTGACGTCATATTTGACTTATGGAAAAGTCTGAGTTTCAGATAAGGTCAGAAAAAAACATGACGTCAAGCCGACAATTAGCATAGGTCGTCCCTATCAACATTGTGAGTAACGTGACATGTCACTTGTATACTAGGCATCGTCCTGTATGTAGTGTGTCTTTCGGCTCTCTGTGTCTGTGTATCCATGTGTGCTCCTAGTTTTGAGTGTCCCTGATTATGTGCCTGCCCATTCTGGAATGTCCCCGTCTCTATGTCCACGTCTCTGTGTCCCTACCCTGATGTGTCTCTGTGTGTCACTGAATGTGTGTGTTCCCGTTTCAGAGTGTCCCCGTCTCTATGTCCCCCTTTTTGAATACTGTGGTTTCTGTATGTTCTCGTCTCTATGTTTGCTCGTCTGTGTGTTTCTGTCACCAAGTGTCCTTTCTCTATGTATCCCTGTCTCTCTGTGTCCCTGTCTTACGTATCCCTGTCTCTACGTATCCCTGTCTGTATGTGTCCCTCTCACATGCTATTCACCATGGAGCCTATTTAGCTGTTGAAGGATGCTAGTATGTGTCAAAAAACACAAATTCAGCCTATATGCACTCGGCACATAAAACATTTCTTTTTTTCTTTTTTTTCTGCGCGCCCACCACTGGTCAAAGCAACTGGTCGCAAACGTAACACTGGCAATCTTGCATCTATTCCCCCCCCCCCCCCCACACACACACACACACAATATCCCCACCCCCATCCTCCCAACAAACCTCACTGCTGCACCCTATCACTGCAGCGCCGTAAGTCACGTCTTGCAACATCCAGGTTCACAGTTCAGCGCAACCCCTACCTCCCTCACCCTGCCCCTTCTGCTGTAGCAGTTGTGACGTCACCCTGTCAACCCAGCCTGAACTAATCCATCACCGGCTGTATTTTTGAGCGCAGCAGCCGCCAAGCATGCGTTGGCAAATGAAGATGTTGGACCTTCCGCTTTTAAAAGTTGTCAAGGGTACGCTAAAAATTGTGATGTGTTTTCTTACAAACCACAGGACGTTGCCATTTTGGTTGCATACGGGAAAGAGTAATAGCTGAATATCATCAGATACTATCTAATTCTTTTTACTTTCAGCTGTTTGAGACATTTACTTTTGAAATTTAATGGTAAAATGAATGAATTTGGGCTGACGAAGTCTAATGTTACTAATACTGGATTGCTTAATTATTTCGCTATCTACTCATGTCATGCCTGTATGTGCTCTTGTTCAAGTTTCTCTGGTCTTCGTCTCTCTCTTTAATCTCTCAGAGTTATCTATCTCCATCTCTTCTCTTCTTTCTCTCGAAAATATCATTGTATATGTACGTCTACATTGTATTTCGAATTTTGTCATCTTTCCTGCAATTGTTGGCTAGGGTTGTCGGAATTCCCATGTAAAATAAGAAAGCTGAGACTGGGTTGTTGTTTCTGATCAAACAGACTGTAAGCTATCTACTATGACTTGCTGCACTGTCAGAGGTCTCTCTGGACAAACGTACCTTTCTGAACACCCTACATCTGCACTACGTCTCGCACGCTCCACTCTTCCGCTGATACGTGACTTCTCGAGATACCTCAAACTAGAACGAAGACTTATGGACAAACATTTTTCTTTCCAAACCTCAACGACATGAAACAGACTCCCTGACAACCTCCGACACTGGGATTCACTCCCCTCCTGTAAATCTGACCGAGATTCATCTCCCTTCGGCAACAGGTCTTGTCGTGGCTTTCTCATCTAAACTGCATGGACTTCTTCACATGTGTGGCATGTTTGATTAAGAAGGTATGCACTTGTTAATGCATGGCTTTTTGTAGGGACATGTGTACAGGGGTGTGTTTGTGTTTAATTTGTTTTAATATGTATAAATTCCTAGATGTGTTTTGGTGTGTGTGTGTGTGTGTGTGTGTGTGTGTGTGTGTGTGTGTGTGTGTGTGTGTGTGTGTGTGTGTGCGTGCGTGCGTGCGTGCGTGCGTGCGTGCGCGTGTGTGTGTGCGTGCAAAAATATGGAGGCAATGTCTTATTTTCAATATTACATGCATTCTATTCATGTATTATTATTCTTAATAATGCAGATTTATGAATACTCTTCCATACGATGTTGATGATGTGATGATGATGATGATGATGATGATGATGATGATGATGATGATGATATCATCATCATCATCATCATCATCATCATCATCATCATCATCATCATCATCATCCATCAATCATCCTATCATATCAACCACGTTATTATTATTAACGTCATGTTATTATTATTATTACAGCGGTAGTAGTAGTAGTAGTAGTAGTAGTAGTAGCAGCAGCAGTAGTAGTAGTAGTAGCAGCAGCAGCAGCAGCAGCAGCAGCAGCAGCAGCAGTAGTAGTAGTAGTAGTAGTAGTAGTAGTGTGTTGTGTGTTAGTTGTTGTATCGTTGCTGTTATTAAATTGTAAGTCTCTCACATAAGCCTGTAGATTTCTTGGTCTGATGATAGCAACTATCATGCACACTCGTATATCTTCTCACACACACACACCACCACACCTGCGCGCGCGCGCCGCAGCACACACACACACACACCACACACACACACACACACACACACACACACACACACACACACACACACACAGCACACACGGCGCGCGCGCGATTCGGGCGAGGGGAACCACTGAATATAATGCTCCCGCTTTCAGACATAAGTTTATCTGGATAAGACACAGTGGAACGAGTTTGAAATACAAAATGATAAAGTGAGTAGCATAGTTAATAATGAAGTTCACCAGAATGACCTGATGGAATTTATAAATGACTGTTTTAATGATACGAAAGTGTATTCTTGCTATACATTCTTCTGCTGGTTACATATTATTGTTACATTGTCTTTGTGGGTCAAATTTGAGAAGATAATTGATTGCTCGTTTTTCGTTTTCATTGTCCTGAACGTTGTTTATCTTATCTGAAGAAGACCAAAGAGGTCGAAACGCGTCATGTTTTGTCTTGTCATTCGTTTGTCCCTTTTGTCCAGCGGAATAAAATCATTTTTCTTGTAGAGAAACAAACAGACAGACAAACAGACAGACAGAGAGATAGACACAGACAGACAGACATGCAAACAGACACATATATAGGGACACAGGCCGACAAGTCGATCGAGAGAGAGAGAGAGAGAGAGAGAGAGAGAGAGAGAGGAGAGAGAGAGAGAGAGAGAGAGAGAGAGAGAGAGAGAGAAACTTCATCTAGAAAGTGGTCCCCGGTTTGAATTCCCATGACATGTAGCTTTCCTTCTCTCTTCACCGTTGCATTCTTTGAAAAGAAATGAAGATTGCCACCCCCCTGCCCCCGTTTCCCTCTTCCAACCACCCCTGCCCCTTCTGCCTCTGAAACGCCATGATGGTCACTCACTCAGAAAACATCGTGCCAGACTGGCCGAAGTCTGGGTTACTACCGACTGCACTTTCCATTGGCGTGCTGCAGGATGGAAGCGAAAAGTATTCTGTTGGGTCAACAGCCATTAGACTTTCCTTGAAGAACCCCACCATGGGGTCTGGAAGCGTTGGTACCATTCATGCATGCGGAAAAGTGAAGGGGCTGACCCACGAGCTTGCTGGACACATGTGTATCATTCTGGGACCAGTTCTAGTGAGGTGGAAAGAAACTGGTGGCACTACCGCAGATGAAAGTCATAAGGTCTGATACCTGAAGGTGGCCTCAGATACCTCGTGTCGTAGGCTTCATTGTTAACAAGAGAGAGATAGAGTCAAGTGTGTCATCAGCTGTACGCCAATATCGCGCTGAATAATTGCCATACGTGTGTCTGCTGGCTCTAAATACACCACTTCCATCGAGGTGTATACTTTGGCAGAAGACTGATGATGAAAGATAGAAAAAGAGCCGAAATGATCGACAACACAGGAAGAGAACTCCAAAGAAATACACCTCCCTTGTCTCGGGAGATTCAAGGAGACCAAATTCCGCCAGTAAGCTTTTGGTTAGTGGGCATGGATAATTGGACATCTTGGCTCAGGAGAAACTAATGAAACAAATACAGCTTCAGGAATCTATGAGAAGCCACAACCTCATCGCGGCCAACACAATCTGTCTATTCAAGACATCCTGAAAACTGACCTGGCACGTAGCCAACAAGAGAACACACAACCAAATCCATAACCTGCTCATTGCCCAAGGATTCAAGGCCAAAATGAATACAGGCCAATACGGGACATTCACTGGTGCAGATATCAGCAATGATCACCTTTGTGGACAACTACAAACAATTGAGAGCCCACGGCACCGGCACACAAAATACAATAAAAACTCTTACGCAGTTTCTTGGCAGGCGTGAGCGACCCTTAACACGGTCCTTTGCATTCAGCATACCCCTTTAGCATCATAGTTACAAACTCAGTGCTGTTTATTTAGAAGTTCATAATGTGTTAGCTTGTAGTATGGTAAGATTTAGCCCATGTGCCAAGATCGTCGTTATTTCCCTTTTGTTGTTTTATAACTAGATAAGCTTGTTCTTGTTTGTGAATATTTACTGATAATTTATGTTCACCATTCCTAAGTACATCAATCAACAGAATTTTATTTCATTCAAATTCAAAATATTTGGCATGTATATTTGTACACTTCAATATTTCTACAACGAACTCTTCTTGACCAATAAATTAAACCTTCCTCATAATCTGACTGAATGCGTGCAGTTGTGTGGTAGAACTGCACACAACAAGCCAACATATGCTCCTGTGCCATGATTGTGTACAGTTTCTCCTGCAATGCTTTAGACGTTATGCGTGGTAGAAGAATAGTAATTGAAGAAAGCGTCCGACTAGCCGAAGTCAAGAAGTAATCGATGGCGGTATAAAATGAAAACCAGCACACTGGGCTTGCACAGGTCAGACACCTGCTAAATATGCCATGAGACCCCCTTCTTAAATTCTCTCATC
>CM065729.1:71768439-71775939 GCA_033310375.1 Conus canariensis
TGTCTCTGTGTGTTCATATCTTCATGTGTCCCAGTCTGGATGGGACCCTGTCTCTGTGTATCCTTGTTTTTTATGTGTTCCAGTCTCTGTGTGTCCCTGTCTTTATGTGACCCTGTCAGTATGTGACCCTGCCAGCATGTGACCCTGTCAGTATGTGACGCTGCAGTATGTGACCCTCTCAGTATGTGTCCCTGTCAGTATGTGACCCTCTCAGCATGTGACCCTGTCAGTATGTGACGCTGCAGTATGTGACCCTCTCAGTATGTGTCCCTGTCAGTATGTGACCCTCTCAGTATGTGACCCTGTCAGTATGTGACCCTGTCAGTACGTGTCCCTGTCCTTATGTTATCCTGTTTCTAGGTGTCCCTTCCAAATGTGTCACTGTCTTCATGTGTCACTGTCTTCATGTGTCACTGTCTTCATGTGTCACTGTCTCCATGTGTCACTGTCTTCATGTGTCACTGTCTTCATGTGTCACTGTCTTCATGTGTCACTGTCTTCATGTGTCACTGTCTTCATGTGTCACTGTCTTCATGTGTCACTGTCTCCATGTGTCACTGTCTCCATGTGTCACTGTCTCATGTGTCACTGTCTTCATGTGTCACTGTCTCCATGTGTCACTGTCTCCATGTGTCACTGTCTTCATGTGTCACTGTCTTCATGTGTCACTGTCTTCATGTGTCACTGTCTTCATGTGTCACTGTCTCCATGTGTCACTGTCTCATGTGTCACTGTCTTCATGTGTCACTGTCTTCATGTGTCACTGTCTTCATGTGTCACTGTCTTCATGTGTCACTGTCTTCATGTGTCACTGTCTCCATGTGTCACTGTCTTCATGTGTCACTGTCTCCATGTGTCACTGTCTCCATGTGTCACTGTCTTCCATGTGTCACTGTCTTCATGTGTCACTGTCTTCATGTGTCACTGTCTTCATGTGTCACTGTCTTCATGTGTCACTGTCTTCATGTGTCACTGTCTCCATGTGTCACTGTCTTCATGTGTCACTGTCTCCATGTGTCACTGTCTTCATGTGTCACTGTCTTCATGTGTCACTTCATGTTCTGCTTCATGTGTCACTGTCTTCATGTGTCACTGTCTTCATGTGTCACTGTCTTCATGTGTCACTGTCTTCATGTGTCACTGTCTTCATGTGTCACTGTCTTCATGTGTCACTGTCTTCATGTGTCACTGTCTTCATGTGTCACTGTCTTCATGTGTCACTGTCTTCATGTGTCACTGTCTTCCATGTGTCACTGTCTCCATGTGTCACTGTCTTCCATGTGTCACTGTCTCATGTGTCACTGTCTCATGTGTCACTGTCTCATGTGTCACTGTCTTCATGTGTCACTGTCTCTTCATGTGTCACTGTCTCCATGTGTCACTGTCTTCATGTGTCACTGTCTCCATGTGTCACTGTCTTCATGTGTCACTGTCTCTCATGTGTCACTGTCTTCATGTGTCACTGTCTTCATAGTGTCACTGTCTTCATGTGTCACTGTCTCTCATGTGTCCTGTCTTCATGTGTCCTGTCTCTACATTGTCCTGTCTCTACTGATCCTGTCTCTACATCCTGTCTCTACTAGTCCCTGTCTCTACGTCTTAGTGTCCTGTCTCTCATGTGTCCTGTCTCTACTAGTCTGTCTCTACATGTCCTGTCTTCATATCCTGTCTCTCTATGCCTGTCTCTACTATGCCTGTCCTTACTATGCTGTCCCTGTTCTCTATATGCTGTCCTCGTATCCCTGTCTCTACGTACCCTGTTTACGTTCCCTGTCATATGCGTCCTGTTTTATGTGCCCTGTCTCTATGCGTCCCTGTTTTATGTGTCCCTGTCTCTATGCGTCCCTGTTTTATGTGTCCCTGTCTCTATGCGTCCCTGTTTTATGTCCTGTCTCTGCGTCCTGTCCCTGTCTCTCTGCGTCCCTGTTTTTATGTGCCCTGTCTCTTGCGTCCTGTTTTTATGTCCGCTGCGTCCTGTTTTTATGCGTCCTGTCTCTCTGCGTCCCTGTTTTTATGCGTCCTGTCTCTGCTCCTGTTTTTATGTCCCTGCTCTCTGCGTCCTGTTTATGCGTCCTTCATGTCCCCTGTCTGTGATCTCTGTCCTATGTACCCTTCTCTCGTGCCCCTGTTTCTACGTAGTCCTGTCTCTATGAGTACCTGTCCCTTTACGTCCCTGTCTCTACAACAACAACAACACCACCAACAACAACAACAATAGGCATCTACAGACCAGTTTCTTTCGGGCTTACTCAAAACGCCTTCGAACTGGATTAAAGTTCCACAAGAAAATAAGATTTGAAAAAAAAAAATGTCAGAAAAACTGGACGACAATATCCAGCAGAACATACCTGAACAAGATCTTCATGGAAACTGCTCTAAATAACATTGATGTCGGATGTCATGTAAAGCCGAACTTCTCCAAGGACAGGTAGCATGGTGAGTAGCTCATCCTGTGCTGCGTACCATGGAGTCTGTTCAACCTTTGAAAGGATGTCACTGTGTGTCAATAAACAAAAATCAGCCTATGTGTACTAGGCTCATAACTTCCCTTTTTTCCATATCTTGTCCTCTTTTTGCCTTTTCCTGTTTTCCTTTTTTTCCTTCTTTGTTGGAAAGGCCACCACTGCTAGGAGCAACTGGTCATAAATGTACAGTGGCATCTGTGGAAAGGCCACCACTGCTAGGAGCAACTGGTCATAAATGTACAGTGGCATCTGTGGAAAGGCCACCACTGCTAGGAGCAACTGGTCATAAATGTACAGTGGTATCTGTGGAAAGGCCACCACTGCTAGGAGCAACTGGTCATAAATGTACAGTGGCATCTGTGGAAAGGCCACCACTGCTAGGAGCAACTGGTCATAAATGTACAGTGGCATCTGTGGAAAGGCCACCACTGCTAGGAGCAACTGGTCATAAATGTACAGTGGCATCTGTGGAAAGGCCACCACTGCTAGGAGCAACTGGTCATAAATGTACAGTGGCATCTGTGGAAAGGCCACCACTGCTAGGAGCAACTGGTCATAAATGTACAGTGGCATCTGTGGAAAGGCCACCACTGCTAGGAGCAACTGGTCATAAATGTACAGTGGCATCTGTGGAAAGGCCACCACTGCTAGGAGCAACTGGTCATAAATGTACAGTGGCATCTGTGGAAAGGCCACCACTGCTAGGAGCAACTGGTCATAAATGTACAGTGGCATCTGTGGAAAGGCCACCACTGCTAGGAGCAACTGGTCATAAATGTACAGTGGCATCTGTGCATCCATTTCCTGTAAACTGCCCCACTCTATCCCCACCTCCAAACCGAACCCTCCCAACAAACCTCACTGTAATCTGAACCCTCCCAACAAACCTCACTGTAAGCCGAACCCTCCCAACAAACCTCACTGTAATCTGAACCCTCCCAACAAACCTCACTGTAAGCCGAACCCTTCCAACAAACCTCACTGTAAGCCGAACCCTCCCAACAAACCTCACTGTAAGCCGAACCCTCCCAACAAACCTCACTGTAAGCCGAACCCTCCCAACAAACCTCACTGTAAGCCGAACCCTCCCCACAAACCTCTCTGTAAGCCGAACCCTCCCAACAAACCTCACTGTAAGCCGAACCCTCCAAACAAACCTCACTGTAAGCCGAACCCTCCCAACAAACCCCATTGTAAGCCGAACCTTCCCAACAAACCTCACTGTTGAACTCTATGACTGCAGCGCCGTAAATCACGTTTTGCAACATCCGGGTTCCCTGTTTAGCGCAACCCTACCTCCCTCACCCTGCCCCTTCTGCTGTGGCGGTCCTGACGTCATCCTGTCAACCCAGCCTGAACTAATCCATCATCGGCTGTATTTTTGAGCGCAGCAGCCGCCATTCATGCGTTGACAAACGACGATGTTGACCTTCCGCTTTTAAAAGCTGTCAAAGGAACTTTAGAATCCCGTGGTATTTTCTCTCAAATCACTGGACGTCGTTATTTTGGGTGCATAGGGGGAAAATAATTGTTGAATATTATCAGAAATCTAGATTCTAGTTCATTTTACTTTCAGCTGTTAGAGACGATGTTTATTTTGTTTGAACGGAATTTGAAGCGAATTTGAAAATGGAAGGGGCTGAGTTTCAGGCTGATTTTTTTTTTTATTTCAGCATCTCTCTCTCTCTCTCTCTCTCTCTCTCTCTCTCTCTCTCTCTCTCTCTCTCCATTGTTTACATTTCAGCATCTCTCTCTCTCTCTCTCTCTCTCTCTCTCTCTCTCTCTCTACTGTTTGATTTCAGCATCTCTCTCTCTCTCTCTCTCTCTCTCTCTCTTCTCTCTCTCTCTCTCTCTGAAAATATTACCATGTATGTCAAGTCACATGGTGTTTTGAATTTTGTAACCTTTCCTGCAATTGGTAGTTAGAGTTGTCGGAATTCACCTGTTGAAGAAGAAACTGAGAACAAGATTCAGAGTCCTAGTTGCCTGTTTCTAATCAGCCAGACTGTAAGCTCTCTGCTGTGACTTTTTCCACAGTCAGAGATCTCTCTGGAGGTCAGTATCTTTCTGAACTCCTCTACATCTATACTCCGTCTTGCCAGCTCCAGTCTTCTGCTGATACGTGACATGTCGAGATACCTCAAACTAGAACGAAGATTTATGGACGAAGATTTTTCTTTTCATGCCCCAACGACACAACACAGGCTGCCTGACAACCTCCGACACTGGGATTCACTCCCTTCCTGTAGATCTGGCGTTGAAATTATCTCCCCTGTCGGCAATAGGTTTTGTCGTGGCTTGTTCATCTAAACAGTGTGGACATCTCCAAATGTATGGTGTGTTTGATTATCTCCCCTGTCGGCAATAGGTCTTGTCGTGGCGTGTTCATCTAAACAGTGTGGACATCTCCAAATGTATGGTATGTTTGATTAAGTATGCACTTACGTATGCATGGCTTTTTTTGTAGACGTGGGTACACGGGTGTGTTTATTTTTGGTTTGTTTTTACATGTGTAATTTGTTAGGTGTATTTTGGTGTATGTGCATGTGTAATTTTGATGCAATGTGTTACGTACACTATTACGTGCATTGTATACATGAATCATTATTGTTAATAAAACAGATGACCATGATGGTGATCATCATCATCATTATCATCAATATCATACATTATATTATTATTATCATTATGATGATGACGACGATGGTGATGATGATGATGATGATGGTGATGATGATGATGATGATGATGATGATGATTGTTGCTGCTGTTGTTGTTGTAGCTATTATCATCATTTCATTGTTATCAATATCATCATTATTCTCATTATTTGTTATTATTGCCGTTGCTGTTGTCGCTGGTTTAAACTGTAATTGTCATACATGAAGTTACAGATTTTCTTACCATTATGCAACTGTCATGCACACTCGTATATCTTCACACACACACACACACACGGCGCGCGCACGCACGCACGCACGCACGCACGCACGCAACACAACGACACACGCACGCACGCACGCACGCACGACCGCGAGCGAAGATCGTGTGTGTGTGTGTGGTGTGTGGGGGGGGGGGGGGGCTAACCACTGAGTATAGTGCTCCCACTTTCAGAAATAAGTTGATCCGGACAAGACACAGTGGAATCGAGTTCGAAATACGAAATGGGAAAGTTAGTAGCATAGTTAAAATGAAGTTAATCAGAATGAACTAATGAGATTTATAAATGATTGTTTCGATGATTCTGAAATCCATATTCTTACTATACATTGTTCCATTGGTTACAAGTTATTGCTGTAGTTGTCTTTATGGGTCAAATTTGAGAAGAAAGGTGATTGCTTGTTCTTCATTTTCATTGTCCTGAATGTTGTTTATCTTGTCTGAAGAAGACCACAGAGGTCGAAACGCGCCGTGTTTTGTCTTGTGATGTGTTTGTTCCCTTTGCCCAGTGGAATGATAACAATTTTTCTTTTAGATACATAGATAGGCACACAGACAGACAGCAGACAGACAGACAGACAGACAGGCAAACAGCCGGAGAGAGAGAGAGAGAGAGAGAGAGAGAGAGAGAGAGAGAGAGAGAGAGAGAGAGAGAGAGAGAGAGAGTAGTCCCCGGTTTGAATTCCACGTGATGTGAAGGTCTCGTATTCACTTCACCATTGCATACTTTGAAAAGTAACGAAGATTACCACACTCCTGCCCCTATTTCTCTTTCATAACCATCACTGCTCCGTCTGCCCTCTGAAATACCATGATGGTCTCTCGCTCAGAAAACGTCGTGCCGTACTGGCCGAGGTCTGGATTACTACAGACCGCACTTTTCGTAGGTGCGCCTCGGGCCGGAAGGAAAAAGTATTCTGCTGGGGCAACAGCCATTAGACTTTCCTTGAAGAACCCCACCATGGGGACAGGAAGCGTTGGTACGATTCATGCATGCGGAAAAGTGAAGGGGCTGACCCACGAGCTTGCTGGACACATGTGTATCATCCTGGGACCAGTTGAAGTGAGGTGGAAAGAAACTGGTGGCACTACCGCAGATGAAAGTCATCAGGTCTGATAGGTGGAGATGGCATCAGATATCACATGTTGTTGGCTTGATTGATAGCAAGAGAGAGATGGAGTCAAGTGTGCCATCAGCTGCACACCAATGTCTTGCAGACTCGTTGCCATACGCGTGTCTGCTGGCTCTAAATACATCACTTTCATCCAGATATATGCTATGGCAGAAGAGTGTGATGATGAAGGGTCGGAAAAGAGCTAAAGGGATTGGGGGGGGGGGGGGGAGAGCAGGAAGAGAACGTGTCGTCTTGGGGGACTAAAGCGCCAAAGTCTGTAAAGCGTCAAAGTTCGTAAGTCTGTGAGAAGTTAGAAGACCAACATCATTCTGCCCACCCAATGATCCCGACGACAGAACTGGCACGTACCTAACAACACCTCACACAACCACATCGACAACGTGCTCGTTCCCCAAAGGCTCCAATCCTACAACGTGCTCGTTCCCCAAAGGCTCCAATCCTACAACGTGCTCGTTCCCCAAAGGCTCCAATCCAGTCTGACTACAGGCCGCCAACAAAACCACATCGACAACGTGCTCGTTCCCCAAAGGCTCCAATCCTACAACGTGCTCGTTCCCCAAAGGCTCCAATCCTACAACGTGCTCGTTCCCCAAAGGCTCCAATCCAGTCTGACTACAGGCCGCCAACAAAACCACATCGACAACGTGCTCGTTCCCCAAAGGCTCCAATCCTACAACGTGCTCGTTCCCCAAAGGCTCCAATCCTACAACGTGCTCGTTCCCCAAAGGCTCCAATCCAGTCTGACTACAGGCCGGTCTGGAACTTTCACTCGTGCTGGCATCAACAGCGATCACGACTTTCAAATTAAAGTTGAAGAGGAATGATAGAAACTAATGGACAGTAATGATAGATCTGACATGAAAAGCTGAAGGAGCAGGCCTGTAACCATTTTTCAGATAAATCAGTCAGCAGATTTGCTGTTGTCACTTTGCTACAGCATGATGTCAGTGTCACTGTTA
>CM065729.1:71783439-71785939 GCA_033310375.1 Conus canariensis
TTAGCAATATGGATACTCTCACTCTCACTCTCTGCCTCGCTGCCTCTGTTTCTCTCTCTGTTTGTCTCTGTCTCTGTCTGTCCGTCTGTTTGACTCTCCCTCTCTTTCTCTGTCTCTGCCTCAGTTCTGTCTGACTGCCTCCCCCCCCCCTCTCTCTCTCTCTCTCTCTTCTGTGTCTCTGTCTGTTCTGTCTGTCTGTCCCCCTCCCCCTTTCTCTCTCTGTCTCTCTCTGTCTGTCTGTGTATGTGTGTGTGTGAGCGCGCGTGTGTGTTTGTGTGTGTGCGTGACAGACAGACAGACAAACGCAGAGAGAGAAGACAGGCGTACAAACACACAGACATACAGACAGACCTTCAGACAGACCGGCAGACAAGACAGTAACCGGTCCTGCATTATCTTCAGAATGTTCTTAATGTGTGTGTGTGGGGGGGGGGGGGGGGGGGGGGGGGGCGTGCGTGCGTGCGTGCGTGCGTTGCGTGCGTGCTTGCGTGCGCGCGTGCGCGCGCACCCGAGTGTGGTGTGTGCGTGCGTGCGTGCGTGCGTGCGTGCGTGCGTGCGTGCGTGCGTGCGTGCGTGCGTGGGTGCGTGCGTGGTGTGTGGTGTGTGTGTGTGTGTGTGTGTGTGTGTGTGTGTGTGTGTGTGTGTGTGTGTGTGTGGTTCAGCGTGCCCTTATTCTCAAAGTATTCCAATTCACTGTCCAAGTCCAGGTTTCAAATATTTGCAAGATTGCTTATTTAGAACTAAGAAGAATCAGCTCTGTACGTCACCTTCTCTCTACAGATGCTACAAAAACTCTCATTTGTGCATTTGTCTTATCTAGAATAGATTACTGCAACTCACTTTTGGCCGGCCTTCCAAAATACCTGATAGAAAGATTACAGCGAATCCAAAATCATGCAGCCCGAGTCGTCTGTAGAGCAAGAAAACATGCTCACATTTCGCCTCTCCTCCACTCTCTTCACTGGCTATCTGTCTCAAACCGTATCTCGTACAAAATCTCAACTCTCACTTTCTCTGCTCTCTTTGAAAATGGTCCTTCTTATCTCTCAGATCTCCTTAAAATCTACACCCCCTCTCGACAACTACGCTCCTGTGCTGACGACCGCCTTCTGCGAATGACTCTCTTCAGGACTACTACTGGTGAAAGATCTTTCTCTTTTCAAGCTCCACCGACGTGGAACAGACTGTCAGACTGTCTCAGACATTCAGATTCTATCTCTTCTTTCAAGTCTAAACTTAAAACCCATCTATTTTCTCATAATTAGTCAATGCTGTGGGGAGAGGGGGGGGGGGGGGTACAACCTAACTCATAGCCGTCTGGGCCTTTTCAAATGTAGCGTATGTGTATGTTCTCTATTATATGTATTTGTTGTATGATTGAACGTTATAGGATTAAGTTTTTGTAGTGATATTTGAAGAATAAGTGAATGTCACATTGGTAGGATTAGGATTTGTTAGTTATTGTAGTAATAGTATTTGTAGTTGGGTGTAAGGTGTATTATTGTATATGAGAAGGGTGAATGTAGTATGACTTTGTAAAGCGCTTAGAGAAATTCGTTTGATTAAGCGCTATATAAGAAATCATTATTATTATTATAATGCACCCTGCCACTCCTCTTCCTCCTCTTCCAACCGCCCCACGTCTAATCCCACCCACATGATCATGGTTCGTCTCCATATGTGTTTCCCCCTATCAGCGGACCTTCAGTGCGGCCCCCTTGAACAGAGAATGCATAAAGTGCCGGAATCGCCCAGGGTGAGTCTGACGGTAAGCCTGGGCGGGCATGGATAATAAACGTTCTATCATGCAGGGGATCAGTTTAGATTTGATATTAAACACTTCACAGGAGAACAGCGGCATAGTCTACTAACATAGAGCACACCTTATTAAAGTTACCGAGCGGACGAAGTGATCACAGGCTAGAAAATGACACTCTGTCTCTCTCTCTCTTACTCCCTCTCTCTCTCTCTCTCTCCTCCTCTCTTCTCTCTCTCTCTCTCTCTCTCTCTCTTTCCAGTATCCTCCTATCTTTGTCCAGAACTCTCTCTCTCTTTCTCTCTCTCTCTCTTTCTCTTTCTCTCTCTCTCTCTCTCTCTCTCTCTCTCTCTCTCTCTCTTTCTTCCTCTTTCTATTCAAATTTTGGACTGTCACACACACACACACACACACACACACACACACACACACACACACACACAGAGAGAGAGAGAGAGAGAGAGAGAGAGAGAGAGAGAGAGAGAGAGAGCATAAACTGGCCGCTGAGAGAGCCTCACCATCTTCACCTACATGGTCCCCCTGGCTGTAACGTGCAAACTCCTGGCCAACCAACCAACCAACCAACCAACCAACCATCCATCTTTCACACACCGAGCTGTGAGGCTGTGACTGTGTGCTCAAACTTCAAGCTTAGATCATTATAAAAGGAAATCTAAAATGAGTTAAGGAACTGGAAACAGTAAGTAACAGGCAAGCAAGGATAACTCTTGCCCCCACAATGAA